>OX369278.1:4414924-5014924 GCA_947284805.1 Coleophora flavipennella
TTACCAAATGGGAGTAGAAAAAAATACTTTTATACCAATCTCCAGCAATTTGGATTTGCCCCGATGTGTGGAGTAGGAAAAGTTAGGACCTTCCCGAGATATGTAAAGAGTTTACGTTTTTACACAACTGTGCAAGAAATATGTTAGTACGATCTTATAACGGTTCCCTGTAGTATCTACGTGTTGGGTGTCATTGGATAGTTCTTGAGGGATAAGCCGGAGTAAGTTAAGCCAGCTTTCCTTGAGCAGAAGGTGCAGCACAGTCCAAGTGATAAGCGGAAGGTAGAAAGCAAAGGAAGATTAAATTAAAACACGTAACTAAATTTGGGAGTCGTTACGGAGCCAACAGACATGCGCCTCACGTCGGATGAATAATCGGACTGCCCGCAGCTACCGAGCGCGAGCGCCTGCACAATGCAAGCGCTGGGACTCCGCGGGCAGGGGTGAGCGGGTAGAACTAAACAATAGACCGGCCCGGCCGGCGAGCCGGTGACGTACCACTTTTAACTATATAAAAAGTTCTAGTTTGTGTCTGTCTGAATCTCCTTAAAGTTTTGTTTATTTATTTATTACATTTTATAATGTAACTTGTACAGTTTTTTGCTAATCAACTTTATAATAGGTAAACCAGTGTTAAGTAACATATAAAAAAATTAATACTACACTTAATAATAAAATATGCGACAAAAATCTAAGTCTGTGATCCCGGAATTAAGGCAAATTATCATGGGATCCCTACATTCTTTTAAAACGAAGTAGTTACATAAGGATATCTCCCTAGAAACACACCGATGCTATAGCTTGTTGGTCGGTTAAAATATATTACTTCTCTGGGTACAAGCCCTTTTGAGACAATCTTCATTTCCAGTTTTCATTTTTTTTTAAGATTTGAAATACTATAGTGCCAGTGCATTACAAATCTTCTCTGGAGTTCTTGACTGTATTTGCAGCAGCCTCATTCTGAGTTGGAACACCCGGTCACATTAGGGCGTCTATTAAAACTGCACCCAGTGCAAGTGGGTCCTCACGTCCTTCTTCATTTTATTTTCTTGTTCTCCACATTGCTCACGTGCACCAGACAATTTCCTTTAAAACGCACCACTTTTTGAAAAAACTACCAGAAAACAATGCAAAAACAATAAATTAAACTACGAAAAACTCCGATCCTAAAGCGAAAATACAGTGTTGCCACATTAGGAATACTTGACAGATTTTATCGAGTATCCTGTGACGAATAATTTTCAAGTAAGAATTAATGCCTACACTTTGCGTTCGTTCGACACGCTTTTGGCCGTCTTTTGGTTAATGTTACTGTAAGATTTAAGTGGCAGTGGGAGGAGCACAAAGCTCGTAGAACATATGGCCGTTAGGGCGGTAATGTTCTCGAGTAGCGACCGCGCACCGGAAGACGTAGCGAAGAGCAGCCTCTTACTCGGTGGAAGTCCGCTGTATACGGGCAGCGCAGGACTGGTCGTTGTGGAAATCCTTGCGAGGCCTTTGTCCAGCAGTGATCGTCTTTCGACTTATAATGATGATGATGATGATGAGTTGTGAGAGAACTGAACTTATCATTTTCTTGCAGTAACCGCATCCGCAACGACTCACAAAGCATGAATTGTGAGAAGAGCGGTCGCGCGCAGCGTCGGTTCGAGAGGAGACCCATCATACACCCCAGAGACGCGCCGGACAGGGACAGGAGATTAGGGCCCGCCGGGCCTGTCACTTGCGAACAGGTACGTCATTTACAAACGTCGGTAAGTCACTTTTTAAGATTTCCAATGCTGGATGACAAATCTGTGCATGAATACCTTATATTAAAAAAAAACAAATCGGTTGGGTAGAACGGCCGGACTTACTCGCATTATATTTCATCAATTCTTTTAATATGTAGATAAAAAACTTTTTTGTCCCAACAGTGCGGAATCCAACTGCGAGACCTTAGATTATACGCGCAACACTTCAGAAGAACGCATCCCGACAAGAACAGAACTAAATACCCCGCCATGAAGACGCCCTGCATGTGCGAGCAGTGCGGCAGGATATTCCAGGTGAGAGCGAGCGAAACAGAAATACTCTTGTTTGCTTTGTACCCTGAGATAGAGATTAAAATACTAGATGAAACAGTAGAGCTAAATCAAATACCCACTATAAGGACGCCCCGCATGTGCGAGCAGTGCGGCAGGATATTCCAGGTGAGAGCGAGCGAAACAGAAATACTCTTGTTGGCTTGGTACCCTGAGATCATAGGAAGACCGTGTTGCTCGAAGCCTGAGATAGAGATTAAAATACTAGATGAAACAGTAGAGCTATATCAAATACCCACTATAAAGATGCCCCGCATGTGCGAGCAGTGCGGCAGGATATTCCAGGTGAGAGCGAGCGAGACAGCAACACTCAGTTATCGAAACAAGTTTAGTATACACATAGTGTCTCCAGAGTCTAAGAATCCATACAGTCGTCCAACTGCGGGGGCTGCGGGGCGGGTAGGGCCCACTAGTGACTAGACCATTGTCACCGTTTGTATAGTGCGGTGGGCCCATTCATTGAGGGTCGTTACGTTGCATTTTTATTATCAATCATTCATGCACGGCTAATTATTATCTTTTGATTTATTTCGGTTCATAACTTTTAATTTTTTTTAATATAATTTAAATAAATATTCAAACATTTTGTTCTAATTAATTTTTAATAAATTTCAAATTAATAATTTTGCTACAACTATTTTAAATCTAAAATTATTAAAAAAATAATTGTAACAAAGAGTTTTAATAATTTATTATGATATAATATATAATAATAATAATTGATACTTTTTTTAAATTAAAATTTTGTGTGAGTTAGACGATATCTCATTCTCATCTCATCATGGTAAGTGAAGATGTAGTCGATGGCACACGCAAACTCAAATACTGCCTATTCACTCTCGCCTTGAAGATCCTCATATCGATCATTTTATAGGTATTATTGGTGTGTTTTTTTACGAATATGACATGCATACTATAATCCGTTGGTGAAAAAAATGGCCGCCATTTTGAACTTTTTAGTTACTGGACCGATTGCTTCCAAAATCGATATCTGAAGGTCCCTGAGGTCCCTTATCACGAATTCGTTGCCCGAATTAAAAAAAAGTGGCCGCCATTTTGAACTTTTTTGTTACTGGACCGATTTCTTCCGAAATCGATATCTGAGGCTCCCTGAGGTCCCTTATCACGTATCCGTTGTCAGAATTGAAAAAAATGGCCGCCATTTTGAACTTTTTATTTACTGGACCGATTGCTTCCAAAATCGATATCTGAGGTTCTCTGAGGTCCCTTTTAACGAATACATTACCAGAATTAATAACGTAGCCGCTATTTTGAAATTTTCATTTAATGAACCGATTGCTTCCAAAATCGATAACTGGGGGTCCCTGAAGTCCCTTATCAAGAATACGTTGTGAAAAAAAAAGTTGCCGCCATTTTTAACCTTTTTAGTCACTGAACCAATTAAGTAACCTTTTTTATTATGACAACTGATTCTTGATTAGGAACTTCAGACATCGATTTTGGAAGCAATCGGTCCAGTAACTAAAAAGCTCAAAATGTCGGCCGCTTTTTTCAATACGGGCAACGGATTCGTGATTAGGGAACTCAGGGACCCTCAATTTTGGAAGCAATTGTTTTAGTAACTAAAAAGTTCAAAATGCCAGCCACTTTTTCAATTCTGACAACGGATTCGTGATTAGTGACCTCAGGAGACTTCAGATATCGATTTTGGAAGCAATCGGTTCAGTAACTAAAATAATCAAAATGGCCGCCATTTTTTGATTCTGACAACGGATTCTTGATCAGAGATCTAAGGTACCTTCAAATATCGATTTTCTACGTAATGGCATTTTCTTTCATTCAATTGTCAAGTATTATGACAACCCTTGGTACTGTGATCAGTGACTCGTGAAATCGGCGATGACGCGATTATTATAGGCGTTGGACGACGACATGGACTCTTAGACTGTGGTGTCCCAACGCAATGGGGCACAGAGGGAAAGTACTTTGAATCCTTATTAATATTATAAATGTGAAAATGTCTATGTTTGTTTCACGCTTTGATGCCTTGACCAATCTTAATGAAATTTGGCATGCAGGTAGCCTGTGTCACAAGGAAGGACATATGCTACTTTTTATCCCGTGAAAATAGCATAGCCCGATGCATTCCCGAGGGAACTGAAAATATACTCTTTTTTGGTTAATTTCTTTAACATCGCAACGGAACAATAGATTGTGCGATTTTTTGCACCGAGATGGTTGAGGGGGTGGGAAATGACACGATTTACTAATAAGCATATCCTGACAAAGTTCCTGAGGGATCTGGAGAAAATTCATTTCCACGCTCGCGAGCCGCAACTGCGGCTCGCGCACCGCGCACCCTCTAAGTCAGTCATAAAAACGATATCCACGCGGGCGATGCCGCGGGCAAAAGCTAGTATTGAAATATTTTTCGAAGCCCTCAAAAACTTTTAGGTAAGCTTTAAAAAAAACATATTTCGTATTCTTCTCAGCAAACCCTTTGATTTGATACCCATATCACGGGAGTACTAATATATATACTGTGTCACGGGGGTGCATAAAAAACTGATCCACCATCTTTGGAAGTCCGCCATATTAGATTTAGAATTATGTCACTTAAATAACTATGCATTGTACTCCAAACTTAAGGCAAAATTTCATCTCAATCGGAATCAGGGAAGTATTTCTACTTTAGCTTCCAAGATTATTATTTTTTACAGCATACATGCTCACTGCTCAGTAAGTAGGCTTTACTAGTCTACAAAGAGGTTATGTAAGTTGGCATTTGCAACACAATGCATTGTTCCTTTAGACGTTCCATTTTCAAATCACTTTACGTCACACTCTGCTTGAATTGTAAAGTGAACTTTACAGTTCAAACTATGCAAAACTCCTGAAACAATCTCTTTTCTTATTAAATGATAAGAAAACTTTTTACTGAAAAAAAAACAATGGAAATGGCGGCATTTCATTTCATTTTTCTTAAACAAAGAGAAGAAAACTTTTTTACTAAAAAAATGGAAATGACGGCATTTTATTTCATTTGATGCTGGTTCACTAGCGACTGTAATAAAATAAGTTATTAGTGTTTACTAGTTAAAAGTGTTAGTTCAGCGTGTCAAGTACTTCATCCGATAAGAACTGGCCTGCACGCCTGATTTCTATCATCTCGAAGCAGAAGATGTCGTACAAAATCTTTTACCGAACAAATCAAGAGACCGATATACCTTAAATCCTATGAATATTTCAATAAATGGCTTGCAGAAAAAGGAATAAAATCTTTGTCAGAATGTGTATTGATTGTGTATTTCAGTCAGCTCTCTAAAACTTACAAACCATTATCATTGTGGAGTTTCTACTCTAACTTACCTCGCATGAATGATGTAAAGTAGAATGCTTAACTCGGTTGTAAGTAGCTATTACACCCTCGAACTACATTCTCCCACCCTCGATTCGCTCGCTCGGTCGTTTAAATATCTCGGTCCTATTGATAGGATGACATATAAATTTAAAATTCAAAGGACTTGGAGTATATCTGAGACAATATTAATTGCACAACTATATTTACTTAAACTATTTTTACAGTTTATTTTATTACTAATCGCACTTTTAAAGGCACTCAAAGTAGTATTAAAGAATTCTATATCAGAACAGTGGTTATTGAAGTTGCGTGTCGATCGTCTGAAGAAACTATTTTTGAATTTTTTTAAAAGGTTGTTTTTGTGCGAGAGAATATGCGTATCCTAAAGTTAATTTCATCTAATTGTGCGGGAGAGTCAATGATGTTATTTATTTGTCCCAAAGTAACTAACACAATGGGAAATTTTACACTGAGAAGACTTTATTTAATTTATTTAGGCACTCAACAACCAGAGAGTTACAAAATATCGTGACAGAAATAAATGAACTAGATTGAACCTAAAAGTAATAAATGAACTAGATTGAATCTAAAAGTAATAAATAAACTAGATTGAATCTAAAAGACATAAATGAACTAGATTGAATCTAAATGTAATAAGTGAACTAGATTGAATCTAAAAGCAATAAATGAACTAGATTGAATCTAAAAGTAATAAATGAACTACATTGAATCTAAAAGTAATAAATGAACTACATTGAATCTAAAAGTAATAAATGCACTAGAATCTGGGTTACATCGTTCGAATATTTTTGAAAATGAACTCGCCTCATCGAGGAATGAAACCGGCAAAAGTGAAGGAAATAAAGAACCGTCAAGTGCGAGTCGGACTCGCGCTTCAAGGGTTCCGTACTACCACACCCGTATACACAAGAATAACAATGATACCTATTCACTTTAAACAAAAAACATCAGCGTGAGTGACAGAAAAATGCTGTCTTTTTTCCTTCAGTTCGGACTCCTTAGCGCGAAGACGACTCACAATTGATTGGTTTTTTTAAAAAAAAAATTTCATGTATTTTTACAAAAAATAAATCATGCTCTGATTTGAGCAGTCTACGAAGTTCCCGCGGATCTGCGGAATATTGTGCTCTTCGACACGTTTGTGGCCAGGAGACTAACCTCTAACCTAAATATTGCACTTTCTTTTCTAGATTTCAAAAGTTAAAGAAAAACCTAAAAACTTTTTGGGCCAAGCTTTTATTTGAAAAGAATTTCTATGAATGTTAATATAAATACACGTTTTTGTATGTGCTTTAAAATAATCGTCGCTGTTTGGACGACACCCCCTTTGTATAATAAACTGTATGGCAGCCCGCACTAAACTTTTTTGTTTTTTTTTTGTTCATTAATTTCTTCTTCATATAAAAATAGAATTGAAAAAAAAAAATGAAATTTTGATTAATTCATGTTTTATGACCAAATATATACTTATTCGTAATACATAATCATTCAATAGCTCCAACCATTTGTGAGTAAATCGCATGTTTCAATATTATTTGTAGGAGAACCATACAAACACGATTTTTCCCAGAACAATGGGTATCATTATGTAATAGATTAACATAAACAATTCAGACATCAAAATCGTGAGAGCCGTTTTTGAGAAAAAAAAAAATTCACTTTTTGTTTTATGACAGTTTTATGACAGTTTTATGACAGTTTTATGACAGTTTTATGACTTCGGTTTGAAGGTACGAAGAAACTTTTGATAATCCCTCGATGAAATAATTGAATGAAAACTCTTTAAGTTCTAAATTTGGTCCCAATCGAACTAAATATACAGGGTGTAAAGAAATTGGTGTAGGACCCGTTACTGGGGCTTTTACTCATCATACTGAACAACTTTTCTCAAGGAACCCATGGACAATTCCCAAAAAACAAATCGACGCTCCATACAAAAATGCACAAAATTGGTCGTTCAGCTGATCGTTTTGTATGAAGATTTTAATTTTTTTTATGATTACAGCAAACTTGTAGAACAAAAGTTGTTCAGTATGATGAGTAGAAGCCCCAGTTAACGGGACCTACACCAATTTTGTTACATCCTGTATAGCCTCCAGAGCCAAGAGTGGCGGACAGACGCACGGCATTGAGATATTCGGTTTTTCGGTATGTGTTAAGGATAAAGAACACATTTTCACGTAAGTTTAAAAAAACCTTTTTTCTGCGCGATAACAATAAATACGTATGTATGTTCCGTACTACGGGGTCGAGAAAGTAAAAATGGGTTGAGAACAATTAGTAGTTGTGTTAATCGTGCCGCTGATTGTATTTTCCACAGATGACAAATGTTACATCTCTTACAGAGTATGGCTCTGTTGAAAGACCACATGTGGGTGCATACGGGCGAGAAGAGATTCAAGTGTGATCGCTGCGAGAAGTCTTTCACTCAAAAAACCAACTTGGTGAGTGCATTTTCCAACTACAACTTTAACCAGCTCCGTGGCGTAATGGTTTAGTACGTTAGCTTCACATCAAGAGGTCGCGGGTTTGATTCCTGGCGGAGTCTCACTTTATAAGGGTCGGTTTGGTTGCTAGAAGGGCATTTTCAAAGCTCAACTGTTTAGCTATCACCATCTTATCTAAATCTTGCCGTCAAACATCAATGCCAACAACGTTGATGCGTTGGTAAGCCCGCTTTCATCTTCGGCATCATCGTCTCTTACCATCAGGTGAGATGATGCCAAGGGCTTACCAATGGTGAATGAAAAAAATACAGCCATAGACCATTTACATAACTGGAAACGCTATACACGTTTTAAAAAACCGGCCAAGTGCTAGTCGGACTAGCATTCTGAGGGTTCCGTACCAGCACACCTCTTCACACAAATACATAGGTACTATAATGACAATGATACCTATTCATTAAAAATAAAGACATCGACGCTAGCGACAAAAATATGCTTTTTTTGTCATTTAGTTCGAAATCTTTAGCGCGAGTACGACTCACACTTGGCCGATTTTTATAATTTGTTGTGTGACTTCAGTATTAGTACTATAATCAAACCAAGTTTCACGCTTGTATTACCGTTTTTACGGTAGCTAAATCTAAAATACTTCTAAAGACCTATTAAAAAAAGCGTTTTTGTATGGAGTGAAAAAAAGGGGTTATTCCCAAAAAAATCGTTTTTGTATGGAGTGAAAAAATAAGGGGTTATTCCGAAACAAAGCGTTTTTGTATGGAGTGAAAAAATAAGGGGTTATTCCCAATTAATCTATTGTATACCTTTTATCGCGGGCTTTGAGGGGACCGAATCAAGAAATTTCGTAACGAAAATAAAACCTGACACCCCAAAAAAATATACGAGGAGCGTTCAATAATTTATCTACCTAGACATGAAAAAGACTACAGTAAAAATAACTTATTTTTATTTTTCAATGTAATCTCCGCTAAGCTCAATACACTTGGTCCACTTCTCTTGCAATGACTTTAAACCCTTAGAAAAAAATCCTTTGGTTGCTCGTTAAACTAAGTGGCCACAGCTTCCTTGACCTCTTCATCACTAGAAAATCGTTGCCCTCGAAGGAACTTTTTCATGGTTCGGAATAGAAAACAATCCGACGGGGCTAGGTCAGGGCTGTACGGTGGATGGTTGAGCTGTTGGAAACCGCAGGCTCGAATAGCGGCCTGTGCTTCTGCACACATGTGCACCGGAGCATTGTCGTGAAGGAGCAGAACGTTCGATGCGAGCTTTCCGCGTCTTTTCTCCTTGATAGAATCTCGCAATGCATTTATGGTATTAGCGTAGGTCTCTCCCTTTATGGTAGTCTTATGTGGCATAAACTCCAGCAGTAAAAGCCCTTCCTCAAGTAAGTAAGTAAGTAAGTATTTATTTGCTTTTAAATAAGGTACAGTAAGTAAAATGATGTTCGTTATTAAAGTAGGAATCACTTGTTTAGCCATATAGAACAACAGCATGCAAATGTTATTACAGTATTAAATAGATAGAAACAAAACAAAAAAAACTTTATATTTAATCCTTGACAATACATCATAATTTGTGACCCAAAAACTCATCAAGAGAATAAAACATATTATGAAGAAGCCATTCATGTAGGGTTTTCTTAAATCTATTGAAAGGCAGATCTTTAAACGACTGCGGTATTTTGTTATATATGACTTGACCCATCCAATAACAATTCTTTTGATAATTAGTAGTCTTGGGAATTTCGCTCATAACTAGCCTGTTGGGTTTTCTTTTCACTCTTGCAGTTACTTCACTCGCTTGCTTGTAGAATGTTTTCTGATATTTTTTAACAAGTTTAGCCATTTCAAGACAAGGCAGCGGCAAGATTTTCAAGGTCTTAAATAGCGGTCTACATGATACTTCCTGTGCTACTCCGTATATTGAACGAATACATTTTTTTTGGGCTATGAACACACTCTTAACGTTTGTGCTGTTGCCCCAGATTACTTTTCCATAACGAAGGATGGATTCAGCGCAAGCATAATAAGCTGTGACAGCCGTACTTTTAGATGCAACTCTTGTCAGTTTATAGAGAGCGAAAGAAAAACTATTAATTTTGGCACATATTTTTTCAATTTGGTCTTTCCAGTTTAGTTTGTCATCGATTGTTATGCCAAGAAATTTGACACATGTTGCCCTCTGTAGAGTTTGTCCTTTATAATGAATACTAAGATTTTGTTTATTATTATAATTAATGAATGTTGATTTGTTAAAATTAATTTGAAGATTATTATTGTAAAGCCATTCGATTATTGATATTATTGTATTATTAAACGTGATTACTCAATGTCAACTCATTATTAGATGTCAAATTATTATTGGATGTCATAATTACTGATATGTCATCTGCGAATAAAATAGTCCTATGTTTTGTTACGTCTGGTAAGTCATTTATATAAATGAGGAATAATAGTGGGCCAAGCACACTACCTTGCGGGACCCCATAAGCGTTGGTCTTAAATTCAGAACTGTAACGTTTCACGTGTTTATTGTCAAGCTTAGTTATTTGTACGCACTGTATTCTATTCATAAGATACGTACTTAACCATCCAAGTGCTGGTCCTCGAATCCTACGAAGAACTTATAAAAAGAAAAGTAAGTGAGGTTCGAAAATGTCCCAACGAAATAGCTACCTGAGGAGGTGGGGCTTAAAATGTCTACCGCGCAGCGCGATTAGTCGGTCACTGTCTTTGGCAAGCTGCTGACGTCAGATTCCCGGAATTTTTTGCGTCTAAAACCATAAAACAAACAACTGACGGCTGAGGTTCCACATCCAAATATGCCATCGTGTGTTGTTAAGTGGTGCAGAAGTCATTCCGATTTCAAAAACACTGGAATCACTTTTCATCGATAAGTAAAAATTTAATTTACAAAATACGTACTAAACGTAGTGTAATTATATTCTCTTTGATCAAACCGAAGAAACAATCGTACCAACAAATGTGGCAAGCAGTGCTGCCATGACCAAATTATTAATTGCCGTGTTGGGTGAGCTAAATCGACGTGTAATGAGATTAGTTAAAAACCGGCCAAGTGCGAGTCATACTCGCGCACTGAGGGTTCTGTACCACCATACTTCTCCACATTCGTACAACAATAATACCTCATCATATCAGCCACAAATCGTCCACTGCTGGACAAAGGCCTCCCCCAAGGATTTCCACGACGACCGGTCCTGCGCTGCCCGCATCTATCGGCTTCCCGCGACCTTCACCAGGTCATTGGTCCACCGCGTGGGAGGCCTGCCTACGCTACGTTTTCCGGTGCGCGGTCGCCACTCGAGAACTTTACTGCCCCATCGGCCATCTGTTCTACGAGCTATGTGCCCTGCCCACTGCCACTTCAGTTTAGCGATTCTGTGAGCTATGTCGGTTACTTTAGTTCTCCTGCGGATCTCCTCGTTTCTGATTCGATCACGCAGAGAAACTCCGAGCATAGCACGCTCCATTGCCCTTTGGGTGACCTTGAGCCTTCTTATGAGGCCCATAGTAAGCGACCATGTCTCAGTTCCGTAAGTCATCACTGGCAACACACACTGGTCAAAGACCTTAGTCTTGAGACACTGCGGTATTTGGGACGTGAAGATATTGCGAAGCTTCCCGAACGCTGCCCAGCCGAGTTGGATTCGTCGATTGATCTCTTTCTTGAAGTTGGAACTACCTAGCTGGACTGTTTGTCCCAGGTATACATATTCGTCAACAACTTCCAGTGTAGAGTCTCCAACCTTTAGAGGAGTGGGTGCGACACGGACATTTAACATTATTTTCGTCTTGTCCATGTTCATTTTAAGACCCACTTGTTGAGAGACCTTACTGAGGCCATCGAGCATTGTGCTTAGGTCTTCCATAGTCTCAGCCATGACCACGATATCGTCAGGGAATCGGAGGTGGGATTTGTACTCGCCGTTGATATTGATGCCGAGTCCACCCCAGTCATCATCATCATCATCATATCAGCCACAAATCGTCCACTGCTGGACAAAGGCCTCCCCCAAGGATTTCCACGACGACCGGTCCTGCGCTGCCCGCATCCATCGGCTTCCCGCGACCTTCACCAGGTCATCGGTCCACCGCGTGGGAGGCCTGCCTACGCTACGTTTTCCGGTGCGCGGTCGCCACTCGAGAACTTTACTGCCCCATCGGCCGTCTGTTCTACGAGCTATGTGCCCTGCCCACTGCCACTTCAGTTTAGCGATTCTGTGAGCTATGTCGGTTACTTTAGTTCTCCTGCGGATCTCCTCGTTTCTGATTCGATCACGCAGAGAAACTCCTAGCATAGCACGCTCCATTGCCCTTTGGGTGACCTTGAGCCTTCTTATGAGGCCCACAGTAAGCGACCATGTCTCAGTTCCGTAAGTCATCACTGGCAACACACACTGGTCGAAGACCTTAGTCTTGAGACACTGCGGTATTTGGGACGTGAAGATATTGCGAAGCTTCCCGAACGCTGCCCAGCCGAGTTGGATTCGTCGATTGATCTCTTTCTTGAAGTTGGACCTACCTAACTGGACTGTTTGTCCCAGGTATACATATTCGTCAACAACTTCCAGTGTAGAGTCTCCAACCTTTAGAGGAGTGGGTGCGACACGGACATTTAACATTATTTTCGTCTTGTCCATGTTCATTTTAAGACCCACTTGTTGAGAGACCTTACTGAGGCCATCGAGCATTGTGCTTAGGTCTTCCATAGTCTCAGCCATGACCACGATATCGTCAGCGAATCGGAGGTGGGATATGTACTCGCCGTTGATATTGATGCCGAGTCCACCCCAGTCCAGAAGCTTAAAAACATCTTCCAGGGCGGCGGTGAACAGTTTCGGAGATATAACGTCTCCCTGTCTCACCCCTCGCTGCAACTGGATAGGTTTCGAGTTCTGGTCTTGGAGGCGAACCGACATGGTGGCGTTTTCATACAGACACTTCAACACCTCGATGTATCGATGGTCAATTTGGCACCGCTGGAGAGACTGTAGCACAGCCCAGGTTTCGACTGAATCAAAGGCCTTCTCATAGTCCACAAACGCCAAGCATAGTGGCTGATTGTACTCTTCGGTCTTCTGTATAATCTGCCGCAGCGTATGTATGTGGTCTATGGTACTAAAGCCTTTTCGGAAACCGGCTTGTTCGGGAGGCTGGAAGTCGTCAAACCTGCGTGCGAGACGATTCGTAATGACTCTCGAAAACAGCTTGTAGACATGGCTTAGAAGTGAGATGGGTCTGTAGTTCTTTAGCAGGGTGTTGTCACCCTTTTTGAAGAAAAGCACGACCACACTTCTGTGCCATGCCTTAGGCGTTTGTCCCTCGAGTATAACGGAATTAAATAACTTCTGAAGAGCTTTTAGTACCGGTGATCCACCTGCTTTCAGAAGTTCAGCCGTAATTTCATCATCACCCGGTGCCTTGTTGTTCTTGAGCTGTTTGAGAGCCATTCTAATCTCGTACAGAATGACGTCCGGGATATCTTCGGTATAGTCGGTAGGTTAGTCTGGCTCTTGGGTCTTCAGCCAGATCGCTGACAGGCAAACGTGTGGTCTTGTACAATTGTCCATAGAACTTCTCAACTTCTTCCAGCAACTCAGTCTTAGACGATATGGTCCTGCCGTCCTCAGTCTTCAGCTTGGTCAGTTGGCTTTGTCCAACAGACAGATCTCTCTCGAACACCTTTGAGTCTTTGTTGTGCTCAATCGCCTCTTTAATACAATTTGTATTATATTGGCGTAAATCGCGAGTCAGGGACTTAGAGATCTGCCTGTTTAGTTGCCAATACAATAATAATACCTATTCATTTCAAATAAAAGACATCAACGAGAGGGACAGTTAAAAAAAACTGTGGACCCACCAGTGGGCCATAGCGGTGGAAGCAAGGGTAAACGTCCATTTTTAAACAGGTTTGTATGGAACCCTTGGTGCGCGAGTCCTAGTCGCACTTGGCCGGTTTGTTATTAAAAAAAAATAAAAGTAGTTATTATATATTATAAAAAAATTGTATTCGATCACAACAAGCCGTCATTTGATATGTCACACGATATAGTTTGAAAATGTTTTTTTTAATCTTCATATACGGTAACCCCAAAACTAGCCAGGTTTGAAATTTATTAATTTACGGTACACGTCCGTCTTAAGGTCACCGATTTACATAAATTACCAAATTTCGGTTGAATCGGTCCATTGGTTCGGAGAAAATTGGCTGTGATTTACGGACAGAGACACACAGACACGCGAGTGATCCTGATATGGTTCCGTTTTTACCTTTTGAGAAAAATAACCCTTAAAAACACTGTTTTCCGACAAAAACACGTACAACCATGCTATTGGAAGTCTTAAGCGCCTCCGTGACGTAATGGTTAAGCTTGCCATTAGCGTACAGGAGGTTGCGGGTTCAATTCCCAGCGGAGTCTAACTTTGTATGACTCGGTTTGGTTACCACCATCTTATCTAAGTCTTGCCGCCAAACATCAATGTTAACAGCATTGGTTAGTGTGTTCCGGGTTGAAAATAAGATAGCCAGATAATGCATTGGGGAATCTTGGTAAGCCCGCTTCCATCTTCGGCATCATCGTCACTTACCATCAGGTGAGATAGATGAGATGATGTCAAGGGCTTAACAATTATAAAAAAAAGTGAATAATGGTATTGTTATCATTAAAAAAATCAACCAAATACTAAATGTTACATAGTTGAAACCATATAATTATCTTCGTTTATTACGAGTCTTACTTTTCGTAATTTTTTTGTGGGGATTTTCTTCGAACTGTTGTACTGTACTTTTGTACTTTTTAATTGAAATGATCGTCAATTTCGTCCTTTATACTCTTTAGGATAT
Source organism: Coleophora flavipennella (assembly GCA_947284805.1). Taxonomy (NCBI): domain Eukaryota; kingdom Metazoa; phylum Arthropoda; class Insecta; order Lepidoptera; family Coleophoridae; genus Coleophora; species Coleophora flavipennella. The sequence goes on from OX369278.1 coordinate 4,429,681, forward strand.
CCTTAATTAAGTTAAATTTTGCTAGAGTGGTTCATTTCTCTTTCTGGAACCCTAATCGATAGTTTTTTATAATGTCATGTTTAGGGCATGCTCCCGGGAAATCCCGGTTCCGAAAAATCCCGGGAATTCCCGGTTCTATGAGTAACAGACAGTACCGGTACTGAAACAAAGAAGTCCCGGTACTCCCGGTTCTTTTTGAAACTATTATAATTATAAACAACAGGACGACGCGCGAGCGCGACAGCACAGCAGCGCGACGTTGTCAGATCGTGCGTTCGACGTCGCCGCGAAGCCGCGATTGACTTTATTCCAACGAATCTTTACTTCATTCACTCGGCCGAATGCATTCAACGTAGACGCTGTTTTGTTTATACTCACTAAAAAGAAGTGAATTTATCAGGTGTAGTTATTGTAGTGTCTCTCTGCATAAGGTACACATGAAGAAATAGCATCCTACGTCTTCATAAAAGGTAAGGTTTTCCTGTTAATTGTTAAGCTGTGATTGTATACCTTCGAAAAGTTCGAAAAGTGGTTAAAATATTTACCAAATCGCCAACAAAAAATGATGACATTTTGCAGAAGTATGCACAAAGCGAATTTGGAAAGGAATATGCTTTCATTTTAGATGTCAAGACGAGGTGGAGCAGCATCGCAGATATGCTGGCGCGTTTTTTGAAGTTAAAATCTTGTATCACCAAGGCCTTAATAGATTTACAATTTGAAATATCGTTCAGCCAAGAAGAGTGGGAAGATCTACACAATATTCATGAAGTTTTGGACTTAATCAAAACTATTGTCGAAAGCCTATGTCGTCGTGACGCTACTTTGCTTACAGCAGACGTCGCGATTAGATATGCATTGAAAAAATTGGCCGAAGTCAATACTCCTTTAAGTGAGAAAATGTCAATGAATCTTAAAAAACGATAGTCAAATCGAAGACTTAAGGAAGCTTCAACGTTGACTTATTTGACCAACCCATCCAAATACTTCGAAGATAGAATGACTGATGTCTATTTTTCAACGTCGTACAAGCGATGAAATGCGCCAAGGTATTGTTGAATTAATCAAAAAAGCAGATGTAGTGATCCAAAGAGAACCTCTTGAACAAACACTAGCAAACGAAGAAAATGTAGAAAGAGTACCTCTGACAAAAAAAGATGAATTAGACATGGAAATTCAAAAGACCACAACGTCTTGTACAGTGTCCCAAGGCAACAACACTGACATTGACATTGACACGACTGTGAGGAGAGAAATGGCATTATATGAAAATGGTGGCAGCCGAGGCCATTATTTGTCTTTGGCATATAAATATCTATCTTCAATACCTCCCACAAGCGTGGAACCCGAAAGAATTTTTTCTGGAGCCGGCTATATCTGCAACAGACTTCGCACTTCTTTAAGTGACGAAAGTTTAAATATTATTAGTTTTTTGAGAACGTACTACCTTGAAAAAAAAGAAAATAATTGAGGTTTTGAATATTATTATTAAATACACACTAAGAGTTGATTATTCTTTAAAGATTTACGATCTCTAATTTAGTAAGATTTTTAAAGTTCTTTTTCTCCAGTGTTGGAATGACTGTTTCATCTTAGAAGACTGTTTCTGTTGATTTAGTGATATTATTAAGCAATGTGACTTACTGTAATTAATAGTTGTTAAGTAAGTGGTTAGGTACTGTAGTTGCTACCTAGTCTTATTATTATTACAAAAAAACAAAAAGGCTGTTGATTGATTTTATATTTTTAGAAGAACATAATTTACTGAAGTAATTATTTGATACGTATAGTTACTTACTTTATAACAAACGAAGTAAAGTTAAAAATGTTAAAAATGATTATTTTTCAATTTTGTTACTGTGATTGCTGATTATTAAAATAAAAAAAATACTTGTTTTGATTAAAATACACTTTATTTATCCATCCATATACCTTCTACAAAACACAAACTTGCAGTAAATTGAAGTAATTATAAAAAAGAAAAAATCTATATTTGGAACCGGGAGTACCGGGATTCCCGGTTCTTTCGTAAGCCAGTACCGGGAATGAGAAATCTTGGAACCGAACCCGGTTCTGCATGCCCTAGCATGTTTTAAAAAGAAACTCATTAGTTGTGTGTGCATTACTTTCTCAAAAATTTTTGAGAAAATTGGTATTAGCGTAATGGGTCGATAATTTCCCATACCGCTTCTAGGACCTCTCTTATATAAAGGCTTAACAATGGAAACTTTTAGTTTATTGGGAAATAATTCTGTTTCCAGTGAAAGGTACAAGAGATATACTAGAACAGCCTTAATCTGATCTTTGACTAACTTAACAACTTTGGTGCAGACATTATCGTAGCCCTCAGAATTTGTTGTATTAAGGGAATTTATAGTATCACTCACACAGTTTTCATCAATGGGAGCAAGGAAAATTGAATTATTTTGTAAATATTTAGTACCAGTGTTTTTAGTTTTAAAGTTAGTTTTGTTAGATAATTTAATGTAATAATCATTAGACGCTTCAGCTATTTGTATAGGGTTAGTTAAAGCATTTCCATTATTGTCTATCATGTCTATATACTGATCTATATTACATTTTCCTGTTTCAGTGTTAATAACTTCCCATGTTGATTAACCAAGGTTTTTACTATTTATTATGTAATTATTGTTTGTTTGTCTTTTTGCGTTATAAATACACTTTCTTAGTAGTTTATTATAGTCAAAATATGTTTACCTATGGTGTTCATTTTTGTGTATATAGTACCTATAACGAAGATTATTCTTAGTATTGCAACATTTCCGTAATCCAGTTTAAGAACGGTTTACCTTTAGTTTTTATTTTTATGACCGGGAGACAAAGGTCATAAAAGAGTCTAAAGAGTTCATAAAATTCATCAAACGCTTGTTAACAATTTCAACAAAAACACGTTTGTTGTATGGGAGCCCCCGTAAATATTTATTTTATTCTGTTTTTTAGTATTTGTTGTTATAGCAGCAACAGAAATACATCGTCTGTGAAAATTTCAACTGTCTAACTATCACGGTTCATGAAATACACAGCCAGGTGACAGACGGACTTTTTTACCCTTTGGGTACGGAAACCCAAAAATATATGGTTTTTTTCTTCATTCAGTTCGAGAACAAGATATGAAATAATAATCTTGATATTTCAACATTTTTCCAGAATGCAACAGAATTCCAAAATACCAACAAATCTACCTTGCTGTTTTAAACATATGTTTATCCGACGCTCTTACGGTGAAGGAAAATATCGTGAAGAAACCTGCACACGCCTGCGAAGAATCTCGCAAGTTAAGTGTGAAGTCGAACAGCCCGCACTGGGCCTGCGTGGTCGACTAAGGCCCGATCGCCTTAATTCAGGGTAGGCTCTAACCCCTCGGTGGGGACATATATGAGCTAATATAATGATGTTAAACATAACGCACGTCATATCTATCCTTGACCCTCGATAGCAGTGCAGCCCCGTCGCGCCCTCCGTACCGCGACTTTTCTGGCACATTGCGAAAATTAAAACTTGGAGGGCAAGGAGACCAGAGTCTAAAATAAATTACATTGTAACACAAGAACTCAGTGTACTTACTAAATAAATAAATAATAATAAATAAATAAGCTTTATTTCGGAAAAATAATATCCATAGTATATTAGTGTATTAGTAACAATATTGGCTTATTATCTATATTAGTTCTTATTTTATTGTTAGCAGAGCGACAGAGATTTTATTTGGAGTACATATTTATTTTATTCTTCCTGTGACTAACCCCACCCAATGTTTTTGAATAGGACGGTCAAACCTAGCAGCGATAGTCTCCAGGATACTGTTGTGACCGCTGCGTAGGCGTCGCAGCAAGGATGCAGCTTTCTTGCGCATAATAGCATGGAAGCCATCTGTATGTGCTTCCGCGAACATTCCTGATGCGCTGCAGCGCCACGGCAGTCCCAACAGCATCCTGAAGGCATTATTATATTGGACTCGTAGGACGCTGTAGGCTCGGCGCGAATATCTCACCCACAGACCACTCGAGTAAAATGATTGACAATACGCTTTGAAGAGTGTTATTTTTACTTCTTTTGTACATCGAGTGAATCTGCGAGCGAGCATATTGCTCCTCACCGACAACGCCCTACGCTCACGCTCAATATCCTCGTCGTCCCTGAGATCGCTCGTCACAACATGCCCAAGGTATTTGAATCTGTCCACCAGCTTCAATGCAACGCCGTCGAGGAGGACTGGAGGTACATGATTTGGTTGTCTTTTACCTGATTTAAATACTAGTATTTCGCTCTTCTTCGAATTATACGTCAGTCCATGCGATTCTGCGTACTCGCTGCAAATAGACAGTAGCCTCCTCAACGCATTGATCGAGGGACTCAGCAGCACCATGTCGTCAACATAGCTAAAATTGTTGACACAGGTTTCGTCAATGAAGCATCCTACATGTGTGCTGCTGAGCCGCTCAAGAAGCTGGTTGACATACAGGTTAAACAGCAGGGGGGAGCTTAATCCACCCTGTCTCACGCCACACTCCATCAGGTACTCGTCCGACAGAGCACCAGCCCATCTCACCTGGTTTGTCTGGTTCAAATACCAATATTTTAGGAGGGCAGAGCACTCCGCCGGCACACCCGCGTCCCCCAGCTTTTCCCATAGGACATCATATGAAACTAAATCAAAAGCTTTGGAAAGGTCGAGGAAACACGCGTATACCGGCGTCCTCCTCGCTGTATAATACTCGACAGTGTGCTTTAAGCTTAGAATGGCGCTTTCTGTGGACAATCCTGATCTGAACCCAAACTGGGCACCGTGACCGTGCAGGCTCACCTGCTTTTGAAGTTCACCGTTCAGCAAACTGTCGAGCACTTTACCTATAGTTGTAGCAAGAGAAATAGGACAGTAGTTATCTCTGTCGGACGTGTCACCCGTCTTATTTTTTACTATCGGTACCACAACGGTACGCATCAAAGCTTTAGGTAAGTACGAGTGACACAGACACAGGTTAAATAACATTGAGAGTACCCGTGGTAAGTGTACTCCAGCGCATTTAAGATGCTCAATGCTGAGACCGTCGTGACCTGGTGATTTTCCCTTTTGCATGTTTTTTATTACTTTCTGAATGCTTTTCGCGGTAAACTTTACACGTCTTTCAGTCACGGCAGTCCCAGCACTGCACACTTCACGCGACGCGGGACCCAAGGGCGAAGTTAAATAATATTATAATATCATTTCTCCCTCGTTTGTATGAAGTGTCCGGGGTGTGGTTTAGGAGAAGTTGAACAACTAAAGATGTGGAGTTGGATTTGGTAAAAGTTCATAGATTTTCCATTTGAAATGCTCTGTGACATGAAATAGAACGTGCCTCGGGTGCATGAAACGCAACGCACCTCGGCATCATACACTCTAGTGTGTCTGTGGTCCATTAAATCACTCATTGCAATCGTTATGTGTAACCTTTATTATAATTCATATTCAATAAAGTAAACAACAGTGTCATCTGAGTTATTTATTTGTTAATGTTACAACGTAACATTACACTCTGTATCAACTGCAAAAATAACTGTGTTTCTTAAAACATACATTTATTTATAGAAAAGACTATGGTACTACTTTGCGTTTGGACTAACAAGCACTTAGCGACTTTTTTAATAAAATACGAAAAGATACGAATTGGATTACATACATAATTAATTCACTGCCTACATTTTAATTAGAACCACCTGTTTTTATGGGAAACTCGCAACAAGATCGCACGAAAAACGTCGCGTCGCAGGCAGGCTCAAAGCCAGTATCAAGTGGGCTCACTAGGTGGCGCTACTATGCAAATAAAACGCGCTATAGAAGTGTTGAGTTCGTAGGTCTTAGTAATACTGATACTGGTATCTCTTGCGTTGTATCTCTCCTAGGTTGAGTGCCTTCCGTACTCGCCTCCCCTGCCCGGTGTAGTTGTAAAGGCCCCAATGGCCAACAACAAGCTTGTCCTTTCGAAAAAAAAAAAAGTATCTCTTGCGTATTTTTGATGATCGACTTTTATCTTAAATTCCTAATTGGAAAATTTTTGAAAGCGTGATTCTTTTGACGGGGTCAAAGAATATACGCCAGGGATGAAGATTTGTATAGGACAGCGTCATCAGTAATCCAACGTTGTATGTAAACGACATACACATTACATAGAACGGAAATAAGGAAGGAAAGAAAAGAGCTATCGAAAGAATTTAAAGAAGGCTTCGCGCCAATACTTCCAAGATAGAAGATTTAAATAATTTTATCTACTCTCATATCGTAAAGATCGAATTATAAACTTCAAAACGAATTTATATTGGCATACTTTATAAACATAAAAAAACACTATAACATTGTTTCTCTAAAACAAAATAATGTTATAAAGCATTTTTTTTCATTACGATACAAGTTAACCCAAAAAGGTAATATCACCAACGAAGTTCTTTTTTATTGGAACGCACATGCCGTTCGCGCCATTTTTACAGCATTACAAAAAGTTTTCATTCCATTTTTTACTTGTCTGTGACAGCGCCCGCTTTAACGCATGCGCGGGAATGTGCTGGGATTTGGCGCTATGACACGTTTTGTAGTAGGTACTGAATTTCGTGGGATTTTTTTTTATTTCTCTTTTAACTTTGATCTTAGTTGTTTAGTTGATACAATCCCAATGTATGAGATTAGATAAAATAGTGTATGAAACTGCACATAACTAGGTATTAAAACACTCGTATAACACTATTAAAAACCTCGAAAACCTCGCCGAGGCTCGGTTTTTAAACTCATGCTCTTGTTTTAATACCCCTCATTATGCAACAGTTTCATAAACTACTATACAAATAGAGCAAATAGTAAACAGTGAGCTATCAAAAAATTATGACTCAAGCGTAGATTTGTTTGAACTAATTATGAAATCGCAAAATAAAATAAAAAAATTAAATATAAATATCGTATTTAATGTGAAGCTGCTATTCCGGGCATTTTTCATTATTGTTGTGTTTTTTATTTACTTTAATGTAACAAAAATGTTAATATAGCTCGGCTACGCTACTAACAAAAACAACAATATTTTATTAATTCTAAAGAGGTACGAAGTTCGCCGGGTCCAGCTAGTAAGTTATAATACTTAGGGCATACTGAAAGTTTCTGGAATTGGCCACTTACAAAAAATAAAATAAAAAAGCACTAATAGAATTTGAAAATAGAACTCTCTAGGAACATATTACTTTTTAATTTTCGAGACTGTCGTTTGTTTTTTCAACTTGGCGGGGTTCAGAAAATTGTGTGTCGCTATTATAAGGGGCTCCCCTATCCCAAAGGCCTTGAGCATTCAGCCTTCCTAACACCCCACCCTACCCTACCTCACCTCTAAATTCTTACGTATAATAGACATGTACTGCCATCTAGTGAAAAATTGGTGTACTACGATGTTTACTACCCTTCCTCGATAATTCGAAATGATAATAACGTCATCTTACGGAATTCCTTCGTTTTTCGATCAACTGGTACTTTGTTCTAGACCAGGAGCTCACATATTTTTTTATACAATGTTTATTAAAAAAATGTTTAAATGGACAAATCACACATGGTCATCTGGCCCCAAAGTAGGATAGCCTGTGTTTGGGAACCAGAGACTGGTATACATACTTATATACGTTTAAATACTTACATATATAGATATTTAACACCCAGACACAAAGCAAACAAATCTGCTCATCACACAAATGATTGCCCTGGGTGGGATCGAACCCACAACCCTCGGATCAGTAGTCAAGAGCACATTACCACCCCTCGTCCTTCACTACTCAAAATTATCAATATCAATCAATTATAAACTATTGCTAGTCAATTTATACATTATGAAAACATCATGTACGTTCGTAAGAAATTCCATTTATTTCCTAAAAACAGAGAAAGGCATAATTTGAATTTAAGAAATGTAAATAAAACAGATACAGCCTTTTCGAGACTGAGTAAGGTTAAAAAGTCATTTTTGGGGCAGTGTATAAGATTCTACAGTAAAATTCCAGAAAATGTAACTAGTTTGTCAGATAAAAGACTCATGTCAATAAATGCTATGTAAATGACAAAGACATATTAGTATTATGTTGAACCATTACCTGAAACTGTAATCTGAATCATGACATTATTAATGTATACATTGTGTTATAAGGTAGTTAGTGAACAAAATTTACATCTGCTCCTGGTCTATTCAAATCCACGAATTTAGTGAAAAAAATGAGGATGTACTTATTATAATTATTTTTCGAGGAGAGTATTTTTTTGTGTACTGTGAATAGAAATAGGAGTGCCTAGTTAAAAACATATTTAAACGGTTCGCAGGAACGGGTACCTACATTGGGATAAGATCAGACGGGCACAGTCTAGATTTCTGATTTTGATCCGGGTTTTGGCTATTTAGGTTAACTTCTTGTAAAGCCAGTCTTTTTATTTTCCTGCAAAAAATTATAATTTATGAAAAAAATGTATAATTCATGTAAAATAAGAAAAATAAAAATAAAATTCTGAGTTTAAAATTCAGCAAAAACCTCAGAGAATGAAGGACTATTCAGACAGTTTCGAAATTTAACCACATTCTCATTTGAGTAGCTACGTTTATAAATGAATACCGACTTAGGTGCAATCTTCTTTAACAACAAATTTTAATTTTAATACCTAAGCAGTATTATGATCGGAAAGCGTCGGTGGCTCAACCGGTAACGACTCGGTCCATCTAACCAGAGGTACCGGGTTCAAATCTGGAAGGCCAATGTACCAATGAGTTTTTCAAAAACTTAAGTACATACTTACCGATTGCTTTAACGGTGAAGGAAAACATCGTGAGGAAACCTGCACACGCCTGCGAAGAAACTCGAAGGTTGTGTGTGAAGTCGACCAACCCGCACTGGGCCCGCGTGATCGACTAAGGCCTAATCGCCCTGATTCAGGGTAGGCTCGAGCCCCTCGGTGGGGACGTATATGAGCTGTAATGATGATGAATGATGATTATGATCAGAGAGCCATCCTAAAATACGGTGGCCATGACCTTGCCTGCAGATTTTTCGAGTTTAAACTTTTTAAGGGTGGGTGAAGATCTGTGCTTCCACTGCATGGACTCCATTTTAGACTCGGGATCTCTATGGTAAACCCACGTTTCGTCTCCTGTCACCAATCGTTGAAAAAAACTTCCTGGGCTCTCACCAATCAGGTCCAAGTTCTCTTGGGAACATTCGCATCGGGCGTCCTTTTGAAGTGGTGTCAGAAACCTCGGGACCCATCCTGCGCTGACTTTAGACATATGTAAATAATGTTCATGAATTATATTCCAAACTGTACCTGCCGAGATGTCCATTTCTTCTGCTATCCTGGAAACAGTCACACGCCTATCTGCCAAAATAAATTCTTCCACTAGACACATTTCTGGAGGCGTTGCCGTCACGGGCCGCCCCGTGTGAGGGTCGTCTTCTATAGACTCTCTTCCCCATTTAAACTGCTTGCTCCAAAATTTGACTTTATATTCAGAGGGCGCAGATTTCTTATATATTGTTTCCATGCATTCAAATATTTCTTTTGGCCTTTTTCCCTAATTAGTGAGGAACTTAATAACAGATCGCTGCTCTAAATCGAGCAATTTTTTTTGTAGACTCAGACATCGATGGACTTGCCATGCTCTCACTCTGAAAGTATTAATCGCACTGAATTCAAATTTCGATCGAACACGTCACACGAAGGAACATAGCTACACGCATGAACATGTCTCGACTTGTTCAGCGGTGCACTTTACACTTAGGTAGATATATTATTGAACGCTCCTATATCTATCTATATATATAAAAATGAATTGCTGTTCGTTAGTCTCGCTAAAACGCGAGAACGGCTGGACCGATTTGGCTAATTTTCGTATTGAATTATTTGTGGAAGTCCAGAGAAGGTTTAAAAGGTGAACAAATATGAAAACGCTCGGAATTAAATAAAAAAATAATAATTTTGGTTGACTTCACATACAACCTTCGAGTTTTTATACATACACTTAAGTATATTTTTTTGCTGTTCGTTTGTCTCGCTAAAACTCGAGAACGGCTGGACCGATTTGGCTAATTTTGGTATTGAATTATTTGTGGAAGTCCAGAGAAGGTTTATAAGGTGAAAAAATATAAAAACGCTCGGAATAAAAAAAATAAAAAAAAATATCAGTCAAAAATAATTGGTTTTAGGGTAGGGTAGTGTAAGTGTACGGTAGGGTAGGGTAGGATAGTGTAGGGTAGGGTAGTGTAGGGTAGTGTAGGGTAGGGTTAGTGTAGTGTAGGGTAGGGTACTGTAGTGTAGTGTAGGGTAGGGTAGTGTAGTGTAGTGTAGGGTTGGGTAGTGTAGTGTAGGGTGGGGTAGTGTAGGGTGAGGTAGTGTAGGGTAGGGTAGTGTAGTAAAGGGTAGGGTAGGGTAGTGTAGTGTAGGGTAGGGTAGGGTAGGGTAATGTTGTGTAGGTTAGGGTAGTGAAGTGTATTGTAAGGTGGAACGAAGTTCGCCGGGACAGCTAGTCTTATATATAAAATTCTCGTGTCACAATGTTCGTTCCCGTACTCCTCAGAAACGGGTTGACCGATTCTCATGAAATTTTGTGAGCATATTGAGTAGGTCTGAGAATCGGCCAACATCTATTTTATTTAAGGGTAGGGTAGTGTAGGGTAGGGTAGGGTAGTGTAGTGTAGTGTAGTGTAGTGTAGTGTAGGGTAGGGTAGTGTAGTGTAGTGTAGTGTATGTAGGGTAGGGTAGGGTAGTGTAGGGTAGGGTAGGGTAGTGTAGTGTAGTGTAGTGTAGGGTAGTGTAGGGTAGGGTAGGGTAGTGTAGTGTAGTGTAGGGTAGGGTAGGGCAGTGTAATGTAATTTAAGGCGGTACGTAGCTCGCCGGGACAGCTAGTTGAGTTCTAAAAAACTTACAGTGCCATCTATCTATCCATCATGATGATGATGGCGATGGCGATGGCGATGGCGATTGATGATGGCGTTTGATGATGGCGATTGATGCTGGTGATTGATGATGGCGATTGTTGATGGCGGATGATGATGATGATGATTATGAACTTTCTTAGTATTAATTTATTACATAAACATCCCGCGCCCCAAGGACTAATATGGTACCGGTAAATACTGTATTAATAAAATATATATAAATAATTATAATTGCTTGATAAAAAATGCTATGCAATAGCATTACCGCGGCATTCCCCAAATGCCACACGTCTTTTTTTTTCACTTTTTCTAATTTTGTTGTTATATCGGCAACAGAAATACACATTATGTGAAAATTTCAACTGTCTACCTATTACTGTTCATGAAATACAGCACGCTGACAGACGAACAGACAGCATAATAGTAGTAATAGTAGTTAGTAATTCCACAAACAAGGATTCAGAATTTTGAGTTTGCCATCACAAATTATTGTAGTTCCATCGAAATCCGCTGTCAAATTTTTTTAACAGAATTTTGGTTGGTGATAGAGCATTTTGCACAGCCCGCCTGGCTAGCTACCACCATCTTATCTAAGTCTTGCCGCCAAACATCAGTGTTAACAACATTGACGTGTTCCGGCTTGAAGATAAGATAGCCAGTTCTCCATTGCATTGGGGAATCTTGGTAAGCCCGCTTCCATCTTAGGTATCATCGTCACTTACCATCAGGTGAGATGATGCTAAAGGCTTACCATATCTGCCGAAAAACTTCCACTGCTGGACTAAGGATTTCCACTACGACCGGTCCTGCGCTGCCCGCATACAACGGCTTCCCGCGATCTTCACCAGGTCCGGTGCGCGGTCGCCACTCGAGAACTTTACTGCCCCAACGGCCATCTCTTCTACGAGCCTTGTGCCCTGCCCACTGCCACTTTAGTTTAGCGATTCTGTGAGCTATGACGGTTACTTTGGTTCTCCTGCGGAAAGCTTGGCTTACCAATTGTGAATAAAAAAAATTAAAAGTGAACTTAAAAAGGAGGGTTCTACTTCGAAAATGACAGGATTTTTTAAATTATTTAGGTGTTTTTAGGTCTTCACAAGATACTGTTTCAGCCCATTAACTTATATGAATGGTGATTTTTTACTATTTGAAGAGTAAGTGTAGCCTCAGTTGCAGATTGTGAGTCGGCGAGTAACCGGTCGGCACTCAAAAGGAATATCCATAAGTGTCATTTTATTACTATGACTGTGCGTCGTCGTGAAACCACGCGCGCGCCCGTTTCAATAAAGTGACAGAACTGTTTGATAAAAGTCAAGCTTGTGTTCAGGACTTTTCAATTTAACATCTAGTAACCGTACTCTCGGCAAAGTATATACATTAGTACTAACATACGGTAGTACTAATGTATATACTTTGCCGAGAGTACGGTTACTAGATGTTAAATTGACACAGTGGACACTCCCTGCCGCTCTCTAGATTGCGACGTCACCCCCTCGACACCCAGATTGATACAGATTGGTTACAGTTAGGTTGTCGAACGTATAGGATTTCGTCGCCATTTTGTTTGTTCCGTCATGCCTTTTTTGAAATGTCATTTCTGGCCCATTGTATGAAGTGTCCAGGGTGTGCTCTCGGTGAACAGTGTAATGTCACACCCTGGACACTTCATACAACGGGTCAGAAACGACATTTCAAAAAAGGAATGACGGAGCAAACCAATCTGTATCAATCTGGGTGACGAGGGGGTCAGGTCGGATTCCAGAGAGCGGCAGCAGGTAGTGTCCATACTGTATGTTAGTACTAATATATATACTTTAATAATGTTTTTGTGCAGGTGTTCCACATGCGCGTGCACAGCGCGACGCGACCCACGTACGAGTGTCCTCTCTGCGGGAAGCACTTCGCCTTCTTCAACAACCGCCGGAGGCATATGTTTGTGAGTCACTTTGCTACGTCATGCACGTCGCTCCCTCAACTATACAGGGTGTAACAAAATTGGTGTAGGTCCTGTTAACTGGGGCTTCTACTCAGCAAACTGAACAATTTTCGTTCTACAAGTTTGCTGTAATCGTGGGTGTAACAAAATTGGTGTAGGTCCTGTTAACTGGGGCTTCTACTCAGCAAACTGAACAATTTTCGTTCTACAAGTTTGCTGTAATCGTGCATTTTTGTATGGAGCGTCGAATATTTTTTTTGCGAATTGTCTATGGGTTCCTTGGGGAAAGTTGTTCAGTATGACGAGTAAAAGCTCCAGTTAATGTGTCCTACACAATTTTTTTTACAGCCTGTAAACGTTTTAAATATTATATATTTAATTACATTTATAGTACACTAAAATACAATTTCTTAAAGCTAACTCTTAGGGATAGTGTTTATGATGTACAGTAGGCCGTCTTGTTGCTAAGAGCTATCTCTTCCAGACAACCTTTTGAACGAAGAATGTCTGTCCTCTTACATCATATCAGCCGAAAGACGTCTACTGCTGGACAAAGAATTTCCACAACGACCGGTCCTGCGCTGCCCGCATCCAGCGGTTTCTCCCGACCTTGGTCGCCCGTCCACCGAGTAGGAAATCTGCCTACGTACGTCATGTCTTCTGGTGCGCAGTTGCCACTTAAGAACTTTACTGCCCTGTTACTGTTCTACGAGCTATGTGCCCCGCACACTGCCACTTATGGCCAGCGATTCTGTGAGCTATGTCGGTTACTTTGGTTCTACTACGGATATCCTAATTTAAAAGTATCATTAAAATTTAATAAAAACACGTCTGTATAAAAACATCACCTCTATTTTTGGGAAGTCGGGTTTTAATGTAGCCTATTGGGATCAAGGCGTATTTAACGATATCTCGCACCCTAAAATCCATAAAGCCGTACAGAAGATATCGTGTAGTAAAGAAACATACATACATTAGACCTTCTTCTTCTTTTATCGTATAGACGACAAGTCATGTCTCTCCTGCCCAGTATGTGGCGGCCACATTAGACCTGAAAACAATACTCCTTTTTTGTGGATACTCGTGTAAATAGTAATGTTTTATATTCCAGATCCACACGGGCCTAAAGCCATTCAAATGTGACTCCTGCGGCAAGTGCTTCACGACCTCGGGCGAGTTGCGAGCTCACGTCGACCACGTGCACATGAAGAAACCCTGGCCGAAGCGAGCGAGAGCGAGACAGCATGCGTGGCGCGACAAGTGCCAGAGCGAAACGGAAGATTAGCACTAACTTTGGAACTGAGATATTTGTATTGAGTAGTGTGATATAGACTTCTGCCGCATGTTTCATGACACCGGGCAAGTTGCGGGCACTTGAAGAAACCCTGGTCGGAGCAAGCGAGAGCGAGACAGCATGGGTGGCCGAAGAGAGCGAGAGCGAGACAGCATGCGCGACAAGTGTCAGAGCGAGACGGAAAATTTGCGCTAATTTTTGAGCTATTTGTATTGGGAAATGTGTTATACAGATCTTTGATAAGTCACAAGATTAGTGGGAAGAAGACAGCATGCGAAGCGCGACAAGTGCCAGAGTGAGACATAGTAAGAATATAGACAACGGGAGCCGGCAGCAACGAATTAAGGGGAGTGGGGTGTTCGTCTGTCCATGCGTTGTTAACCACGTGCTATTCGTTCCTCATAGGCAGCTCTCCATTTCAGCATTTAGAAGGGTAAGGTAATCAAGGAGGTGGGGGGGAAAGTGCCAGTGCTTTGGGTAGGGAACACTAAAAATAATATAAAAGTATTTAATCAAATTTGAAGATCTCATTTTAAAAGATATTAAAAATAATTTGATTTAAGATATAATTTTTGTAGTACATATTTATTAAATTTATAGATCTGCCTAGTATGTACGTAGTGTAGATATACATATTTTTTATTCAAAAAAAAAATCGTGTGCTTTTGTGAAGCTTGTAAGTATGCATGAAATATCTTGATAATATTGATAAACTCGTATGTGTGCACATACAGGATGTTCAAGAACTAGTGCGACAATATTAAGGGGGTGATGGAGATAATTTAAGTTAGCTTTCACTAATATAGGTCATTCTAAAGTTTTTGTTTACGAAATATTTGATTTTTTTTTATTTTGTATGAAAAAATAATTAGCATTTGTTTAATTAAACGTATCGAGATTTTGCTAAAAAATGTATACGACAGTTGGCGTGCAAAATACAGGAAAAAAATCCTTATTTCATTTTAAAAATTCAGTTTAAAAAAATACAAACTAGTCGCAAAAAAACAATGATTGCTATCAAAAACGTGCCTTATGTTCAAAGCACGGGCGTAGCCAGGTTTCAGTATCGGGTAGGGGGTGGGGGGTGGGGTTCATAAAAAAAAACCGGACAAGTGCGAGTCGGACACGCGCACGAAGGGTTCCGTACCATTACCTATAAAAATCACGTTTGTTGTGTGGAAGCCCCCCATATATTTTAATTTTATTTTAATTTATTTTTAAAGTGATTCCAATCCACCGTATATTTTAATGTTGGTAAAAGTTAGTAGGTAATTAATGAGATATGCCGGACGCCTGTTCTTATTTTAATTCTATGAATGTTAGTTAATATCTGAACTTTTCGGGGGAGGAGGGGGATTTGTACCCCCAAAACCCTCCCCCTGGCTACGCCCGTGGTTTAAAGTCCCTTACATAAAGAAACATTTTAATGATTTTTTACTTTCGAGCGACTGAGCAGCGAGCATTAGGCGAAGGTATTGCGATGGCACAAAAAAATATAAGTTGAGATTTTGATGGGGATCGGTTGTCTTACACTAATAGAGTCTAAAAGACAAAAAAGTGTGTGTGTGTGTGTGTACGAGGGCAGTTTGACAACTCAATGACTTTAAGGTTAAATAAAAACTTTTTTAATATTTTTTTGTCTCATATTTGAAAACTCACTACGAAGCGCATGCCGTTTTTTTTTCAAATTTGGCGCGAAAACAAGCTTTTTAGAAACAAAAAAGTTAGGCGACTTCTAAGTATTCTTTGAAAATGGAGAAAAGCGAGTTTCGAGTGCTAATTAAACACTATTTTTTACGTGGTAAAACTATTATGCAGACCGAAGACAAATTGAAAAAAAAATAAAAAAATAGTTTATTTCAAGATTTTATACTTTTCCATTTTGTCGGCTTGATTAACCTACTTTACCTTGAAATTTATTTTTTATTTTTATAATTGCATGTGGTCTGTTATCTTTTTCCTGACTTGGAAAAAGTACTTAAAATATATTTTTTCTGAAATTCAAGCAATTTTGGTCGATTTAACGATCCGTAGGGTAATCTGGCTTTATATGTATACGCGTACCAAATTACAGCTTTCTAGTACTAATGTCTCTGTTATGGCGAAACTACAAGGGTTCTTATTGACTTCGGTACCCTACAAAAAGGCCTTTTCTGTGGAAGGCTCCATAGCAATACCGCCCGACCCGACAAGCCTAAGGCTCCATAGCCATACTGCTTAAAAACATCGTCGTAAACTAGGGCAAAGGCTGGAGCGTTCTTTCTGCTAGGTCACTGACCTCAAACTTAACAGACCAATATCTTTGTAACTATTCATCCCCTCGTGGTTGGACTCGTATAAATTGTCTCTACCAGATCTAGGCGCTTGCGGGGTCAAATATTTAAAAACCTACCTATATTGCTCGTAGAACAGATGGCCGTTTGGGCAGTAAAGTTCTCGAGTGACGACCACGCACCAGAAAACGTAGTGTAGACAGGCCTTCCACTCGGTGGACCGATGACCTGGTAAGGGTCGCAGGAAGCCGCTGGATGCGGGCAGCGCAGAACCAACCGGTCGTCGTGGAAATCTTTGGGGGAGGCCTATGTCCAGCAGTGGACGTCCTTCGGCTGATATGATGATGATGATGATGACCTCTTTGACAGTTCATCGTAGACTTATCGTTATTTCAATTAATCAATTAACTACTCGTTGCCATAGACGTGTCGCGTTCAACCAACGGCCGTGTGCCCCAATACAGCCCTACTCAATTTAGAAAATTGTTAGAAAAACAATCATTGTACTTATTATTCTGACAGTAATTGTTGTTTTTTGGAGCAAGTATTTTATTTGTAATTTTTATAGAAAGTTGGGAAAGTTTTTCCAGTATTTTGCCCGCCAAAACAATACGTTCAAACAAGTGACTTTTTCATACGAAAGTATAAAAACAATTGATAATATCTCGAAAACTAGAAAACTTTTGTAACTTAAATTAGTGCCAGCTTATTGTATTGTATTTCCTCTATCATATAGCGCTTGCACACCCTGTATTAATTCCTAATGTAATAGGTTCCTAGGTCGAGTAAAAGGTTTCTTGCAAATTCAAACAAGGCGACCAGAGCGAGCTGCATCTTGAACATTAAAACTTCCACACTGGAAACACTTGAATGTTAGTACTAATATAAATACTTTGCTCGAACCAAGTTTGTGCTACTGACTGATACTGCAATAGGTCCATAAACAACACAAATTTTATTCGCGGCCTGTTTTTGTGTTCCTTTTAAAATAAAATTTCAAAATGTAGCGAACTTCTTCGTTACTTTCACTCGTTTTCGTTGACTGAAAAAAAATGAAAAATAGCGAAAATTATAATTTTAGGGTTCCATACCCAAAGGGTAAAAACGGGACCCTATTACTAAGACTCCGCTGTCCACCTGGCTGTATTTCATGAACCGTGATAGCTAGACAGTTACATTTTCACGGATGATGTATTTCTGTTGCCGTAATAACAACAAATACTAAAAATTAGAAAAAGTGAAAAAATAAGTGGGGTCTCCATACAAAAAACGTGTTTTTTTTTAAACGTGAAGAAACTAGCGCCATTAGTATGATGGTACGGGACCCTTTGTGCGCGGTTCTGACTTGGCCAGTTTTTATTTTATTACAACCAGGCAGGTACAAAAAATAATTGTAAAAAATATGAAGAAACTTTTTCCCCGAACTTATATTAGCGGGTCGTCCTTTTAGTCAATATTTTACTCGTGATTGTGAAAAAATTTTACAAAGGAAAAATCCGTCAACTGATATTATCAAAAAAACTATGTTTGAAAAGTCCACAAATTTGTTTGAGAAGACAAAAAAATGTTTGAGATGCCCAAACTTTTGTTTGAGAAGTCAAGTTGTTTGAGAAGTCAAACATATGTTTGTGAAAGCCAAAAATTTGTTTAAGAAGTCCAAAAAATTGTTTGGGAAGTCCAAAAATTTGTTTGAGAAAACGAAAAGAGGGTTTGGGAAGCCAGCCAAAAATTTGTTTGAGAAAACAAAAAAAAATGGTTTGGTAAGCAAAAAAATTGTTCGAGAAAATAAATAAATGTTTTAGGAAGCCAAAAATGTGTTTGAGAAAACAAAAAAAAAATGGTTTAGGAAGCCAAAAATTTGTTTGAGAAAACAAAAAAGTGGTTTTGTGTAAACCAAAAAATGGTTTGAAAAGTCCAAAAATTATGTTCAAGGAGTCAAAATCTTTGTTTGGGAAGTCCAAAAATTTGTTTGAGAAAACAAACAAAAAATGTTTGGAAAGTAAAAAAATGTGTTTCACGAAACAAAAAAAATGTTTGGGAACTCCAGAAAATTGTATGCGTAGTGACCAAAATTCCTTTGTGAAAGTTATTCAAAATCACAAGTAGAACTCCTGCCTGATTAAAAGGATGACCGCTTATAAATTAGAACCTTTTTACAAGCTTTTATTATACTTCGCGGCGAGTTTGTTTTTACGAGTCAATCTTCTAAAGAGCGACTTCCTGGAATCCGATGAGAGATGAAATTTGGTATGAAACTGTATTCTTAGTGACCATAGATTCTTTTGGTGTCTTGTAGTTGATCTGATGATGAACTATGGAAGGTGGAATCAAGGTCTCAGGATTGTGTATTGTTTTCGATAGAATCGTAAAAAATAATGTGCTCGCCTTTTTATATTTTGAACCTTACACATTATGCATTCAATATATCCCGACCCGATAATATATGACCCATGAAAGACAGCCCGACGATAATAGCTGGCGGATAACTCGTCTCATAGACTTGAATTTATAAGTACAGTAAAATAAAAGTTTGTACCTAAAAGATTTTTAAGGTGTGATTGTAAATCCATACATTTAGTCCATACAAATAGTTCTAGATAGTACATTTTATTTTAATTTATACCATATTTTGTTTGATCTAAGCCTTGTAAAAAATACTCAATTATGAAAACATTGTACTTACATAGCGAAGAAGTATTATAACTACAGATCTATACATATCTGTGATTACACAGTTCTTGAAAGAGTCTTAGAAAATCAGAAAAAAAATTTATGTTGAAAATTATTTATCAAATCTCACGTCAGACATTTCTGTGGGATTTTTTTTGGACAACTCGCGGCAATTCGATCAGTACAGTCTGTCCAAAAAGAATTGACAGCGGATTTTTTTGAAACTATAATATTATAAAAAAATAGTCAACTGTTTTGAACAGACTGTAGCTTGTAGGTACCGCTCAACTGGAGACGAGCCCTCTTAGAGTAAATCGTTCACGCTATGTCAGTGTTTTCTGTCGAGGTGTTGATAAACGTTGTTTTTGTAGCGATGTCGTAGGTAGCCACACTGTTACTGCGCGAGCTTGTCCGCCGGCCGGCGAAGTCTCTAGTTGAGCGGTAGTGCCTACATGAAATTTCTAAAGATAGAACCGCACTACGCGGCTTCCGCTAACCGCACTATAGAGGCGCGGCGCTACACTGCAGCGGAGCGGCGCGACCCAGCGTTGTCAGGCGTACGATAATTATCATACATTGTACAATAATTTCGACACTGGTACGATGTACAATAAAATATGTATTATCGTAAGTCAAAGTACGATAATTTCCAAACCTTCTCCGAAGTGGGGTGAAAAGACTAGTCTCCAGTGCCTTAGTCATCTAAAAATACAAAATTATGTCTATTGTCGGGGACTTCCCCTTGAATCTACCAAACCAACGAACGAATGACAATGATAGTCCATTTCATTTATTTTTATTTCTCAGATTCAAACTTAAGTTCGCTAGCCGAGTGTAAATGTAAAAAAAAAATGAAAAGTTCCCAATTACTTGAATTACCGTACTTTCAACGATCAAACTTTAATTCCTTTTTTTGCGAAATGCTAGTAGTTGTACGATATTTTTTCATCTGGTACGATAATTTTCGAATACCGGTACGATAATTCACTTGCACTCGTCTGGCAACCCTGGCGCGACCCTTTCTTCGCATTAGCAATGCGACGCTCAGACAGACAACACGGTTCTATGTCTTGTTTGGTCGTGGGTAGAACGTGAACTGTGTGGAGAGTTCGCCGCGCCCTTCCGCCAAGGTAATCCACTGGCGCGGCGCCTCGATAGTGGGGTTCAACCTTAAATTAAAGGTAGTGCCTCCGCAGCCGGTGCCGGTGCCGGCTAAAATAGACAACGAAAGCCGGCAGTGACGAATCAAGATGGCCGCCGTCTGTCAGCTGTTTACTAGCGCTGTCATGTTTTTGATCTAGCCGCCGGCGGAACATAAATCAATGCGGGGGCGAATGAAACCGGCTCAGAAATGCGTATTAACCCGACTCGGATGATTTAAGTCGACGCAGGCTAGGCAAGGCATCACATTCTTCGTTGGTATTGACTGGAGAACCACAGATAGGAGCTCTAAAGTGGTTCCAACCTCCTTGCATGTTCGGTTGCAATTAAATACAGCAAAGTTTCCACAAAAGAAGTGCGAAGCAAATCTACAATTCGAGATCGAAAACATAAATAAAACAATTAACAGTAAACAGCTGACTGACGGCGGCCTTCTTAATTCGTTACCGTCGGCTCCCCTTTGACAATTCTTTTTGTACTTTGCGCCGACTGCGGAGCTATTTCCCTGGGCTGTACCTTTACAGCCGGCCCCGGTTGCCGTAACGGGCACCGTACCGGCTGCGGAGGCACATCCTTATTTAAAATCCGATAATAATGTCAAAATACTTATAATTAAATACGAGTTTTGTAGTATTTATGCCTTTTTCATTTGAAACCTAGAACTAACCTAGATCCCTTGGTGCAGTGGCTAGTCCACTGGCCTCACAAACGGAGGTACTGGGTTCTACCCCGGCGAGGTTTAACGTTGTAAATGGTTAAAAAGGTGAATACTAGATTATAACAAGATTTCTTCTTGTCATTCTGATCATCAAGAACCGGTGGTCATCATCATCGTCATATCAGAAGATTTCCACAACGTTCGGTCTTGCGATTCCCGCATCCAGCGGGTTCCCGCGACCTTCACCAGGTCGTCGGTGCACTGAATGGGAGGCCTGCCTACGCTACATTACTGCCCAACGGTCATTGTTCTACGAGCTATGCGCTCCGCCCACTGCCACTAGTGGCAACCGAATGGTAAAATCGCAAAAAAAGTTGAACTCATACATAGTTGGCCAGTTAGAGCTGATTTTGGATTTCCCAAACGAAGTTGGCCTAGACTTAGCTTGTAACACAGATGATAAATGGGCAGTAACGTTTTCGAGTGACGACAGCGCAGTGGAAAACGTAGCGTAGGCATGTCGGGAATTCTGTGGAGCGACGACCTGGTGAAGGTCGCAGGAAACCGCTAGATGTGGGCAGCGCAGGAGCGGACGTTGTGGAAAACCTCCGACATGACGATGCCGATGATGATGACTGTTGGGTCTTGGGGACAGTTGATCAGAATCACGAGAAGCAACTTTGTAATTTATGACAAGCGGTAGTGAGTTGAGCACCGCGCACCCTTTAGTTGTAAATAAAAATTAAATACTGTTCGTTGGTAAGCGCATCACTTGAGACCGATTTGTCTAGTTTTTTCTTTTTTGACATATCCGTTTAAGTCCAATTATGGTTTTTAGGGAAAGAAAAGTTGTTCGGAATAAAATGAAAGTGCCTTTTACATACTTCATTTAATCATTCATTATTTTTACATTAAACATAATTCACGATTCGAACGATATGGTGAATTCACGACCACGACACGACATTTGGGTAGCACGATGTCTATCGGGTCAGTTAGTAATAATATAACATCATATATTCCGAGACAAATCACGCACGGTCATTTAGTCACAAAGCTTTAAAACTGCATGTAGGTAGGAAGCAATGCATACTTAGAAAATAAAAAACGAGACCTACAGTACTCGCATATGATGTGTAACATGTGACAAAATACTTATGAAATTAATTAATTATCGGGTCGTACATTCACGGGCCGACCCTTCGAATAGTAGTATGTCATCTTTGCCTTTGCCATCACACTAAGCGGCATGGCTATGACAACCTTAGTTTTCGAGAATTAAAAAACGTTCGCATTTCCTGTTACACATTTCCGTCCCATTTCACGAAATCACTTCCACAAATTGCAGGAAAGCGAGAGCATTGGTACTATCTGACGGTCAACTCTACCACCGCGCGCTCATTCGTCAGATCGAATAGCGCGCGCTTTCGCGACTTCCTGTTGCACATTTCCGTCCCATTTCACGAAATCACTGTTACACATTTCCGTCCCATTTCACGAAATCACTCCCACAAATTGCAGGAAAGCGAGAGCAAAGCTCATTCGTCAGATCGAATAGCTCGCGCTTTCGCGACTTCCTGTTACACATTTCCGTCCCATTTCACGAAATCACTTCCACAAATTGCAGGAAAGCGAGAGCATTGGTACTATCTGACGGTCAACTCTACCACCGCACCGCGCGCTCATTCGTCAGATCGAATAGCGCGCGCTTTCGCGACTTCCTGTTGCACATTTCCGTCCCATTTCACGAAATCACTGTTACACATTTCCGTCCCATTTCACGAAATCACTCCCACAAATTGCATGAAAGCGAGAGCAAAGCTCATTCGTCAGATCGAATAGCTCGCGCTTTCGCGACTTCCTGTTACACATTTCCGTCCCATGTTACACATTTCCGTCCCATTTCACGAAATCACTCCCACAAATTGCAGGAAAGCAAGAGCAAAGATGTTACACTTTAAAAAAACTATAAGATAAGATAAATACTCTTTATTGTACCTGTACGAATTACATACGTACATGTAATTTATTTTTATATTATTTTGTTAAGATTTGGAAGCAGTCGCGCTTCTACTGTGTACTTTGCCCGCGACCCAGTTAAGAGTGCATTGACACGACAACTTAGCATAATTTTATTAGTATTTAAATCAGTGTTCAATTAGAGATCCTTCTGACAAGACCATTGCATTTTATTTGGGACCACCTCTAGGACACTCACTGACACATTGACATTGCATTCCTGTACAAGATCATATCCTGTACAATATTTTTTGGTCCTTCGTAAAAAGTAGTGACGTCGCGAGTGCACTGTTATTTTTACTTTCGCGAGTGTTGTGTAAGACGTACGTTTAAGTTCGAAAGACAGCAGCCCTTTCGGAAGGAAGCAGTGTTCCCGTCCTACGTCCTGCGAACCAGTTGCACCATCGAAAGAGAAGTTCTGCTAATCAAGTAAGATCTTTCCTTTTTTTGCTTACAATGGAGGTACTCATTCAACGCCAAGCTGCTATTTTAGAGGAGATTAAGAGAATCCATACTAATTTCAAAAAGGATTCGGCAAGTAGGAAAGATGCTGACTACATCAAGCGTCGTTTGGATTCATTAGACAACCTGTGGGCGGAATGTACGCTGAATGACACGAAGTTGATGACCCAGGAAGATAAATCTCATCAATACTACACCGAGAACATCATTAAGGTAATCCAGAATTGGTACCAGGGGACGCGTGATGAGATATCCCGTTGGAAATCACAGGAAGCTGCGGGCAATCCATTGACAACAGGTGATGGTAAGGGGGTTACCGTCCGTTTCGACAGCTCGCACTTCCAGGGCGCGAAGGTGGATGACAAGGTGACAGAGTTACAGCAGTTGCAATATGCTAATTTCAGAGCATTAAAGAGGTTAGTAGATAGTATTTGCATTGACGAAATTTCCGAAAAATGGGAAATTGAGGACAAGCTTAAAAGTTTGGAGAAACGTTGGAAAGCCATTGACAAATTACACTTGCAAATTGATGGTTTATTAGTAGGTGATGACGAGTCTTACTATTATGAATTTGTCCAGCACGAAAAGCGTTTTGAGGAATTAAAACGTAATTTAAATATAAAATTAAACACGTCTGTTCATCAGCAACAGTCTACGCCAAAGATGGACATACCTGTGTTTAGTGGGAACTACACCCAATGGCCTACATTTTATGACTTGTACTCTGAGACCATACACAAAAATCCTTCACTTTCTAAAGGTCAAAAAATGCAACATTTGAAGGGAAAATTGCGCGGCGAGGCTGAGAAGTTAGTCCAGCATTTACACATTTCAGCAGAAAATTATGACACATGCTGGGAACTACTTTACCATAGATATAATAATAAGCACGTTCTATTTACGAAAAATTTTGATAATTTTATGAAACAGCCGTCACTAAAAAAGCAGACATCATTTGAGTTAAAACGTTTATATGACATTACGAACGAATCCATTCATGCTATACACAATCTGGGAATCGACACGTCGACTTGGGACCCCATGCTTGTGTACATTTTATGTGAAAAACTTGACCCGGAAACCTATTCTGAATATTCCAAATCTAGATCAGATCCGCGGGAAGTTGCCTCATATGAACATTTTATGGATTTTATTGAGAGTAAATTCATTGCATTGGAGCCCTTGCATAAAAATAGAAATGAGAGTATTTCAAAACCACAGCCAAAAACTCAATTTCATAATGTGCCCTACCCGTTCAATAAAACACAAAAATCTGCAATTCAGCAACCTACACAGAGTTCATTCACGCGCTCTCGCAATTTTAATACCTATAATGCGAGTCAATATTATAAAATAAGCTGCCCACTATGCAACGATAATCATACTCTGTTTCAGTGCCTAAAGTTCAATGACATGACAGATAATGACAAATTAAAATATGTTATAAAAAATAAAATATGCAAAAATTGTTTATTTGTACATTCCAAAGGTTACTGTGGATCTCAAAAACGTTGCAAAGAATGCGATGAGTCCCATAACACACTTTTGCACAAAGCTATCCTTTGTTCAGGGCATTTGCACTCAACAACGCCCGCTAAGCCTAATATTACAAGTCGAGCCTCAGAGGGGCCGTCGATAAAAAATATGCAAAACAATTTTGTATCAAGCAATGATGACGAAATTTTGTTACCTACTGCCTTAGTGCAGGTTCAGGCCTATGACGGTAATTTTATTACACTACGCGCGCTAGTTGATCAAGGGTCACAGATCACATTAATTAATGAAGACGCGGCCCAGAAACTAGGGTTAAAACGTGAGCAAATGCATGCCAGCGTAAGAGGAATTGGTACCTTATCTAATAGGAGTAAAGGAAAGTTGAACTTAATATGCAAATCTTTACACAGCGACTTTCAATTTACAACTGAAGCGTTGATTATGACACGTGTTGTAAATAACTTGCCAAACAACACATTTGCCAAAAAACCGTGGTCTCACGTGACAAATATTACTCTAGCTGATCCTAACTACAACATGTCCAGGCCCATAGATATACTTTTTGATGCACATGTCTATTCTGAAATATTAATGAGCGGTCTAATTAAAGGTGAAGGTCACCAACCTATGGCTCAACAGACCCAGCTGGGCTGGACACTGTCAGGCAATGTCAAGACCTACAACTGTCATGTAGTTACGAATAATCTTGAGGACTTAGCAAGGTATTGGGAGGTCGAATACATCAGCGGTGAATCAAAACATATGACGTCACAGGAGCAGTACTGCGAGGATTTTTACGTAGCAACAACGAAACGTTTAGACGACGGCAGGTACGCAGTTCGATTGCCAATGAAACCGAACTTTGGTGAGCTTTTAGGAAAATCTAAACCACGCGCGATCGCCCAATTTATGCAACTAGAGAGAAAATTACACAAAAATACACTATTGTCTACTAGTTATACCCAATTCATGCAAGAATATATAGATATGCAACATATGAAGAAATTTAAAAATGACATTGAACCCTTCTGTTATCTGCCACACCATGGAGTGTTAAAGCTAAGTGCGTCAGGAGGTATGGTGAAGATCTTATTTTAACTGAATTCTTATCCTTACTTCCTTACTAATATTATATTATAAATGTGAAAATGTCGTGGTTTGTTACCTTTTAACGCTTCAACACAACCAATCTTGACGAAATTTGGCATGAAGGTAGCCTATGTCACGGGGAAGGACATAGGCCACTTTTTATTCCGTGACAATAGCATAGTCAGATGCAGTTCCTGAGGAAATAAAAAAAATACTCTTTTTTTGATTAATATTTTCAAAATTGCAATGGAGCAACCGTCTATTGTGATTTTTTGCTCAGAGATGACTGAGGGGGTGGGAAATGACATTGATGCGTTGCAACGGAGCAATGGAATTACGTGATTTTTTTGCATAGAAATACTTGAGTAGATGGGAATAGACTGCTAATTAGAATAGCTGGTAAACTCCTGCTTACGCTGCTCCCGAGCCGCACTCATCCTCAGACATTCATAAGAACGATGTCCACGCTATTGAAGTCGCGGGCAAAAGCTAGTTTTAAAATAAATAGTTTTAGGTGAATTTCGTACACCTGTAGGTACCGCATAAAATATGGCAAGTTTGTTTTGCTACTAGCTTGATATTTACAATACTAATGTCGAAAATGAACAAATCCTCAAATCTCCGACTCAAGTGGGCCGTACCATTGCAACATTCCGCAAGACAGAAGTAAATATTGAAAAGTTAGAATAGAACCCAAAGGTCATTGACAAAATTTCTGCTTATTACCCAAAATTCAAATTAAACAGATCCTCCTCGAGTCACACGGTCAAGGCAAAGTATAATTATAGTACTAAGTCAAGGTAACGATATGCATTCCTGCAGCATAAGGATTGAAGAATTGGAATCCGGAGATCAATGACATAGAAGCTACTTCATACCTACAGAACAAATTTCAAATCAACAGATTCAGGATAAGATAAGATAATTGTTTATTTGCAAGAATACTTCACAATAGGGTCTTAAAATAATTTATAGGTAGTACTGTATTCAGCCGTCAAGAAATAGACAGGAGTGGTGTTATATACTAAATAGAGGTTACATAATATGTTTTTACATTATTTTTTGACTTTGGAATAGTCGTAAATCGGCTTACTTTGCAGAGCCAGCCATAATCTTAATCTAGAGACGAGACGACATTATAATTCGAGTGCACAGTTTCAGTTCCTCGCTCAACTGCTTAGGCAAATAATTTAGCTATCCCTTTAGCATCAGGCATTACTGAGGAATTGGAATCATGAGATTATATAAAACCTTTTTATTTGACACATATAATCGATATTTCAAATGAGTCTCATGGTTAAGGCGGGCAGTACTCCTGCAGCATCAGGGATTAAGGGGTTAATATTAAAATTCACGCCCCCGAGGCAGTGCTGAGTCAAGCAGGGTGCGGATGTCAGCTACGGCGATACGGCTACCGGGGAGCTTATAAAATGCAAACACACGGACTTGCTGCCCGGCGACACACAGTTCCATGCCTTAAGGCGTAAACAGACTAGAGAGCCGGGACTGGCAGCGGCTGGTGGACGAGTCTTCTCCGCACTGCAACGGCCAAACCCCGAAAGGCCATGCTGGAGTGAGCAGATATCTCGTCCTTCCTACACGAGGTAGCCAGGAATCTGCAGCCTGTCCTTGTCCTTAAGATGGGTGTCAGAAATGAGTGCCACATCCACCTTCTGCACAGAGAGGACGACCATTAAAAGCTTCTGTTTGCTGAGGCCCTCGGCATTCCAGTGAAGAATTCTCAGTTGGTGGGGTGGTATTTGCCGGGTGCGTGGTGAAGGCACTGGCTTCAGCAGCTGCCGCGATGGTCGCTTGTGCGATGCCTGGTTGCGCGCCTGCTCGGGGGGCGCAGGCTTGGATGTAGCCTGAGCCTGCTCCTTATTCTTCCTCCTCCCTCTCCTCCGCTTCTTCTTGGAAGGGGCAGCCTGAGTCGGCTGCAAAGGAGGGGGAGGTTAACGGCGGGATGGTTTCGCGGCAGCAGTAGTGGCGGCGACAATACCCGCTTTCTTGTTGCGAATTTCACGCTTGAAGACGGGACAGTCCGTCGCGTTCACCGGGTGGGCCCTTCTGGCAGTTAGCACAGGTCAGCGGCTCGCTCCGATCTCATGGTCAGTCCCAGGCAGCGTGCTCCTCGCCGCATCGCACACGAGCCAACTTACGGTGGTAATTGTGCGATGAGTGCCGGAACTGTTGGCACCGATGACATTGTGAGAAACCTTTTTTCCCCCGCCAGGCCTCTACTTTGACGCCCGGCATACACAATATCTCCTTAATGTTGTATATAGCCGAGGTCAAGTTCTCCGTCCGCCACAGCTGGGCGAAGAAGATGCATACCGGCTTGCTCTACATGCGCATCGAGTCGTGCAGACTGTGGCCACCTTTCTGGCAGACCAGGCGTTTTTAAGTGGCAGTGGAAAGCGCCGTCTCCACAGAGCGCCCCATTCAAGCCGGAGTACCGCAAGGTACCTGCCTGTCGCCCGGACTCAGCTGGCGCTGTATGCCGATGACGCGGCGTTCTTCCACAGCTCCGTAAGTCCGCGTCATGCTGTGGCTTGTATGCAGCGGACCCTCGACGCCCTCCCCGCCTGGCTAGCCAACTGGCGGCTTACCGTCATTGTGTCGAAGACCGAGGCATTCGTCGTTGGATCCATATGCCAGCCCTCCGCCTTCATGGGCAGGAGATCGAGTGGAGCTCCAAGGCAAAGTACCTTGGAGTGACCATCGACTCTAACCTGTTCATGAAACACCACATCAAGTCTGTCGTCGGGCAGACTCGCGCAGCCAGAGCTCTCCTGCATCTCGTCTTGTCGTTGCGTCTTCCATTACGCGTGAAGATCGGCGTCTACAAGACCTACATCCGCCCTCATCTCACGTATGCTGCACCGGCCTGGTACGCGCTGGTGAACGAGTCGTTCCGCGAGCGATTGCGCGCCTAAAAGTCGCTAACGCTTCGTATGCTTGTAGACGCCCCCCCCGCTATGTAAGGAAAGCGACCATTGCACGGTATCTTCAAATGGAGAGCCTTGCTTGACGAATTCATTCGTCGGCTGTCCAAGTCTATGTTCAGGCGAGTAGATAAGTCGGCGCTCCTGTACCTCCGGGAACTTGCCCCCCACCGCTCGAACGCCTTGGACAGGAAGTGCCTGCCGCGAGACGTCCTAGAGGTTGCGGCGGGCCTCTCATCGGAGCCGACTCCCCCGGCTCCGACACCACCGCCCGCCTAAACGCTGGTCGCTCGCTGGGCCTTCCCTCATGGCGAACCGCCCGGCAGGGCTTGATCACGCGAGGGCAGGTGAAGACACGCAGCAGGACCCTCCGGTTGTGACCCCCAATGACCTGCCCGTATTAACGCGCAGCGTAGACAACTGCGTTCATGGGACTACGTCCCGGAAACGTTTCCCTGATGCCCCTTCAGGGCAATGAGAAGAAACCCGAGTTACCCTCTCTCTCGCTGCGAGTCGTCGTGCAAGTTGGACGTGCTGCCCGTTTGGCTTCAGGATCTATATTTTCGTGGCTTTGTTTAATATTCCCTTTGTATCACCAAATTACATATTCAGTTGTACCTACATAATCCTTTTTTAAAAAACCCAAACCACTTCTGAAAGCTGATACATGGATATTCACAGCTCGACCGACCTGCAGACTAAGTTCTGGTTTTCAAAACTATACTACTCGTAAATAGCTAAAAGTCCATTTCGCAAAATGTCCATCATGGAGAAAAGAACAATTTAAAGCTCCTAAAATGGTGTCCATTGGTATAGCTGCCGAACATAGAGAACTGAGGTTTTTGCTCTCGGTGATGTTATAGCTACGTAGTAATGCCACAGTATTACAATACAGTGGCAGCGCAACGAATGTACGTACATACGCAGAGCAACGGATGGGTACTCGCGGAGAAGCGGGCGGCGGAAGTACAGCTCGGCAAACTACGCGAGCACAGTATTATATACGATATGGCATATGGCATACAGTAGCGCCACAGATGTGTGCTATTACTTTCGTAAGTAGCACAACGTCTTTGATATCACACGATTCCGCCACCGGTATGCCGCGGCGCAGGCACTAGCGCCGCTGACATACGCAGATATGGAAAGTGTTGCGGATGGTTCAGCCTGTATTTAAATTCAGCGCCAGTACATAAGATTCCGCGCCGTCGTCGATATTACCTTGGTAATTATTTAAAATGAGGCTACCAGCGCCAGCTGTCAACGTCGTAATAATAAAATATTGCCAGCGTCATCTAGCGTTGAATAGTAACAAATAAATGGAAAGACCGTAAACATCAAGTAGCTTACATAAACACAAACATGATCCCATCTCTGTTTAGACTTGTGTCACAGATGAGATACTAGTGTATGAACGAGATAAAAAGAGAAAATTATATTTTGCGGTACGGAGCACTGCTTGTGTGTATGAACGAGATAAAAAGAGAACCCCCCCCCCCCTATTTCAAGGGCATTAATACATAGCCTTACCAGTTTTGAGTATACATGTAGGTATAGAGCGCGTCATTTATAGTGAGAACAGTAGGCATGGGTGAGAACAACGCGACGTTTCACCCGCAAGCGCTAGTGGTCATAATCGACTGCTAGCGATGTGCGTCAGTGGTAGATTCCTAGCAGTGATTTTAAATATTTATCCTATTAATATTTAAAATTATTTTATGCATAGCAAAATCTTGTAAAAACGATACTTGGAAACATACTGAACACAAATCAAGTATCACATTTCAGTTTCACCAATAAGTCAATTTTTTATACTTTTAGTTAAAAAATAATCACGCATTGCGGGGGTGATGAAGACGTGAGGGGCGGGCCTAGATGTTCCGTGCGCACTACCCCGCACCTCCGGCTCGGACTTATTATCTAACTAGTGATGTGACGCATACGGCAGTAGTATAAATACAATCGATATTTGATCTTAAAGTTAAATCTCATAAACAAAATTTGTAATGAAAATATTGATATGTATTGAGTGCTTATTTCTTTTTGAAGTCGAGCTTTTTTAATTACCTTTCTATTTCATTATTTTTAGTTTTTTCGTTTTTTTTTGGTTTTGCTTTACGTAGGTGCATACTTATAAAAACTAGAATATATTTTTTTAATTAATTGTAAAATAAATTTGAAAAAATAGTTATTTTGCTTACTTATTACATGTATAAGCGTATAAGTTTTTCCTTTGACTATATCTGTAGCCCGTATTAATAAGTTAAGCAGTTACACTTACCCGTATTAGTCCATGTCTTGAAAACTACTTAGCTGATTTTGATGAAACTTGCACTGATCTCTAAGTTTAAGTAAATACAACACAAAGGTTAAAATTATTTTGGTTTAGAGAACATCAAGAATTTTAAAATTCTCTTACATAAGAATACAATTTCATATTAGCAGCGTTTTTCCTAAAATAATACGCTTATTAAATACTTACCTTATTTGAAGCATAAAATGTTTGAGATAGGTCCTACGTTTTCCGCCTTCCGTTTTACTTCCTTTTCTATCTTATAACGCTCTCTCGATCGCACGTCTCCCTCCTGCACCACCACCGGCTTGGCCCGAGGTTGCTTGCGAGCCTCGCGCCATATCAGCTTCATTGAGTCGAAAACACCAGGCAGGAATGAAACTTGTGCTTCAATTAAGGGAAGTATTTAATAAGCGTTTTATTTTAGGAAAAACGCTGCTATTAAACACTTGACCGTTATTTGAAGCATAAAATGTTTGAGACGTGTTTGTTATCGCCTGGTGGTGGTGGAAGCCAATGTGATGTCCGTAATAATGTGATGATTTAGATCAGACTGATTTACGTAGGTGCATACTTAAACCTTTGAAAGGAAAACTATTGAGTTATGTTTTGTGGATAGGTAAGAACCTAGTAAGGTAAATTCTGGAAATAACATAATGTACGTAATCTACAGTACTAAAAATTAAAAACAGACGTGCGAGATAAACAGGGAACTTATTTCTTTATATCATAAAAAGAAACAGGTACTTAGTAATCTTGTAACAAAAAACAACTTCACTAGAATAACAGGTGAAATCAGTCCATGAAAACAATAATTTTTAAAATTAGTATACAATCAAAATGAGAGGTAATTGTTACAAAAAAGGCCTCAAAACAATTTACCACTCCCACATTTCCATATTTCCATCGTCATTTCATTGGTTTTGGGAGGTGGAAGTCCTGTCGAGATGTACATCAGGCAATTGCTCAGATGATGAATGGTGAACGGGGCTGCTAATGCTCTGGACTTGAGATCCGCTCTCCAAAAGACACGTTTCCAACGAGGGACTACTAAGAGGAACACCCCTCGTGCCTGATTGAGATGAGCCAGAACTCTGGGAATAAGGTAAGGTGGAGGGACGATCCACGCCAAGGGATAATTACATTGCCTGGAGAAGGCGTAGTGGAACAGGGATTCATCGTCTTTCTGGTCTATGGACACATAATTCGACACTACATGAGCATTCTTCGATGCAAATATGTCTATCAATGACACACCGAACTTCCTGAAAACTATTTCCGTGCAAGCCGGTAACAGGTGCCAGTCTGGCGGGGATCGGAGACGCGATAGATGATCGGCGTGGCCGTTGAATTTTCCTGGGATGTGTTGAGCACATATGTGGATCTGATAGAGGTCGAGTAGATGAAAAATATGCAAAGTTATGTTCAGGAGGGCCATGGACTTTGTCCCACCCTCGTTCCTTATGTAAGCGACAGCAGTTTTGTTGTCGCTTTGCCACAGAACTGTAGAATGACTTAGGTACTGAGACTGATCTTGTAATACTTTTAATATTGCTAGTAGTTCTTTTTGGTTGCAGTGTAACCGTTGTTCCTCCTCGGACCATTTTCCTGATAGTGGACGACTGTCCATCTGTGCTCCCCAAGCTAGATCGGAAGCATCTGTCGCAAGAAAATGGGATGGGGGTGGCAGGTGTATCTGAGAGGCTTGGTGGTGATTGTGTAGCCACCAGGATAGGTCGTTCACTACTTCTATTGGAAGTACGTAACGTTTGGCTACTTGCATCTTTATGGTGGTGTTGAGAAAACTAGTGTAGTCTGCCACTTGGTACTACAAACCTTGCGAAATTTAGTAGACCGATTAAACTCTGCAAGCCTTTCAGATCCACCGAACCTCTCTCCATTATTGTTCTGATTTTGGAAACTAGTGTTATGATCTTCTCCGCTGGAAGAGTCTTTTCTGGTCTTTTCGTTTGTCGACGTGTTCCACTAAACTCCTAGGAACACAAGACTCTGTTGCGGAATTATTATTGACCTGTTGAAGTTTACTTGCCACCCTTGGTATGCAATCTTTCTAGAACAATGTGGACATGTGACTGCAAAATCTGTCGACTCTGATGAATGATTTATTTCTTTAATTAATTATTTCTAGTCACAAACTTTAGGTAAACAAAGACCAATTATGATGAACAACATAAATTATAATGTACTTAAGTCATGTCCGGCATCCCGGGACACATTTCCCGGAAAAAAATATTTTAGTAAGTAAGTCTCCGATTTTCGTCTCTTTTCTTCGAAGTTTAGGTAAATAAGCCCTACCTATTCCTATCTCTGCTTATCACGAATCCCATCCCCGAATTGAAAAAACCGGCCGCCATTTTGAAATTTTTAGTTACTTGACCGATTGCTTCCAAAATCGATATCTGAGGGTACCTCAGGTCCCTCACGAATCGTTTCGCCGAATCTAAAAAAGCAGCCGCCATTATGAACTTTTTATTAACTGGACAGATTGTTTCCAAAATCGATATCTGAGGGTCCCTGAGGTCCCTTATCATGAAACCGTTGCCCGAATTGAAAAAGTGGCCGCCATTTTAAACTTTTTAGTTATTGGACTGATTGCTTCCAAAATCGATATCTGGTCCTTGAAGTCCATTATCACGAATCCGTTGTCATGATTAATTCCAAAATCGATATCTGAGGGTCCCTGAAGTCCCATAACACGAATCCGTTGTCAGAATTGAAAAAAGTGGCCACCATTTTGATTTTTTTAGTTACTGGACTAATTACTTCCAAACTTCCAACTTCAGGTTACCTCATATATCGATTTTGGAAGTAACCAGTCCAGTATCTAAAAAAAATCAAAATGGTGGCCACTTTTTTCAATTCTGACAACGGATTCGTGATATGAGACTTCAGAGACCCTCAGATATCGATTTTGGAAGCAATCGGTCCATTATTTAAAAAGTTCAAAATGGCGGCATTTTTTTTTCAATTCTAACAACGGATTATGCAATTTATGTCATATTCGTAAAAAACACCCCAAACATACCTATAAAAGGATGATGATGAATGAATGAATGATATCGATTTTGGAAGCAATCGGTCAAGTAACTAAAAAGTTAAAAATGGAGGCCACTTTTTTCCATTCTGACAACGGATTCGTAAAGAACTTTAGGGACCCTCAGATATCAATTTTGGAAGCAATCGGTCCAGTACCTAAAAAGTTCAAAATATAGGCAATTTTTTTAAATTCTAACAACGAATTATGCAATATATGTCATATTCGTAAAAACACCCCAAACATACCTATTAAATGATCTATATCAGGATCTTCAAGGCGAGAGTGAATAGGCATTATTTGAGTTTACGTGTACCACTTAACATCAAGTGAGAAGTCGTCAAACGCACTCAAATTTTTAATAAGAAAAAGTATCGTTATTGCTACAATATAATGTTTAGTGTATTAATATTTATAGTAAAATATTAAAACATTTTGTTACAATTAACGCATGTCTGTCATTTTTTTAAATTGTGAACCAAAATAAATCAGAAGAAGAAAATGAGCCATGCACGAATGATTGATAATAAAAATGCGACGTGCCGACCCTTAACGAATGGGTCCACCGCACCATACAAAAAGTGTCATGTTCTAGTGGGCCCTACTTGCCCCGCAGCCCCCGCACGATTGCCCTGTCTACACGTCTCCGTTGGACGACTGTATGGATTCTTAGACTGCTAGTGATTTGTCCGGCGATATCTCAGTGATTTTACTTTTGATTTGCAGGCCGCGTGCACGTCCCACAATCTCTTCCTCATATAAAATCACTTAGACATCGCCTGACGAATCGCTAGTTTGGACAGGCACTAAATGTGCTATAGTTTGAAATTTAATTGATCAATATTATAATTTGAGTAAAAATGCCAGTAAAGTAAATAAATGATGGTCTCCTTACGTTGATAAGTCTATACAATTGTAAACTAATTGCAATATTTGTTTACGTAAACGTAACACGTAGTGTATACTTTGCAATTTAAGTTATTCCGTCTGTACCTTTTATTTATTGCTTTCATATTTTATGTTGAAAAATAAAATCAAACATGTCTAATATTTGTCACAACAATATTCACTTTGTATTATTTTTACCATTTTTATATTATTCTAGATGTGCCCGCGACTTCGTCCGCGCGGAGGTTTTGAATTTTCTCACGGGAACTCTAACATACAGACAGGCTTCAATCCCTTTCAAAAAAAAGGTTTGTCTTGGTCCTGCAAAAAGCTCTCCACGGCACCCATCACCTCGTTATCGTCTTCGTACCTGTTTCCCCTTAAGTATCCTTACAATTTGAGGAAAAGATAAAAATCGCTAGGCGCCAGATCTGGTGAATAAGGGGGTGGTCAACCAATTCGAAGCCAGCTTGCTGAATGGCAGCCATCGCAACTGCCGACCTTTGCACGGGTGCGTTGTCGTGATGAAACAGCACGCACGCCCCTTCGAAGTTTCCCTCTCCTTTTCTCTTTGATGGCATTCCTCAACTTTGGAATTAATGCTGCATAATATTGGCCTGTAATAGTGGTTCCACGCTCCATCAACAATATCCCTCCGGAGTCCCAAAATATGGAGGCCATAACCACAGTATATATATTAGTACTAACGTACCATAACCTTGCCAGCCGATGCCACGGCACGAAACTTCTTCGGGGTCGGTGATGATGGCCGTTTCCAATTGAATTCAATATATTTATTCAAAATAGGTGCAAATTACACTCTTTCTGATAGTCATAAAATAATAATAACAATATCATTTGTGAAGAATCAAGAAATAAACAATAATTAACACGCGGTGGACCGACGACCTGGTGAAGATCGCGGGAAGCCGATGGATGCGGGCAGCGCAGGACCGGTCGTCGTGGAAATCCTTGGGGAAGGCCTTTGTCCAGCAGTGGACGATTTTCGGCTGATATGATGATGAATTAATAACGTCAAAATTAAATCCTTGATATAAACCAGACTATGTCATTAGAACATGAAAACAATATGGCACGAAAAGTTATACATAAAAATCATTGAATGCATTTAACAAGAGTAGGCCAGTTCACACGGACAGCACCCGGTCATGAGTATAACGCGAGAGTCAGCCATCGCTCCCATCAACCATATTAGAGGGAAAGGAACAACCCGGCCCCGATGCGCCAACCACCATCCATTGCGAAGATTGCTGTTTTGTCTCGGGATCAAAATGATGGACCCATGTTTCGTCCATTATTACGAAACGAGACAAAAAGTTTTCAGAATCTTCTTGAAACTTGTCCAACACTATCTTTTACTCAAAAATGCATGTAATGTGGTCGTTATTTTGACAACCTTGTTTGAGCAAAGTCGACCTTGCCGTTCTGTTTCAAGGATCGGCCGGCAAAGTTTTGCTGGACGCTCTAACAGGCCGGCAAAACATTGCCAGCCGCTATTTTGAGGTTTCAACGTTTTAAAAAATGAAATGCAAAAAGATTTTATTTAAAACACAGCTGTTTGTATTTATAGAGATAGGTACAAAAAGATTTTATTGCATATTTGGCTGTATAGTTACCATACCATTGCTTAAAAAAATAAAGAAGTAATAAAAGAAGAAATAATACAGCAGTCAAACACCGCAATAGAATTATCGCAAACTATTAGTAATATCAAACCGGGAAAGTCGGTGTTGAATTTTAGTAACTGTACTTTTCATAATTGTCATTTAAATTAAATTTCTAGTTATATAATATATTTTTTATTTAAATTACTTGCTGGTGTTATTTAGATAAGGTACTTGCATTTTTGAGTAAAGCACTATACAAGTCTTGGCTCACAATGACTGCTTCGCTGGTCACGCTATGATTGCCTATTTGCCTCGAGCTAGCCTAGCTACGCTCTAGGCCTTCCAGCTTGGCCATCATTGCAGCCCTTGCTGTCCTCGCTGTAAAGGCCTCGACCTACGGTCTCGGCCTTTATCTCAGCTCGTCCATCAAGTGCTGCACGCTGACCGCGCTGTGTCGGCCTGGAGCTGCGCTGTCGGCCATCATCAGAGCGACCAGCAAAGTAGTCATTATAGACCGCGGCAGTAATATACTATAAAATGTCAAGTCGATTTGTTTCTGACTGTCGGTTAACATTCTCAGCACCCATCTTGCGGAGACTTTTTTCATATACAAAGATTGTTTCAATATGGATTGAATACTTCCATATGAAATGCCCGTTTCTTGAATTAAGTATCGGATGGTAACTCTTCGATCGCTCAATACAATTTTCTCGACTTTCGCAACATTTTCTTGGGTGACTGATGTCGATGGACGGCCGCAACGATGTTCGTCTTCCAGGGTTTACTTTTGTTCGTTTCTTGATTGTCTAAATTTGTCACAACAGCCAACATTCAAGGAAAAAAATAGAGAGTGTGAAGTTACAGATTCACAAAAAATTTCAACGAAATTGGTGAAAAAATTGCCATGTTTAGTATCCAGAGCCACATCAGAAATTTAAAAAAGTATTTTTTTAGTTTGCGCTGTGGTGTGTTTGCTGTAATGGGTAATAATTATCTGTGTGCCAGCGTCGGAATCACACGGAATAGGACTTTTTGGCGGGAATTTGTAGCGTTCAGTTTGTCATTTTTCTTTTATTATCGGAAAAATTACATTTAGTGGTTTTTGATGTATAATATTGATAGTGTATTTATCAGCGAAGTATCATTTATGTGTTTCTTGTGTAGGATAATGAAATAAAAGTGTGTATACTGTGTTCCGAGTTCTCACAAGAAGTCCGAGCAAGCTTTAGCAAAAGTGCTATCATTTTGCTAGAGTATAGGTTAGGTTAGTTTATAGACAATGATATGATGTCAACGTGAAGAAACAGTGATCTTGAAGACTGAAAAGGAGAAAAATACTACATAATCTGAAAAATATACTGAAAATTACTGAAGACGTGAATTCTACAAATTAATACTACAGAAAAACATATACTGAAGACTAGGCGGTATGGCCAATGAGCCTTAGCCTGCCCTAAAAGGGCGAAGAAAAAAAAAATGAATTAGCAGAATTCACAGATCTAAAAATGTCGTAATAGCTGAATAGCTGCACAAAACTGAACAGTCGGTCGGAGTAGCTGTTTCGCAATTCGCATGCTTAGTATCCTTGTGGAGTAATAGTGTTCTGTGTTAGTATCCTCCCTTATGGAGTAATAGTGTTCTGTGGTTAGTAGTATCACTGACACTGAGCATGTAATCACTACACTACGTTTTACTTAGTATTCCAATTTCCAGTCCTAGCAGACCAAGCAGTATAGAAATCACTAGCAGACAAGCAATTTCTTGATTTTTATTAAAAGCTAGCTTGCTACAAATAGAGTGATCTGTGTAAAAAGCTCAAAGAATTTTCTGTACCTATCAAACAAACAACATATCAAAACTATGACAACCCATTTGTGTTCAGAATGTGACAAAGCGTTCAGTCAAAAAAGGGGTTTAGCAACACACATGAGGATTCACACAGGAGAGAAACTATATCCTTGTTCAGAATGTGATAAAGCATTCAGAGAAAATTGTCATTTGGTAAACCACATGAGGATTCACACAGGAGTGAAAAAATATTTATGTTCAGAATGTGGCAAAAACTTTAGTTCAAAAGGTACTTTGGTAACTCACATGAGGATTCACACAGGAGAGAAACCATATTCATGTTCAGAATGTGATAAAGCGTATAAACAAAAAGGTCATTTAGCACAACACATGAGGATTCACACAGGAGGGAAACCATATCCTTGTTCAGCATGTGATAAAGCATTTAGTCGAACAAGTAGTTTGGTAAAGCATATGAGGATTCACACAGGAGAGAAACCATATACATGTTCAGAATGTGACAAAGCATTCAGAGAAAAGTATCATTTGGTAAACCACATGAAGATTCACACAGGAGTGAAACCATATTCATGTTCAGAATGTGACAAAAAGTTTAGTGAAAAAGGTCGTTTGGTAACTCACATGATGATTCACACAGGAGAGAAACCATATACATGTTCAGAATGTGACAAAGCATTCAGAGAAAATTATCATTTGGTAAAGCACATGAAGATTCACACAGGACTGAAAACATATTCATGTTCAGAATGTGACAAAGCATTTAATCAAAAAGTTAATTTAGCAACTCACATGAGGATTCACACAGGAGAGAAACCATATACATGTTTAGAATGTGACAAAGTGTTCAATCAAAAAAGTGTTTTAGCAACACACATGAGGATTCACACAGGAGAGAAACCATATACATGTTCAGAATGTGACAAAGCATTCAGTCAAAAAAGTGGTTTAGCAGCACACATGAGGATTCACACAGTAGAGAAACCATATATATGTTCAGAATGTGACAAAGCATTCAGAGAAACTAATCATTTGGTAAAGCACATGAGGATTCACACAGGAGAGAAACCATATACATGTTCAGAATGTGACAAAGCATTCAATCAAAAAGTTCATTTGGTAAAGCACATGAGGATTCACACAGGAGAGAAACCATATACATGTTTAGAATGTGTCAAAGCATTCAATCAAAAAGATCATTTAGCAAAACACATGAGGATTCACACAGGAGAGAAACCATATACATGTTCAGAATGTGACAAAGAATTCAATCAAAAAGTTCATTTAGCAAAACACATGAGGATTCACACAGGAGAGAAACCATATACATGTTCAGAATGTGACAAAGCATTCAATCAAAAAGTTCATTTCGCAAAACACATGAGGATTCACACAGGAGAGAAACCATATACATATTCAGAATGTGACAAAGCATTAGGAGAAAATTGTCATTTGGTAAACCACATGAAGATTCACACAGGAGTGAAACCATATTCATGTTCAGAATGTGACAAAAAGTTTAGTGAAAAAGGTAGTTTGGTAACTCACATGAGGATTCACACAGAAGAGAAACCATATTCATGTTCAGAATGTGATAAAGCATTCAGGGAAAAACATAGTTTGGTAAAATACATGAGAATTCACACAGGAGAGAAATTATATTCGTGTTCAGAATGTGACAAAACATTCAGTGAAATACGTAGTTTGGTAAAACACACAAGGATTCACACAGATAAACCATATTTGTGTTCAGAATGTAATATGCAATTCAGTGACAGATGCTCCTTCGTGAAACATCAGAGGAAAGATGAATATGTAATGGACAGAAGTTGTTATCTTTGTTTAGAATGTGACAAACAATTTCACCTAAAATTTTACTTGGCAGCACTCATGAAGACACATAAAATTGCGTGGATATGGCTCGGAATTTAATAAATGATTCATTGTACAGTTGAATTCCTTGAAAATAAGTTTTAAAACAAAATACATATAAAGAAGCTGGGTATCTGAGCGTTGCTCGGAGTCTCCGACGCATGTATGAACTAAAAATCTATGTTTTCTGTGAAAATAGATTTTCTCAGGAATGAGACTTGTCTAAATAGACTTGATTACCTAAATTACTTTCATTCAACGAGAGCTATTCCTAACAAAGTAATAAAATTGGTAAAAAATCATTTGTGGCATCCATTCCATTCGTCAGTTGAAAAGCCATAATAAGTGCGTATTTATCCTGTGTCCAGGGGGGAGATGAGGAGCGGCCTTTTTCGGTTGTTCTTTCGCCAGTAGTAGTAGAAAAATTCGTAGTAAATTTTTTTAGGGATCCGTTTGGTTTACCAAAAAATAATAAAGCTAGCCAAGTGTGAGTCGAACTAGCGATAATAAGGGAGACGAACCACTACAAACATACAAACAGAAGGTTTAAGGTAAGGTGACGTTTATTGTGTGGCAGTACGGAACCCTTACATGTAACTTCGACTTGGACTTGGCTGGTTTTTTGTCACTTTACTTTTTGTTTTTTTTGTGCCCAGGGCGACGGATTCTTAAATACGCCTCTGAATAAGTGTCGTAATTAGCTCCATTCTTCAGCAGTCTGCATTCAAGCATCTCGTGTGAACTGACTGGCCGGTGGTGTGTAATGTGTATTAACTATCGGTTAGTTAGATGGTACCTAGAATCCTGAGTTGTCAGCTGGTTTGGAAGAATAATAATAATCAAAGTTTTTTGAAAATTTTTGTATGGAGACCTCCAGATCCGCCATGTTTTGTTTGTCTATATGTCCCGTATCCAAGTATACAATAATTTTCATACATACCCCTTTTGTGGTATTTTTTACTCAGTTGTGAGAGCCGCAGGGTTAAAGTAATTAATTATGTATTTCAAGTGTATTTCATATTACATCTATATATGTCGCAGGATAATAGCAAAATCCGTCGTTTCGCGAAAATCCTAGGAAAATTGCACACTGTGGAGTAGAAAACTCCGAATAAAACCAAGTCGAACGGAGCCCCGCTACGTTACGGGCTCCTTTTTACGTTAGAAAAAGACATGCTAACCAAACCTAACCTACCTAACGAAGCGGGGCTCAGTCCGACTTGGTTTTATTCGGAGTTTTCTACTCCATAGTGTGCAATATTCCTAGGATTTTCGCGAAACGACGGATTTTGCGATTATCCTGCGACATATATATAAAAATGAATCCCTATATCCCTTGGTCACGGCATCACGCGTGAACGCCTGGACCGATTTCGCTAATTCTTTTTTTGTCGAGTTCGTTATAGTCAGGAGAAGGTTCTTATGTAGGTTAGTGTAGTGTAGTTTAGTGTAGTGTAGTGTAGTGTAGGGTAGTTTAGTTTACCCTAGAGTAGTGTTGTAGGGTAGTTTAGGGTAAGGTAAGGTAGGGTAGTGTTGTGTAGGGTAGGGTAGGGAGGTGTAGTGTAGTGTAGGGTAGGGTAGTGTAGTATAGGGTAGGGCAGTGTAGTGTGTGTGAGGTAGAACGAAGTTCGCCAGGACAGCTAGTTATGTATTGACTGAACGACTTCACCCCAAACACATACACACAAACTCTCTCTCTCTCACACACACACACACACACACTCACACCCAAACCCACACGCACGAATACACTATCTGCGTGTATGTATCACTACAGAAGACAGACATACTACTCTTTAATTTAATTAAATAGGTATTGCCTCTGTAATTTAATTTAATGTAATTCCTTCAATTTTTTATGTTAGTCACCTTGTATCTTAATATTTTGTTTTTACCTTTAATATACCATAGATTAAGTAATGGAGGAGCGCGATCCCCTAACACAGGTACTTCCGTACCTAAAAGGAGGTCTCAGCCATGAAATATGTAATGCCTTTGGTGAACTGATAACCCGGTGAAGGTCACGGGAAGTCGCTGGATGCGGGTATTGCAGAACCGGCCGTCGTGGAAATCCTTGGGGGAGGCCTTTGACCAGCAGTGGACGTCCTTCGGCTGATATAATGATGATAAAATAAGTTTTGTATTCAATACCTATATTTTCTATAAGTGTCTTAGATTTTTTAAATTGTATTTTAAAAGTATACATATAATAGAAACCAGAAAGTTTAAAACTAAAATAACATTTATTAAAAGATAATAATGCATCATACTCCTTATCACTTGTTATTGGACAATTGATAATAATAACTACCTAACGTAAAGCTATCAAATAAGCAAGTTCATACTATCAGTGGTCTAACTTTCCTATTGTGTAAATCATGGTAATAGAAGTTGTTACACTCACGATGACGCGAAGACTGTGCCACAGAATGAGGGTATGCGTGAAATATTTTATTTGTTCGCAACGACGTCACGAGAAGTAGTTAGCGTCTAATATACAGGCTCGGCCTAGTTTATATGCTAGTGGTCATTGAATATGTACAGTGAAAATATAAATGTTATCTATCATAAAAAAATCAAAATTAGGATGTAAGTTATATTTAACTACCCTTATATTAATTCCTTGCCTTATTAAGTTCTAGTTATTCACAAAGTGTTTATTATTATTAATAATATTAAATTCAGATCGGATTCATGACGCTTGGACTTGTATTTATACTTACATTAACTGAGTTATGTACTTGTATAATTAATCTAAGTTATTAACATAAATACTAAAACTAAAGTTATGTACTTACTGACTAAACTAAAATACACACTTACTTAAACTAAATTACTTACATATTGAAACTGAGTTATGTACCTATAAATATACTAACATTAAGT
The DNA here is from genome assembly GCA_947284805.1 of Coleophora flavipennella. Taxonomy (NCBI): domain Eukaryota; kingdom Metazoa; phylum Arthropoda; class Insecta; order Lepidoptera; family Coleophoridae; genus Coleophora; species Coleophora flavipennella. The sequence continues at coordinate 4,473,054 of OX369278.1, forward strand.
TAGATACTTACTTAAGTACTAAAATTAAGTTACGTACATGTATATATTACTATTTTGTTTTTTTACAATAAAAAAAATTCTACCCCTAGTATTCGGCTTTTTATGTGTGTTCGCGGATAACTTCGTCGTTTATGAACCGATTTTGATGATTCTTTTTTTGTTGGAAAGAAGATATCTCAAGGGTGATACCATGATAAGGAAACCAGGATCTGATAATGGGATCACATGGAAATCGAGAGCAACCCTAAAATTTTACAGGCACGTATTACGTGTTTCATATGTTTTTCAAAGCTTTGCATGATGATGAGCTGATGAAGTAAGGTACAACTCATTCACGGTTAGGACACAGATTACTAAATAGTTACTTCGTGTTAGGAGTTATAGGATAACTCTTTAAATATAGATGGATACGTAGTACACCGATAGTTGTATTCTTTCAGGTTATTCAGATGAGCTGATGATGGAAGTCACATGACTCTGTATCTTTTAATGAAACACATGCATTATGATTTGATGATTCCTATTCCCGAGTAGGTGATTGGGTTTAATTAGTAATCTGTGGTTTAACGTTGTTAGATAGATAGCATTATCACTAAAAATAAAGAAAATAAAAAACAGTTTAAAAAACTGAAAACCGACTTCAAAATGAAATTTACTCAAAAGTATGAAATAATATTTATAAGTGGAGCTCCTATATGAGGATATCTCTAGAGCTCTACATAATAGCTCCCGGACTCAATACACCATTGTTATGGGGGACTTTAACGCGAACCTGGGCAAACGAAGTGATGGTGAGCTATGAGAGTGGGGCAATTTGGATATGGAGAGAGAAATGCACGTGGCCAGCTGCTGGCCGACTTTATGGAGAAGGAGGGCCTCTTTATGATGAACTCCTTCTTCAAAAAGCCTAAACAGCGAAAGTGGACATGGTTGCATCCCAATGGCGTAACAAAGAACGAGATCGACTTCATCTTGTCGACAAGAAGGCAAATATTCAATGATGTCTCTGTGATCAACTCAGTCAAAACAGGAAGCGATCACCAAATGGTAAGAGGCACATTGAATCTAAAGACCAAGCTAGAAAGATGTCGACTGATGAAGTCCACACTCCGACCAGCGCCCATCCAGCTCCAAAACCCCGAAAACTTTTAGCTCGAGTTGCACAATCGCTTCGAATGCCTAGGAGACTGCGAGAATGTGGACGATTATAACGACAGGTTCGTGGAAATTGTCCAAACGGTCGGGTCTAAGATTTTAAAAACGCGCCGTTTTCAAACAGAACCAAAAAATCTCTGACTTCACCAGCAACCTCATGGAAGAAAGACGCAGATTGGTTTTGCAGTCCTCTGAAGACGCTACTCAGTATCGGCAACTAAACAGGCAGATCTCTAAGTCTCTTAATACAAATTGTATTAAAGAGTCGATTGAGAACAACAAAGGCTCAAAAGTGTTCGCTAGAGATCTGTCTGTTGGTCAAAGCCAACTGACCAAGCTGAAGACTGAGGACGGCAGGATCATATCGTCTAAGACTGAGTTGCTGGAAGAAGTTGAGAAGTTCTACGGACAATTGTACACGACCACACGTCTGCCTGTCAGCGATCTGGCTAAAGATCCAAGAGCTAGACTTAACCGACACTATACCGAAGATATCCCGGACGTCAGCCTGTACGAGATTAGAATGGCTCTTAAACAACTTAAAAACAATAAGGCACCAGGTGATGATGGAATTACGGCTGAGCTTCTGAAAGCAGGTGGAACACCGGTACTTAAAGCTCTTCAGAAATTATTTAATTCCGTTATACTTGAGGGACAAACGCCTAAGGCATGGCACAGAAGTGTGGTCGTGCTTTTCTTCAAAAAGGGCGACAATACCCTGCTGAAGAACTACAGACCCATCTCACTTCTGAGCCATGTCTACAAACTGTTTTCGAGGGTCATTACGAATCGTCTCGCACGCAGGTTTGACGACTTCCAGCCAGCAAAGGATTTAGTACCATAGACCAAATACATACGCTGCGGCAGATTATACAGAAGACCGAAGAGTAAAATCAGCCACTATGCTTGGCGTTCGTGGACTATGAGAAAGCCTTCGATTCGGTCGAAACCTGGGCTGTGTTACAGTCTCTCCAGAGGTGCCAAATTGACTATCGATACATCGAAGTGCTGAAGTGTTTGTATGAAAACGCCACCATGTCGGTTCGCCTCCAGGATCAAAACTCGGAACCTATCCAGCTGCAGCGAGGGGTGAGACAGGGAGACGTTATATCTCCGAAACTGTTCACCGCCGCCCTGGAAGATGTTTAAGCTTTTGGACGGGGGTGGACTCGGCATCAATATCAACGGCGAGTACATCACCCACCTTCGATTCGCTGACGATATCGTGGTCATGGCTGAGACTATGGACGACTTAGGCACAATGCTCGATGGCCTCAGTAGAGCCTCTCAACAAGTGGGTCTTAGAATTAACATGGACAAGACGAAAATTATGTCAAACGTCCGTGTCATACCTACTCCTCTGAAGGTTGGAGGCTCTACACTCGAAGTTGTTACCGAATATGTATACCTGGGACAAACAGTCCAGTTAGGTAGGCCCAACTTCGAGAAAGAGATCAATCGTCGAATCCAACTCGGCTGGGCAGCGTTCGGGAAGCTTCGCAATATCTTTACGTCCCAGATACCGCAGTGTCTTAAGACCAAGGTCTTCGACCAATGTGTGTTGCCAGTGATGACGTACGGAACTAAGACATGGTCGCTTACTATGGGCCTCATAAGAAGGCTCAAGGTCACCCAAAGGGCAATGGAGCGTGCATTGCTCGGAATTTCTCTGCGTGATCGAATCAGAAACTAGGAGATCCGTAAGAGAACCAAAGTCACCGACATAGCTCTCAGAATTGCTAAACTTAAGTGGCAGTGGGCGGGGCACATTGCTCGTAGAACAGATGGCCGTTGGGGCAGTAAAGTTCTCGAGTGGCGACCACGCACCGGAAAGCGTAGTGTAGGCAGGCCTCCCACTCGGTGGACCGATGACCTGGCAGCGCAGAACCGGTCGTCGTGGAGATCCTTGGGGGAGGCCTATGTCCAGCAGTGGACTTCCTTCGGCTGATATGATGATGAAATAATATTATTATACTTAAATACATAACATTAACCAACAATGACGAAATCAAAGGTGGGTAACGAATTAAATTAGGGGCTTAATTTTTTTTAAGTCGGTGTCAGCAAACCATTGGGATCATTCAACCATATTCATGTTCAGAATGTGACAAAAAGTTTAGTGAAAAAGGTCGTTTGGTAACTCACATGATGATTCACACAGGAGAGAAACCATATACATGTTCAGAATGTGACAAAGCATTCAGAGAAAATTATCATTTGGTAAAGCACATGAAGATTCACACAGGACTGAAAACATATTCATGTTCAGAATGTGACAAAGCATTTAATCAAAAAGTTAATTTAGCAACTCACATGAGGATTCACACAGGAGAGAAACCATATACATGTTTAGAATGTGACAAAGTGTTCAATCAAAAAAGTGTTTTAGCAACACACATGAGGATTCACACAGGAGAGAAACCATATACATGTTCAGAATGTGACAAAGCATTCAGTCAAAAAAGTGGTTTAGCAGCACACATGAGGATTCACACAGTAGAGAAACCATATATATGTTCAGAATGTGACAAAGCATTCAGAGAAACTAATCATTTGGTAAAGCACATGAGGATTCACACAGGAGAGAAACCATATACATGTTCAGAATGTGACAAAGCATTCAATCAAAAAGTTCATTTGGTAAAGCACATGAGGATTCACACAGGAGAGAAACCATATACATGTTTAGAATGTGTCAAAGCATTCAATCAAAAAGATCATTTAGCAAAACACATGAGGATTCACACAGGAGAGAAACCATATACATGTTCAGAATGTGACAAAGAATTCAATCAAAAAGTTCATTTAGCAAAACACATGAGGATTCACACAGGAGAGAAACCATATACATGTTCAGAATGTGACAAAGCATTCAATCAAAAAGTTCATTTCGCAAAACACATGAGGATTCACACAGGAGAGAAACCATATACATATTCAGAATGTGACAAAGCATTAGGAGAAAATTGTCATTTGGTAAACCACATGAAGATTCACACAGGAGTGAAACCATATTCATGTTCAGAATGTGACAAAAAGTTTAGTGAAAAAGGTAGTTTGGTAACTCACATGAGGATTCACACAGAAGAGAAACCATATTCATGTTCAGAATGTGATAAAGCATTCAGGGAAAAACATAGTTTGGTAAAATACATGAGAATTCACACAGGAGAGAAATTATATTCGTGTTCAGAATGTGACAAAACATTCAGTGAAATACGTAGTTTGGTAAAACACACAAGGATTCACACAGATAAACCATATTTGTGTTCAGAATGTAATATGCAATTCAGTGACAGATGCTCCTTCGTGAAACATCAGAGGAAAGATGAATATGTAATGGACAGAAGTTGTTATCTTTGTTTAGAATGTGACAAACAATTTCACCTAAAATTTTACTTGGCAGCACTCATGAAGACACATAAAATTGCGTGGATATGGCTCGGAATTTAATAAATGATTCATTGTACAGTTGAATTCCTTGAAAATAAGTTTTAAAACAAAATACATATAAAGAAGCTGGGTATCTGAGCGTTGCTCGGAGTCTCCGACGCATGTATGAACTAAAAATCTATGTTTTCTGTGAAAATAGATTTTCTCAGGAATGAGACTTGTCTAAATAGACTTGATTACCTAAATTACTTTCATTCAACGAGAGCTATTCCTAACAAAGTAATAAAATTGGTAAAAAATCATTTGTGGCATCCATTCCATTCGTCAGTTGAAAAGCCATAATAAGTGCGTATTTATCCTGTGTCCAGGGGGGAGATGAGGAGCGGCCTTTTTCGGTTGTTCTTTCGCCAGTAGTAGTAGAAAAATTCGTAGTAAATTTTTTTAGGGATCCGTTTGGTTTACCAAAAAATAATAAAGCTAGCCAAGTGTGAGTCGAACTAGCGATAATAAGGGAGACGAACCACTACAAACATACAAACAGAAGGTTTAAGGTAAGGTGACGTTTATTGTGTGGCAGTACGGAACCCTTACATGTAACTTCGACTTGGACTTGGCTGGTTTTTTGTCACTTTACTTTTTGTTTTTTTTGTGCCCAGGGCGACGGATTCTTAAATACGCCTCTGAATAAGTGTCGTAATTAGCTCCATTCTTCAGCAGTCTGCATTCAAGCATCTCGTGTGAACTGACTGGCCGGTGGTGTGTAATGTGTATTAACTATCGGTTAGTTAGATGGTACCTAGAATCCTGAGTTGTCAGCTGGTTTGGAAGAATAATAATAATCAAAGTTTTTTGAAAATTTTTGTATGGAGACCTCCAGATCCGCCATGTTTTGTTTGTCTATATGTCCCGTATCCAAGTATACAATAATTTTCATACATACCCCTTTTGTGGTATTTTTTACTCAGTTGTGAGAGCCGCAGGGTTAAAGTAATTAATTATGTATTTCAAGTGTATTTCATATTACATCTATATATGTCGCAGGATAATAGCAAAATCCGTCGTTTCGCGAAAATCCTAGGAAAATTGCACACTGTGGAGTAGAAAACTCCGAATAAAACCAAGTCGAACGGAGCCCCGCTACGTTACGGGCTCCTTTTTACGTTAGAAAAAGACATGCTAACCAAACCTAACCTACCTAACGAAGCGGGGCTCAGTCCGACTTGGTTTTATTCGGAGTTTTCTACTCCATAGTGTGCAATATTCCTAGGATTTTCGCGAAACGACGGATTTTGCGATTATCCTGCGACATATATATAAAAATGAATCCCTATATCCCTTGGTCACGGCATCACGCGTGAACGCCTGGACCGATTTCGCTAATTCTTTTTTTGTCGAGTTCGTTATATTCAGGAGAAGGTTCTTATGTAGGTTAGTGTAGTGTAGTTTAGTGTAGTGTAGTGTAGTGTAGGGTAGTTTAGTTTACCCTAGAGTAGTGTTGTAGGGTAGTTTAGGGTAAGGTAAGGTAGGGTAGTGTTGTGTAGGGTAGGGTAGGGAGGTGTAGTGTAGTGTAGGGTAGGGTAGTGTAGTATAGGGTAGGGCAGTGTAGTGTGTGTGAGGTAGAACGAAGTTCGCCAGGACAGCTAGTTATGTATTGACTGAACGACTTCACCCCAAACACATACACACAAACTCTCTCTCTCTCACACACACACACACACACTCACACCCAAACCCACACGCACGAATACACTATCTGCGTGTATGTATCACTACAGAAGACAGACATACTACTCTTTAATTTAATTAAATAGGTATTGCCTCTGTAATTTAATTTAATGTAATTCCTTCAATTTTTTATGTTAGTCACCTTGTATCTTAATATTTTGTTTTTACCTTTAATATACCATAGATTAAGTAATGGAGGAGCGCGATCCCCTAACACAGGTACTTCCGTACCTAAAAGGAGGTCTCAGCCATGAAATATGTAATGCCTTTGGTGAACTGATAACCCGGTGAAGGTCACGGGAAGTCGCTGGATGCGGGTATTGCAGAACCGGCCGTCGTGGAAATCCTTGGGGGAGGCCTTTGACCAGCAGTGGACGTCCTTCGGCTGATATAATGATGATAAAATAAGTTTTGTATTCAATACCTATATTTTCTATAAGTGTCTTAGATTTTTTAAATTGTATTTTAAAAGTATACATATAATAGAAACCAGAAAGTTTAAAACTAAAATAACATTTATTAAAAGATAATAATGCATCATACTCCTTATCACTTGTTATTGGACAATTGATAATAATAACTACCTAACGTAAAGCTATCAAATAAGCAAGTTCATACTATCAGTGGTCTAACTTTCCTATTGTGTAAATCATGGTAATAGAAGTTGTTACACTCACGATGACGCGAAGACTGTGCCACAGAATGAGGGTATGCGTGAAATATTTTATTTGTTCGCAACGACGTCACGAGAAGTAGTTAGCGTCTAATATACAGGCTCGGCCTAGTTTATATGCTAGTGGTCATTGAATATGTACAGTGAAAATATATGTTATCTATCATAAAAAAATCAAAATTAGGATGTAAGTTATATTTAACTACCCTTATATTAATTCCTTGCCTTATTAAGTTCTAGTTATTCACAAAGTGTTTATTATTATTAATAATATTAAATTCAGATCGGATTCATGACGCTTGGACTTGTATTTATACTTACATTAACTGAGTTATGTACTTGTATAATTAATCTAAGTTATTAACATAAATACTAAAACTAAAGTTATGTACTTACTGACTAAACTAAAATACACACTTACTTAAACTAAATTACTTACATATTGAAACTGAGTTATGTACCTATAAATATACTAACATTAAGTTAGATACTTACTTAAGTACTAAAATTAAGTTACGTACATGTATATATTACTATTTTGTTTTTTTACAATAAAAAAAATTCTACCCCTAGTATTCGGCTTTTTATGTGTGTTCGCGGATAACTTCGTCGTTTATGAACCGATTTTGATGATTCTTTTTTTGTTGGAAAGAAGATATCTCAAGGGTGATACCATGATAAGGAAACCAGGATCTGATAATGGGATCACATGGAAATCGAGAGCAACCCTAAAATTTTACAGGCACGTATTACGTGTTTCATATGTTTTTCAAAGCTTTGCATGATGATGAGCTGATGAAGTAAGGTACAACTCATTCACGGTTAGGACACAGATTACTAAATAGTTACTTCGTGTTAGGAGTTATAGGATAACTCTTTAAATATAGATGGATACGTAGTACACCGATAGTTGTATTCTTTCAGGTTATTCAGATGAGCTGATGATGGAAGTCACATGACTCTGTATCTTTTAATGAAACACATGCATTATGATTTGATGATTCCTATTCCCGAGTAGGTGATTGGGTTTAATTAGTAATCTGTGGTTTAACGTTGTTAGATAGATAGCATTATCACTAAAAATAAAGAAAATAAAAAACAGTTTAAAAAACTGAAAACCGACTTCAAAATGAAATTTACTCAAAAGTATGAAATAATATTTATAAGTGGAGCTCCTATATGAGGATATCTCTAGAGCTCTACATAATAGCTCCCGGACTCAATACACCATTGTTATGGGGGACTTTAACGCGAACCTGGGCAAACGAAGTGATGGTGAGCTATGAGAGTGGGGCAATTTGGATATGGAGAGAGAAATGCACGTGGCCAGCTGCTGGCCGACTTTATGGAGAAGGAGGGCCTCTTTATGATGAACTCCTTCTTCAAAAAGCCTAAACAGCGAAAGTGGACATGGTTGCATCCCAATGGCGTAACAAAGAACGAGATCGACTTCATCTTGTCGACAAGAAGGCAAATATTCAATGATGTCTCTGTGATCAACTCAGTCAAAACAGGAAGCGATCACCAAATGGTAAGAGGCACATTGAATCTAAAGACCAAGCTAGAAAGATGTCGACTGATGAAGTCCACACTCCGACCAGCGCCCATCCAGCTCCAAAACCCCGAAAACTTTTAGCTCGAGTTGCACAATCGCTTCGAATGCCTAGGAGACTGCGAGAATGTGGACGATTATAACGACAGGTTCGTGGAAATTGTCCAAACGGTCGGGTCTAAGATTTTAAAAACGCGCCGTTTTCAAACAGAACCAAAAAATCTCTGACTTCACCAGCAACCTCATGGAAGAAAGACGCAGATTGGTTTTGCAGTCCTCTGAAGACGCTACTCAGTATCGGCAACTAAACAGGCAGATCTCTAAGTCTCTTAATACAAATTGTATTAAAGAGTCGATTGAGAACAACAAAGGCTCAAAAGTGTTCGCTAGAGATCTGTCTGTTGGTCAAAGCCAACTGACCAAGCTGAAGACTGAGGACGGCAGGATCATATCGTCTAAGACTGAGTTGCTGGAAGAAGTTGAGAAGTTCTACGGACAATTGTACACGACCACACGTCTGCCTGTCAGCGATCTGGCTAAAGATCCAAGAGCTAGACTTAACCGACACTATACCGAAGATATCCCGGACGTCAGCCTGTACGAGATTAGAATGGCTCTTAAACAACTTAAAAACAATAAGGCACCAGGTGATGATGGAATTACGGCTGAACTTCTGAAAACAGGTGGAACACCGGTACTTAAAGCTCTTCAGAAATTATTTAATTCCGTTATACTTGAGGGACAAACGCCTAAGGCATGGCACAGAAGTGTGGTCGTGCTTTTCTTCAAAAAGGGCGACAATACCCTGCTGAAGAACTACAGACCCATCTCACTTCTGAGCCATGTCTACAAACTGTTTTCGAGGGTCATTACGAATCGTCTCGCACGCAGGTTTGACGACTTCCAGCCAGCAAAGGATTTAGTACCATAGACCAAATACATACGCTGCGGCAGATTATACAGAAGACCGAAGAGTAAAATCAGCCACTATGCTTGGCGTTCGTGGACTATGAGAAAGCCTTCGATTCGGTCGAAACCTGGGCTGTGTTACAGTCTCTCCAGAGGTGCCAAATTGACTATCGATACATCGAAGTGCTGAAGTGTTTGTATGAAAACGCCACCATGTCGGTTCGCCTCCAGGATCAAAACTCGGAACCTATCCAGCTGCAGCGAGGGGTGAGACAGGGAGACGTTATATCTCCGAAACTGTTCACCGCCGCCCTGGAAGATGTTTAAGCTTTTGGACGGGGGTGGACTCGGCATCAATATCAACGGCGAGTACATCACCCACCTTCGATTCGCTGACGATATCGTGGTCATGGCTGAGACTATGGACGACTTAGGCACAATGCTCGATGGCCTCAGTAGAGCCTCTCAACAAGTGGGTCTTAGAATTAACATGGACAAGACGAAAATTATGTCAAACGTCCGTGTCATACCTACTCCTCTGAAGGTTGGAGGCTCTACACTCGAAGTTGTTACCGAATATGTATACCTGGGACAAACAGTCCAGTTAGGTAGGCCCAACTTCGAGAAAGAGATCAATCGTCGAATCCAACTCGGCTGGGCAGCGTTCGGGAAGCTTCGCAATATCTTTACGTCCCAGATACCGCAGTGTCTTAAGACCAAGGTCTTCGACCAATGTGTGTTGCCAGTGATGACGTACGGAACTAAGACATGGTCGCTTACTATGGGCCTCATAAGAAGGCTCAAGGTCACCCAAAGGGCAATGGAGCGTGCATTGCTCGGAATTTCTCTGCGTGATCGAATCAGAAACTAGGAGATCCGTAAGAGAACCAAAGTCACCGACATAGCTCTCAGAATTGCTAAACTTAAGTGGCAGTGGGCGGGGCACATTGCTCGTAGAACAGATGGCCGTTGGGGCAGTAAAGTTCTCGAGTGGCGACCACGCACCGGAAAGCGTAGTGTAGGCAGGCCTCCCACTCGGTGGACCGATGACCTGGCAGCGCAGAACCGGTCGTCGTGGAGATCCTTGGGGGAGGCCTATGTCCAGCAGTGGACTTCCTTCGGCTGATATGATGATGAAATAATATTATTATACTTAAATACATAACATTAACCAACAATGACGAAATCAAAGGTGGGTAACGAATTAAATTAGGGGCTTAATTTTTTTTAAGTCGGTGTCAGCAAACCATTGAATCTAAAACATTTGATACGTAAGTATTTGTGTGCTGATTCAAGCCCCTAATTTAATTCGTACCCACCTTTGATTTCGTTATTGTTGGTTAATGTGGTGTATTTAATTATAATAATATTATTTCATACTTTTGAGTAAATTTAATTTTGAAGTCAGTTTTCAGTTTTTTTAAACTGTTTTTTTAAATACTCTTCATTAAGTTGATCCAATAACGACAAAAAAAAACTGAGTTGTACTGTCGTGGCTCCGATTTATATTCGACTTTTACATGTATATTTGACTCCGGGGCCAATAATGACGCGCGGGTAGTCGTCTGTCCTACAAGCTAGCCACTAAAGTTTAGGTTTGGCAAAGGACGCGGGTAGCCGCTGGATGCGGGCAGTTTAGGACAGGTCGTTGTGGAGATTCTTGGGGGGAGGCCTTTGTCCAGCAGTGGCCGTCTTTCGGCTTATATGATGATATGTCCCCCAGTAGCCCATTGTAATAGCGTCTATCGAGCTACAAGGTAATAAATACTGGACCTTACGTGTTGGTAAGGAGGTGGTACCTACCCCTACTCATCTAATGAAATGAAAGTCTTCTTCAGTGCCATGAAAATAAATGTCAACCTATTAGGTAGGTAGGTAGGCAGTTTATTAGGTAGTTTGTAGAAGTGTTTCGCGTGGAAGAGTGTTTCCTTGTGAATAGGAGACGTATTGGAACCACGGTAGTGAAGGGTAACGATAACATGGTAAATTCTTAAATAATAGGTACCTACTACCCGGTTACTAAAAAAAATTACTCCGCTGGAATGTGACCCATTTCTCGCTTCCTCACTCACCTCCCCGCGATCTCCTGTCGCTTCAGCACGGTTCGCATCTTTGTCACCGATGCGCGTCTACTTTTGTCTTTGACATAACGTTCAGTTTTTTTAAATTGAGTTTTTTGTTGAATTGTCGACCTCATACCGACTGAATACCGCTGTGCCCGGTCTTCCAATTATGAAGTGTAACGAAACATATCTAGAGTTTTCACAAACATTTGTTTAAGTTTCATAAATATTCTTAATGGTGATTTTTTGCACACCGTACTCATATGTCGCAGTGACGTCATCGACGCCAGGTCCATTCTTTCAGTAACCGGGTAGTACCTATACCACTTTAGTAATATTCCCTACTCTGCCTATACCTAGTATTAGCAAAGAGTAGGGAATATCAATAAAGTCGTACTAGGTTATGTACTTCAGTTCTGTGTTCTATTGGCTGTATGGCTCTACGCTATAGGGCCACTTACCTTCCATGCTCCTACGTACTTCTTGGCATACGGAGCGGATCACGGGGGACTTGCGCACTACTTGCGAGTGCTCTTTCACGCGCAAGTTTTCGCTGTGCGCCCTACAAATCTTGACGCGTCCCTTTTCTGTACTATCTCGCCCCCCTTTTTAGGCGTAAACATCAAAATGCGCACTTCGACGTCATCCAGCCTTTTCCCTTACCTGTACAGTTTGCGCTGGCTATGCCAGGCATAGGCGAGTTTCTTCAGCTCTTCAAAGTTGTGCGGTGAGTCAGTTAGCTGATCAAAGTAAATGGGGCCAATGGTGCTGGTATTTAACCTCCTCCGTGGCGTAATGATTAGCCCATTCGCTTCACACCAGGAGGTCGCGGGTTCGATTTCCGGTGGGGTCAACTTGTAAGACTCGGTTTGGTTGGTGGTAGGGCATTTTCTAAGCCCACCTGGCTAGCTGCCACCATTATCTAAGTCTTGCCGCCAAACATCAGTGTTAACAACATTGATGTGTTCTGGCTTGAAGATAAGATAGCCAGTTCTCCATTGCGTAGGGGAATCTTGGTAAGTCCGCTTCCATCTTCGGCATCATCGTCACTTACCAACAGGCGAGATGATGTCAAGGGCTAACCAATTGTAAATAAAAAAAAAGATCTCGAGGCCGCTCAGCATCTCCTCTCTTACACCAAGGTCTCTACTTTCCAGCGCTGTGCCACACAAGCAGTCCCCGCTGTCGGCGAGTGACATGTCGCAAAGCCTCTTTCTGTAGCAACCATGCCCGGTCAGGATCTGCGAGCACATATAATCAGGGAGCACCCATGAGCGTCCTAGTCGCGTAACGACGTCCTGGAAGAAGCTGGACAGCTCCGTCCCATCGCCTCTGCCAATGGGCAACGACCTCCGCCTTAGAATAGGCACAGTATTACAATATAGGGGCTTACAGTAGCGCAACGAACGTACTTGCGCAGAGCAACGGAAGGTTACTTGCGGGCGGTGGGGAACAGCCTGGCAAACTCCGCGAGTTGACTACAGGCCAGTACCTACGCCGGTGACGCGTCGTGCGACACCAAAGGCGTTGTGCTATTAGTAAGCCATATCGAAATACTGTGGAATAGGGCCTTCCCATATCTTCCCGAGGGGAGAGTGTCTTAAGAGACAACAAAGAGACTAAACCGGAGGGTGGCCAGCTGCTTCCTTTCTGCGTACTACGAGTATGCCACCACATCACATGCTGCGATCGCCAACTCTGCCTGCCAAGCGTGGCGATTACGGCAAAATACTCGGGGAAGGCATATGTCCACCGATGGACGTCTTTTGGCTGATGTGATGAGGCTCATCATCATCACATGTCAAAGCAGGCTGATTAATAATAATGTTCTATTGATTAATGAGTTTTTTTTAAACTTACGTACATATACTTACCGATTGCTTTAAGGTGAAGGAAAACATCGCGAGGAAACCTGCACGCGCCTGCGAAGAAACTCGAAGGTTGTGTGTGAAGTCGACCAACCCGCACTGGGCCCGCGTGGTCGACTATGGCCTGATCGCCCTAATTCAGGGTAGGCTGGAGCCCCTCGGTGGGGTCGTATATGAGCTGATGTGATTAATAGGTAGGTTTCAGATATTTTTCACGAAACGTCTTAGGTGCGGTGAGGTACTCAGTACACGCCGTGAGATGTAGACGATAGAGCCGAAATTACCATAGATTTAGTATATTAGGTATCATCATCATCATATCAGCTAAAGGACGTCCACTGCTGGACATAGGCTTCCCCAAAGGATTAGATATACTTAAAGTTTAAGTAAATTACCAATCATATTACACGGGCAAGGCAAGTTGCGTTTGATTAATTTATTTTCTTATCATAACTCTCAGTATATTGTTTCCCATACAAGCTTAAAATTACTACTTTTACAAAATGGATGGGCCGATCCTAATGAAACATTATATACAAAAGCAAGTCACGAAATTCTAGTTTGTGAATACGGCCTCCGTGGCTTAATGGTTAGTCCATTCGCTTCACACCAGGAGGTCGAGGGTTCGATTCCCGGCGTTCAACTTTGTAAGACTAGGTTTGGTCTGTTGTATGGCATTTTCATAGCCCGCCTGGCTAGTTACCACCATCTTATCTAAGTCTTGCCGCCAAACATCAGTTTAACAGCATTGATGTGTACTGGCTTGAAGATAAGATAGCCAGATCCCCATTGCGTTGGGGAATCGTGGTAAGCCCGCTTCCATCTTCGGCGTCATCGTCACTTTCCATCAGGTGAGATGATGCCAAGGGCTTACCAATTGTGAATAAAAAAAATAGATAACATTTTCGAAATACTTTATTTCAAAAAGATTTGCTAATTTTAAATTTTAATACCACTATGAAAACTTAGTGAAAACAATTTTTTTAATGTCTACAAACTAGAATTTCGTGACTTTCTTATGTGTAGGTAAAAAAAATTTTGAACTTCCCATACTAAGTTGGCCGAACAGCTGATTGAGTTAGATGGGAGAGCCAAATTTTTTTTTGCGATTTGACTATGGGTTTCATGGGAAAAGTTGTTCAGTTTAATGGGTAGAAGCACCAGTTAAAATAGTTTCAAGCTAGTTTTGTTAGACCTTATACAGGGTGTTTTTTTAATACCGAGCAAGCCTTAAGGGGGTGTTATGTAGACACGAGAAAAAAAATAAGTTTTTTTTTTTAAATAAAAATCTTTACTAGTTTTCCCACAATCATTATTTAAGTTTGTCTAAAAAAGTCCACATCGCAAAGCTACCGTCGTACAGCTGGCTGGGGTCAGTAAACTTGCGCGTGACGTTCGGATCTTGCAACAAGACGGCAACGTCGCATGATTTCTACCTACGTACCTCGTCACGATCGTGAATAACTTTGGATTTCAGTAAATAAGTGTTTTTTAATAAAATAAAAAACAAAATCATTCTGCGTCATTTCGATAGATTGAGTCAGTTTTCCCTTCGTAATGTACGGGCTTAGGACCGTCAAAATACCTAATTAAGCTGACTGGCAACAACACAATAAAAAAAACGAAGCGCGAGTCAGAGTTTCACATGAAGGGTTCCTTACCTTCCTACTTAGATTTTTTTTTGTAAATAACTTCAAATTTACGTTTTATTTTATTTTTGTCTTCACGTGTACTAGCCAAATTTCATGATTCTAGGTCACCAGGATATTTATACCCTTGTGAACGTCAAAACGGCTATTTTTAAATAACGTTAACTTAGAAGTTTGATTTTTTCACAGCTTCAAGGGATTACAGATTTGATTCATTTCAATTTGACACCTCCACACGTTCCTGACAAAAAGGGCAGACATACAGACCGACAACAAAGTAATTAAAAAAAAGGACCCTTTTTTTTCTTTTAAAGTACGGAACCCTAAAATTAGGAAGGTAATTTTTTTGTTACGTATAAATTAGGTGTTTTACTTAAAAAACTGAATCAACTTATTTACAATTTACAAATGATTAAACGAATTTAAGATTTACAATGATTTTTAAAAAAATGTTCACTTACGTCAGTCGCATTATATGTTCAAAGTGTTTGCTCGTTTTGAAAGTATTCAAGAATTCTTTCTTCGAGATGTAATGAAATTCCGGGCTGGCCTTGACCTCTGGCATGTCGAGGTGTCTCGAATTGTCCGTGATCTCGTAGATTCTGTACAGTGAGAGAGATTCTGGCTCTTGCTGGTACACGGCGGTTTGGATATCGGCGCATCCACTCTTTTCGGGTCATTGGCACGTTACCATTACACTCGTGGTACAAACAAACCAAGTCCAAGAAATCCGCATTCGAAAATAAACTGCGACGTGGCATTTTCGCGTAGCGCGCCGGGCGTATTACGAAAGCACAAACACAACCTGCACCAAACGCGAGCGGGACGTTACTGTCCTGTCGATTGTCGGTCGGTGGGGCCGAGGGGGTGGCCGGGCGGGCCGCGGGCGGGAGCGCCCGCGCGGGAGTTTCCCTTCTTTGCGGCGGCATGGCAACGTCGCGTGCGTCACGTGGAACGGACGGTGCATTCAACTTTTCAAGTCGTGCATTATTTTTAAAAATGAAAGATTTTTTATAAAAATTTAAGGTACACTTTTTTTTTGTGAAATGTGTTTAGAATCATGTCAGGATTCACCCCCTTAAGGCTTGCTCGGTATTAAAAAAACACCCTGTATAGTTTCATTAGAATCGGCCCATTCGTTTTCAAGAAGTAGTAATTAAAAAAAAATATGCTCTAAAACATGCTCTAAATACAAGGGATAAGAAAATTATTAATTTTAAAATAAGATAGGGTTAAGACAAATACTCTTTATTGCACACACTATACTATAAAAAGATACAATAAATAATAACAGTTTTGATTTATTTTACATGTACATTTAAATTTTACGTATATCATTATAATAATAAATTTATACAAACACTAGCTTTTGCCTATATATAATAATAATGTCTATATAGTAATCGTTTCTATGACTGTCTTCGAGAGTGCGCAGTGCGCGAGCCGCAAGCGAGCGTGGAAATTGACTTTTATCGAGATCCATCAGGAATTATTTCGGGCTGTGCTAATTAGTAATTTGCGTCACTTTCCAACCCCTAAATATCTCTGCGCAAAGTAGCACGTCAATCCTTCGCTAACATTGCGACGTGACCACGACGTGACAGAAATTCACAAAAAGAGAGAGTTAACAGCTATCCCACGGAAACCACTTAAGACACCGGCAAAGAATAAAGACTATTTACTATGTAAAAGAAGGTTAACTCCGCAAAATCATTTAAAGGAATGGCGACTCTTGCTACGACACAATAAAGTGCAAATTCAGGTCGCATAGTGCTAATTACCTACATTTATATTCACCTACAAGTTGCTCCTCTTTCTATCGCGTAAGTCTTATCTCTTCTGACTACTGAACTTGTCCCATTCAGGGGGCCGCCAGGCGTAGAGCGTGGCGTAGGTACATTTTCATGCCTACAGTGCGGAGTACGACAGGCCTGATACCGGTATAAAAAGTAGCCTACATGGTGATCCAGGTCCTAATCTGTCCTAACCTACCAAATTTCATCCAGATCCATTCAGCTATTCTGGCGTGATTGAATAACAAAGCATATCCATCCATCCAAACTTTCACATTTAGGGCTTGTGCAAAAATCACGTGAGGTTCGATAGCGGTAGGGGGGGGGGGGGGGGATCACGAAAAAATCACGACAGATCACGTTGAGGGAGGGGGGAAATTAGGAGCCAAGAACCTTACCAAATATCACCAGGGGGAGGGGGAGGGGTCATACATTAGCCGAAAAAAGCTCGCGTGATTTGTGCACAAGCCCTTATTTATTTATTATATTTATAATAGAAGGGTGTAAATCAGAGAGTGTAAAAGGGACAGGTTCTCTTACGGTGAAGGAAAACATCGTGAGGAAACTTGCACACGCCTGCGAAGGCCCAATCGCCCCAATTCATGGTAGGCTCGAGTCCTTCGGTGGGGACGCATATGAGCTGATATGATGAAGTATGTATATTAGTCTCGGGTTCCCATAGAACAGGAGATCCTAGTTTGGGGCCAGATGACCGTGTGTGATATTATTGTTCAACCAGATGGGAAGATTTGTCACCACGGCACAGATGAGATACTAGACCATGGTGACAACTGTGAAAAAAATCCCACCTGTCACCCCCGGGGTTGAGAGCAATCGGTATTTAACAGTATGCCATGGCCTCAATAGTAAGTCCTAAAAGTGGCGTGAACTACAAAAGTTGTTTTTCTAATTGCAATTGTAAGTTTATACCCTACACCCCAAAGAGTTTCTGTGGGAACCTATTTCACATTATATGAACCCAAATTAATGAGAATTTTGTTGCTAAGTAATTTCTGAGCAACAAATTACAAAGCTAGACGGTGTCAAAATTAAGAGGATTGAGAGGAGGAGTGAGAGTGAGACAGATATAGTGGAGTTTTCATACACAGTTTGTTTTTCTCTTTGAATACGTGTTTGAATCTATTCATAGATTCCATTTTCCGTCGAGCCGTAAAGACATTGCCTCTTTATAGGGATGTTATATAAATTACTAGCTTTTGGCAGCGGCTTCGCCTGCGTGGACATCGTTTTTATGACCGTATTTGAGGCCGAGTGGTGCGCGAGCCGCAGCGGCTCGCGGAGTAGACATTAGTTTTCTACGGATCCCTATCTCAGATCAGGCTATTCTGATTGGCAGTATATGTCATTTTCCTCTCCCTCAACCATTTCTGTCACAACAATCCATTGTTCCGTTGTGATGTAAAAAAAAGAACCAATAAAAGATTTTACTTTCAGTTCCCTCAGGAACGGGATATTTTCACCGGATAAAAAGAAGCCTATGACCTTGCCCGTGACACAGGCTACCTGCATGCCAAATTTCAATAGGACTTGGATTGGTCATGGTGTTGAAGCGTGAAAAGGTAACAAACAAACAAACACAATTTCACATTTATAATATTAATAAGGAATAAGGATGTGCCCTACCCTCACTTGGTTTCACTCTGTACTACATCTCTAAATTTTCCGTCTCGCATTAGCTCCGCTCGCACTGCACGCTCTGTCTCACTCTGCCGCGCTCGGTCAGGTCTTTTTCAAGAAGAGGTGGACGTTCCTCTCACACTTTTTTCATAGTATGAATTAACGTTTTTAAATAACCTACTAGTTTTCTTCATAAATTCTTATAATTTGTTAAATCCCTTTGTATTCTTTATCTTCCGTCCTGCTTCGGCTCCGGTCACAGGTCTATTTACTACAATTGTCCATCTCGCTCTGGCCGCGGTCGCGCCCTTCACTAATCACTTTGCTTCGCTGTCTGTACACTACAATCGTCCGTCTCGCTCTGGCTGCGGTCGCGCCACTTGCTACGTCTCGCTCGGTCGCAATCTTCACTAAACACTTTGCTTCGCTGTCTGTACACTCCAATCGTCCGTCTCGCTCTGGCTGCGGTCGCGCCACTTCCTACATCTCGCTCGGTCGCAATCTTCACTAAACACTTTGCTTCGCTGTCTGTACACTCCAATCGTCCGTCTCGCTCTGGCTGCGGTCGCGCCACTTCCTACATCTCGCTCGGTCGCAATCTTCACTAAACACTTTGCTTCGCTGTCTGTACACTCCAATCGTCCGTCTCGCTCTGGCTGCGGTCGCGCCAGTCGCTGCGTCTCGCTGGGTGGCAATTGTCATTAAACACTGCTTCGCTGTCTGTACACTCCAATCGTCCGTCTCGCTCTGGTTGCGGTCGCGCCACTCGCTGCGTCTCGCTGGGTTGCAATCTTCACTAAACACTTTGCTTCGCTGTCTGTACACTCCAATCGTCCGTCTCGCTCTGGCTGCGGTCGCGCCACTCGCTGCGTCTCGCTCTGTCGCGCTTGGGCCACGGCTTCTTCAGGTGCACGTGATCGACGTGAGCGCGCTTTTCGGATGAGGAAGTGAAACACTTTTCGCAGTAATCGCATTTGTAGGGCTTCTCACCGGTGTGGATCTGAGAAATATTTTTTTTATTTAATTTTTTATATACAATTGGCAAGCCTTTGGCATCATCTGACCTGGTGGTAAGTGACGACGATGCCGAAGTTTAAAACGTACCAAGATTCCTCAAGACAATGGGGACCAGGCAATCTTATATTCAAGCCGGAAAACTTCTAAGCTGTTAACATTGATGTTTGGCAACAAGACTTAGACGAGATGGTGGTGGCTAGCCAGGCGGGCTAAGAAAATACCCTTTCATAAACAAACAGTCTTACAAAGTAGACTCCGCCGTGTATCGAACCCGCGACCTCCTGATGTGAAGCTAACGGACTTAACCATTACGCCACGGAGGCGGTCAAAAAGTTTAAGAGTTTTAATAGATCTAGCTAGAATAGATCGCTATGATCATAGTTTTAAATATTGTCATAAAACTATAAGGAACCAGGTAGTTTCAGTTCGATTAAAACAAGATGACGCTATGAATTTAATGAGGTTTCATGCTTGAAACAAAATAATTTTACCGCTAAATAGTGAAATGGTAACTTTTTCTAAATACCAATTTAAAGGCTGTAAATTACAAGGCCGATTTTCACGCAGTTTAGTTAAGTAGCGAGTTAAGTTGCAACTTAAGGCCCTAAGATGGGTCAAATGACAATATTCAATTCAAATTATTAAAAGACTGTAAAGCTATCACCATGGAAAAAATATATAATATACTCAAAGTAATAAAAATTCGATTTAATTGAATACAATTTAAAAAATATTCCCACTTTTGATGTCAAAAAATATACTGTAGACCCTGTTTTTGGCATTAATTGCAAAATTTCTCGAAAACAAATAGTTAATGTTGAATGAAACCAACACACAAAAATCGATGACTTCCAAGACCTTTAATTTTAATTGAACATATTTTTTTAAAACTTATTTGAAATTGATGAAAAATAATAAGAACATGTTGAAATCGAGAAATGGGCGTTCGGTTTCAACGTAACAGCCGCGTTGAAGCTCGCATTGATTTGAACTTAATATTAATAGACTTACGTTCCATATTATTTAAACACGTATCAACCGGATTGAGTGTTCTTAGGGCCTCAAATCGATTAAGAATGATAAGTAAGTAATAAGTTGCGTCCACACGTACAGGCGAGATTAGTTAGCTTCAAGTGTGACCGGTCGTATGAACTGCACTAAACTCGCCCGTCTACACGCGCGGCGAGTTCAGCTGGGGGCGCGGCAGGAGACGCACGGGCGAGTGGATTTGCAATTGATTCGCCAATAAAATAGAACATCATTCTATTCTCTGTACTTAATGGTCAAGTTAGTAATTAACTTGAAAATATTCGTTCATGATGAAAACTTCATTCGACAAAACCACAAATTAATCGTTGGTTAACTAAACTGTATGTAAATCAGCCTTAATTACCCAAATTACTATAGGTATTGACAGCCTTATTGTAAATGATCTTTGCTATTAGCCATAATTATATGATTTCAAACTCAAGTGTGACGTCATTATCTTAGACGAAAGTGATTTAAATAAAATATAAAATTGAAAATGGATACAAATATCAAATGAGTATGTTTTTATGCTTTTGTAGGATAAATATTATTTAGTGAGTAGGTATTTATTATAATTTATTTTTGATACTGTCAAATGATTAATATAAATTGTGTCAAACTGAGAGATGTAATCTATCCAACTCACCCGCATATGTCTCCGTCGATTTTTCGGCTTGGTGAAGTGTCTGCCGCAGATCCGACACTCGTATGATAGCGGAGTGTCGCTATGTACAACCACACTTACCCGCATATGCCTCCATGCACGTTTCTTGGTTTTGGCTGAAAAACAGCGTTGTGAGTACTCTGCGACCCACAACATTTATGCTGAGCCTGGACCAATTTCACTAACTTGGCACCACTGACACTGTTTCGTATTTTTTTATATAAACTAGTAAGTTTTGTCATTAAGTTTCATTTATTTGTTTGTTTATTGTTAAAATGTATTGTGCCTTTTTAGTGAAATAAAGTTTTATCTATCTATCTATCTATCTATCTATCTATCTATCTATCTATCTATCCATCGATTGTTCGGCTCGGTGAAATGTCTGCCCCAGATCGGACACTCGTATGATGGCGAAGTGACACTATGTACAATCACACTCACCCGCATATGCCTCCGTCCAATGTTCGGCTCGGTGAAGTGTTTGCCCCAGATCCGACACTCGTATGATGGCAGAGAGTCGCTATGTACAATCACACTCACCCGCATATGCCTCCGTCGATTGTTCGGCTAGGTGAAGTGTCTGCCACAGATCGGACACTCGTATGATGGCGGAGTGTCGCTATGTACAATCACACTCACCCGCATATGCCTCCGTCGATTGTTCGGCTCGGTGAAGTTTCTGCCGCAGATCGGACACTCGTATGATGGCGGAGTGTCGCTATGTACAATCACACTCACCCGCATATGCCTCCGTCGATTGTTCGGCTCGGTGAAGTGTCTGCCACAGATCGGCCACTCGTATGATGACAAAGTGACGCTATGTCCAATCACACTCACCCCGCATATGTCTCCGTCGATTGTTCGGCTTGGTGAAGTGTCGGCCACAGATCGGACACTCCTATGATGGCGAAGTACAATTACACTCACCCGCATATGCCTCCATCGATTGTCCGGCTCGGTGAAGTGTCTGCCGCAGATCGGACACTCGTATGATGGCGGAGTGTCGCTATGTACAAAAATCACACTCACCCGCATATGCCTCCGTCCAATGTTCGGCTCGGTGAAGTGTTTGCCCCAGATCCGACACTCGTATGATGGCAGAGAGTCACTATGTACAATCACACTCACCCGAATGCCTCCGTCGATTGTTCGGATCGGTGAAGTGCCTGCCACAGATCGGACACTCGTATGATGGCGAAGTGACGCTATGTACAATCACACTCACCCGCATATGCCTCCGTCGATTGTTCGGCTTGGTGAAGTGTCTGTCGCAGATCCGACACTCGTATGATAGCAGAGAGTCGCTATGTACAATTACACTCAACCGCATATGCCTCCATCGATTGCTCGGCTCGGTGAAGTGTCTGCCGCAGATCGGACACTCGTATGATATCGAAGTGTCGCTATGTACAAAAATCACACTCACCTGCATATGCCTCCGTCCAATGTTCGGCTCGGTGAAGTGTCTGTCGCAGATCCGACACTCGTATGATGGCAGAGAGTAGCTATGTACAATCACACTCACCCGCATATGCCTTCGGCGATTGTTCGGCTCGGTGAAGTGTTTGCCCCAGATCCGACACTCGTATGATGGCAGAGAGTCGCTATGTACAATCACACTCACCCGAATATGTCTCCGTCGATTGTTCGGATCGGTGAAGTGCCTGCCACAGATCGGACACTCGTATGATGGCGAAGTGACGCTATGTACAATCACACTCACCCGAATATGCCTCCATCGATTATTCGGCTCGGTGAAGTGTCTGCCGCAGATCGGACACTCGCATGATGGCGAAGTGTCGCTATGTACAATCACACTCACCCGCATATGCCTCCATCGATTGTTCGGCTCGGTGAAGTGTCTGCCGCAGATCGGACACTCGTATGATGGCGAAGTGACGCTATGTACAATCACACTCACCCGCATATGCCTCCGTCGATTGTTCGGCTCGGTGAAGTGTCTGCCGCAGATCGGACACTCGTATGATGGCGAAGTGACGCTATGTACAATCACACTCACCCGCATATGCCTCCGTCGATTGTTCGGCTCGGTGAAGTGTCTGCCGCAGATCGGACACTCGTATGATGGCGGAGTGTCGCTATGAGTTCGCTTGTGAATAGTCTGTTGGAAAAACTAGTTTTTTATGTATGTCATCATCATTATATCAGTTGAGAGACTTTTTTTTTACATTGTTTTGTTATTTCAATTATAGTCCCATATGAATTTAATTTTAAAAAAATATTATTAAACGGATAATGATTATAATAGACTAGTTTCGAGTTATCTTGTATCTGTCAGAAACAAAATTTTGTTCTTAAAATGTATGAAATTGGAACGCTTGACGTCATAGTTTTTCACCATCACTGATGTATTAATTTTATGATTTAGTTTAATTATAAATTAAAGAAACAGTGAAAAACAAAATGACATATATTTTTTAATTTCAACGGTAGGGCAATTTAGATAATAACATTTCATGAAATATTTTTGATGCAATCATTACGATCACTGCTGGACAAAGGCCTCCCCGAAGAAATACCACAACAACCTGTGCAGCATTGCTTGCATCCCTCCTTCTCGCTACCATCGTCAGGTTGTGGGTCCACCGAGTGGGAGGCCTGCCTACGCTACGTCTTCCGATGCGCGATCGCCACTCGAGAATTTTAGTGCATTGCAACACACCTGCAACCACACTGCGATCGCCAACCCGCCTGCCAAGCGTGGCGATTACGGCGAAACCCCCCCTATGAATACCACACCCAGAAAACGGCCCCTAGTCCCCGGCGGCCCCGCTATTTCTGGCTCCATTAGCAGTCATGGTAACGATGGGGTGGGGGTGCGAAGAATCCCCGGCAGATGCCAGGATACCGTCGCAACGGACATCAGTTCTACGACCTATGTGTTCCGCCCACTGCCATTTATGTTCAGCGATTCCGTGAGCTAGGTGCGAGTAGGTGGGTAACCTCGGTTTTCCTACGGATCTCCTCGTTATGTATTTAAAATTATATTTCAAGATAATCAAACGCACTCAAATTTTTAATAAAAAAATTTAAAAAATAAGTAATAGACATTGTAAATCATGTAAATAAATAAAAACATTTAAAGAAATAACTGTTCTGTTTTGTAAAAAAGTGAGTTCGAAAATAAAATCCTTGCACTCCTTGCACTCGAAGCATTCGTATAATTACGATAGAACTTTATTTTGGCAAGTTCATTTAATCATTATTTATAGGTAGATTACTTGACACCTCATTTCAGATAGATCACGTGTAACCTCATTTCATTTCAGTAAAATTTCATTTTTAGATAAATCACGTGAAACCTCATTTTAGGTAGATCACGTAAACCTTATTTCAGGTAGATAACGTAAAACCTCATTTCAGGTAGATCATGTAAGTAAAGCCTCATTATAGGTAGATCACTTGAAACCTCATTTCAGGGAGATCACGTGAAACCTCATTCAAGGTAGCTCACGTGATACATCATTTTAACGACATCTTTGTGCCATGATTAATAATAAAAATTGTAACTCTGATAAAGAGCACTTACCAAAGTAACCTTGTGTGTGAACGCCTTCTCACACTGACTGCACTTGAACGGTTTCTCCCCGGTGTGCACATACTTGTGGGCGATCAGGGAGTTCATATTCTGAGGGACAATACAACCAAAATATCATTACAAATATTAGAAGCGGTCGATCAAGCTGGTAAACCGACCTGAAGCACGGACATTACCTGGATGGGTATGACTGTTAATGGCATTAATCTCGACCGTCTCCGTGCTTCGCAAAGAACGCCGTAAGGGTCGGTTGCTATCACTAGATGGTAGTCGTGCACGTCGAACTTTTGACAGTGGTAGCACAGTATAAGCACACCCGGACACTTAATACAACGGGCCAGAAATGACATTTCAAAAAACGAATGAAGAACAATCAAAATGGCGGCGAAATCCTAAAGTTTCAACAACCCAACGGTAACCAATCTGCATTAATCTAGGTGACGAGGAAGAGGTCGGAATCTAGAGATCGGCAGGGAGTGTCCATACTGTATGTTAGTACTAATATATATACTTTGGTATAAGGATCCATACTAGTTGCCGACGTACAAGCTCAATATTGTTAGAATACGGCACATCGATGTACAGGATAGCCGTTTGACACGTGTACTTGTACTTGAGTTCAAAACAATAACTTTGACCCGCAGTTCCTACAAATATTTCCCATAAGACGTTTTCTTTTTTTGTATGGAAAAAAGTCTAACCACTCGGGGAGTGCCGACAGAAGTGAAAACTTTACAGTTTTATAAGTTTCGACCCTGCGATTGTTCCTGGTAAAGTATCGGTGATGGTAACGGGGCCGCGAGTTCATTGGTTTTTTTTTCCATCTCAAATTACAATTTTATAAGTTTCGACCCTGCGATTGTTCCTGGTAAGGTATCGGTGATGGTGACGGTGTCGCGAGTTCAATGGTATTTTTTCCATCTCAAATTACAGTTTTATAAGTTTCGACCCTGCGATTGTTCCGGTTAGATGTCGGTGACGGTGGCGTTGTCGAGAGTTCAATGGTTTTTTTTCCATCTCAAATTACAGTTCTATAAGTTTCGACCCTGTGATTTTGCCTGGTTAGGTGTCGGTGACGGTGGCGGTGTCGCGAGTTCAATGGTTTTTTTCTCATGTCAAAAATGTCCAACGGGCTTAAACTTCTTTTTTTTCACTTCAAAAAAATATTTTTCTGTAACCTATCGTGTATCAAATGAAAGGGCTTTCTGAGCCGGTTCTAAAAATATGTCTAGAAATATCCATACAAAAAAAATAACACGTCGTAGCTCCCATGCTAAGGGGAACATTTTTAACCGACTTCAAAAAAAGGATCTCAATTCGACCGTACATATTTTTTTATTTTTTATGTGTGTTCGCGGATAACTTCTTCGTTTATGAACCGATTTTGATGATTCTTTCGTTGCAAAAAAATTTGGCTCTCCCATACTAACTCGATCAGCTGATCAGCCAACTTAGTATGGGACGTTCAATTTATTTTTGATTTTTGGCTATGGGTTTCATGGGGAAAGTTGTTCAGTTTCATGGGTAGAAGCACCAGTTAAAATAGTTTCAGCTAATTCTGTTAGACCTTATATACATACATTGTTTATTTATTCACAATTGGTAAGCCCTGGGCATCTTCTCGCCTGCTGGTAAGTGACGATGATGCCGAAGATGAAAGCGGACTTACTAATATTTCTCAACGCAATGGGGAACTGGCTATCATATCTTCAAGCCGGAACACATCGGTGCTGTTGACACTGATGTTTGGCAGCAAGATTTAGATAAAATGGTGGTAGCTCCTGATGTGAAGATAATGGACAACCATTACTGCACGGAGGCGATTAAAAGTATAAATGTATGTATGTATGTGTGCAAGACTATCGCAAAACAGGTTATACTTGTAAAAACTGATTACAAGCATAATTCAAGAAATAACTTAAAATATTTGAAACTTTCAAAAAAGGAATTACGCAACAAACAAAATGGCGGCGAAATCCTATACGTTCGACAACCAAACTGTAACCAATCTGTATCAATCTGGGTGACAAGGGGAGAGCGGCAGGGAGTGTCCATACTGTATGTTAGTACTAATATGTATGCTTTGCCTTAATGTTGTTAGAACTACGAAACAAGTTTTTAATAGACGGGAAGTTCTTTACGTGTGCGTAGCTGTCTCTGTCCTACTCACAGTGAATATCTTGCCGCACTGCTCGCACATACACGGCGGCTTAGCGCTGGGCGGACAGCTGGTGCGATACTTGTCCGGGTGATCTTTCTTGTAGTGCTGATTGTACGCCCGGAGGCCGCTCAACTGGATTCCGCACTGAAAAGAGGAAAAAGTTATTTTTTAAGCTATTGCATAGCTTTTATCGCGGGCTTTGAGCGCGGCGACCGAACCAAGAAATTCCGTAATGAAAATAAAACCTAACACCCCACGCTCGGCCGAGTTCTAAAAAACTTACAGTGCCATCTATTAGCGATTTGCGGTACTAAAAGGACTTGATCAATTTTACTGGTGTAACTTTCTTAGTGTTAATTTATTACATAAACATCCCGCGCCCCAAAGACTATATGGTACTGGTAAATACTGCATAAATAAAAAATAAATAAATAATTATAATTACATAAGTTGATAAAAAATGCTATGCAATAGCTTTACCGCGGCAGTCCCCGAGTGCCACACGTTTTTTTTATGTAAAAAACCGGCCAAGTGCGAGTTGGACTCGCGGTATGAGGGTTCCGTACCACCACACCTCTCCACACAACTATGACAATGATACCTATTCACATATCAAACAAAAGACACAAACGCGACTAACAGAAAAATGCTACTAGCGCTATCTAGTGGTGTAAGTGAACGTATTATATTGAGTTTACTACTTTATTTTCAATTGATAGAATTCTTATAGGTTTACCTGTAATCTACAAGCAATGAACTATATTTTGTATTTTATCAAAATTTTAGGCTCAGAAGTTTCGGAGATCAAGGGGGGGGGGGAGGGGGAGATGGTCAATTTTCGCCTTCTTTCATGAACAAAATCAAAACTATTTATTTTACAATAATAACATAAATATATTTAAGATCCTCATAACGAACCCCTTTTATTTGCAAAAGGTTTGCATATCTTTTTTTTTTTAATTTCCTAATTATATGCCTGAAAATGACCCTTATTAAAAAAAAAATTTACTTACTTTGCACATCTGTGTTTGGGCACAGGACTACACCATCCTACCAAATTTCAATTTCATCTGATTTGGTCCAGTAGATTCGGAGCAAATTGGCTGTGACAAACGGACGGACAGACAGACAGACGCACGAGTGATCCTATAAGGATTCCGTTTTTGTTGTTGTACGGAACCCTAAAAAATATTACGAAACAGTTTTATTATTTTTAATGTCTATGGAACTAAGTTAGAATATGTTAAAAAAACCGGCTAAGTGCGACTGGGAGTCATACAAATCCGCACCAAAACTTTAGCTACCAAAAGAAGAAGACCTCTCAGTTCATACTTTGCTCTAGATAAATAGGGGTCTAGTTATAAGTTTGATAATTGTATTTTTCCTGTGGGAACGGAATGACTAGAATTTCTCATAGATTTTCTTGTAATTTTTGCGTCCAACCCCGTATACTGTGACTTTTTACAAGATTTGAGGTCCAGAAGTTTCGGAGATAAGGGGGTAATGGTCTACTCTTCTCTCCCTCCACTCCATCAATCTACTCTCCATGCTACTCTCCACTCTTCTCTACTCTGCACTCCGACGACCCCGACGACGACGTCCGAACGTTCTATCCAACCGATTTGATTATTTTTTTAAATGAAAGGTATTGAAGCACAGATTTGTCATCAAGCATTGTAAATCACCCCGCGGGCGGCTAGCGGCTCGGGCACCGCGCTCCCATCTAGAACGTATGACGAGTCCGTCCGGCCGTTCTATCTAACCGATTTGATTATTTTTATAAATGAAAGGTATTGATGCACAGATTTGTCATCAAGCATTGGAAATCACCCCGCAGGCGGCTAGCGGCTCGCGCACCGCGCTCCCATCTAGAATGTGATACGAGTCCGTTCGGACGTTCTATCCAACCGATTTGATTATTTTTTTAAATGATAGGTATTGATGCACAGATTTGTCATCAAGCATTGGAAATCACCCCGCGGGCGGCTAGCGGCTCGCGCACCGCGCTCCCATCTAGAACGTATGACGAGTCCGTCCGGCCGTTCTATCCAACCGATTTGAGTTTTTTTTAATGAAAGGTATTGATGCACAGATTTGTCATCAAGCATTGGAAATCACCCCGCGGGCGGCTAGCGGCTCGCGCACTGCGCTCCCATCTAGAATGTATGACGAGTCCGTCCGGCCGTTCTATCCAACCGATTTGGTTATTTTTTTAAATGAAAGGTATTGATGCACAGATTTGTCATCAAGCATTGGAAATCACCCCGCGGGCGGCTAGCGGCTCGCGCACCGCGCTCGTCTAGAATGTAATACGAGTCGGTCCGGCAGTTCTATCAAACAGATTTGCTTATTTTTTTTTAAAGCACAATTTTGTCAACACGCATTGGAAAACCTCTAATTTTTTTGCTTTTCTTAAGTTATACCCAAACGCGATTATGGTTACTTTCTTTCTCAATATCTCCGTTTCTAGTTAAAGGCGGTTCGTTTTGGTCTAACAACACTCACTAGAACGAGCTCTTACATTTGAGCTATTGCCCACTTAAATTGGTTGAGTAGGAGGGAAGCTAGGTGTGAACATTCAACCCGCACATTCTCGCATACCGCACAATATCGATGACGAGCCGCTTGCGGGTTGCCCACCGCGCATTATCGAAGGCAAGCCACTCGCGGCTCACCCACCACGCACCCTCGATGTCCCTGATAAAAAAAGCTGCGGAGCAGCACGGGTCTTCCTCGTAATGATAATATTATAAATTGGTTGAACTGACCTCTTCGCAAGTGTGAGTGACCAACTCGGAGGCCTCCCCTGGCCGTCGCCTCGTCCTTTCAATCTTCATGCTTACGGAGTCGTTGTGCAGGCGATTACTGCAACAGAAGGCCAAGATGCTATTTGTCCTGGAGTATCATCATATCAGCCGAAAATTGTCCACTGCTGGACAAAAGCCTAGAATAGGCTGGATATAGCTCGTAGAACAGATGGCCGATGGGGTAGTAAAGTTCTTGAGTGGCGACCGCGCACGGGAAAACGTAGCATAGGCAGGCCTCATACGCGGTGGACCGACGACCTGGTGAAGATCGCGGGAAGCCGATGGATGCGGGCAGCGCAGGACCGGTCGTCGTGGAAATCCTTGGGGGAGGCCTTTGTCCTGGAGTATCTATTATTTAATTATTAAGGCTACACAAACAGGGAATCATCATCATCATATCAGCCGAAAGACATCCACTGCTGAACAAGGATCTTACCTAAGGATTCTGCAACGACTGTTCCTGCACTGCTCGCATTCAGCTGCTTGCCGCGATCCTCATCAGGTCGTCGGTTCATCGAGTGGGAAGCCTGCCTACGTTACGTCTTCCGGTGCGCGGTCGCCACTCGAAATCTTACTTTCCCAATTACGGCAGTCCGTTTCACGAACTATGTGCCCTGCCCACTGCTACTTGACTTTAGCGGTTTTGTAAGCTATGTCGGTTAGTTCATTTCTCCTACGGATCTCCTCATTTCTGATTCCATCTCGTAGGGAAACTCCCGAGCAGCTCTCTCTACTTACGCTGTGTGACTGAGCTTCAGGACTAATAGTATTGTCAGTGAGCAACTTTCGGCTCCGTATTTCATTACATTACGGATAGGACGCAATGATTATCAGCTTATTAACAAAATCTTTTCATAAGATAATCGAAAGATTAATATTTTCATATTAATTACTTATTTTTATTTTAAATCACTATTGCTTAGTTTTTTTTAATATAATTCATCCACGAAGTAGAATTACGTGGTTCACTCATGTGTATAAAGTTTCATTAGAAAGGAAGAAACGAGGGCGCCATTTTTTCCATACATAAGTAGTCCCCTGTTTCTTTCCTGGAAATGTTTTTTCCATCAAACCTATATCTACCATGGCCATGCCCCTATGTTTTGTTTTTTGCCATATTCTTATAATTATAATAGTACGAGGGGAGTTAATTATAATAGTACTAGCTGTCCCGGCGAACTTCGTACCGCCTTACATTACATTACACTGCCCTGCCCTACCCTACACTACCCTACACTACACTACACTACCCTACCCTACCCTACATACACTACACTACACTACCCTACCCTACACTACTCTACACTACCCTACACTACCCTACCCTACACTACCCTACCCTACCCTATCCTATCACTCAAGTTGGATCGAACTGCACATGGTGTGCGAATTTTATTATAATCGGTTAAGTGGTTTAGGAGTCCATTGAGGACAAACATTGTGACACGAGATTTATATATATTAAGAAAGATAATAATAAATAAATAAATAAATATTCTGGGACAAATCACACATGGTCATCTGGCCCCAAAGTAGGATTCCCTGTGTTATGGGAACCAGAGACTGATATACATTCTTATATACGTTTAAATACATACATATATAGATATTTAACACCCAGAAACAGTGAAAACAAATGTTTGCCCTGGGTGGGGATCGAACCCACAACCCTTGGATCAGTAGTCAAGAGCACTAACAACTGAGCCACCGAGTCAGTCAGATAGTACGGCATGGGTATGAAAAAAAGTTAACGGTCCTAAAATTATTTTATTTTTTAATATAGTCTCCCATAATCGATATGCATTTATTTGATCGCTGAGTTAACTTTGATAAACCCTCAAAAAATATTCCTTCTGTTTGTCCTCAAAATGTTCTTTTACTGCAGCCTTCAGAGATTCATCGTCCTTATATCGGTTCCCTCGCAGGTCTTTTTTAAGATTTGGGAAGAGAAAATAGTCGCTAGGAGTCAGGTCTGGACTGTACGGTGGGTGATTAATTTCTTGAAACCCGCAGTCCTGTATAGCAGCCTTCGCAACTCGGGACGTGTGAACAAGTTCACTGTCGTGTAGAAGCATCACACCTTTGCCCAGCTTTCCACGTCTTTTTTGTTTGATAGCTTCCCGTAACTGATGCAATAGAGAAGCATAATATTTTCCGGTAATATTGACTTTATTTTTTTTATAATCAATTAGAAGGATTCCTTCGTAATCCCAAAATACAGTGGCCATATCTTTCCAGCTGAGAATGACCTTGAATTTTTTTGGGGGGGCTGTACCCTTAATATGCCATTGCATAGATTCTTGTTTACTTTCCGGATCATAATAATGAACCCAAGTTTCATCTCCTGTCACTATTCTTTTGAAAATGTTAACGGGTTCTTCGCCACACAACTCTAAAAACTCTTTACAGCAAGCCACACGCGTTTGTTTTTGAACCGGTGTTAGCATTCGCGGCACCCATCTTGCAGAGACTTTTGACATATTGAGATGGTCATGAATAATTGTATGTATGGTACCGACGGAAAGGCTGGTTTTCTCTGCTAATGATTTTATAGAGACTCGAGCATCTTCCAATATTATTTTCTCGACTTTATTGATATTTTCCTGCGTAGTCGCCACCACACTACGACCAGGGCGGGTGTCGTCTTCTATGATCTCTCTCCCACGCTTAAATTCACTTGTCCACTTTTGAATAGTAGATAATGAAGGGTAATTGTCCCCATAAACATCGTACGTTTCTGTTTTTATTTGTTGCTGAGTTTTTCCCTTTTGTAAGGAACTTGATTACGGCTCGGTGCTCCAATTTTGCCGACATTGTAAAAATCCTTCGTTCTCACATATATATTTGGGAATAACAAATAAACTGACAAAGCAAATGTCATAGATTTTCGAATTTATAATACCAAATAGTTTGTCATTAATATGAGGCTAAGGAGATTTCATACCAATGACTATAACATATAAATACCGAGAATATATTGAACTCCCCTCGTAAGTAGGAGTCTTCAAAAATTTAGAAAATTGCCCAATTGAAACGTCATTTTCAGATACCCACCAAAAAATAATAAGCATATTTAAAGGCATAGGTTTTTAAATATAAGTGTTTTTTAAATATTTTTGTAAAAAAATATTATTATCGCTCAAGTTTTGGAGAAGGAAATAGGGGACTAGGAAAAGCTGTTTTGGTCAATTTTAGCGTCTTATTATCGGTTTGCGCTGCAGTTCTCCCTTTCTTGCTGTATTCAAAGAGGTTTGGGAGAGGGAGACAGCAACAGTTTATTTAAATACCTATCCTTGAGACCGTGTTTCCTCTTAAGTTTGTATGGGAAACTATTTTGTGAATACGCTGTAAAAGACTTTGGTCTTCAGGCATTGTGGTATTGGCGACACGAAGATATGACAAAGGTTCCCGAACGCTGCCCAGCCCAGCTGTATTGTTCAAAACTAAAATCACGATATAACATTTAAACGCTTCTAAAAGGCATCAGTACTTACGGATCGTCTTCAGTGATGTGTTTGGAGGACACCTTCAGATGTCTGGTGTGCGCCTCGTCCGATATAAATCTCACGTCGCACACCTCGCAGTACGGCCCCTCGAGTGGCGTCTGCAATGCCAGAGTTAAATTTAAGAGGAGTGTATCCACAGTGCGCTCCGTACAAACTTAGTTTGGGCAAAGTATACATATTAGTACTAACATACAGTATGGACACTCCCTGCCGCTCTCTAGATTGCGACCTCACCCCCTCGTCTCCCAGGTTGATACAGATTGGTTAAAGTTTGGTTCTAGAACGTATAGGCGCGAGCCTACCCTGAATTAGGGCGATCAACCTGCGAGTTTCTCCGCAGGCGTGTGCAGGTTTCCTCACGATGTTTTCCTTCATCGTAAGAGCGTCGATAAACGTACATATGAAATCTAAATTCGAAATCACATTGGTACGTGGCAGGATTCGAACCACGACCTCCCGGACAGGACACGGCGGCCCTAGCCGTTACGCCACCGACGCTCCGAAACCCAAAGACAATTCTAAAAAAAAATAATTGGTCCCTCCATACAAAAATGCATAATACTGTTTTTTTAGCGATTTCGACAGTCATTGAACAAAAGTTGTATGTACAGTATGATGTTGATGAGTCGAAGCCCCAGTAACCGGGACCTACACAAACAATGCTACATCCTGTATAAGTTAAGTATGTATATCAGTCTTTAGGTACAGAGAATTCTAGCTTCGGACCAAGATGACAGTGTGTGATTTGTCCTTGAACATATAGTCTGTTTCACTCACATTTTTATCGTGCAGCCGGTGTTTCGCCTTCTTGTGTACTTCTATCCCTTTCTCGCTCACGAATGTGAACCCGCACAGCTCGCACACAAAGTCGGTCGCGTGCTTGATGCGAAGGTGGCCCATGTAGGACGTGTATTTGCTGAAAAAAATATGCAATTATAGGTGTAAATACATAAAGTTCACGGATATTTACAATCGTATGATAACACTACTCATATGTTTCAATGCGACTCTATGGCGGTGTTTCGTAGCTTGATTAAGACCTCGTCTTATCATCATTATCATGTCGACTCATGTATGTCCCCACCGAGGGGCTCGAGCTTACCCTGAATTAGGGCGATAGGGCTATGGCGACCACGCGGGCCCAGTGCGGGTTGGTTGACTTCACACACAACCTTCGAGTTTCTTCACAGACGTGTGCAGGTTTCCTCACGATGTTATCCTTCACCGTAAGAGCGTCGGATAAACAGACATATTCAATCGAAATCCGTAAACACATAAAGTCTACGCCATAATTCGAGAGACAACTTTGACAATTCGTTTTGCACAAGTGTTACCATAGTTAGGGTAGTGCTGTTCGTATCAATATTTAAAAAAATACGGCTTTGGATACCAGTGCTGTTTATCCATTAGTTACGGTGAAATAATCAAATTAATTTAATATTTTACATTACAATGTAAGATATAAACACAGAAAGTGCAAATACTAACCAACGACGATTATTAAAGACGTTTGTTTTGATTGGCCTCACCGCTATACGTATATTTGAGCGAATGACACTATGGCCGGCATCAAGTGCGATAACCAAGGTAGCAACTACGACACTCCATACAAAGTGACAAGACGCATGCAATTACAAATTGCATCTCTTTCTAACCTTGATAGGGTTGACACTTGTGTAATATTACTGATTGAGATGGAAATAGGAGTACGGAGTAGATTGAGATACTAAGAAAATAAATATTTAATGATGCCGGGAAATATTTCATACAATTCTTGAGCCAGAATTTATGTATCTAGTCGGTCGGCGGCGGCGCGACGACGATGGGGACAAAGTATGCAGTATGCAGGTAGCTGAAGATAAACAAAACGCGGTGCGTACTTGTCGATGTCAACCGTAGTGCGATAGATTTCGTAATAATAAGTAAATAAGGTTAAAATACGGGATTAAACCTTTAATTTTAACGGTTTAAACCTGTCCGTAAATGTTTATAGGTGTGCGTGAACTCTTGATAGGGTTGACACTTGTGTTGTGTACAACAATAGTACTGATTGAGATTGGAATGGCAGTACGGAGTAGATTGAGATACTGAGAAAATTTATTATTAAATGATGCCGGGAAATGTTTCATACAACTCTTAAGGCAGAATTAATCAGCTAGTCTGTCGACGGCGTGAAGTATGCAGGATGCAGGTAGCCAGCAGCATTAGTAGTATCTTTGAAAGTACGATCTCCACCGTCCGGACGGCACGGCAACGGATTTTTATACTGTCAATATTACAAAGTCAGGCAGATTCCACGTCACTCAGTACACAATAAACATACAAATTAAAATAAAAAAACAACCTTTTTTGAAGTCAGGTGAAACCATAAACTTTGAGCTAGAAATAGACTTATAAGTAACTATTCAGTCAATATTATGCAATCTATGCCGCGTCCCGAAATAATCATTTTGAACTTATTTTGAACGAAATTCTCGTGTTTTGGAACGCGGCATAGGTCATAATATGATCTTGACATGTTTATGTTTTTTTTAGAAATATCAAATTTTAAACCCCCTCATTATATTCCCGAGTATAGATCTCAATCACAGTCTCTAAGCGAAACCGGTTGGCGAAACTAATTGATTTTGTGGAACAAGTTTTTTGTGTTTGAGTAATCTATTCTGAGGATGGCGTTTTACTACGAAAAACGCCAATTGCAACAACAATATTCCCGAATTTGATCGAAAATTCCGACTTAACAAACCATATAGTCGAGTCGATACTGTCTATCGATATCGGCCACATCACTATTTAATTTCGTCTAACCCTGGTAACCCTTTATCTGCACTTACTTGTCAAACTTGTCTCTCGAATTATGGCGTCGACTTTAGGTACGAAGCAGGATTCGAACCACGACCTCCCGGACGGCAGTCAGTGGCCCTAGCCGTTACGCCATCGACGCTCTAAGACCTAGTCTCATCATCATCATATCAGCCGAAGGAAGTCCACTGCTGGACATAGGCCTCCCCCAAGGATCTCCACGACGACCGGTTCTGCGCTGCCCGCATCCAGCGGCTTCCCGCGACCTTCACCAGGTCATCGGTCCACCGAGTGGGAGGCCTGCCTACACTACGCTTTCCGGTGCGTGGTCGCCACTCGAGAACTTTACTGCCCCAACGGCCATCTGTTCTACGAGCAATGTGCCCCGCCCACTGCCACTTAAGTTTAGCAATTCTGAGAGCTATGTCGGTTACTTTGGTTCTCTTACGGATCTCCTCGTTTCTGATTCGATCACGCAGAGAAACTCCGAGCATAGCACGCTCCATTGCCCTTTGGGTGACCTTGAGCCTTCTTATGAGGCCCATAGTAAGCGACCATGTCTCAGTTCCGTACGTCATCACTGGCAACACACATTGGTCGAAGACCTTGGTCTTAAGACACTGCGGTATCTGGGACGTAAAGATATTGCGAAGCTTCCCGAACGCTGCCCAGCCGAGTTGGATTCGACGATTGATCTCTTTCTCGAAGTTGGACCTACCTAACTGGACTGTTTGTCCCAGGTATACATATTCGGTAACAACTTCGAGTGTAGAGCCTCCAACCTTCAGAGGAGTAGGTATGACACGGACGTTTGACATAATTTTCGTCTTGTCCATGTTCATTCTAAGACCCACTTGTTGGGAGGCTCTACTGAGGCCATCGAGCATTGTGCCTAAGTCGTCCATAGTCTCAGCCATGACCACGATATCGTCAGCGAATCGAAGGTGGGTGATGTACTCGCCGTTGATATTGATGCCGAGTCCACCCCCGTCCAAAAGCTTAAACATCTTCCAGGGCGGCGGTGAACAGTTTCGGAGATATAACGTCTCCCTGTCTCACCCCTCGCTGCAGCTGGATAGGTTCCGAGTTTTGATCCTGGAGGCGAACCGACATGGTGGCGTTTTCATACAAACACTTCAGCACTTCGATGTATCGATAGTCAATTTGGCACCTCTGGAGAGACTGTAACACAGCCCAGGTTTCGACCGAATCGAAGGCTTTCTCATAGTCCACGAACGCCAAGCATAGTGGCTGATTGTACTCTTCGGTCTTCTGTATAATCTGCCGCAGCGTATGTATGTGGTCTATGGTACTAAATC
The DNA here is from genome assembly GCA_947284805.1 of Coleophora flavipennella. Taxonomy (NCBI): domain Eukaryota; kingdom Metazoa; phylum Arthropoda; class Insecta; order Lepidoptera; family Coleophoridae; genus Coleophora; species Coleophora flavipennella. The sequence goes on from OX369278.1 coordinate 4,510,336, forward strand.
CTTTTCGGAAACCGGCTTGTTCGGGAGGCTGGAAGTCGTCAAACCTGCGTGCGAGACGATTCGTAATGACCCTCGAAAACAGTTTGTAGACATGGCTCAGAAGTGAGATGGGTCTGTAGTTCTTCAGCAGGGTATTGTCGCCCTTTTTGAAGAAAAGCACGACCACACTTCTGTGCCATGCCTTAGGCGTTTGTCCTTCAAGTATAACGGAATTAAATAATTTCTGAAGAGCTTTAAGTACCGGTGTTCCACCTGCTTTCAGAAGTTCAGCCGTAATTCCATCATCACCCGGTGCCTTATTGTTTTTAAGCTGTTTAAGAGCCATTCTAATCTCGTACAGGCTGACGTCCGGGATATCTTCGGTATAGTGTCGGGTAAGTCTAGCTCTTGGGTCTTTAGCCAGATCGCTGACAGGCAGACGTGTGGTCGTGTACAATTGTCCGTAGAACTTCTCAACTTCTTCCAGCAACTCAGTCTTAGACGATATGATCCTGCCGTCCTCAGTCTTCAGCTTGGTCAGTTGACTTTGACCAACAGACAGATCTCTCGCGAACACTTTTGAGCCTTTGTTGTTCTCAATCGCCTCTTTAATACAATTTGTATTATAGTGGCGCAAATCGCGAGTTAGAGACTTAGAGATCTGCCTGTTTAGTTGCCGATACTGAGTAGCGTCTTCAGAGGACTGCAAAACCAATCTTCGTCTTTCTTCCATTAGGTTGCTGGTCAAGTCAGAGATTTTTTTGGTTCTGTTTGAACGGCGAGTTTTGAAAATCTTAGACCCGACCGTTTGGACAATTTCCACGAACCTGTCGTTATAATCGTCCACATTCTCGCAGTCTCCTAGGCATTCGAAGCGATTGTGCAACTCGAGCTGAAAGTTTTCGGGGTTTTGGAACTGGATGGGCGCTGGTCGGAGTGTGGACTTCATCAGTCGACATCTTTCTAGCTTGGTCTTTAGATTCAATGTGCCTCTTACCATTCGGTGATCGCTTCCTGTTTTGACTGAGTTGATCACAGAGACATCATTGAATATTTGCCTTCTTGTCGACAAGATGAAGTCGATCTCGTTCTTCGTTACGCCATTGGGATGCAACCATGTCCACTTTCGCTGTTTAGGCTTTTTGAAGAAGGAGTTCATCATAAAGAGGCCCTCCTTCTCCATAAAGTCGGCCAGCAGCTGGCCACGTGCATTTCTCTCTCCATATCCAAATTGCCCCACTCTCAGCTCACCATCACTTCGTTTGCCCAGTTTCGCGTTAAACCTAGTCCTAGACCTAGTCTAAAGGCCATTAAATATGACTGAATGACTGTCATATTATGTCTAAAGCGGGATTCAACAATTTAGGAAGTCCGGACTTTTTATCCAAAAGTATAGTTTTAAGACTTGGCAACCCTATAGCGGGCAGATGTACGAGAGGGCTTTTTGACATGCCCTTCGAATAACTCGAGCCGGGTCGTTCCTTTCCCTCTAATATGGTTTACGAGAGCGATGGTTGACTCTCGCGTTATACTCGTGACCTGTTGCTGTCCGTGTGAACTGTCCTACTCTTGTCAAAGGCATTAATGACGTTCAACGATTTTAATATATAACTTCTCGTGTCATATTGTTTTCATGTCCAAATGACATAATTTGTTTTACATCAATGATTGTATTTTGACGTTACGTTTATTTTTTATTTTTCACAAAAAGTGTATTTTGCACTTATTTTGAATAAACATTTTGAATATTTTTTTTAATTAAAAATTTGAGTGCGTTTTACTATATCTCACCTGAGGGTAAATGACGATGTAGTCCAAGATGGTACACGCAAACTCAAATTATACCTATTCACTCTCGCCTTGAAGATCCCCAAATTATAGGAGTCGGGAAACACAGAAGCAAGCAAGGAGTTCCACTCCATCGAAGTTCCAACTTACCCGAAGTTTCTCGGACAGCGTGGGCATTGGTACTTCGCTCCGGTGTGCCATTTCTGGTGCTCCCTCGCTATACACCTGCAAACGAATGGAGGGGATGAAAATAAAAGATTACATGTAGTGGCATCAATCTCCCTCGTTCTCTGTGAAGTATCGCTAAACTCATGTGGCAGAGGGCGAGGCACATAGTGCGTAGAACGAATGGCCATTGTTGGGGTAGTAAAGATCTCGAGTGGTGACCGCGCATAGAAGACTGATAATAATGATAAGGGAAGCCGCTAAGTGTGGGTAGCGCAGGAGCGGATGTCGTGGAAATCCTTGGGGAGGCCTTTTTGCAGCACTGGACATCTTTCGGCTGATATGATGTTATAATAATAAAATAAAAATAACCAGACACCAAATAAAAGTATCCATAGAAAGATTCCAGATCCAGCTCCCCGACTACCAGGAGTCCAAAAATTGGTGGAGTTGTTAACTATCGTGCGCGCGCATCAAGAATTCTTAGCATGGAATTGAGGGTTTCATGCACGACCAGCATGAGGTTCAAAGTCGGAAATAACAAGAAAATAAAAAATAACAAGAAAACCAAATAAAAATATATATGGTAAGATCCTAGCTCCAGCCCCCCCGACTATCAAGAGTCCAAAAATCAATGGAGGCTCCTGGTATCCTGTTAACTATCGTGTACGCGCATGTTTCATGCACGACCAGCATGAGATTCAAAGTCGGAAACGTGAAGTAATGCTGAAGGCATTCCCAAACGCGAGCCATTATTATTTAAAACTAGATTTTGCCAGCGGCTTCGCTCGCGTGAACATACTTTTTATGACTGGCTTCGAGGATGTGCAGTGCAAGAGCGTAAAAAAAGTGACCCATATCAACTAATTGTGCCCATATGTTTAAACAGGTCCTAATCGTCGACCTACCAAATTTAATCCAGATCCGTTGAGCTGTTCTGGCGTAATTGAATAATATTCATCCATCCATCCAAACTATCACATTTATAATATTAAATAGGATTTGGTTGGCTATTACGCGCGGCCTGTGCGCGTACATCATCATCATCATATCAGACGAAAGACTTCCACTGCTGGACAAAGGCCTCTCCTAAGAATTTCCACGACGACCGGTCCTGCGCTGCCTGCATCGAGCGGCTTCCCGCGGCCTTCGCTAGGTCGTCGGTCCAACGAGTGGGAGGCCTACCTACGCTACGTCTCCCGGTGTGCGGTCGCCACTCGAGAACTTTATTCGCGTACATAAGGAGACACAACGGACATTGTAAGGAGAGGAGGTCCTTACAGTACCTTTCACTGAAGAGTTGATTAAGCATAATGATGCTTTACTAGCTTTGCCCGCAGCTTCGCTCGCATGGGCATCGTTTTTATGACTGTCTTGCGGCTCGCGAGTATAGACAGGAGTTTACTACAGATCCCTCGGGAACTACACCGGGCTATTCTGATTAGCAGTCGATGTCACTTCCCACGTCAAAAAATCACGTCAATCCGTTGTTACATTGCGACGCCGACGTGCGCGAGCCTGGAAATGAGTTTTTATCCAGATCCCTAGGGAACTGATTTGATTATGTTAATTAATAGTCTATGTCGTTTCCCACCATCTCAAATATCTTTGTGCAAAAAATTACAAAAATTCGTTGCTCGGATGTTTTTTTTTCGTTCCTTTAGGAACTATATTGGACTATGCTGTTTTCACGGGATAAAAAGAAGTCTATGTCCTTCCCCATGACACAGGCTACCTCCAAGCCAAATTTCGTCAAGATTGGTTGAGGTATTGAAGCGTGAAAAGGTAACAAACAAACACATTTATAATATTAGTACCGTCATCGTATAGAACACAGCACTGATTTTTTATTTTATTTTATATATTTATTGAAATTACAGAGTTAAATCTACAGTAATTTAACTTTAGAAAATACATATGCCAATAAATTTCAAGTTCTTAAAATTTAACAAAATTATACAAATCTATCCATCCACATGCAATCGACTACATGAGATGTGTTGTTTGTTAGTGGTAGTGTGGATTTGTGTGCGCGTGTGTGTGTGTGTGTGTGTATGTGAGAGAGCGTGTATGCGTGTGTGAATGCATGTTTATTTTAATTTTAATTTTTAATTTAATTTCCAAGAAAGAGGGATATACCTGGTTTTGGTGACGTAAGGGCATTTATTGCACTGGAAGTTGTACGTGTGCTGTCCATAAATGTGTTTCCGAAGCGCCCTCGCCGACTTCATGCGGAATTTGCATATGAAACACTGGAGTGCACCGATGATCTGTAAATAAGGTACTCTTGAGAAATACCCTCGAGTGGCGACCGCGCAGCGGAAGACGTAGCGAAGCACGCCTCCCACGCGGTGAACTGACGACCTGGTGAAGGTCGCGGGAAGCCGCTGGATGCGGGCGGCGCAGAAGGGGTCGTCGTGGAAATTCTTGGGGGAGGACTTTGTAAAGCAGTGAAAGTCTTTCGGCTGATGTGATGAAAGCTTACCTCGCTGTGCTTTACCATATGTATGTCATATCTCTCCTTAGCGAAGTACCCTCGATAGCAGATGGTGCACTTGAATGGAGAAGTCTTATATGAATTCGTCTCCTGTCTCTTTTCCACTTCAGCTATTTGATCCTCGAACGACAGCTTGGTTATAGTAAACAGGGACTCATCGAGAGGCTCTTCAGGTGTACGTTTCTCTCTTTCTCTCTGCTTTCTGGAATTAAATCGAAATTGTACTTTTTGACATTACAAGTTGGATACCGTCAACCATAGGTCAAGTTGTTATATTCATTGATATTATATTATCCTTACTAATATTATAAATGTGAAAATGTGTTTGTTTGTCACCTTTTCACGCTTCAACGCCTTGACCAATCCTAATGAAATTTGGCATGCAGGTAGCCTGTGTCACGAGGAAGGACATAGGCTACTTTTTATCCCGTGAAATAAGCATATCCTGAAATAGTTCCCGAGGGATCTGGAAAAAATTATGTCCACGCGGGCGAAGCCGCGGGAAAAAGCTAGTATTTTTAATAAATATTCTGCTGTATAGATGATTGTTGGGGTAGTGAAGTCTTAGAGTGGCGAAAGCGCACCGGAAGATGTAGGCTTCCCACTCCTGGTGAAGGTGGTCGTGGAAATCCTTGGGGTAGGCCTTTATCCAGCTTTCTTCGGCTGATAGGATGAAATGAATCATAACTATCCTACTGATATTATAAACTAGCTTTTGCCCGCGGATTCGCCCGCGTGGACATCGCTTTTGTGACTGACTTAGAGGGAGCGCGGTGCGCGAGCCGCCGGCTCGCGAGCGTGGACATGAATTTTCTCTAGATCCCTCGGGAACTATGTCAGGATATGCTTATTAGTAAATCGTGTCATTTCCCACACCCTCAACCATCTCTGTGCAAAAAATCACACAATCCATTGTTCCGTTGCGATATTAAAGAAATTAACCAAAAAAGAGTATATTTAAGTTCCCTCGGGAATTGCATCGGGCTATGCTATTTTCACGGGATAAAAAGTAGCCTTTGTCCTTCCTTGTGACACAGGATACCTTCATGCCAAATTTCATTAACATTGGTCAAGGCGATGAAGCATGAAAAGGTAACAAACAAACACATTTTCAGTATTAGTAAGGATGTGAAAGTTTGTAGTATGGATGTATAGGTAGATGTATAGATGTACTCGTATGTGTATTGATGTTTGTTACTCTTTCACGCTTCAACCACTAGATGGATCGGGATGAAACTTGGCACACATATAGTTCAGGTCCTGGAATAGGACGTAGGCTACTTTTAACCCCGGGAAAATCGAAAACAACGCGGGCGTAGCCGCGGTTGGACGGCTAGTAATGTTGTAAATGTGTTTGTTTGTTAACTTTTCACGCTTCAACACCTCGATCAATCTTGATGAAATTTGGCACGCAGGTAGCCTGTGTCATTGGAAAGGACATAGGCTAATTTTTTATTCCGCGAAAACTGTATAGCCAATAATTTCTTTAACAATGCAACGGAACAATGGATTGTTGTGATTTTTTGCACAGAGATGGTTCAGGAGCTGGGAAATGTAAATTTACTAATTTAGCATATACTGACATAGTTCCCGAGGGATCTGGGGAAAACTGATTTCCACGCTCGCGCACGTCGGCGTTGCAACGGAGCAACGGATTTAAGTGTTTTTTTTTGTATAGAATGATTGAGGGGGTCGGTAAGTGGCACAGACTGCTAATCAGAATAGCCCAATATAGTTCCTGAGAGATCTGGATAAGACTCACGTCCAGACTCGCAATCCGATGCGGCTCGCGCACCAGTCACCCTCAAAGACAGTCACAAAAAAGATGTCCACGCCGGCAAAGGCGCGGGTCAAAGCTAGTATTATTATTATAATGCAAATAATGCACGACTTACGTTTCCGAAGTAGTTTTGGTGTCTTTCTTCTTTTCAACTTTAGTTTTAGTTTTCGTCTTCTTAGATTTAACTTTTTCTTTCTTCTCTGTCTTTTTTGAGCGTTGAACACGCGGCTTCTTATCCCTCTTAACTCTTTTTTTAATTGGTTCATTTAAATTACTATCATCTATATCATCTTCATTCGCATTTTCTTCTAGGAAAAAATCATCAATTTTTTCACCTTTGATTTCCACTTCAACTATGGGTATTCGTGGCAGTTCGTCGTCGATTTGTTCATCACCTTTTTCTACTTTCGAATCCTTGATTTCATCATTAGATGCAAGTGGCAATCGATCATCGAAATCATAATCATCGTCATCATCATCATCATCATGAAGATCGGCTTTATCATCTTCAGATTTGACACTTACTTGGCTGTCATTTATTTGTAAATTGAACTCATTGGGTTTGAAGTGTTTTCTTTTGAGACTTGAATTTAATTCAGGCGTTGAGCTTTTTATTGTCTTCACATGTTTCATTGACAGCTGAAAAGCAAGGAACAGTGTAAGCTGGGGCAACAGTGTGATGTGGGCTAAGGTGGGACCTACGGTGTGGGTGTGGTTCCGCAAACAATGACCCATCTGATTGTGTGTCCAATATGCCCTAACGCCTACAGTCGAGAGGAGCTGATGGACGCCGTCAATAGCAAGATAAGATTGTCACATACAAGTCAGGACAGATATAACTTGCCGTCGACATGATAGACGAAGAATAATTGTATGTTTCGGCGGGTGGAGTGAGATAACTAGTGCGATAACTGATATACAAGGAGCTTTATAACAGCCCTCTACGAGGAGCTCTATTACAGCCCCTAACAAGGAACTCTATTACAGCCCCCAAAGCGGAGCTCTATTGCAATCCCCAAAGAGGAGCTCTATACAATCCCCAACGAGTAGCTCTATTACAGCTTTCAACGAGGAACTCTATTACAGCCTTCAACGAAGAGCTCTATTGCAACCCCCAACAAGCTCTATACAGCCCCCAACGAGGAGCTCTATTACAACCCCCAACAAGGAGCTCTATTACAACCCCCAACGAGGATCTTTATTATAGCAAATCTAGCGGCTCTGCACTTAGTTTAAGGATCAGGAACAAATTGATTACTTCCCTGGTGCTACAGATGCGGCTGCTGTAGCTACTTCAAATTTCAATTAAGATGTACTATATTATATAAAAAAAGACGTGTGGCACTCGGGGACTGCCGCGGTAAAGCTATTGCATAGCATTTTTTATTGTCTTATGCAATAATAATTATTTTTTTATTTATACAGTATTTACCAGTACCATATACTAATATCTATACTGTGACCATATAGTCCTTGGGGCGCGGGATGTTTATGTAATAAATTAACACTAAGAAAGTTCATCATCGTCATCATCCGCCATCATCAATCGCCATCGCCATCGCCATCATCATCATCATCATGGATAGATAGATGGCACTGTAAGTTTTTTAGAACTCAATATTTTTTTTTGGGGTGTCAGGTTTTATTTTCGTTACGAAATTTCTTGATTCGGTCCACCGCGATAAAAGCTATACAATAGCTTAAAAACTCTTTCTGATGGTCACAAAATAGTTATTATGATCATCAAAAAGAGTTGATCATAACACTAAATAAATGTGAAAGTAGACGTATGGATGTTTGTTATTCCATCACGCTAGAACACCTGAACGGATCTGCATTAAATTTGGTAGGTAAACAGATTACGACCTGGATTAACACATAGACTACGTTTTTCAACTTTTTACTGCGTACCCTCGAATTATAAGTTCAAGCGAGCGAAGCTAGTGTCACATAATGTCAAAGTCTGTGAAAAATTTAAAAACATACATACCTAATCAATAGTTAAATAAAATCATTTATATTAAACAAATAATGTCATGAAGGCACGATAACAATATTGTTAGTTATTATGACCATCAAAAAGAGTTGATCATAACACTAAATAAATGTGAAAGTAGACGTATGGATGTTTGTTTTTCATATGAAACGAGAAGTTATACATTCAAATTTTCGCCTCATTTCGTTAAAACACACTCATGTTTTAATACCTAATTGCAACAGTTGCATACATTATTTTATCTATATACATATTATAAGTACTTTAGGATGGGTTCAGAAGCCGTGGTAAAATGACCAGCATTGTGTCAACCAATTTTACTGTGAGAACTTTCTTGTCTGTGGTTGTAGGTAAAATCTGTACTTTAATGTTATAACAGTGTATGATATGTGAGTAGATAAAAGTCATTAAGTGACCCAGGTGCAACTACTGATTTTGAAAACACTGTCGGTTTTCTTGCCGAACCGCAATTTATCCGGAAAAATCCTCGTCGCCAGTGTACTATCAGGAGATATGGAATAAAACCAGCACAGCCATTTTTAGAATGTCTGTATGTCCGAAGCGTCAATGTAGCCAAAACATTGGTAGATATACCAACATTACACTTTTGACAAGAACAAGAGTATATATGCCAGTAGTCAGTACACAAGAACAGTACCCGGTCACGAGTATAACACGAGCGTCAGCCATCGCTCCCCTCAACCACATTAGAGGGAAAGGAACGACCCGGCTTCCAACTGGTATCCAAATGGTTGGCCATTACGTAAAAAGTGTCTTTTATCATTCTTTACTAACAAGAATACTCACATATGGATTGGTGTGAAAAGCTTCCATCACCAAACCCTGAATGCGCAGCGCTTTGGCCTTGAATCACCCTTTGCGACACATTTAAACCGTCTGGTATAAACGAAATAAACCAATGATGATGGTGCTAATATACTAACATAGGGATTGGTGGCAAAAGCTTTCATCATCAGACCGTGGTTATGCAGCGTTTTGACCTTGATACTATTTAATTAAACCGTCTGGAATAGACAGATCACGCCAATAATGACGGTGCAAACACTCATATAAGTATTGGTGGCAAGAGCTTCCATCCAGAACCTGACTGCTCAGCTCTTTAGTCTTGAATCACGCTTAGTGGCCCAGTCACCCCGCGCTCTTCTAGAAGATTTCGTGCAGTACTGGTTTCTAATACTCACATAAGGACTAGTGAGGAGCGCCTCCATCATGAGCGCCTGGCTGCGAAGCGCTTTGGCCTTGAAGCGCGCGCAATGGCGCAGCCGCCCCGCGCACTCCCAGCAAAGCTTCTGAGGTAATTTGTCTTCTTCACTGATCTGGAAGTTAACAAAAGGATCTTTGAAACTCTGATACGAACTACTATGATTACAATAAGTCCTCATTCTCTAGGGTCTGCTGGAGAAAACTCTTTTTGCAAATGGCATTACATTATGGTGTGCGACCCAATAATAGTTCACCCCATCTTTCCCCGAGGGCAAAGTATATATATTCCCCTCGTCAGTCACCCAGATGGATAAATATTGGTTACAGTTTGGTTCTCAAAGGTATAGGATTCCGCCGTAATTTTGTTTGCTCCGTCATTTGTTTTTAGAAACGTCATTTCACGACCGTTGTATGCAGGGTCCGAGGTGTGCCGAGGGTGTCATAAGACGCGACTAAGGGAAGGGAACAAATCAGAGGATCGGCAGCAGTGTTCTTTCCGCGTACTATGCTACCACACTGCGCACTGCGATCGCCACCCGCCTGCCAAGCGTGGCGGTTACGGCAAGACCTCCCGACTCGGGGGATACCTATTTCCATTAGTGGATGTCTTTTGGCTGATAAGGACACCTCGCACTCCGAAATCGATCAAGTCGTTTAGGCTACAGAGCGTGCCAAAGAATTATACAGTTACCGCCTTCGTGGCTTAATAATTAAGTCTATTAGCTTCACATCAGCAGGTCGCGAGTTCGATTACTGGCGGAGTGTTACTTTGTATGACTCGGTTTGGTTGGTAGAAGAGCATTTTCTAAGCTCGCCTGGCTAGCTACCACCATATTATCTAAGTCTTCTATGTTAACAGCATTAATGTGTTGCGGCTTGACTATAATATAGCCAGTTCCCCAGTAATTGGTAATTGCATTGGGAAATCTTGGTAAGTTCAAGTGAGATGATGTCAAGGGCTTACGAAATATGAATAAGAAAAAAACCGGCCAAATTCGACTAGGGTCCACACAAACAGGGTTCCGTACCAAAACTATAAACTACCATCAGAACAAGACCTCTCAGTACATACGTTGCTCTAGGTTAATAGAGGTATTATTCTGTACTTTAGAAAACCCATTTTTCCTGTGAAAACGGAAGGACTTAAGATTTTGTCATAGATATTCCTGTAACCTATGCATTCAAACCCATATACTGTGATTTTTTCAAGATTTTAGGCCCTGTAGTTTCTGAGATAAGGGGGTAATGGTCTACTTTTCTCTCCCTCCACTTTACTCTCCACTCCATCAATCTACTCTCCACTCTTCTCTACTCTGCACTCCACTCTACACTTTAGTACGTGCTGTATACTACTGGCAACGAATGGGAATAGAAATGCTTTCCTTCACCTCAAGGAGTTTCAGATAATGACTTCTCAAGATTGTTTCAATAACAAGCACAGGAAACCAAAAGTTTTTTCTATATATCTACCTAGGCATTATTAGTATTGGTATTTTGATAGCTACCATTTATCAATATACTAGCTGTCCTGGCAACTTCGTATCACCTTACACTACACTACCCTACCCTACCCTACTCTACCTACCCTACCCTACATACTTCCGACAGTAAAGAACTCAACAAAAAAAGAATTATCGAAATTGGTCCAGCCATTCTTGAGTTAAATTATAAATGGTGTAACTAACACGACTTTGTTTTATATACATAGATATGTACTTAAATTACTAATCATTTTATCTATAAACACTGTCGTTAATTAACAACCACGATAAACAAATTAATCATATTTTTGATATTTGTTTTTATACTAGATCTCCCCGCGACTTTACTCCCAGGAGCCCGATTACATAGTATGAATAGCTCACCCAAACTACTGTTTCGAGTAACAAATATACAAACTTATACGCAAAGTGGGAATAGGGTACCTGGGGTAATGGTTAGTCCATTCGCTTCACACCAGGAGGTCGTGGGTTCGATTCCCGGTGGCGTTAACTTGTAAGACTCGGTTTGGTTGGTGGTAGGGCATTTTCTAAGCCCGCATGGCTAGCTACCACTATCTTATCTAAGTCTTGCCGCCAAATATCAGTGTTAACAACATTGATGTTTTCCAGCTTGAAGACAAGATAGCCAGTTCTCCTTTGCGTTGGGGAATCTTGGTAAGCCCGCTTCCATCTTCGGCATCATCGTCACTTACCATCAGCTGAGATGATGCCAAGGGCTTACTAATTGTAAATAAAAAATAATGAAACATTACTTACTCAATGTAATACTAGGGTAAGGTGAAAAGTTATCAGCCTAGAAAGAAAGGAGGTTTGCTTAATTTTTTTATGACATAGGTACACTTTTTAGGAAAACGCTTGCCAACTTTTTATTGAAGTAAAAGTTTTTTGGGGAGTAAGCTAGTGGATGCGTGACGAGAGCGTTACGGAAGTGTGATCGGGCCAGGCGAACGGAAGTTGAAAGGGATACATAAATTAGTAAAGATAGAAAGAGAGATACCATTTATTTTTGTTTACCAATAATATCGGTTGTCAAAACAATCAAAACAAACATATAAGATAAAAAAAGATTTGATCATTTTCAGAGGATAATAAAACTCTTTTCATAAACTGTGTCTATACCTCCATATGACAAAAAAGATTTGATTATTTTCTGAAGACTAAGTATTTACTTTCAGACATATATAGATGGAGCTAAAGAAGTTTTACTTCAATCGTGTGGTCTAAAGCACACTCGTATTTTTTCGATCTGTCAAATTTTAAACGGATTTTTAAGATACACGTGTCGTTGTGTGTTCTTGAAATGAATAAATTAGAATATCGTGACGGCATTTAGTTCTTCGTTTTGGACGGGTCATCGGCAACAGAAATTCATCCAAAGTTGTTAAAGGTTTACAAAGATTCTTCGTTTACACCCGTCAAAAAACGGACGGCTGAATTTAAACGTCGTGGGCGTACATCCCTTGAAGATGATCCTTGAGAGGGACGACCAAAAACTGCGACGACAGACGAAAACATCGAAAAGGTGCACAATATGGTATTGGACGATCAGCGATTGAAAATGTATGCGATAGCTGAGAGGCATACCCTGGACACTTCATACAACGGACCAGAAATGACATTTCAAAAAACGAATGACAGTACAAACAAAATGGCGGCAAAATCCTATACGTTCTAAAACCAAACTGTAACCAATCTGAATCAGTCTGGGAGACGATGGGGTGAGGTTGGAATCTAGAGAGCGTAAGGGAGTGTCCATACTGTATGTTAGTACTAATGTATATACTTTGCCGTAGGCTTATTAGAAGAAAAGGTACGGAACATCTTACATCATGAATTGAATATGATAAAGCTTTGCGCAAGGTGGGTGTCACATTTGTTAAACGCTGACCAAAAGCCAATATACTTTCCCAGGAAAGTTTGGGCCGTTTTTAGAAGGATCCGAAAGATTTTGTGCCGAGATTTGTCACTATGGACGAGACGTGGCTTCACCACTACACATCAGAAACAAAGCAGTAGTCCAAGCTGAGGATAGAAGCTGGTGGCCCACCACCAAATAAAGCAAAGTCGACTTTATATGCCGGAAAAGTCATGGCCAGTGTTTTCTGGGATGCAAAAGGCATTATTCTTATCAATTACCTTAAAAAGGGTAAACTAATAAGTGGGAAATACTATGAAGTCTTCTGGACCGTCAGGATGTAAATATTCGTGACAAGAGGCCAGGATTCCGAAAGAAAAAAATCATCTTTCATCAGGACAATGCACCTGTCCTCAAACGTGATTTGGCAATGGGAAAACTAAAGGATTAGAAGTATGACTTGCTGGAACATCCACCCTATTCGCCAGATTTGGCGCACTCAGACTTTCATCTATTCCTAAATTTGAAAAAGTTTGTGGCTGCAAAACGTTATAGGTCAAATGAAGAGGATATAGCAGCCGACCAAGGGTATTTTACAGACCTTCCAGAATAACACTTCAGTGATGGGATTCATTTATTGGACAAAATGCATTGAGCTATAGGGGGACAACGTAGAAAAATAAATGAATTTTCTCAAACATGCTTGGAAATTTGAGCACTATTTTGACAACCTTCTTCGAGATAAATCGAAATTGCTGTACTGGCCAAATACATGCGAGCAGCGGCCGGCAAAAGTGGTATAAAAATCCATATCTGTCGTGTTTTAGCGGCCAAATAAATTACTATGTAAACGCATATCAGTCGTGTAATTAGAAAATGGAACGATTTTTTAATCCGAAACTTATCAAAGTTTTTATTTAAATTTCGAACTGAATTGCAAATAGAAAGCGTTTATTAAAAAAAAAGGAATGAACACTTTGACGCGTGAAAAATTATTGCTGTTCGTTGTTCGTCTTAGATTTTGAAAATTTATTATTTTAATTTCTGTGGAGTATTTGAGAAAATAATCTGCCGCAGCGTATGTATGTGGTCTATGGTACTGAAGCCTTTTCGGAAACCGGCTTGTTCGGGAGGCTGGAAGTTGTCAAATCTGCGTGCGGGACGATTCGTAATGACTCTCATATTCGTAAATAAACACATACACATACATAAACTGCGGCAGATTATACAGAATGCTGAAGAGTAAAATCAGCCATTATGCTTGGACTATGAGAAAGCCTTTGATTCAGTCGAAACCTGGGTTGTGCTACAGTCTCTCCAGCGGTGCCAAATGGACCATCGATACATCGAGGCGTTGAAGTGCCTGTATAAAAACGCCACCATGTCGGGTCGCCTCCAGGACCAGAACTTGAAACCTATCCAATTGCAGCGAGGGGTGAGACAGGGAGACGTTATATCTCCGATACTGGTCACCGCCGCTCTGGAAGATGTTTTCGAGCTTCTGGATTGGGGTGGATTCAGCATCAATATCAACGGCGAGTACATAACCCACCTCCGATTCGCTGACGATAACATGGTCATGGCTGAGACTATGGAAGACATAAGCACAACGCTCGATCCTCTTTAAGTCGGCCTCAGTAAAGTCTCTTAACAAGTGGGTCTTATAATGAACATGGTCAAGACGAAAATATTGTTAATGTCCGTGTAGAATAATACCTAGTCCGTGTCCGTTAGTAATAGAGTGTGTCTTAGCTATCGCAGAAAAAATATGCCCCGAGATGAAAAAAATGTTTGAAAGTCTTAGCCTCTTAGCCTTATTTTTTTTTTATGCACAATTGGTAAACCCTTGACAACATCTCACCTGATGGTAAGTGACGATGTTGCCGAAGATGGAAGCGGGCTTACCAAGATTCCCCAACGCAATGGGGAACTGGCTATCTTATCTTCATGCCGGAACACACCAATGATATCAACATTGATATTTGGCGGCAAGACTTAGATAAGATGGTGGTAGCTAGCCAGGCGGGCTTAGAAAATGCCCTACCACTAACCAAACCGAATCTTACAATTGACCCCGCCGGGAATCGAACCCGCGACCTCCTGTGTAAAGCCAGTGAACTTTGCCTCTGAGGTACGGAGGCGGTTAAAAACCCACTTTGTTTACGGAACCCACGGAGCGCGAGTGCGACTCGCTCTTGGCCGGTATAAATCGATCAGCCAATCAGTCAACTTTGGAAGTGTTTACACACTGTATAGTACGAAAATTTTAATGAGCATGGAGTATTTTTGGGTTTTTATATTTATAGCTACCATTTATCAAAATAATAGGTCTGGAAAAAAGTTTCTTCGTATTTTGTAACTAAAACTTTGTAATCAAATCTCTTTGCTTGTATTATTTGTACTTGGCTGGTTATAATAAAATGAAATAAGTGAACTTTCGAAATTTTAATAATAAATAAAAAATAAAATTCCCGCCATTTTAAAATAGTTTTTTCTGGCTATGAAAATGATTGAAAGTAACGAGAAAAGTAGCGACATTTTGAAATTTTGTGTAAAAAAGGTAAAAATGCTACACTGGCCTCGAATAAAATTTGTGCCAATTATGGACCTAATGCAGTATCAATCAGTAGCACAAATTTAGTTCAAGCGTTTCCAGTATGGAAATATGAACGTTCAAGATGCAGCTCGTTTTGTTCACCCTGTTTGAGTTTGCATACAAAATACGAAAAAACTTTTTCCCCGACCGAATATGTAACTTAATTATTTCAACTCTAACACAGTTAATAATTAATTAATTATCACGATAAAATCAATTAACCCAATTTAAAAAAAAATCGAGCGAGACCTACAGTACTCGCATAATTATGATGTGTAACATGTGACAAAATACTTTAGGTTAGTTAGATTTGATGACGATATTGTACCTGGGTGGCGGATCTGACAGTAACGAAAAAAACCGACCAAGTGCGAGTCGGACTCTCGTAAAGTAGAATTCCGCGCTTTCGCGACTTCCTGTTACACATTTCCGTCCCATTTCACGAAATCACTGTTACACATTTCCGTCCCATTTCACGAAATCACTCCCACAAATTGCAGGAAAGCGAGAGCAAAGATGTTACACATCAAAAAAAATTTCTATACTAGTGTCTCCCGCAACTTCACTCCGGAGTATGTACATCATGCAAACGTTAAGCCTACTAGTTCGCAGAAATACAGGGTCTTCGGCAGATGGTTGAAAATACGAAAATGGGGGATAGGTGGGGTCGCCTCCCACCTATTTTGAGAATTTAAAAAAATCTAGGACTTGTAATTTTTTTTACAGGATTTTTTTTCCTTTTTTTAGAAATTTTGCCATTTTCATACCTTTGAACACATGTAACTTTTTGTTTTTTAAAGCTAGCTCCAAAATCTTTTTTTTAATAGACTTTTATAAGATTGTCGGCTCTAAAAAAAAATATGTTTGTTTCAAGTTATTGCTAAAAACAAAAATGTGGGCCCCCGAACTTAAAAAAAAAGTTGAACAAAAATTTAAAAGTCAACTTTGCGATGCATTTAAAAAAAAAATAATGGGGCTGGAAGGCTTCTGTTTTTTTTAAAACATCTCTAAAGCTTAGGCTTTTGAATGGTATGTAATTTGTTTCGGTATCTTTTTTGTAACCGGAGTTGTTAATTTTTTTTACTCAATTGGACCATGTTGACGAAATTCCACTAGTTACATGTTTTGTGAAATGTATCAAATGCAAAGTTGAAAACAATGTAAATACTTACTGTTGGGACGGTTACAAAGAGCAGGTACGTTTTTTTACATTCTTGCACACACATAATGGCTATCTTTTGTCATTTATTGGCATATTGGAGTTAGCACTTCCATATGCCAATAAAATGTCCGCATATTCCGCATTGGTAAATTGAGCCATTTTAAACCACAACAAAGTCTTAACAAAACGTCTGATAATAACAAAAAGTGACAAACAACAAAAAAACTTAACAAAATCACAAACACAGCAAAGTGAAATTAACGAAAACAAAAAAAAAGTTAACGTTATTAACGTTTGTGATTTTGTTAAGTTTTTTTGTTGTTTGTCACTTTTTGTTATTATCAGACGTTTTGTTAAGACTTTGTTGTGGTTTAAAATGGCTCAATTTACCAATGCGGAATATGCGGACATTTTATTGGCATATGGAAGTGCTAACTCCAATATGCCAATAAATGACAAAAGATAGCCATTATGTGTGTGCAAGAATGTAAAAAAACGTACCTGCTCTTTGTAACCGTCCCAACAGTAAGTATTTACATTGTTTTCAACTTTGCATTTGATACATTTCACAAAACATGTAACTAGTGGAATTTCGTCAACATGGTCCAATTGAGTAAAAAAAATTAACAACTCCGGTTACAAAAAAGATACCGAAACAAATTACATACCATTCAAAAGCCTAAGCTTTAGAGATGTTTTAAAAAAAACAGAAGCCTTCCAGCCCCATTATTTTTTTTTTAAATGCATCGCAAAGTTGACTTTTAAATTTTTGTTCAACTTTTTTTTTAAGTTCGGGGGCCCACATTTTTGTTTTTAGCAATAACTTGAAACAAACATATTTTTTTTTAGAGCCGACAATCCTATAAAAGTCTATTAAAAAAAAGATTTTGGAGCTAGCTTTAAAAAACAAAAAGTTACATGTGTTCAAAGGTATAAAAATGGCAAAATTTCTAAAAAAAGGAAAAAAAATCCTGTAAAAAAAATTACAAGTCCTAGATTTTTTTTAATTCTCAAAATAGGTGGGAGGCGACCCCACCTATCCCCCATTTTCGTATTTTCAACCATCTGCCGAAGACCCTGTATAATGGGAATTGGTAAAAATCAGCAAAGTGCATATCGGATCAGGCAAATCCACTATGCATATATAAGGTCTAACAAAATTAGCTGAAACTATTTTAACTGGTGCTTCTACCCATGAAACTGAACAACTTTTCCCATGGAACCCAGTCAAATCGCAAAAAAAAATTGGCTCTCCCATACTAACTCGATCAGCTGATCAGCCAACTTAGTACGGGGAATTCAATTTTTTTTTGTGGTTTGACTTTGGGTTTCCTGGGGAAAGTTGTTCAGTTTTATGGGTAGAAGCACCAGTTAAAATAGTTTCAGCTAATTTTGTTACACCTTATATACAGGGTGACTGGTTAGACGACGGACGCATTTCAGGAGGTGAATGAGAAGACGAAACTGAACAATTCTCACCGAGGAGCCAATGGTCAATTCGCAAAAAAAAATTTGGACATCTCATACAAAAGTTGGCAAATGAGTTCATCGATTTGTATGAAAAGTCTATTTTTTTTTTAGAATTTACCTTTGGTTTCTTGGGGAAAGTTGTTCAGTTTCTTCTTTTGATTCACCTCCTGAAATGCGTCCGTTGTCTTGCCAGTCACCCTTTTTATACGAGTATAATATACACTTTGGTTCCGGATTTATTATTTAAACTGTTTGTCTTAGGATACCCTAAGTACGTTGGGGAATCTTGGTAAGCCCGCTTCCATCTTCGGCATCATGATCACATACCATCAGGTGAGATAATGCCAAGGGCTTACCAATTGCGAATAAAAAAAAGTTTGTATAATTCGTTCCGTATGGTTCCCGGCTAAGAATAGGACCATCCCATCTCTTCCAATGGGTGTCGTAAGAGGCGACTAAGGGACTTAAAACCGGAGGATGGGCAGCAGCGTCTTTCCGTGCATTGCAACACACCTGCAATCAAACTGCGATCGCCAACCCGCCTGCCAAGCGTGGCGATTACGGCAAAACCCCCCCTATGAATTTCACACCCAGAAAACGGCCCCTAGTCCCCGGCAGCCCCGCTATTCCTGGCTCCGGTAGCAGTCATGGTAACGGCGGGGTAGGGGGTGCGAAGAATCCCCGGCAGATGCCAGGCTACCAAACCCAACGACCTTTGGCCCTGGCAACTTACAACACGCGCACACTGCGGACTGACGAGAAACTTGCAGAACTCGAAGAAGTATTGAGCAGGTTACGGTGGGATATCGTAGGTTTATGTGAAGTCCGAAGAGAGGGAGAGGACACCATGATCCTTAAATCCGGAAACCTGCTCTATTTCCGGGAGGGCGACCAACAGTCCCAGGGTGGTGTCGGGTTTCTCGTCCACAAGTCCCTCATTAACAATGTGGTCCAAATCGTGAGCGTTTCGACAAGGGTAGCATACCTTATACTCAGAATCACCAAACGGTATTCGATGAAGGTCATACAGGTATACGCGCCGACAACGGAACACTCCGACGACGAGGTAGAGACTATGTATGAGGACATCTCTACAGCCTTACATAGCACCAGGACCCATTATACCGTTGTTATGGGGGACTTTAACGCGAAACTGGGCAAACGAAGCGATGGTGAGCTGAGAGTGGGGCAATTTGGATATGGAGTAAGAAATGCACGTGGCCAGATGCTGGCCGACTTTATGGAGAAGGAGAGCCTCTTTATGATGAACTCCTTCTTTAAAAAGTCAAAACAGCGGAAGTGGACATGGTTGCATCCCAATGGCGTAACAAAAAACGAGATAGACTTAATCTTGTCGACAAGGAAGCAAATATTCAATGATGTCTCCGTGATCAATTCAGTCAAAACAGGAAGCGATCACCGGATGGTCAGAGGCACATTGAATCTAAAGACCAAGCTAGAAAGATGTCGACTGATGAAGTCTACGCTCCGACCAGCGCCCATCCAGCTCCAAAACCCCGAGAGCTTTCAGCTCGAGTTGCACAATCGTTTCGAATGCCTAGGAGACTGCGAGAATGTGGACGATTATAATGACAGGTTCGTGGAAATTGTTCAAACGGTCGGGTCTAAGATTTTTAAAACTCGCCGTTCAAACAGAACCAAAAAAATCTCCGACTTCACCAGCAACCTCATGGAAGAAAGACGCAGATTGGTTTTGCAGTCCTCTGAAGACGCTACTCAGTATCGGCAACTAAACAGGCAGATCTCTAAGTCCCTAACTCGCGATTTACGCCAATATAATACAAATTGTATTAAAGAGGCGATTGAGCACAACAAAGGCTCCAAAGTGTTCGCGAGAGATCTGTCTGTTGGACAAAGCCAACTGACCAAGCTGAAGACTGAGGACGGCAGGACCATATCGTCTAAGACTGAGTTGCTGGAAGAAGTTGAGAAGTTCTATGGACAATTGTACAAGACCACACGTTTGCCTGTCAGCGATTTGGCTGAAGACCCAAGAGCCAGACTAACCCGACACTATACCGAAGATATCCCGGACGTCAGCCTGTACGAGATTAGAATGGCTCTCAAACAGCTCAAGAACAACAAGGCACCGGGTGATGATGGAATTACGGCTGAACTTCTGAAAGCAGGTGGAACACCGGTACTTAAAGCTCTTCAGAAGTTATTTAATTCCGTTATACTCGAGGGACAAACGCCTAAGGCATGGCACAGAAGTGTGGTCGTGCTTTTCTTCAAAAAGGGTGACAACACTCTGCTGAAGAACTACAGACCCATCTCACTTCTGAGCCATGTCTACAAGCTGTTTTCGAGAGTCATTACGAATCGTCTCGCACGCAGGTTTGACGACTTCCAGCCTCCCGAACAAGCCGGTTTCCGAAAAGGCTTTAGTACCATAGACCACATACATACGCTGCGGCAGATTATACAGAAGACCGAAGAGTACAATCAGCCACTATGCTTGGCGTTTGTGGACTATGAGAAGGCCTTTGATTCAGTCGAAACCTGGGCTGTGCTACAGTCTCTCCAGCGGTGCCAAATTGACCATCGATACATCGAGGTGTTGAAGTGTCTGTATGAAAACGCCACCATGTCGGTTCGCCTCCAGGACCAGAACTCGAAACCTATCCAGTTGCAGCGAGGGGTGAGACAGGGAGACGTTATATCTCCGAAACTGTTCACCGCCGCCCTGGAAGATGTTTTTAAGCTTCTGGACTGGGGTGGACTCGGCATCAATATCAACGGCGAGTACATATCCCACCTCCGATTCGCTGACGATATCGTGGTCATGGCTGAGACTATGGAAGACCTAAGCACAATGCTCGATGGCCTCAGTAAGGTTTCTCAACAAGTGGGTCTTAAAATGAACATGGACAAGACGAAAATAATGTTAAATGTCCGTGTCGCACCCACTCCTCTAAAGGTTGGAGACTCTACACTGGAAGTTGTTGACGAATATGTATACCTGGGACAAACAGTCCAGCTAGGCAGGTCCAACTTCAAGAAAGAGATCAATCGACGAATCCAACTCGGCTGGGCAGCGTTCGGGAAGCTTCGCAATATCTTCACGTCCCAAATACCGCAGTGTCTCAAGACTAAGGTCTTTGACCAGTGTGTGTTGCCAGTGATGACTTACGGAACTGAGACATGGTCGCTTACTATGGGCCTCATAAGAAGGCTCAAGGTCACCCAAAGGGCAATGGAGCGTGCTATGCTCGGAGTTTCTCTGCGTGATCGAATCAGAAACGAGGAGATCCGCAGGAGAACTAAAGTAACCGACATAGCTCACAGAATCGCTAGACTGAAGTGGCAGTGGGCAGGGCACATAGCTCGTAGAACAGATGGCCGATGGGGCAGTAAAGTTCTCGAGTGGCGACCGCGCACCGGAAAACGTAGCGTAGGCAGACCTCCCATGCGGTGGACCGATGACCTGGTGAAGGTCGCGGGAAGCCGATGGATGCGGGCAGCGCAGGACCGGTCGTCGTGGAAGTCCTTGGGGGAGGCCTTTGTTCAGCAGTGGACGATTTGTGGCTGATATGATGATGATGATAATTCGTTCGCTGAATTAGATGCACCTTTAATAAATGCCGCTCGCTGCTGTCGGCTCGCGTCAAACGGTAGTGACAAAGGGGCCGCACTGAGTTCTATCGCGGTGCTGCCGACTGTAATAACGTAGGTATGTAGGTACGTCGGCATCGCGATTGAACTCAGGGCGGCATTTATCAAAGGTGCATCTAATTCAGCGAACGAACTATAAACGGCAGTGACACATAACGAGTTTGTTTAGCTATACTCGTATCTTGAGACCGAAACGCTTGATACAAATATGTAGTTAGAAACACTACTAACTGCATTTAAAATAACAAATTTAATGATTACACAACACGGAGGGATGCACACAAATATATTTTTTCAGAACCCTTTTACTTTTATGGGGGGCCCCCAATTTTTCAGACAGAAGGACTCCATTTTTTATTTTATTTTTGATTATAAGTAAGGTACGTGCAAAATTTTATTACAAAATCTTTTTTTCGTTAACAAAAAAGTTTTCTAATATTAGTTAAAACTGGTATCTACATTTTTTTTAAATTTTCAGCACCATTCATAGTTGAAAAGTTAAGAGGGGAGGGGGAAAACGAAAAGTGTCACTTTGGACCTTAATGTTTCGTCAATGCGACTTGAATTAAAAAAGTTTTCGAAAAACATCCCCAATATTTGCGCGGCAAAGTTTTTTTTCTTACCTCGATTAACTTCAATTTCGGGTTGTAATGTTACACAAGAGAAAAGTGACTGTGACAAACCGACGGACGCGACAGAATTATAATGGTTCCATTATGGCTATTTTGTCCCCGGATCCCTAAAAAGGTACTTCGACGCTTATCATAGCTATCAACGCACAAAATGCCCAATATTTTGCACATACATACACGTTTTGACTGATGTAGCTAACACGCTGGTTTTTGTTGAATGAATGCACAATATATAAGTCATTGAATGAATGTAAATAAATTTGATTATGGGAAAATGCTATTTAACGGAAGTAAGCAAACAATGTTCTGAAAACATGGTGAGAACAAATATTATATTTATTATAAGATTGCATTTCAACTATACTTGTACTAGTATTTTTCGTTCATTATTGTTTTCAGCTTATATTAAGAAATATTTTTCACTTTTTAGTTGAATGTGCTTTAAAAGGGTGTTTTTTTAATAACATATTTATTTTTCATTTTTTAGTTTCATGTGTAATTAATCCTGGCGATCCTGATCAGGATAATGCGATAAACTTATGAAATTATTGTATTGTCACTGATTCTTGATAAATGTACAAAGTTTGAATTAAATCTGTCCGTTTGAAGTGGGTCAAAATCGAGTGCAAAGGAGTCGGTTACAAACATACATGCAGGTGAAGCTAATAAAAGCTACAAGCTAAACAGTTTATTCAGGACAGCAAAAAATAAAAATAATAGTAGTAGGACACATAAAAAACTATCACGGCTAATTTTCTTAGTTTAGGAGTATAATAGTCGACGTTGGATTTGTAATAATTTTTGAAAAACGTAATAACTACTAATAACGAATCCGCCATATTGGATTTAGAATGACGTCACTTAGCTAACCATGCATTGAGCTCTGAAATTGTAATTTTGCATGAATTTTTTTTGCATCATCATCATCATCATCATATTCATCCTGATAGTCCGCTCTAAATACTGATGAAATAATTTTCGAAACGGGATGAGTAATTTCGGAGATTGATTACCTCCTACACCCAAACTTTTTTACAAACTTTGTCTCTTTTAAATATTAGTAGTATAGAAGTGTCATCATTACAGCTCATATACGTCCCCACCGAGGGGCTCGAGCCTACCCTGAATCAGGGCGATTAGGCCTTAGTCGACCACGCGGGCCCAGTGCGGGTTGGTCGACTTCACACACAACCTTCGATTTTCTTTGCAGGCGTGTGCAGGTTTCCTCACGATGTTTTCCTTCACCGTTAAAGCAATCGGTAAGTATGTACGTAAGTTTGTGAAAAACTCATTGGTACATTGGCCGTCCAGATTTGAACCCGGTACCTCTGGTTAGATGGACCGAGTCGTTACCGGTTGAGCCACCGACGCTTAAGTATAGAAGTGTAGATAATTAAAATAATTGTAAAGTAACCAGTTTGCGTGTCGGACCACTCTCTATGTAGGGTCTCGTAGTCTTTAAAAAAAATAAATGCATGTTTTAAAAAACACAATCATTTTGGCAATAAGTAATTTTCTATGAGAACTATATAGACTTTTTACATGCTTTATATTAGCTTGCCTTGTTAGTTAGTTTGGGATAAATCTTAGAAGCTAAATTAGAACCACTTGCCGGTTTCCGATTGAGTTGAAATTTTGCATTCAGTGTGTGTCGTGAAAATAGTATAGTCCGATGCAGTTCCTGCGGGAACTAAAAATATACTCTTTGTTTTGGTTAGTTTCTTTAACATTGTAAAGGAACATTATCTGGTTCATCTACCAGATATGCTAAAACTACTCTGCAAGGCGAGTGCCTTGTGGAAGAGAATCACTACCTACTGTACAGGTAGTTCCCGGAGCTGTAGGCATGCTCACCTCCAGCGGCTTCCGCTGCTGGCGGTTCGATCCCCGATCGGGACGCCAGAGAAGCTGGCTCCCACATATCCAGTGTTACCGGAGCTAACTGTTAGGCACGCTCACTTCCCGGCGCTTATTGCACCTGTCCAGACTTACTCCTACGCGGCTGGATCAGCCGGATCAGTATTAGCTTAGCTCTACTTGCTATCCAGGCATGTGCCGGAGATGCTTCCTTGCCAGTAAACAAACCAGCAGTTCCGGTTAATGGACAAATCACGTGCCCCGCGTTGTTTTCGCCCAGAGCCCACGTGGCCGGCTACGACAACACTAGTTGCGCGCGGGGAAGGACGCCTGGATGCAACGTGCTTGCCAGGCAACACACACTGCCCAACCCCTGCAACTAACCACATACCACTACGTGTCCATGACCCAGTCGGGGGACCGACAAGCCAGAGTGCCGAAGGCGATAGATCCAACGGCAGGCAAGCGGTGGGCTACCCCGACCCCGTAGTACCCTGATCCAAACAGCCGGACCCGTAGTTCCGACTGCGACCTCCACCTAGCCGGGTAGCTCTAGGCAGAGTATGCAAAGGAACAATGGATTGCTGTGATTTCTTGCACAGAGATGACTGAGATGGTAGGAAATGACATAATTTACTAATTAGCATATCGTGACATGGTTCCCGAGGGATCTGGGGTCGCGGGTTCGATTCCCAGGAGGGTCAACTTTGTAAGACTCGGTTTGGTTGGTGTAGGGCATTTTCATAGCCCGCTTGGCTAGCTACCACCATCTTATTTAAGTCCTGCCGCCAAACATCAGTATTAACAGCATTCATGTGTTCCGGCTTGAAGATAAGATAGCCAGATCCCCATTACGTTGGGGAATCTTGGTATTCCCGCTTCCATCTTCGGCATCATCATCACTTACCATCAGGTGAGATGATGCCAAGGGCTTACTAATTTGGAAAAAAAAGTGTAATTATTTTCAATGTTGTATAGGTAGGTACAGAGGCCTGCACATCAAGCTAGACACTTTGAACTTTGTACATAGTTCTTATGCCGTATACGTATGGATCAGAATCGCACTACGACTGTCTAGGTTGATGTGCTGTACAATAAATTAATATTAATTTTCTTTTTTTCAAGCACCCAGATAAAAACTGATACGTATAGTTGATAGAGCTGGCGTATTCCTTGTCGTGACACCAAAATTTAACATGGAAAATTTCAATATGGCCGCTACTGGAGAAAATTTTAATGGTGAAGTGAAGGGTATTTCACACTCGGAATTTAAGTACAGTTGGAAGGAAATGTTTTGTTTCTACATGAATATTCTACTTGATCGTTTTGGCGACCTGTGTTACCGTCTGGGTAACAGTTCCACAATGGAGGACTTTCAGAAACTATGTATACCTAAATATGGTTTTCAATGTAGTAGCTTGTATAGCTTTTTCAATATTAGCGCATTATCTGGATTATTCAAAGTGGAATTTTTCAACAGAATTATCGCTAGACTGTTTGGATTTTCTATGGACATCACTATGTTGTTGGGTGCTCATAATGACTGCTATTCTGTATACTGATATCGTTAAGATATTCTCCACTGGTGTCACGAGAAAGTTCCTTAAATGCAACCTGTTCGCCTGGGGTACACCTTTAATATGGACTACAGCTAATGGGCAATTAAACATTTACTGTGACATTGATACTGCGTTAATAGGCGCTGTTTATGAAATTCTATTGTGTTTCATTAATTTCTGTTTGTACTTACGAGTATTGTACGCCCTGTTGAAGAATTCAAATGTCAGACTGTCAAATTCAATTACTTGTAAAAAGATCCAAGTCGCAACCGTCACATTTTTCACAAGCGGTTTACTTATAATTATTACCGATCTAAGTTATGTATTCTGGTATGTGGACTGCGAAAGCAAAAAATGTAAGTTATATATGGCAACATATGATTTATTGTATTCTTGGACTGAGATCACGTTTAATAACTTGCAGTTTCTATGTGTGACCCTTTCATTTTTCATGTTAAAATCAAATCGTAATGCGTTAAGTGTCTGTTTCACGAAATTGTTGAAACGTTAAATAAATTGTTATTACCATAAGTATTTTTATTTGTGTCTTTTTAGAATAAGAACCTAGCTATGAACTCCGTAAAATTATATATTATAAGATGGGACAATAAGTTAATGTTAAGTGCGTATTCTCATTTTTCCCCCCACAAACTTAAAATTACTACTTCTTTAAAATGGATGGGCCGATTCTAATGAAACTTTATACACACAAGCAAGTCACGAAATTATAGTCAGTGGATAGATACCATTTTCCAAATACTGTATTTTAAAGTAAAAAGAATATCGATTTTTTTAACTTTATAAACCTTAAAGCACTATTATTTAGTGACAAAACTATTTCTTTGAAAATACAATCTTTTTTTTTTAATTCACTATTGGTAAGCCCTTGGCATCATCTCACCAGATGGTAAATACATGCGGTGATGGGGATCTATCCACAGACTAGAATTACGTGACATGTTTATCGCTGAATTAGCTGCACCTTTGCCGCTAACCGCTACAAATTAGCCGCTAGTCGCTGCCGGCTCGCGTCAAACGGTTGCGCCAAAGGGGCCGCCCAGAGTTCAATCGTGGCGCCGCCGACATTACACACGCACCAGGTCGCACGAATCTAGTTCAGTCTTTAATTATTAATAAAGGCGACGATTCTGATGATAATTCATTCAGCAGTGAAAGTGATTAAAATTAATAATGATTTCTAAATAAAAAAACACTCATTTTTTTGTAAAATTGTTATATCCTTCAAAACGTTTCCAGAAATCCGTTCGGGTGTACTGCAGCCAATTCCCCGAATGTACTATAAACTTTCAATAAAATCGTTCCATCCTTTTTGTAATATTTTATTACCGTTAGGGATACTATTTTCTATTCCTATTAAGCCAGACCGCGTTCTGAGCGTTTTCGCAAATGCCACAACCCAAATTTCAAGTTGCGGCCGTTGTTACATATTTTTGTGGGGTAAAAAGAAAATAAATTAAAAGGACTACAGGACAATAGAGTTTATTTATTACAATAGACTAACAACTTTTTCTTATAACATTTTCACACCTAATTTCCGAAATGCCTACTAAAGGGATAACAACATGGATAGTGGAATGTTAAAAATTGCCAGTTACACTCAGTTGTATAATAGCTGGCTGGCTGGCGAAGGTCACGATAGGAAAGCACTAGTATCTAGTCCAAAAAAATTTAATTAATTAGTTTATAAGTTTAAATTTATAGGGCGCCACTTGCGTCTCTGGTCACGCTGGATCGAAAATAAAAAAAGAAACGTCCTACTTCAGTATAATTCAGTGGTCCGCCGATGGTATTCGGTTGTTTGTGATTCCCATAATAAAGAAATTTTTAAAAAGCTTATTAATTTTTTATCCTTCAAGTTTTCAATTTTTATATCATCAAAATCATAAAATAAGTACATAAATGACTGTGTAAAACTATGACGTCACTTCTAGGTATTTCAAACATTTTGGAGCAAAATGTAGATTTTGACAGATAAAAGACACTCAAAAGATAGCAACCGTCATTCCTATTTCTACACTCTTTCGTATGATGAAAGTGAACAAACCACCTATCAAACTGCTTTTCCACAATGACATGTGCTGTAGCACAGTATTACGACATGGCTTACAGTAGCGCAACGCCTTTGATGTCACACGATGCCGCCACGGCTACGAACTCGCGGAGTTTGCCAGGCTGTGCCCCGTCTCCCGCTGCACCGCAAGTACCCTTCCGTTCCTCTGCGTAAGTACATTCGTTGCACTACTGTAAGCCGCTATATTGTAATACTATAGGCTGTAGTATAAAATTAACTTTCATAATCATTCTTCTGGCTCTTGTCCCATTTTGTTTGGGGTCAGACCTCCGCGTATGCCTTTTCCAAAGTATCCTATTGCTAGTCGTCTGTGTGTCTACATCACTCTCTTTCATGTCATTTTGTATAGCACGTAGCCAAGTCACTGCAGGCCTCCCTGGTCATCACCTGCCCTCAATCCAGCACCTCCCTGGTCATGTGTTCTTTATCCCGTCTCATAACGTGTCCATACCATCTTAGCCTTGTGTCTCTGAGTTTATCTGTTATGTTTCTTACTTTAAAAGTCCCTCGTATATAAGGTCATTTATAACTCTGTCCATTCTTGTAACACCTCCAGCCGAACGTAGCATAAAACTAACTTTATAGTTCAAAAAACTATTGAAAAACCGGCCAAGTGCAAGTCAAACTCAAGCACTAAGGGTTCCGTACTAAAAACTAATTTTCATCTACAGCGCCATCTATAGATATAGGTAAAAGGGAACTAATTAAGGTAATCGTAATACCACGTAATTAACTATGTAGAAGATACTAGTACCAATTGTGGATAAAAAAAGATCCTACTAGGTGTCGCTAGTTTCTAAACAGTACTTTGGAAATTTCATTATTCCTGTAGAACGGAAGGACTTTAGATTTTATCATATATTTTTCTGTAAACTATGAATTTCACCTCATATAATGTGATTTTAAGCTATGGCATAGCTTTTATCGCGGGCTTTGAGCGCGGTGACTGAATCAAGAAATTCCGTAACGAAAAAACTTAACACCCACACTCCGCCTACCATGTAGCAAGGCCGAGCGTGACATAACGTCATCGCGTTCTAAAAAAATTTACAGTGCCATCTATTAGCAATTTGCGGTACTAAAAGGACTTATTCAATTTTACTGGCTCGGCCGAGCGTGACGTAACGTTACCGGGTTCTAAAAAAAACTTACAGTGCCATCTATTAGCGATTTGCGGTACTAAAAGGACTTAGTCAATTTTACTGGTGTAACTTTCTTAGTGTTAATTTATTACATAAACATCCCGCGCCCCAAGCACTAGCCGCAAGTGCCCGCCATTTTGGACTTTTTAGTTATTGGACAGATTGCTTTCAAAATCGATTTCGGGGTGCCTGAGGTCCCTTGTCACGAATCCGTTGTCGGAAGTGAAAATAGTGGCCGCCATTTTGAACTTTTTAGTTACTGGAACGATTGCTTCCAAAATCGATATCTGAAGATCCCTTATCACGAATCCGTTGCCCTAATTAAAAATAGTGGCCGCCATCTTGAAATTTTTAGTTACTGGACTAATTGCTTCCAAAATCGATATCTGAGGGTCCCTAAGGTCCCTTGTCACGAATCTGTTGCCCGAATTGAAAAAAGTGGCCGCCATTTTGAACTTTTTAGCTACTGGACCGCTTGCTTCTAAAATTGTCGGCCACTTTTTAAAATTCTGGCAACGGATTCTCAGTCCAGTAACTAAAAAGTTCAAAACTTTATGGTCCTTTAATCAAAAGGAGCACACGAAAACAGTAAAACATCAAAAAATTGTGAATAAATACTGCATAAATAAAAAATAAATAAATAATTATAATTGCATAAGTTGATAAAAAATGCTATGCAATAGCTTTACCGCGGCAGTCCCCGACTGCCACACACATTTTTTAAATTATAGGCCTATTAGTTTCAGAGATAAGGGGAGGAAATGGTCAATGTTCACCTATTTTCTTAAATAACTTCAAAAATATTAATCATAAAATTATAAAAATACATTTGAGATTCTCACAACAAGCCTTTTTATTTGATATGTCACAAGATGTAGTTTACAAAACTTTATTTTTCATTTTTTCTAATAAACCCCTCAAATGTCATCCAGTTTAAAATTAATTAATTTAAGTTACAACTCGGTCTATGAGTCACCGATTTACATATATGTGTACCAAATTTCAAATTAATCGGTCCGGTAGTTCCTGAGCAAATCGGCTGTCACAGACGGACGGACAGACAGACACACGAGTGATCCTATAATGATTTCGTTTTTCCTTTTGTGGTACGGAACCCTAAAAACTCTAGCGGGCTCGACAGACGTTATCCCGCCTTAATATTTAAATAGCGAAAAATCATTCCTACCGACCATAATTTTTTAGGTTGGACACTATATTAAAAATCAATTATTATTTTTTCTCTCGATAACGGTTCCAAACATTTTACCAAAACTTTGTACGTTACAACAACTTTATACAGCCTACTGTGTAATAGGAAGTTCAATATCCCAGGAATAAGGTACTTTCCATACCAATCTAGGTTTTAAGTTAGTTTTCTCAAAAATGGCTTTTAACTTTTAAAATGAAACTTTGTGAGTTACTATAATTTAGTTAGTCTATAATTTTGATGAGTCAGTGAGTGAGTCATAAAAATAGTGATTTTCGGACGTCAATATCTCCGAAATGGTTAAATAATATTTATGAAAATTGGTATTCTAGGTGATCTAGGGGGTCTTACTAGACACACAAAACCGCAAGTATGTAAGTCAAACAGATTGTAAGTTACAGGTAGGTCGAAAGTGGCCCAAAATGGTTCGTGTAATATAAGTAACCCACGGCCGGTGTCGCCTTTTTCTTTTCGAACTTGGCGGAGACACTGCCGTGTGTCTCGATTTGAAAACATTTTGGCAACTTAAATCAATATTAATTTTTAATCAGATTTGGTTTTATATTTAATTTCATTCATTTGTTATTAACTTGACTATTGAATAAATGTGATCTTATTATATTTATTATATATTTTTATGTAAATGTGGTTTTTGAATTTTGTACCATGTGGTTTTTTGTCTGACAATAAATGAATTATTATTATTAATAGATCCAATTGTTTGTTTTTACTATTCTTTTATTATTTGTTTTATTTATATGTAAGAGCACACACCAGTCACATTTAAAATACAAAACCGCTCAAGTGCGAGTCGGACTCGCGTTTCGAGGGTTCCGTACTGCATATCTCTCCATACAACTATGACAATGATACCTATTCACATTACAAACAAAAGATACCAAGGCGAGCGATAGAAATATACATTTTTTATTCGGTTCGGACCACTTGGCGCGAATACAACTCACGCTTAGCTGGTGATTATTATTTGTTGTTTTACTTCAAGATTAGTACCATAATCACACCAAGTTTCACGCTTACATGTATTACCGATTTTACGATAGAGCTAAATCAAAGATGCCTCTAGTATACCTATAAGAAACCTCCTAGTTCTTTCACTTTTCCTAATATTTATTATTTGTTGTTATAGCGGCAATAGAAATACACATTCTGTAAACATTTCAACTTTCTACCTATTGCGGTTCATGAACACAGCCCGCTGACAGACGGACAGACAGCGGAGGCTTAGTACTAGGGTCACCCGTTGGGCGTACGGAACCCTAAAAAGTGAAAATTGTATGGGGGTAAGGAACATGTTTTGGAGGTGTTTTTGATTTAGTTCTATCATAAAACGGTAAAACACACAAGCGTGAAACTTGGTGTGATTATAGTAATAATTCTGAAGTAAAACAATCTATGCCAAAAACCGGCCAAGTGTGAGTCGTACTCGAGCTCAGGAGTCCAAACATAATTTTGAAAAAAATATTTTTTATGTCGCTCACATCGATGTCTTTTGTTTGTAATGTGAAAAGGGATCATTGTCGTAGCTGTATGGAGAGGTATGGTGGGGTATGGAACCTTGGAGCGCAAGTCCCACTCGCACTTGGCCGTTTTTATACGAATTCATCAAGAAATCAGTCATCTTTGTTAGTTTTTACACACTTTCTATAGTATGATAATAATAATGAGCATAGAGTATTTATAGGTATTTTTAGGTACCCATAGCCACAAACACATGTACATACATTAATGATTAATTATTTAAACTCTAACACAGTTATTAATAAATTAACTATCACGATAAAAACAATTAATCCTATTTAAAAAAAATGTTTCTATACTATGGCCTCCCGCAACTTCACTCCTGAGTGGAGTATGCATAGCTTTTACTTGTATGGTAGCCCCCTCCCCTAATTTTATGAAAGCAGGACTCCATTTTTCATTTTGATTTTCAATATAAGTAAACTTGTATGTCCAAATTTTATTAAGAATTTTTTCCGGTAAAAATAAATTTCTTTTTATTTAGTAAGATTTATACCTATCTGAAATTTTAAAAATTTGGCCCAAATAGTTTAAAAGTTTCAGGGAGAAGGGGAATACAAAAAGTTGTCACTTTGGAGTTTCATCATCATCATCATCATCATCATATCAGCCGAAGGACGTCCACTGCTGGATATAGGCCTCCCCTAAGGATCTCCACGACGACCGGTTCTGCGCTGCCCGCATCCAGCGGCTTCCCGCGACCTCCAGGTCATTGCCAATCGAGAACTTTACTGCCCCAACGGCCATCTGTTCTACGAGCAATGTGCCCCGCCCACTGCCACTTAAGAGTTTAATGTTAGGTAATGCTACTTTATAACACTTTAAACTTTCACGATTAATCATAATGAATAACAAACTGAAAGCGACTCGCAACCACGGCTATCGAAGCATAATCGAAACGTAGAGGTAAAAACAACATCAATACATGTGTTAAATGAAATCACGACAAGTCCCGCTTTCAATTTGTGATAATGCTACTTTAATTTAAAAAGTTTTCAAAAAGACCTATTTAACAATATCCAACTCTAGGGAGTAATCAATAGTACATTCCTGACGAGGCTGGGAAAGTAAGCGATTGCTGGATGAGTAGAGTTTGAAGGCCAAACCGCAGGCGAGGCCTTTAACTATACGAATCCAGCAATTGCTGTTCCGACCGAGTCTTGTACATACAGTGCTTTACTCAAACAAAGCAAGGAAATTTAAACAATATTAACATAAATTTAGGTAAAATACACTCTATTCTTAAAACCGTGACCAAAGAGTAGGAAATACAGTGACGCACACTTTTGATTTATCCGCCGATTCACTTTTTTTTAATCACAGGGCCGCAGTCGCCGCGCTGCCGCTGGTCTGTTCAAAATTCGAAAAAAGCAGCCAGTGTCACTCAGACCAAGGAGTTTTTTATCCGACTATGGTATTGTCACTTCGCTTTATGAGATCTGTGTCCTGTGCCTCTCAGTGTGTTAAAATATTGTTGCATGTAAAAAAATGCTACTCGACAGTAATGAAATTACATACCCACTATCTGGCTCGGGAAGTAGTTTTTTTTTAAAATTTTTATGGTCCAATCCTTAAATCACGCATTGACTGTCTGCTTTTTAAGAATGTAAAGTGAATATAACATATCGTATTTGAGAAAAAAAAAACCCAATTTTAGCGCATCAAACCTTATAGATTTTTTTACTTACCTAGATTTACTTTATTTTCCTTTTCGGGTCGTAGTGTTTTATACGAGAAAAATTACTGTGGCATACGAACAGACAGACAGAAGAACATGACGAAATTATAATGGTTCCATTTGAACCTATTTTGTTTCCGAAACCTTAAAAAGGTACTCCGACGCTTATCATAGCCATAGTAAAATTTATTTTTACTAAGTCATAGCCATCAACGCACAAAATGCCCAATATTTAGCACATACATACACGTTTTGGCTGATGAAGCTAACACGCTGGTTTTTGTTGAATGAATGTAAATGAATTTGATTCTGGGAAAATGTTATTAAATGGAAGTACGCAGACAATGTTCTGAAAACATGGTGAGAACAAAATTATATCTATTATAAGACTTAGTGTTTTACCATTTTACTTTCGAGCGACGAAGAAGTGAAGAGGGTATTGTGATGGCAAAAAATCGAAGTTGAGATTTTCATGGGGATCGATTGTTTTACACTAATAGAGACTAAAAAAAGTGAGTGTGTATGTACGGTGCTCTAGTTCCCAAAACTACAGGACGGATTTGGGTGAAATTCGGGTTAGGGCAATATTACATTCATATCTTCAGGCGTTTTTTATTTTATTTTTTCTTCTTTTTAACCCTAAATCTTGATTTTTTAGGGTTGGCACTTAAATTAAATCACCATTTATTTTTTTACTTAAATATCGCTCTAACGATTTTGATGTAACTCAAATATGTTACTATAAATGTATATATGTCCCACAATACGCGGTAGTCCGTTGTTCAAAGAAAAATCGGAATGGGGATACCTCCCATACAAATCCAGGTTGTTTATTACTTTTTATAAATAATTACATTGACGATTTCAATGAAATTTTGTGAATAATAAGTACTTAATAAGGCCTACTGCACTGGGTACTTACTGCATTATTCCAGTACAAATTATTCCATACAAACCCAAATTATTTGTATTTTTTTCATCAAGTCTTTGCTACTAATTAGTGTAATGTCTACTGTTGCTGTGTGTACGCCCGTCAACGACAGACGTCGCGAGAAAGTATTATGCACAGCGTGGCTGTACTATTTATTTATTTTAATTATACTTCTGTTAGTTTCTAAGTAAAGATTTGATCTCCGAAACTACTCATCCTATTTTGAAAAATTCTTTTTTAAATATTTAGAACTAGAATTTGCCAGCGGCTTCGCTCGCGTGAACATAGTTTCTATGACTGTCACCGAGGGTGCGCAGTGCGCGAGCCGTATTGCGGCTCGCGGAGCATGGAAAAATGTAGCCTGTATGTTAATTCAGGTCCTAATCTGTCTATTTACCATATTTCATACAAATACTCTCAGTAGTATTTGCGTGAAAGGGTCACAAACATCCAGACATACAAAATTTCACGTTTATAATATTATAGTAGGATGTTTTAGCTTTTTATGGCTCCGTAGTTAACAAGGAACTCTTATAGTTGTGCCATGTCCGTTTGTCCGTCCTATCGGGGGTTTAACTCAGAGAGAGAGAAAGCTGTAATTTGGCAAGGGTAGACATATTAATCACGCCGACAAAATGGTAAAGTAAAATCGTTAAAAAATATTTTCTCCACTACATATAAAAGTGTCCACCCCCTACAAGCTTAACCGCTTATTCGGGACAACTGAAAGAAAATTGTAAATAGTAGGACATTTAATCAATGGAAACTATCACGGCATAGTATCACGGCTTTCTTAGTTTAGGTAACAAAGTAACTACTGTCTCATCTGTGGTTTAGGATAGTCTACGTTAGGATAAATAATAGTTGGATTTGTCATAAAATTCGAAAAACCTAAAAACTTTCAGGTAAAAGCTTTAATTTGAAAGGAATTTTATTAATTTCGTATTCTTCCTAGAAAACCCTTTTATTTGTTAACCATTTCTATTAGCCATACAATGGGCACAGTATATATATTAGTACTAACGTACAGTATGGACACTCCCTGCCCCTCTCTAAATTCGACCTCACCCCCCCGTCACTCAGATTGGGTGTAGATCGGGTACCAAACGTAAAGGACGAGCTACGCAAGCACTTTTATTCACTATATTCTCTTTGCGCGCCGCTGTGATTTCGTTCACAAGCATAAAAACCAACCAGTTACCGAACGTAAAGGCCTAACTGAAATCTTTTTTTTTTCATACTTGTCATGTTGTAAACAACCACCGCTCGAACAAAAAACACCACTTTCCGAATGCACCATACACAGTATGAGACTATAAAACATTGTAAATGGTAACTGCGACGTGGACGTATGAATTAACACTGAAAACTGCTATTATTTTATACGGTCTAACACTTTTTCCATAAAATTTGGGGGTTGTAAATGAGTGGAGGGGGCTGGGCCCCCTGGACCCCATATCATGAATCTTGGTGATCAAATTGACTTCACCTTTTTTTGGAATAAGCGTTAGCGATTTTCGCCCGTCAGACAAGTGGAGGACCTTTTTTTAATAAGCGGCAGCGATTTTCGGCGTCATAGAAGTAGATGGCCTTTTTTTAATAAGCGGTAGCGATTTGTCGGTCAAGGAAAAAGTGTTTGAAGATGTACAAAATAATAGCAGGTTTCACTGTTAATTCGTACGTCATTCGGAAAGTGGTGTTTTTTTTCGAACGGTGTTCGTTTACAACGAAAAGTATGAATAAAAAAGGGTTTAGTTGTGACCAATACCGCCGGTGTGATTCAACCCTACCTGCATTCTTGCCTATAGATAACGTCAGTTATATATATGTATATCATTTCTCGCTCGTTTGTATGGAGTGTCCGGGGTGTGCAATGGGGGTGCTTAAAAAAATAGCTGGTACGTAGTACGTACGCCATCTTTAGGAGTCCGCCATATTGGATTAAAAAAGACGTTACTTAGCTAACCATGCATTGGTGCTCCAAACTTAACGTGTATACAAAGTTTCAGCTTAATCGGAAACCGGAAAGTGGTTTAAATTTAGCTTCCAAGATTTGCCTCAAAACAACTGACACGACAAGCTAATGTAAAGCTTGTAAAAAGTTCATAGATTTCTCATAGAAAATGTTCTTATTAAAGTGAAACTTTTATTACATCGTCTCAAATTTTTTCGTCTGTGTGTCGCGTGACGGTCGGTATGATCGTTTCGCCCTCTGTAACGTAGCTCCAAGACGAGAGCAGCCATGATCGTTTCGTGCTCTGTAAATGTCTATAATGTGAAAAAGAGTTTCACTTTTACCGTGGTTTCATAAAACCACACACTCTTTTTTACTTACTGCCAAAATAATTTTGTATTTTAAAATTAATTTTATTTTTTGAAAAGACTACGGTACCCTACTTTGCGAGTGGTCAGAAACGCAATTGGTCACTTTTAATTTATTTACATTATCTATACTTCTAACTACTAATATTAAAAAGAAGTAAAGTTTGTAAGTAAGTTTGGGTTTAGAAGGTAAGGTAAGGTAGTAAGGTAGTCATCCTATTTCGAAAATTATTTTACGAATATTACCAATAGACCTTCAGGGTGAATATGATGTTGAAGACGCAAAAAATAAAACATAATAAAAAAGATCTCATTTTATCATCATCATCATATCAGCCGAAAGACGACGTCCACAGCTGGACAAAGGCCTCCCCCAAGGATTTCCACATCGACCGGTCCCGCGCTGCCCGCATCCAGCGGCTTCCCGCGACTTTTACGAGGTCGTCCTACACTACGTATTCCGGTGGACGGGTGCCACTTGAGAACTTTACTACCCCAACGGCCATCTGTTCTCCGAACTATGTGCCCCGCCCACTGCCACTTAAAGTTTAGCGATTCTGTGGGCTAAGTATGTTACTTTGGCTCTTGTATGGATCTTCTCTATTCTAATTCGATCACGTGGCGAAACTCCAAGTTATCAGGCTACTACTTATTTGAACATAATAATGTAATAATTTTCAATGTTCTATAGGTAGGTACAGACACAATAGATTTGTACCGTTCTTATGCCGTATACGTACGGAACAGAAGCGCACAATGAGTGTCTAGCTTGATGTGCTGGCCTCTGTTCAGTTCAGTTCAAGCCCCTCCACCCCACCCCCAGCCAGCATTACTGCAGCAAGGGCGCGGGGAACCAAGAAACCAGAGGGGGGCGTACATAGGATAGGAGTGTAGGTCGCCGCAGTCAGGATGGGGAGCGATGGGAGTTTGAACCAGCCCGAATTCAGAACATCGTTAGCTTGATGTGCTGGCCTCTGTACAATAAATTAATATTAATTTTCTTTGCACCCAGATAAAAATTGATACGAACAGTTGAAAGAGTTGGCGTATTCCTTGTAGTGACCTGGCACCAGCTATATTTAACTTAGAAAAATTGAATATGGCCGCATCTAAAAAAAATGTTAAAAGTGTAGTGGAATATATAATGAAAGTGTACAAATGGATCGCAATGTTTTCTTTCTACATGGATATTCTACAATTGATTTTCGCGTTGATCGTTTTGGCGACCTGTGTCACCATCTGGGTAACAGTTCCACAATGGAGGACTTTAAGAAACTATGTATATCTTAATATGGTTTTCATTGTACTGGCTTGTGTAGCTTCTTCAATATTCGCGCATTATCTGGATTATCTTTATTTTTTTAATAAAAATCTTTATGATTTTTATTTCTCGAACTTTTCAATAGAATTATCGCAATACTATGGATACTATAAATATACTTATGCATTTCTATGGACATCACTATGTTGTTGGGTGCTCGTAATGACTGCTATTCTGTATACTGATATCGTTAAGATATTCTCCACTGGTGTCACGAGACGGTTTTTAAAATGCAACCTGTTCGCCTGGGGTGCACCTTTGATATGGACAACAGCTAATTGGCTTTTATCCATTAACTACACCACTGATATACGTATGTTTAGATTAATTCAAGCTGTATTTAAAATTCTATTGTGTTCCATTAATTTCTGTTTGTACTTACGTGTATTGTACGCCCTGATGAAGAATTCAAATGTCAGACGATCAAATTCAATTACTTGTAAAAAGATCCAAGTCGCAACCGTCACATTTTTCACAAGCGGTTTACTTATATTGATTACCAATCTAAATTATGTATTCTCGTATGTGAACTACGAAAGCAATGAATATATCTTACTTAAGGCAAAATATGATTTGTTGTATTCTTGGATGATAATCACGTTTAATAACTTGCAGTATCTATGTTTGACCTTTTCATTTTTTATGTTAAAATCAAATCGTAACTCGTTATGTGTCTGTTTCACGAAATTGTTCAAACGTTGAATAAATTGTTATTACCATAAGTATTTTCATTTGTGTCTTTTTAGAATAAGAACCTAGCTATGAACTCCGTAAAATTATATATTATAAGATGGGACAATAAGTTAATGTGAAGTCTCATTTTTTCCCCTACAAACTTAAAATTACTACTTCTTTAAAATGGATGGGCCGATTCAAATTAAACTTTATACACATAAGCAAGTCACGACATTCTAGTTTGTGGATAGATAAAATTTTCCAAATACTTTATTTTAAAAAGATTATCGAATTTTTAAACTTTATAAACCATAAAGCACTATTATTTAGTGACAACACTATTTCTTTGAAAATGATAACTACCCCACAGACTAGAATTTCGTAACATGTTTATCGCTGAATTAACTGCACCTTTGATAAATGCCGCTAGTCGCTGCCGGCTCGCGTCAACAGTTGCGTCAAAGGGGCCGCCCAGATTTCAACCGTGGCGCCGCCGACGTTACACACGCACGAGGTCGCGCGAATCTTGTTCAGTCTTTAATTATTAATATAGGCGACGATTCTGAAGCTACTTCGTTCAGCAGTGAAAGTGATTAAAATTAATGATGATTTTTAAATTAGAAACCCTTAATTTTTTTTGTAAAATTGTTATATCCACACATTTCCAGAAATCCGATCGGGTGTCCTGCAGCCAATTCCCCGAATTAACTATAAAGTTTTAATAAACCGTTCCATCTACATATTTTGTATTATTTTATTCCCGTTTGGGACCATTTTCTATTCCCATAAAGCCAGACCACGTTCTGAGCGTTTTCGCAAATGCCACAACCCAAATTTCAAGTTGCGTTCTAGGCCAAGTAGTTTCGGAGATAAGGGGAGGAAATCGTCAATGTTCATCTATTTTCTAAAATAACATCAAAACTATTTATATAAAATTATTTAAAAAATACATTTGAGATTCTCACAACAAGCCATTTCATTTGATATGTCACAAGATATAGTTTACAAAACTTTTTTTATTTTTTTTTATTTACCCCTCAAAAGTCCTCCTGTTTAAAATTTATTTACGTGACATGTCCGTCTTTGAATCACCGATTTGCATATGTGTACCAAATTTCAACTCAATCGGTGCAGTAGTTTCTGAGCAAATCGGCTGTGACAGACGGACGGAGAGACAGACCAGAGTGATCCTCTAAGCTAAGAGTTTCCTTTTTCCTTTTGAGGTACGAAACCCTAAAAAAACTAGAGGGCGCGACAGACGTTTTCCCGCCTGAATAAATCGCGAAAAAATTCCATTGATTTACAGGGTTCCGTACCCAAAGGGTACAAAGGGGACCCTATTAGTAAGACTCCGCTGTCCGTCCGTCTGTCTGTCTGTCCTTCTGTCACCAGGCTGTATTTCATGAACTATAAAGTTAAAATTTTCCCTGGTGATGTATTTCTGATGCCGCTATAACAACAAATACTAAAAATTAGTAACTAGCGCCATCTAGTATGATGGTAGGGAACCCTTCGTGCGCTGTTCTAACTCGCCCTTGACCGGTTTTTTAGGTTGGCCACTACTTATATATCAAAAATCAATTATTATTTTTTCTCTCCAAAATGGTTCCAACAATTTTACCAAAACTTTGTATGTTACTACAACTTTATACGGCCTACTGTTTAATAGGAGGTACTTTCCATACAAATCTAGGTTTTTCGTAAGTTTTCTCAAAAATGGCTTTAACTATTAAAATGAAACTTTGTGAGTTACTATAATTAAACTCTGGGTAGTTCATTACTACAGACAAAAACGTATTAAGGTAGGTACACATATTATTCATAAACTTTTCATCAAGTCTATCTATCTTTCTTTATCTCGATAGGTAAGCGTATTGTAAAAGCTTTTATTTAACTTGCAATATTTGTATGTTCGTATGTATGTTGGTTTAGTTCAAATCTTGTGATCAATTTTAGAGCGGCTTCCAGTAGTCCGATTAAGCTGAAATTTGGAATGAATCCGTATTCCCGGTGACTGGTGGGACTCTTCTTTTTTGT
Source organism: Coleophora flavipennella (assembly GCA_947284805.1). Classification (NCBI taxonomy): domain Eukaryota; kingdom Metazoa; phylum Arthropoda; class Insecta; order Lepidoptera; family Coleophoridae; genus Coleophora; species Coleophora flavipennella. Next base: position 4,550,978 of record OX369278.1, read on the forward strand.
AGAAGTGCATACAGCTTCATGTGAGCGCATCCCCCGCTTGTATATTTAAGACTCTGTTTATATGTGTCCAGTTGTGTGTGTGTGTGTGTGTGTGTGTGTATGTGTGTGTGCGTGAGTGTGTGTGTGTGTGTGTGTGTGTGTGTGCGTGCGTGCGTGTGCGCATGTGCGTATGTGCGTGAGTGCGGGTGAGTACGGGTGTGTGTGTGTGTGGGTGTGTGTAAACTGTTTTCATTGAACTTTAATGTACCTAATTTATTTACATTTTATTGACATAATAACCTATTTAATATTTTAAAATTGTTACCAACATTTTAATTTTTGACATAATAATAACCCCAACAAAACATAAATGTGAAATGGGGCCACGTTCAATATAAAAATACAGCGATCTATATTTCAACTTTATAAGTCACCTGGAAGAGGTCTACATATTTTACTGAGTAGTGGTGATACGGAACCCTATAACGCGAGTACGAGTTACACTTGGCCGTTTTTCGAATTTTTACTACCTCGACAGAAAAATTTAAGTTTCTAAGTCACCTGGAAGAGGTCTATAATTTTGATGAGTCAGTGAGGGAGTCATAAAAATAGTGATTTTCGGACGTCAATATCATAACAATATCAATGTCAACGTTAATGTCGAAATGGTACAAGACATATTTATGAAAATTGATATTCTAGGTGATCGAGGGGGTCCTACTAGACACACAAAATCGCAAGTGTGTAAGTCAAACAGATTGCATATCTGAGGGTCCCTAAGGTCCCTTGTCACGAATCTGTTGCCCGAATTGAAAAAAGTGGCTGCCATTTTGAACTTTTTAGTTACTAGACCGCTTGCTTCCAAAATTGTAGGCCACTTTTTAAAATTCTGGCAACGGATTCTCAGTCCAGTAACTAAAAAGTTCAAAACTATATGATCCTTTAATCAAAAGGAGCACACGGAAACAGTAAAACATAAAAAAATAGTGAATGAATACTGCATAAATAAAAAATAAATAATAAATTACAATTGCATTAGTTGATAAAAAATGCTATGCAATAGCTTTACCGCGGCAGTCCCCGACTGCCACACGCTTTTTTTTTATTATAGGCCCAATAGTTTCGGAGATAAGGGGAGGAAATGGTCAATGTTCACCTATATTCTTAAATAACTTCAAAAATATTAATTATAAAAATACATTTGAGATTCTCACAAGAAGCCTTTTTATTTGATATGTCACAAGAAGTAGTTTACAAAACTTTATTTTTCATTTTTTCTAATAAACCCCTCAAATGTCATCCAGTTTAAAATTAATTAATTTAAGTTACAACTCGGTCTATGAGTCACCGATTTACATATATGTGTACCAAATTTCAAATTAATCGGTCCGGTAGTTCCTGAGCAAATCGGCTGTCACAGACGGACGGACAGACAGACACACGAGTGATCCTATAATGATTTCGTTTTTCCTTTTGTGTTACGGAACCCTAAAAAATCTAGCAGGCTCGACAGACGTTATCCCGCCTTAATATTTAAATAGCGAAAAATGATTCCTACCGATCATGATTTTTTAGGTTGGACACTATATTAAAAATCAATTATTATTTTTTCTCTCGATAACGGTTCCAAACATTTTAACAAAATTTTGTACGTTACAACTTTATACAGCCTACTGTGTAAAAGGAAGTTCCATACAAATCTAGGTTTTTCGTAAGTTTTCTCAAAAATCGCTTTTAACTTTTAAAATGAGTTACTATAATTTAGTTAGTCTATAATTTTGATGAGTCAGTGAGTGAGTCATAAAAAAAGTGCTTTTCGGACGTCAATATAAGATATACATATTTATGAAAATTGGTATTCTAGGTGATCTAGGTGGTCTTACAAGACACACAAAACCGCAAGTGTGTAAGTCAAACAGATTGTAAGTTACAGGTAGGTCGAAAGTGGCCCAAAATGGTTCGTGTAATATAAGTAACCCACGGCCGGCCGGTGTCGCCTTTTTCTTTTCGAACTTGGCGGACACACTGCCGTGTGTCTCGATTTGAAAACATTTTGGCAACTTAATTTAATATTAATTTTTAATCAGATTTGGTTTTATATTTAATTTCATTCATTTGTTTTTAACTTGACCTATTTTGTTTTTAACTTGACCTATTTTGTTTTACCTAATTTACTATTGAATGAATGTGATCTTATTATATTTTTTATATTATTTGTGTAAATGATATTTTTGAATTTTGTACCATGTGGATTTTAAGTCTGACAATAAATGAATTATTATTAATAGATTCACTTGTTTGTTTTTACTATTCTTTTATTATTTGTTTTATTTATATGTTAGAGCACATACCAGTCACATTTAAAATAGAAAAACCGGTCAAGTGCGAGTCGGACTCGCGTTTCGAGGGTTCCGTACTGCATACATCTCCATGCAACTATGACAATGATACCTATTCACATTACAAGATATCAAGGCGAGCGATAGAAATATACTTTTTTTTATTCGGTTCGGACCACTTGGCGCGAATACAACTCACGCTTAGCTGGTGATTATTATTTGTTGTTTTACTTCAGGATTAGTACCATAATCACACCAAGTTTCACGCTTACATGTATTACCGATTTTACGATAGAGCTAAATCAATGCCTCTAGTATACCTATAAGAAACCTCCTAGTTCTTTCACTTTTCCTAATATTTATTATTTGTTGTTATAGCGGCAATAGAAATACACATTCTGTAAACATTTCAACTTTCTACCTATTGCGGTTCATGAACACAGCCCGCTGACAGACGGACAGACGGCGGGGGCTTAGTACTAGGGTCACCCGTTGGGCGTACGGAACCCTAAAAAGTGAAAATTGTATGGGGGTAAGGAACATGTTTTGGAGGTGTTTTTGATTTAGTTCTATCATAAAAACGGTAATACACACAAGCGTGAACCTTGGTGTGATTATAGTAATAATTCTGAAGTAAAACAAACAATACAAAAAACCGGCCAAGTGTGAGTCGTACTCGAGCTCAGGAGTCCAAACATAATTTTGAAAAAATATTTTTTATGTCGCTCACATCGATGTCTTTTGTTTGTAATGTGAAAAGGGATCATTGTCGTAGCTGTATGGAGAAGTATGGTGAGGTGTGGAACCTCGGAGCGCAAGGCCCATTCGCACTTGGCCGTTTTTATACGAATTCATCAACCAATCAGTCATCTTTGTAAGTTTCTCCACACCTTCTATAGTATGATAATATTAATGAGCAGAGGGTGTTTATAGGTCCACAAACACATGTACATACATTAATGATTAATTATTTAAAGTCTAACATAGTTATTAATAAATTAACTATCACGATAAAAACAATTAATCCTATTTAAAAAAAAATACTATACTAGAGCCTCCCGCAACTTCACTCCTGAGTGGAGTATGCATAGCTTTTACTTGTATGGTAGCCCCCTCCCCTCTTTTTTTATGACAGCAGGACTCCATTTTTTATTTTGATTTTCATTATAAATAAACTTGTATGTCCTAATTTTATTAAGAATTTTTTTCGGTAAAAATAAATTTCTTTTTATTTAGTAAGATCTATACCTAGATCTGAATTTTTTTTAAATTTTGACCCAAATAGTTTAAAAGTTTCAGGGAGAAGGGGAATACAAAAAGTTGTCATTTTGGAGTTTCATCATCATCATCATATCAGCCGAAGGACGTCCACTGCTGGACAAAGGCCTCCCCAAGGATGTCCACGACGACCGGTTCTGCGCTGCCCGCATCCAGCGGCTTGCCGCGACCTTCACCAGGTCATCGGTCCACTGAGTGGGAGGCCTACCTACCCTACGCTTTCCGGCGCGTGGTCGCCACTCGAGAACTTTACTGCCCCAACGGCCATCTGTTCTACGAGCAATGTGCCCCGCCCACTGCCACTTAAGAGTTTAATGTTAGGTAATGCTACTTTATAACACTTTTAACTTTCACGATTATTCATAATGAATAACAAATTGAAAGCGACTCGCAACCACGGCTATCGAAGCATAGTCGAAACGTAGAGGTAAAAACAACATCAATACATGTGTTAAATGAAATCACGTCAAGTCCCGCTTTCAGTTTGTGATAATGCTACTTTAATTTAAAAAGTTTTCAAAAAGACCCGTAATCAATAGTACATTCCTGACGAGGCTGGGAAAGTAAGCGATTGCTGGATGAGTAGAGTTTGAAGGCCAAACCGCAGGCGAGGCCTTTAACTATACGAATCCAGCAATTGCTGTTCCGACCGAGTCTTGTACATACAGTGCTTTACTCAAACAAAGCAAGGAAATTTAAACAATTATTAACATAAATTTAAGTAAAATACACTCTATACTTGAAACCGTGACCAAAGAGTAGGAAATACAGTGACGCACACTTTTGATTTATCCGCCGATTTACTTTTTTTAATCACAGGGCCGCAGACGCCGCGCTGCCGCCGGTCTGTTCAAAATTTGAAAAAAGCAGCCAGTGTCACTCAGACCAAGGGGTTTTTTATCCGACTATGGTATTGTCACTTCGCTTTATGAGATCTGTGTTCTGTGCCTCTCAGTAAGTTAAAATATTGTTGCATGTAAAAAAATGCTACTCGACAGTAATGAAATTATACATACCCACTATCTGGCACGGGAAGTAGGTTTTTTTTTTCATACTATAGAAGGTATGATAATATTAATAAGCAGAGAGTATTTATGTGTTTTTTTAGGTACCTATAGCCACAAACACATGTAGGTACATACATTAATGATTAATTATTCAAACTCTAACACAGTTATAAATTAATTAATTATCACGATAAAAACAATTAATCCTATTTAAAAAAAATGATTCTATACTATGGCCTCCTGCGACTTCACTCCTGAGTGCAGTATGCATAGCTTTTACTTGTATGGGAGCCCCTTCCCGTCTATTTTTAAGACAGTAGGATTCTATTTTTTATTTTGATTTTCATTATAAGTAAACGCGTATGTTCAAATTTTATTAGGATTTTTTTTTCGGTAAAAATAAAATTCTTTTTTTAGTAAGAACTATATCTGCATTTTTAAAATTTGATCCGAGTAGTTTAAAAGTTTCAGGGAGAAGGGGAATACAAAAAGTTGTCACTTTGGAGTTTAATGTCAGTTAATGCTACTTTAATTAAAAAAAGTGTGTGTGTCAGCTCCGGCGCACGACTGGAGTTTACTCCTTAGTCCTTACTAATGATTATAAATGTGTTGGGTGATGGCGGCAAATTTTTTCAATTCTGAAAACGGATTCGTGATTAAGACCTCATGGATCCTCAGATATCGATTTTGGAAGCAATCGGTCCAGTAACTAAAAAGTTCAAAATGGCGGCCACTTTTCTTCAATTCTGACAACGGATTCGTGAAAAAGGACCTCTGGAACCCTCAAATTTTGAAAGCAAGCGGTCCAGTTACTAAAAAGTTCATAATTGCGACCACTTTTTTCAATTCTGACAAGACAAATCTAACGACACCTCACACTCCAAAATTCATCTAGTCGTATAGGCTACAGGACGAGCCTACAGGCTACAGGACATACACACATACCTACGTACGTACACACACATTTCACACATTATACACATATGACACACACATTACACACACACATCACATACATTACACACATTACAACCACACTACACACATTACAGACAAATTACACACACCTTACTTATACACACATTACAGACAAATTATACACATTACACACATACACATTACTTACACATTACACACACACATTACACAAATTAGACGCACACATTACTCACACATTACATTTAATTTACACACATTACAAATACATTACACACATTACACATACATTACACACATTACAACAACACTACACACACATTACAGACAAATTACACACATTACACACATAACACACACCTTACACACACACACACACATTACACACATACACATATTATACACACAATACAGACAAATTACACACATTACACACTTTATATATTTATGATATATAAATCTTCTGTCCGTGTGTTAGTCATTGAACTCCTCCTAAACAGCTGGACCGATTTTGATGAGTATTCCAGGGGGTTTGAGGATGGTTTAGATTAGGGTAGTGTAGGGTAGGGCAGGGTAGGGTAGTGTAGTGTAGTGTAGGGTAGGGTAGTGTAGGGTAGGGTAGGGTAGTGTAGGGTAGGGTAGTGTAGTGTAGGGTAGTGTAGGGAAGTGTAGTGTTGTGTATGTAGGGTAGGGTAGGGTAGTGTAGGGTAGGGTAGGGTAGTGTAGTGTAGGGTAGTGTAGAGTAGTGTAGGGTAGGGTAGTGTAGTGTAGGGTAGAGTAGTGTAGGGTAGGGTAGTGTAGGGTAGGGTAGTGTAGTGTAGGGTAGGGTAGTGTAGGGTAGGGTAGGGTAGTGTAATGTAAGGCGGTACGTAGTTCGCCGGGACAGCTAGTATATTATGAAAATCAATTCTTAAGAAGTAAACTCCAAAAATACTTAAAAAAACATAGGTATTTCAAAAAACGTGACACGGTCATTCGATCACTAGATTTTACTCCTCATATTTTTTTCATACCGGGCGCCTTATATGAAATCGATTCTTAAGGAGTAAACTCCAAAAAGTTTTCAAAAAGACCTGTTTAACGATAATCAACTCGAGGGATTAAGCAATAGTACATTACTGACGAGGCTAGGAAATAAGCGATTATTGGATGAGTAGAGTTTGAAGGCCAAACCGCAGGATTGCTGTTCAGGCCGAGTTTTGAACAGTGCTTTACTCAAACAAAGCAAGGTAATTAAAGCAATTATTAACATAAATTTAGGTAAAATACACTCGAAATTTAAAACCGTGACCAAAGAGTAGGGAATACAGTGACTCACACTTGATTTATCCGCCGATTCGCTTTTTTTATCCACAGGGCCGCAGTCGCAGCGCTGCCGCCGGTCCGTTCAACATTGAAAAAGGAAGCCAGCGAACCTCAGACCAAGAAGTTTTAATCGATTTAATTTTATTTATCACAGCGCCACCGTCGCCGCGCTGCCGCTTGTCCGTTCAAATTTGAAAAAAGCAGCCAGTGTGACACAGAACAAGGAGTTTTTTTTTAACCGACTATGGTATTGTCACTTGGCTGTATTTGATCTGTTTTCTGTGCCTCTCAGTGTGTTAAAAGATTGTTGCATGTAAAAAATGCTACTCGACACTAATGACATTACATAACCACTATCTGGCTCGAGAAGTAGATTTTTTATAATTATTTTGGTCTAATCCTTAAATCACGTATTTACCTGTCTGCTTTTTAAGAATGTAAAGCGAATATTACATAGCGTATTTGAAAAAAAAAATTACATTCCTTATTTTTGCGCAGCAAACCTTATAGTTTTTTTTACTTACCTAAATTGACAAGTGAAAAAGTGAAAAGTGACAATTAAAAGTGACTGTGACATACGAACAGACAGACAGAAGAACATGCCGAAATTATAATGGTTCCATTTATTTCTACATATTTTGATTCCAGAACCATAAAAAGGTACTACGACGCCTATCATAATTATCAATGCACAAAATGCACAATGTTTTGCACATAGATAGACGTTTTGACTGATGAAGCTAACAAGCTGTTTTTTGGTTGAATAAATGTAAATGAATTTGATTCTGGGAAAATGCTATTAAATGGAAGTAAGCAAACAATGTTCTAAAAACTTGGTGAGAACAAAATTATTATATATTATATAATTACTAATTATAATACAAGACTTACTATTTTACTATTTTACTTTCGAGGGACGAATGAGTGAAGAAGGTATTGTGATGGCAAAAAAAATCAAAGTTGAGATTTTGATGGGGATCGATTGTTTTACATCGCAGAGCATAACTAATAGCACAGTATATAATAAAGAGTACTACGTACAGTATGGTCACTCCCTGTCTCCTGTTGAAAGTGCCGCCCACCCCCGCTCAGATATCTCGAAGCAATACTAGCTCGTCTTATCTCACTCACATATGCATGGTACGCGTTCACCTACACGAGCTTAGACTGTGTAGCGTAGGAACGCATTTGTTTCATACATTTGATCGCCAGTGACCGAGGTGTGCTAATAGCATAACTAAAGCATAGAGGGAGCGTCAAAATGACAATATATCTTTACTCTTCTTTCTTATTATCGAACATTGTACGGTAAAAAAAGATAAATATATAAGATAAGTTTATGCATATAGCTACATGGACACTCCAAAATTGTCAAATAGTCCACTTGGTCTCTTTTTATACGACCAATATGAAAATCTACCCAGTTATTTAGTAATTCTGTCAACCTTTAGGTGGTATTTTTATGTAGTCGTATATTCCATCGTGAGTGATGTAGATATTTCATATCGATAATTCGACTCTTAATTTCAAGAAGGTATCGTGTTCTGTTTTAGCATGCCTTCAATCGTTGCTGTTTGCACCCGAGCTTCGTATGGAAATGTTTTGGATTTGAATTATTTTTATTTTGTTATTTGAAAAAAATTCCAGCTACCTATATTAGGACAAATTTCATCATTTTATTACTTTCAACTTTACATTACTACTACATAACATTTCTTTCAGGTTAACAAAATTGTTGTAAGACCGTTAACCGAGGCCGTTCCCCAAAGAAAGTTGTTCAGTATGGTGAGTAGAAGCCCCAGTAAACGGAACCTGCACCAATTTTGTTTCAGCTTGTATAGTACAAGTATAATGTAGCTAGATAGTGTCTATCCGAGCTTTGTTTATTTGCAAATAATCAACGTATCTGAACTAAACCGCGGACGGACAGACGGACTTGGCGAAACTATAAGGTTTCCTTATTTTACTAAGGAACCTAAAAAAAAGCAGATAAACAAACAAACCTAATTGTAACTTACAATAATTTAAAATACTACTTTTAAATTTGCTTTTAATTTTATCAATCCTTTCATTCGATCTCATCCATGGAAAATAATCCACAGCAAAAAAATATCGATATCTCAGGTAAGTTCTTAGTTCGAACGTATCTACACAAGCTGTGGGTCGGAACATAGTTCGTCCACTTCACTAGCATTGCCAAAAAAAGTGGACAGCCTTGCAATAACCAAATATAAATAATATATGTCTATCCTGCTTGATCACACTAACTGGGTAATAAGTGTGAATAGTGTAACTAGAATGAATTTTGACGCTCTCTCCATGCTTTAGTTATTGCTCTGAGTCTTACACTAATAGAAACAAAAAAAAAAGTGTGTGTGTGTTGTACGTCCGTACGGTGCTCAGTTCCCAAAACTACAGGACGGATTTGAGTGAAATTCGGGTTAGGGCAATGTTATTTTTTTAATTTTTTCTTCTTTTTAACCCTAAATCTTGATTTTTTAGGGTTGCCACCACACATGGAAAATAATCCACAGCAAAAAAATATCGATATCTCTGGTAAGTTCTTAGTTCGAACGTATCTACACAAGCTGTGGGTCGGAACATAGTTCGTCCACTTCACTAGCATTGCTAAAAAAAGTGGACAGCCTTGCCAAAACCAAATATAAATAATATATATCTATCCTGCTTGATCACACTAGCTGGGTAATAAGTGTGAATAGTGTAACTAGGATGAATTTTGACGCTCTCTCTATGCTTTAGTTACTGCTCTGAATCTTAAACTAATAGAAACAGAAAAAAAGTGTGTGTGTGTGTGTGTACGTCCGTACGGTGCTCAGTTCCCAAAACTACAGGACGGATTTGAGTGAAATTCGGGTTAGGGCAATGTTATTTTTATATCTCCAGCGTAATATTTTTAATTTTTTCTTCTTTTTAACCATAAATCTTGATTTTTAGGGCTGCCACCACGGTTAAAAAATCACTTATTATTTTTTTACTTAAAAATCGCTCTAAAGATTTTGAAGTAACTCGATATGTTACTATAAATGTGTATGTCCTACAATATATGTTACTATAAATGTGTATGTCCTACAATACGCGGTAGTCCGGTGTTCCAAGGAAAAAAATCGGAATAACGTACCTCCCATACAAAATCAGGTTGTTTGTTAATTCTTATCAATAATACCATTAACGATTTAAATGAAATTTTGAGAATAAAATAAGTACATATCAATATTAATAAGGCCTACTGAACTGGGTACTTCATTATTCCAGAAAAAAATCTGAGTAAGGTACCTTTCATGCAAACCCAAATTTATTGTATTTTTTTCAACAAGTTTAATATGCAAAGCTGTACTATATGCTACTAATAAGTATAATGTTATTTCTTGCTTTGTATATACCCGACTACGACAGACGGTGAAGGCTTCGCGAGTAAGTATGCACAGCGTGGCTGTGCAATTTATTTATTTAAATTATAGGTACTTCTGTAAGTTTGTAAGTAAAGAGGTGATCTCAGAAACTACTCATCCAATTTCGAAAATTCTGTCACCAATATTTAGAACTAGCTTTTGCCAGCGGCTTCGCTCGCGTGATAGTATCTATGACTGTCTCCGAGCAAGCGGCTCGCGAGCGTGACAAAAGTAGCCTGTATGTTAATCCATGTCCTAATCTGTCTACCTACCATGTTTCATCCAGATAAGTTCAGTAGTTTTTGCGTGAAAGAGTAACAAATATCCAGACATATAAACTTTCGCGTGTATATAATTAGTAGGATGGTTTAGCTTTTTACGGTTCCGTAGTAAACATCTTATAACTTTGCCATGTATGTCTGTCCGTTCTATCGGGGCGGGGGTTTAACTCAAGAAATAAAAAGCTGTAATTTGGCAAGGGTGTACATATTAATCACGCCCAAAAAGTGGTAAAATAAAATCGTAAAAAAAATATTTTATGCCTCCAGGACATATAAAAGTGTCCACCCCCTACAAGCTAAACCGCTTATTCAGGACAACTGAAAGAAAAATGTAAATAGCAGGACATTTAATCAATGGAAAACTATCACAGCTAAGTAAGCTTTTTTAGTTTAGGTTACGAAGTAACTAGTATCTCATCTAATCGCCATATATGATAGTTGGATTTGTTATAATTCTCGAAAAACCTTAAATACTTTTGTGCTTTAATTTGAAAGGAATTTTAATTATTTCGTATTCTTCCTAGAAAACCCTTTTTATTTGATACCCATTTCCATTAGCGTTCAATGGGGGTGCATAAAAAAATAACTGGTACGTAGTACGTACGCCATCTTTGGGAGTCCGCCATATTGGATTAAGAAAGACGTAACTTAGCGCTAACCATGCATTGTGCTCCAAACTTAACGTGTATACAAAATTTCAGTTGAATCGGAAACCGGGAAGTGGTTCTAATTTAGCTTCTAAGATTTGTCCCAAAGTAACTGACACGACAAGCTTGTATTTCTCATAGAAAAAGTTTTTATTACTTACTGCCAAAATAATTTTGTATTTAAAAATATTTTAATATTAACCGGACCACTCGCAACCCTACTTTGCGAGTGGTCCGGTACGCAATTGGTCACTTTTAATTAATTTTCATTATCTATACTTCTATACCACTAATATTAAAAAGAGGTAAAGTTTGTAAGTAAATTTGGGTTTAGAAGATAATCTCTTAAACTAGTCATCCTATTTCGAAAATTCTTTTACGAATATTATGAATAGACCTCCAGGGTGAATATGATGATGGGGACTCAAAAATAATACAAAATAAAAAAGATCTCATTTCATCATCATCATCATATCAGCCGAAAGACGACGTCCACTGCTGGACAAAGGCCTCCGCCAAGGATTTCCACAACGACCGGTCCCGCGCTGTCCGCATCCAGCGGCTTCCCGCGACTTTCACAAGTTCGTCGGTCTGCCGAGTGAAAGATACCTACCTACGTATTCCGGTGGATGGGTGCACACTCGAGAACTTTACTGCCCCACCCACTGCCACTTAAGACTTAAGTTTAGCGATTCTGGGGGCTATGTATGTTGCTTTGGCTCTTCTACGGATCTCCTCTATTCTAAATCGACCACGTGGGGAAACTCCAAGATATCAGGCTACTACTTATTTAAACATAATAGTGTAATGATTTTCAATGTTGCAATTTTCAATGTTGGTCGCGGAAAGCCGCTGGATGCGGGCAGCGCAGAACCGGTCGTCGTGGAAATCCTTGGGGGAGGCCAATATCCAGCAGTGGACGTCCTTCGGCTGATATGATGATGATGATGATAGGTAGGTACAGAGGCCTGCACATCAAGCTAGACACTTTGAACTTTGTACAGAGATCTTATGCCGTATACGTACGGATCAGAAACGCACTATACGAGTGTCTAGGTTGATGTGCTGGCCTCTGTACAATAAATTAATAATAGTTTTCTTTTTTTCAAGCACCCAGATAAAAATTGATACGAACAGTTGAAGGAGTTGGCGTATTCCTTGTAGTGACCTGGCACCAGCGAAATTTAACTTGGAAAAATGGAATATGGCCGCTACTGAAGAAAATCTTAATAGTGAAGTGGACTATACGGATAAGATTGCGCACATGGTAAATACTATAGAAGTGTACAGTTGGTTGGCAATATTTTCTGTCTGCATGGGCATTCTACAATTAATTTTTGCGTTGATCGTTTTGGCGAACTGTGTTACCGTCTGGGTAACAGTTCCACAATGGAGGACTTTAAGAAACTATGTATACCTAAATATGGTTTTAAATGTAGTAGCTTGTATAGCTTCTTCAATATTCGCACATTATCTGGAGTACCTTTCATTTTTTATTAAAAACCTTTTATTTTCTTATTTGCGTAATTCTCCAACACAATTATCGCTACACTGTTCAGATTTTCTATCGACATCACTATGTTGTTGGGTGCTGATAATGACTGCTATTCTGTATACTGATATCGTTAAGATATTCTCCAGTAGTGTCACGAGAAGGTTTCTAAAATGCAGCCTGTTTGCCTGGGGTGCACCTTTGATATGGACTACAGCTAATTGGCTTGTATACATTTACTGCGACATTAATACTAGGTTAATAGAAGCTGTGTTTGAAATTCTATTGTGTTTAATTAATTTCTGTTTGTACTCACGAGTATTGTACGCCCTGATGAAGAATTCAAATGTCAGACGGTCAAATTCAATTACTTGTAAAAAGATCCAAGTCGCAACTGTCACATTTTTTACAAGCGGTATATTTATAATTATTAACGATATAAGTTTTGTGTTCTGGTATGTGGACTACCAAAACATTGAATATGAAGGAAAAAACGATTTATTATATTATTGGACTCAGTTAACGTTTGTTAACTTGCAATACATATGTGTAACCCTTTCATTTTTCATGTTAAAATCAAATCGTAACGCGTTAAGTGTATGTTTTACGAAATTGTTCAAACGTTGAATGAATTGTTAGCACTGTACGTAAAGGTTTTTTTTTAAAATAAAAAACCAAGCTTTATACTCCGTAAAATTACAAATTATAAGATAAATAGACAATAAGTTCATGTTACGAGCGTATTCACAAAATTGTTTCCCCTATAATATTTAAATTGAGTATGATCGCTGAACATCATTTTGTAAAGTTTTATTGGTTTATGGTGTATTTTTATCACGCTTTCATTAGCTTCAGATGTATGTTTGTATGTAACCGACTCCTTTGCACTCGATTTTGACCCACTTTAAACGGACAGATTTAATTCAAACTTTGTAGACTTATCAAGAATCAGCGACAATATAATAATTTCATAAGTTTGAACTAAAAAATAAAAAATAAATAGAGTTTTAAAAAACTGAAAAACACCATCAGATTAAAAAGTAAAAAATAATTCTTAATATTAGTTGAAAATAATAATTAACCAAAATACTAGTATTATTGTGAAAAACTGTGGGTTGCTCGATAGACGAAAAATATGGCACAGAGAGCCCCACGCTTTTTCACAATAATACTAGTATTTTTTGTAATTATTATTTTCTACTTATATTAAGAATTATTTTTTACTTTTTAGTCTGATGTACTTTAAAAGCGTGTTTTTTAGTTTTTTTAAGTAAAGTAAGTAAATATTCTTTATTGCAAGTCACAAAAACAATACAGGACTTATAATTTGTAAAAAAAACATAGAGTGCAAAGGCGGCCTTATCGCTTTAAGCGATTTCTACCAGGCAACCTTAAGTTAGGGATTGAAAGACAGGTAAACTTGTACAGGATGGCAGACAATCTAACTTATTATTATAACTAATAGAAGAAGAAAAGATGTGGACTTTTAGTCTGACAATAAATGAATTATTATTAATGGATGCAATTGTATGTTTATACTATTCTTTTATTATTTGTTTTATTTATATGTAAGAGCACATACCAGTCACATTTAAAACAGTAGCTTAAAATTAAAAACTTCGCTTTAGTAAAAAAAATATAAAAAAATTAGAAAAACCGGTCAAGTGCGAGTTGGACTCGCGCTCCGAGGGTTCCGTACTGCAAACCTCTCCATACAACTATGACAATGATACCTATTCACATTACAAACAAAAGATACCAAGGCGAGCGATAGAAATATACTTAAAAAAAATTAGAAAAACCGGTCAAGTGTGAGTCGTACTCGAGCTCAGGAGTCCAAACATAATTTTGAAAAAAATATTTTTTATGTCGCTCACATCGATGTCTTTTGTTTGTAATGTGAAAAGGGATTAATTTCGTAGCTGTATGGAGAAGTATGGTGGGGTATGGAACCTTGGAGTGCAAGTCCCACTCCCACTTGACCGTTTTTATACGAATACATCATGAAATCAATCATCTTTGTAAGTTTCTTCACACCTTCTATAGTATGATAATATTAATGAGCAGAGAGTATTTATAGGTATTTTTAGGTACCCATAGCCACAAACACATGTAGATACATTAATTATTAATTATTTAAACTCTAACACAGTTATTAATAAATTAACTATCACGATAAAAACAATTAATCCTATTAAACAAAAATGTTTCTATACTATGGCCTCCCGCAACTTCACTCCTGAGTGGAGTATGCATAGCTTTTACTTGTATGGTAGCCCCCTCCCCTCTTTTTTTATGACAGCAGGACTCCATTTTTCATTTTGATTTTCATTATAAAAAAACTTGTGTGTCCAAATTTTATTAAGAATTTCTTCCGGTAAAAATAAATTTCTTTTTATTTAGTAAGATTTATACCTATCTGAAATTTTTAAAAATTTGGCCCAAATAGTTTAAAAGTTTCAGGGAGAAGGGGAATACAAAAAGTTGTCACTTCGGAGTTTCATCATCATCATATCAGCCGAAGGACGTCCACTGCTGGACATAGGCCTCCCCTAAGGATCTCCACGACGACCGGTTCTGCGCTGCCCGCATCCAGCGGCTTCCCGCGACCTTCACCAGGTCATCGCCTCTCGAGAACTTTACTGCCCCAACGGCCATCTGTTCTACGAGCAATGTGCCCCGCCCACTGCCACTTAAGAGTTTAAATGTAATGTTAGGTAATGCTACTTTATAACACTTTAAACTTTCACGATTATTCATAATGAATAACAAATTGAAAGCGACTCGCAACCACGGCTATCGAAGCATAATCGAAACGTAGAGGTAAAAACAACATCAATACATGTGTTAAATGAAATCACGTCAAGTCCCGCTTTCAGTTTGTGATAATGCTACTTTAATTAAAAAAGTTTTCAAAAAGACCTATTTAACGATATCCAACTCTAGGGAGTAATCAATAGTACCTTCCTGACGAGGCTGGGAAAGTAAGCGATTGCTGGATGAGTAGAGTTTGAAGGCCAAACCGCAGGCGAGGCCTTTAACTATACGAATCCAGCAATTGCTGTTCCGACCGAGTCTTGTACATACAGTGCTTTACTCAAACAAAGCAAGGAAATTAAAACAATTACTAACATAAATTTAGGTAAAATACACTCTATACTTAAAACCGTGACCAAAGAGTAGGGAATACAGTACCGCACACTTTTGATTTATCCGCCGATTTACTTTTTTTAATCACAGGGCCGCAGACGCCGCGCTGCCGCTGCTCTGTTCAAAATTTGAAAAAAGCAGCCAGTGTCACTCAGACCAAGGAGTTTTTTTATCCGACTATGGTATTGTCACTTCGCTTTATGAGATCTGTGTCCTGTGCCTCTCAGTGTGTTAAAATATTGTTGCATGTAAAAAAATGCCACTCGACAGTAATGAAATTATACATACCCACTATTTGGCACGGGAAGTAGGTTTTTTTTTCATACTATAGAAGGTATGATGATATTAATAAGCACAGAGAGTATTTATGGGTATTTTCAGGTACCTATAGCCACAAACACATGTAGGTACATGCATTAATGATTAATTATTCAAACTCTAACACAGTTATAAATTAATTAATTATCACGATAAAAACAATTAATCCTATTTAAAAACAATGTTTCTATACTATGGCCTCCCGCGACTTCACTCCTGAGTGCAGTATGCATAGCTTTTACTTGTATGGGAGCCCCCTCCCGTCTATTTTTTTAAGACAGTAGGATTCTATTTTTCATTTTGATTTTCATTATAAGTAAACGCGTATGTTCAAATTTTATTAGGATTTTTTTTCGGTAAAAATAAAATTATTTTTTTAGTAAGAACTATATCTGCATTTGTAAAATTTGACCCAAGTAGTTTAAAAGTTTCAGGGAGAAGGGGAATACAAAAAGTTGTCACTTTGGAGTTTAATGTCAGTTAATGCTACTTTAATTAAAAAAAGTGTGTGTGTCAGCTCCGGCGCACGACTGGAGTTTACTCCTTACTAACGATTATAAATGTGTTGGGTGATGGCGGCTAATTTTTTCGATTCTGAAAACGGATTCGTGATTAAGACCTCATGGATCCTCAGATATCGATTTTGGAAGCAATCGGTCCAGTAACTAAAAAGTTCAAAATGGCGGCCACTTTTCTTCAATTCTGACAACGGATTCGTGAAAAAAGACCTCTGGAACCCTCAAATTTTGAAAGCAAGCGGTCCAGTTACTAAAAAGTTCAAAATTGCGACCACTTTTTTCAATTCTGACAAGACAAATTTAACGACACCTCACACTCCAAAATTCATCTAGTCGTATAGGCTACAGGACGAGCCTACAGGCTACAGGACATACACACATACCTACGTACGTACACACACATTTCACACATTACACACGTATGACACACACATTACAGACAAATTAAACACATTACACAAACATTACACAGACACATTACAAACATTACACACATTACAACCACACTACACACATTACAGACAAATTACACATATAACACAAACCTTACTTATACACACATACACACATTACAGACAAATTATACACATTACACACATAACACACACACACATTACACACATACACACATTAGATACACATTACACACACATTAAACACACACATTACACAAATTAGACACACACTTTACATTTAAATTACACACATTACACATACATTACACACATTACAACAACACTACACACACATTACAACAACACTACACACATAACACACACCTTACACACACACACACACATTACACACACACACACACATTACACACATACACATATTATACACATTACACACACAATACAGACAAATTACACACATTACACACTTTATATATTATGAAAATCAATTCTTAAGAAGTAAACTCCAAAAATACTTAAAAAAACATAGGTATTTCAAAAAACGTGACACGTTCATTCGATCACTAGATTTTACTCCTCATATTTTTTTCATACCGGGCGCCTTATATGAAATCGATTCTTAAGGAGTAAACTCCAAAAAGTTTTCCTCGAGGGATTAAGCAATAGTACATTACTGACGAGGCTAGGAAATAAGCGATTATTGGATGAGTAGAGTTTGAAGGCCAAACCGCAGGATTGCTGTTCAGGCCGAGTTTTGAACAGTGCTTTACTCAAACAAAGCAAGGTAATTAAAGCAATTATTAACATAAATTTAGGTAAAATACACTCGAAATTTAAAACCGTGACCAAAGAGTAGGGAATACAGTGACGCACACTTGATTTATCCGCCGATTCGCTTTTTTTATCCACAGGGCCGCATTCGCAGCGCTGCCGCCGGTCCGTTCAACATTGAAAAAGGAAGCCAGCGAACCTCAGACCAAGGAGTTTTAATTGATTTAATTTTATTAATCACAGCGCCACCGTCGCCGCGCTGCCGCTTGTCCGTTCAAATTTGAAAAAAGCAGCCAGTGTGACACAGAACAAGGAGTTTTTTTTTATCCGACTATGGTATTGACACTTGGCTGTATTTGATCTGTTTTCTGTGCCTCTCAGTGTGTTAAAAGATTGTTGCATGTAAAAAATGCTACTCGACAGTATTGACATTACATAACCACTATCTGGCTCGAGAAATAGGTTTTTTTAAAATTATTTTGGTCTAATCCTTAAATCACAATGTAAAGCGAATATTACATAGCGTATTTGAAAAAAAAATTACATCCCTAATTTTCGCGCAGCAAACCTTATAGTTTTTTTTTTACTTTCCTAGATTGACAAGTAAAAAAGTGAAAAGTTACAATTAAAAGTGACTGTGACATACGAACAGACAGACAGAAGAACATGCCGAAATTATAATGGTTCCATTTATTTATACATATTTTGATTCCAGAACCATAAATAGGTACTACGACGCCTATCATAATTATTAATGCACAAAATGCACAATGATTTGCACATAGATAGACGTTTTGACTGATGAAGCTAACAAGCTGTTTTTTGGTTGAATAAATGTAAATGAATTTGATTCTGGGAAAATGCTATTAAATGGAAGTAAGCAAACAATGTTCTAAAAATTGGTGAGAACAAAATTATTATATATTATATAATTACTAATTATAATACAAGACTTACTATTTTACCATTTTACTTTCGAGCGACGAATGAGTGAAGAAGGTATTGTGATGGCAAAAAAAATCAAAGTTGAGATTTTGATGGGAATCGATTGTTTTACACCGCGAGCATAACTAATAGCACAGTATAATAAAGAGTACTACGTACAGTATGGTCACTCCCTGTCTCCTGTTGAAAGTGCCGCCCACCCCCGCTCAGATATCTCGAAGCAATACTAGCTCGTCTTATCTCACTCACATACGCATGGTACGCGTTCACCTACACGAGCTTAGACTGTGTGCGTAGGAACGCGTTTGTTTCATACATTTGATCGCCAGTGACCGAGGTGTGCTAATAGCATAACTAAAGCATAGAGGGAGCGTCAAAATGACAATATATCTTTACTCTTCTTTCTTATTATCGAACATTGTACGGTAAAAAAAGATAAATATATAAGACTAGCAGTCCCGGCGAACTACGTACCGCCTTACATTACATTACACTGCCCTACCCTACCCTACACTACACTACCCTACCATATCCTACACTACCCTACCCTACATACACTACACTACACTACCCTACACTACACTACACTACCCTACACTACACTACCCAACCCTACCCTACCCTACACCACGTTTAAACCTTCTCTGGACTTCCACAAATAATTCAATACCAAAATTAGCCAAATCGGTCCAGCCGTTCTCGAGTTTTAGCGAGACTAACGAACAGCAATTCATTTTTATATATATATAAGATAAGTTTATGCTTATAGCTACATGGACACTCCAAAATTGTCAAATGGTCCACTTGGTCTCTTTTTATACGACCAATATGAAAATATACCCAGTTATTTAGTAATTCTGTCAACCTTTAGGTGGTATTTTTATGTAGTCGTATATTCCATCGTGAGTGATGTAGATATTTCATATCGATAATTCGACTCTTAATTTCAAGAAGGTATCGTGATCTGTTTTAGCATGCCTTAAATTCAATCGTTGCTGTTTGCAACCGAGCCTCGTATGGAAATGTTTTGGATTTGAAGGATTTTTATTTTATTATTTGAAAAAAATTCCAGCTACCTATATTAGGACAAATCTTATCATTTTATTACTTTCAACTTTACATTCCTACTACATTAAAAAAAAATAGTTCAGGTTAACAAAATTGTTGTAGGACCGTTACCCGAGGCTTCTACTCATCATGCTTAACAACTATCCGCAAAGAAAGTTGTTCAGTAGGGTGAGTAGAAGCCCCAGTTAACGCAACCTGCACCAATTTGTTTCAGCTTGTATCATCATTTCAGCCGAAGGAAGTCCACTGCTGGACATAGGCCTCCCCCAAGGACCTCCACGACATAAGTACATTGTATAGTACAAGTATTATGCAGCTAGATAGTGTCTATCTGAGCTTTGTTTATTTGCAAATAATCAACGTATCTGAATTAAACCGCGGACGGACAGACGGACTTGGCGAAACTATACGGGTTTCCGAAATTTACTAAGGAACCCAAAAAAAGCAGATAAACAAACAAACCTAATTGTACCTTACAATTCTTTAAAATACTACTTTAAAATTTGCTTTTAATTTTATCAATCCTTTCGTTCGATCTCATCCATGGAAAATAATCCACAGCAAAAAAATATCGATATCTCTGGTAAGTTCTTAGTTCGAACGTATCTACACAAGCTGTGGGTCGGAACATAGTTCGTCCACTTCACTAGCTTTGCTAAAAAAAGTGGACAGCCTTGCAAAAACCAAACATGATAAACTACAGGCTGCTGGGGATCAGAGGCTTTAGCCTTCATAAAAGAGGTGGGTCGTCGGCTTCGTGAGAGGGGTTGTGACGCTCGCTCCGGGGCCTACCTGCTGCAAAGGATGTCCATTGCCATTCAACGCGGCAACGCGATGTGTGTCATGGGCTCTTTTGCGGCTGGTGTGACCCGGGGGGGCATTTTTGACGAGTGACCCAGTTCACAATGGGTTTTAAAAAACTAATTATATATGACATGTAATTATATAATATATTGTATCTTTTGTAACGTCTTACAAACCTTATTTTAAATAAATTTTAGACTTCTCCAAAAAAAAAAAAAAAACATGATAATATATATCTATCCTGCTTGATCACACTAACTGGGTAATAAGTGTGAATAGTGTAACTAGAATGAATTTTGACGCTCTCTCTATGCTTTAGTTATTACTCTGAGTCTTACACTAATAGAAACAAAAAAAAAGTGTATGTGTGTGTGTGTACGTCCGTACGGTGCTCAGTTCCCAAAACTACAGGACGGATTTGACTGAAATTCGGGTTAGGGCAATGTTATTTTTATATCTCCAGGCGTTATTATTTTTATTTTTTCTTCTTTTTAACCCTAAATCTTGATTTTTAGGGTTGCCACCACGGTTAAAAAATCACTTATTATTATTTTACTTAAAAATCGCTCTAACGATTTTGAAGTAACTCGATATGTTACTATAAATGTGTATGTCCCACAATACGCGGTAGTCCGGTGTTCCAAGGAAAAAAATCGGAATAACGTACCTCCCATACAAAATCAGGTTGTTTGTTAATTCTTATCAACAATACCATTAACGATTTAAATGAAATTTTGCGAATAAAATAAGTACATATCAATATTAATAAGGCCTACTGAACTGGGTACTTCATTATTCCAGAAAAAAATCTGAGTAAGGTACCTTTCATGCAAACCCAAATTAATTGTATTTTTTTCATCAAGTTTAATATACAAAGCTGTACTATATGCTACTAATAAGTATAATGTTATTTGTTGCTTTGTATATACCCGACTACGACAGACGGTGAAGGCTTCGCCAGAAAGTATGCACAGCGCGGCTGTGCAATTTATTTATTTAAATTATAGGTACATCTGTAAGTTTGTAAGTAAAGAGGTGATCTCAGAAACTACTCATCCTATTTCGAAAATTCTGTCACCAATATTTAGAACTAGCTTTTGCCAGCGGCTTCGCTCGCGTGATAGTATCTATGACTGTCTCCGAGCAAGCGGCTCGCGAGCGTGACAAAAGTAGCCTGTATGTTAATCCTTGTCCTAATCTGTCTACCTACCATGTTTCATCCGGATACGTTCAGTAGTTTATGCGTGAAAGAGTAACAAATATCCAGACATATAAACTTTCGCGTGTATATAATTAGTAGGATGGTTTAGCTTTTTACGGTTCCGTAGTAAACATCTTATGATTTTGCCATGTATGTCTGTCCGTTCTATCGGGGCGGGGGTTTAACTCAAGAAATAAAAAGCTGTAATTTGGCAAGGGTGTACATATTAATCACGCCCAAAAAGTGGTAAAATAAAATCGTAAAAAAAATATTTTATGCCTCCAGGACATATAATAATAATAATAATTATATAAAAGTATATTATATAATTATATTATATTTTATATTCTATATAAAAGTGTCCACCCCCTACAAGCTAAACCGCTTATTCAGGACAACTGAAAGAAAAATGTAAATAGCAGGACATTTAATCAATGTAAAACTATCACAGCTAAGTAAGCTTTTTTAGTTTAGGTTACGAAGTAACTAGTATCTCATCTAATCGCCATATATGATAGTTGGATTTGTTATAATTCTCGAAAAACCTTAAATACTTTTGCGCTTTAATTTGAAAGGAATTTTAATTATTTCGTATTCTTCCTAGAAAACCCTTTTTATTTGATACCCATTTCCATTAGCGTTCAATGGGGGTGCATAAAAAAATAACTGGTACGTAGTACGTACGCCATCTTTGCGAGTCCGCCATATTGGATTAAGAAAGACGTAACTTAGCGCTAACCATGCATTGTGCTCCAAACTTAACGTGTATACAAAATTTCAGTTGAATCGGAAATCGGGAAGTGGTTCTAATTTAGCTTCTAAGATTTGTCCCAAACTAACTGACACGACAAGCTAATGTAAAGCTTGTATTTCTCATAGAAAAAGTTTTTATTACTTACTGCCAAAATAATTTTGTATTTAAAAATATTTTAATATTAACCGGACCACTCGCAACCCTACTTTGCGAGTGGTCCGGTACGCAATTGGTCACTTTTAATTAATTTTCATTATCTATACTTCTATACCACTAATATTAAAAAGAGGTAAAGTTTGTAAGTAAGTTTGGGTTTAGAAGATAATCTCTTAAACTAGTCATCCTATTTCGAAAATTCTTTTACGAATATTATGAATAGACCTCCAGGGTGAATATGAAGATAGGGACTCGAAAAATAATACAAAATAAAAAAGATCTCATTTCATCATCATCATCATATCAGTCGAAAGACGACGTCGACTGCTGGACAAAGGCCTCCGCCAAGGATTTCCACAACGACCGGTCCCGCGCTGTCCGCATCCAGCGGCTTCCCGCGACTTTCACAAGCTCGTCGGTCTGCCGAGTGAGAGATACCTACCTACGTATTCCGGTGGATGGGTGCACACTCGTGAACTTAACTGCCCCACCCACTGTCACTTAAGACTTAAGTTTAGCGATTCTGGGGGCTATGTATGTTGCTTTGGCTCTTCTACTGATCTCCTCTATTCTAATTCGACCACGTGGGGAAACTCCAAGATATCAGGCTACTACTTATTTAAACATAATAGTGTAATGATTTTCAATGTTGGTCGCGGAAAGCCGCTGGATGCGGGCAGCGCAGAACCGGTCGCGTCGTCGTGGAAATCCTTGGGGGAGGCCAATATCCAGCAGTGGACGTCCTTCGGCTGATATGATGATGATGATAGGTAGGTACAGAGGCCTGCACATCAAGCTAGACACTTTGAACTTTGTACAGAGATCTTATGCCGTATATGTATGGATCAGAAACGCACTATACGAGTGTCTAGCTTGATGCGCTGACCTCTGTACAATAAATTAATATTAATTTCCAGTAATATATAAGTCATTGATTAATTTTCTTTTTTTCAAGCACCCTCATAAAAATTGATACGAACAGTTGAAGGAGTTGGCGTATTCCTTGACCTGGCACCAGCGATATTTAACTTAGAAAAATTGAATATGGCCGCTACTGATGAAAATGATAATATTGAAGTGGACGATTCGGCCTTGGAAAATTTTATAAAAGTGAACAGTTTTAACGCAATGTCTTCTTTCGACGTGGATATTCTACAATTAATTTTCGCGTTGATCGTTTTGGCGACCTGTGTTACCGTCTGGGTAACAGTTCCACAATGGAGGACTTTAAGAAACTATGTATACCTAAATATGGTTTTCAATGTAGTAGCTTGTATAGCTTCTTTGATATTCGCAACAGATGTGGACTACCTTTCGGTTTTTATTGAAAATCTTTTTTTTTCTTATTTGCGTAATTCTCCAACACAATTATCGCTATACTTTTCAGATTTTCTATCGACATCACTAAGTTGTTGGGTGCTCATAATGACTGCTATTCTGTATACTGATATCGTTAAGATATTCTCCACTGGTGTCACGAGAAGGTTTCTAAAATGCAACCTGTTCGCCTGGGGTGCACCTTTGATATGGACAACAGCTAATTGGCTTGTAAACATTTACTGCGACATTAATACTAGGTTAATAGAAGCTGTGTTTGAAATCCTATTGTGTTTCATTAATTTCTGTTTGTACTTACGAGTATTGTACGCCCTGATGAAGAATTCAAATGTCAGACGGTCAAATTCAATTACTTGTAAAAAGATCCAAGTCGCAACTGTCACATTTTTTACAAGCGGTATATTTATAATTATTAACGATATAAGTTTTGTGTTCTGGTATGTGGACTACCAAAACATTGAATATGAAGGAAAAAACGATTTATTATACTATTCGACTCAGTTAACGTTTGTTAACTTGCAATATATATGTGTGACCCTTTCATTTTTCATGTTAAAATCAAATCGTAACGCGTTAAGTGTATGTTTTACGAAATTGTTCAAACGTTGAATGAATTGTTAGCACTGTAAGTAAAGGTTTTTTTTTAAACTCCGTAAAATTACAAATTATAAGATAAATAGACAATAAGTTCATGTTACGAGCGTATTCACAAAATTGTTTCCCCTATAATATTTAAATTGAGTATGATCGCTGAACATCTTTTTGTAAAGTTTTACTGATTTATGGTGTATTTTTATCACGCTTTTATTAGCTTCAGATGTATGTTTGTATGTAACCGACTCCTTTGGACTCGATTTTGACCCACTTTAAACGGACAGATTTAATTCAAACTTTGTAGACTTATCAAGAATCAGCGACAATATAATAAATTTTCATAAGTTTGAACTAAAAAATAAAAAATAAATAGTGTTTTAAAAAACTGAAAAACACCATCAGATTAAAAAGTAAAAAATAATTCTTAATATAAGTTGAAAATAATAATTAACAAAAAATACCTACTAGTATTATTGTGAAAAAGTGTGGGTTGCTCGATAGACGAAAAATATGGCACAGAGCGCCCCACGCTTTTTCACAATAATACTAGTATTTTTTGTAATTATTATTTTCTACTTATATTAAGAATTATTTTTTTACTTTTTAGTCTGATGTACTTTAAAAGCGTGTTTTTTAGTTTTTTTAAACTCTATTTATTATACTTAACTAGCTGTCCCGGCGAACTTCGTATCACCTTACACTATACTACCCTACCCTACCCTGCACTACACTATCCTACACTACACTAAACTGCACTACACTACCCTACCCTACATAAGAACCTTCTCCTGACCACCTCCTGACTTCTTCGGTCCAGCCGTTCTTGAGTTATAAATGGTGTAACTAACACGACTTTGTTTTTTATATATATACATTTATGTTATGTTTTTGTTTTGGTAATGTTTTTTATGTCATTATACTCCATCTTGTGTCTAAATGTTCATCTTTTATTTCATACAAACCCTTAAGCAATTAATATTTCTTCTTGAAAATGAATGGGCCGAATAAAACCGTCTTTTCTAATAGGAATAAAATAATATAAAATGGATGGGGCGATTCTAATGAAACGTTATACACGTAAACAAGTCACGAAATTCTTGTTTGTATATAGATAAAATTCTAAGATTAGTATGAAAACCTTAAATCACTGTTATTTAATGAAAACACATTTTTTTTATTCTTTCTACACACTAGAAATTCGTGACTTGCTCATGTGTATAAAGTTTCATTAGAATCGGCCCATCCATTTTATATAATTTTATGCCCATTAGAGACCATTTTCTATTTCCATAAAGCAACACCGCGTTCTGAGCGTTTTTCAAATAGTTGACCCGGATTTCAAATTGTGGCCGTTTAGAATCCGTCAGAACGCGTGTGAGCCTCTTTTTACCCGAGTGCCCAAAAAGTAGAGTTATGTTCTTTCGAGTGTATGTATGTGCGTCCGTTTCTTTGGCTGAGCATGTAGCCTAAATGATTTGATGGATTATGGACTGCGAGGTGTCGTTATATTCGTCTTGATCTTGTGAGTGAAACAGGATACATTTTTACTGGGCAGTAATATTGTACAATAACCTTCCTAATAGTTTTAAGCAGCTTGATGACTACTGTTTTAAAAAAGCAGTTACAGAATGGTTGCTGTCTAAACTCTTTTATAGTGTGCGAGAATTCATAGAAAATATGGGCAAATTGTAATTTCATGCTACTGATTTATTTTTATTAATTAATGACAATTTAATGAATTGATTTAATGAATTGCTTTTTTTGACTTACATTGTTTGCTAAGTTTATATTGTACGCCTGTTAAGGTATATCATAGTGAGCTTACCATACACAATAACATCTTGTTTTATAACCTGTGATAAATGCAATATATTATTTCTGATTTCTGATTTCTTGACTGCTACAAAAAGAGGGGTTACGTTTTTATGCGGTCGGGTTTTCAATTCATAGTGAAATTGATTAGGTCAGTTAGTTCTTTTTTAATTTATTGTATTAATTAGTTTAGTATTATCTTATTCTTTGTTAACAACATAGTTATATTCTAAACGTTGATAAGCCCTTGGTATCATCTCACCTGATGGTAAGTAATGCCGAAGTTGAAATCGGGCTTACCAAGATTCCCCAACGCAATGGGGAACCGGCTATCTTGTCTTCAAGTCAAAACACATCAATGCTGTTAACATTAATGTTAAGATGGTGGTAGCTAGCCAGGCGGGCCTAAAAAATGTTCATCCATCAACCTAACCGAGTCTTACAAAGTTAGACTCCGCCAGAAATCTAACCCGTGACCTCCAAATATGAAGCCAGTGGACTTAACAATTACGCCACGGAGGCGGTTAATTACAGGGTTTACGTCTAGACTAACATATTATGGTCAAATTTATGATTTTTCAAATGTTAAAAAGTGATGACGTCACAGGCTCAAATACTATGAAAAAAGGCCTAATTTCAATTGACGACTGTAGAATTTATAATTTAATGTTATTAAGTTTCTTTTTACAGTATAAAATAGTTTTATCTCCAAATGGTTTTTTACTTGCATGCCTTATAAAAGGAGCGTCGGTGGCGTAACGGCTTGGGCCGCTACCTCCTGTCCGGAAGGTCGTCGTTCGAATCCTGGCACGTACCAATGTGTTTCGATATTCGATTTCATATGTACCGCTTATCCGACGCTCTTACGTGAACATCGTCGTGAGGAAACCTGCACACGCCTGCGAATAAACTCGAAGGTTGTGTGTGAAATCGACTAAGGCCGATCGCACTAATTCGGTGTAGACTCGAGCCCCTCGTTCCCTACGTGTACAAGCTGATATGATGATAATAAACTGATCAATGTCAATTGTGAATTAAAAAAAATGTACTTACAGAGACACACATGACCTGCAAATAAGCCTGGTAGAGGCTGCCATCTTTGAGATCGTACAACTTGTTGGTCGTAGCGAGGCAGACTCTGCACGCCTACAACAAAAAGAGATATTTTATCAATTTCACCACAATAAAGTGTTTTTTTTATATTAGCTTCACCTGTATGTATGTATGTTTATATGTATGTTTATATGTATGTTTATATGTATGTTTATATGTATGTTTATATGTATGTTTGTATGTATGTATGTTTGTAACCGACTCCTTTGCACTCGAAATTTTGTACATTTATCAATAATCAGTGACAATACAAAAGTTTATCTCATCCTGAACTAAAAAGTAATTCTTAATATAAGATGAAAACATTAATGAACGAAAAATACTAGTATTATTGTGAAAAAAGCGTGGGTTGCTCGATATACGAAAAATTTCCTTAGTGGCGCCCGACGCTTTTTTCACAATAATACTAGTAATTTTCGTTCATTAATTTTTTCAGCTTATATTAAGAATTATCAACCGACTTCAAAAATGAGGAGGTTCTCAATTCGACTGTATGATTTTTTTTAATTTTTTTTTATGTTTGTTACGCGATATCTCCGCCGATTGTGAACCGATTTTCAAAATTCTTTTTTTATTCGAAAGAGTATACTCCCGAGGGGGTCCCATTGTCACCAAGTCAGGATCTGATGATGGGTTCCAAGGGAAATCGAGGGCAACCCCTTAAAATTTTATAGGCACGTGTTACGTGATTCACGTATTTTCTAAAATTATTAAATTGTTTGCGTCTGGTAGTCATCATATCATGTTGATGAGCTGATGAAGGAAAGTACAACTCCTTAACGGTTAGGAGTTGGAGGATAATTCTTCAAATATTTTACGTACATACTTAAGTACGTTTAAACCGATAGTTGAATTCTTTCAGGTTATTCAGATGAGCTGATGATGCAACATTCATGCTGTTGAGATGATGATGGAAGCCACAGGCATCTGTATCTGTTAATTAAACACATGCATTATGATTTGATGGTTCCCATTGCCGAGTGGGTAATTGGGTTTAACGTTGTTAGATAGATAAATAATAGCAATATCACTAAAAATAAAGAAAATAAAAATAAAAGTTTAAAAAACTAAAAACCGACTTTAAAATGAAATCCACTCAAAAGTATGAAATAAAATTATTATACTTAGATACACGACATTAACCAACACTCAATCAAACGTAGGTACGAATTAAATTAGGGGCCTAACATTTTTTTTTGAGGTCGGTGTTAGCAAAGCCGTAAGTAAAATGTGAGTAGCTGTGACCTTCAAAAATAAATTTAGGCCCCTAATTTAATTCGTACCTACGTTTGATTGAGTGTTGGTTAATGTCGTGTATCTAAGTATAATAATTTTATTTCATACTTTTGAGTGGATTTCATTTTGAAGTCGGTTTTTAGTTCTTTTTTTTCACTTTTTTTTTTTTTTTTTTACAATTTTTTTTGTTGGTCATACCGTACCCACAGGGTGTCAAGGGGACCCTATTACCAAGCCTCCGCTGTCGGTCCGTCCGTCCGTCTGTCAGCGGGCTGTATTTCATTAACCGTAATAGGTAAACAGTTGAAATTTTCCTTTAGTAGATTGCTTAACACATAACCTCAAATCATATCATAAGAGTATTCATTCCTACAATTCGTTTTGCAATGATTATTTCAAAACGAGAAACTGTAGGTACTACAATGAAACTTTTTGAACATTTTTATGGCTTTGGCTTCAAAAATTAAGTATTCATTCCTACAAGTCGTTTTAAAATGATAATTTCAAAACGAGACAACACACAATGAAACTTCGCGGTCGCGGGAAGCCTCTGGATGCGGGCAGCGCAGGACCGGTCGTCGTGGAAATCCTTGGGGGACGCCTTTGTGACAGTATTGCGATATGGCTTACAGTAGCGCAACGCCTTTGATGTCACACGATGCCGCCACGGCGTAGGTACTAACAGTACTAGCCTGTAGCCAGCCTTGCAAACTCGCGGAATTTGGCAGGCTGTGCCCCGCCGCCCGCTGCCCCGCAAGTACCCTTCCGTTGCTCTGCGTAAGTACATTCGTTGCACTACTGTAAGCCGCTATATTGTAATATTTGTAATACTGTGCCTTTTGGCTGATAAACATGAAAATTGAATATTGGTTATAAGTGCCTGATGTGTCGCTCACCCTTAATGCTGCTGAGGCGTCCAATGAATTAGCCATCTGGAACAAAAAAAAATAATTAAAGCGACACCTAAGGTTTTTCATGAGTAATGAAGTCTCCATAATTATGACTCATTAACTTTTGCCCGTGGCTTCACCCGCGTGTATAATTTTATTATGACTAGAGTCGTGGGTGCACGTTGCGCGAGCCGCAAGTGGCTCGCGAGCATGAAATTAAGTTTTACTAAGATCCCTCGGGAACCAATCATTTCTCCAGGACAAATCTTTTGCCTTAAATCTCTATGCCAAATAGGGAATCGGACTGGATCAAAAATAAATTCTGAAATATGATTTCCTAAATTGCTCTCCTCTCAAAGTTTCAAAAAACCATACTTGTTTTGTTTTTCCATCACGACTTCAATTTTTAATTGATCAAATTCACAAAATAAGTTCGACAATAAAAATCGCTAAAAATCTATGACGTCACTTGTGGGTATTTGAAATATTTTTAGACCAAATTTCGTTTTTGACATATCATAAAAAGTAACTCAAATGACTAGCAGTCCGATCCCCTACTGTAATCTATACAGGGTGTAACAAAATTGGAGGAAGTCCCGTTAACTGGGGGCACTACTCGTCATACTGAACAACTTTCTCTAAGAAACACATAGTCAATTCTCAAAAAAAAATGAACCCTCAATAGTAAAATGCACAAAATCGGTCGATCAGCTGATCG
Organism: Coleophora flavipennella; assembly: GCA_947284805.1. Lineage (NCBI taxonomy): Eukaryota > Metazoa > Arthropoda > Insecta > Lepidoptera > Coleophoridae > Coleophora > Coleophora flavipennella. The sequence goes on from OX369278.1 coordinate 4,581,454, forward strand.
ATATGTATGAAGAGTAAAAGAAAACTTTTACGTTTTCAACAAAGTCGTAGAATAAAAGTTGTTCAGTATGATGAGTAGAAGCCTCAGTTAACGGGGCCGACACCAATTTTGTTACAACCCGTATGGGCATGTTTCTTAGAGTATTAAACGAGAAATACTTATTTGTATATAATGTTTGTGATTATTTATGTTTTCGAAAACGATTTCTTTGATATTTGGAATATCGGGTTTACGTGGGGAGGGGACGAAAAATCGATCTAACTATAGGTCTCATCTCTGCGAAAATTCGTTTTCCCGAGAGTTTTAACGTACACCGTATTTTGCACGCAATAATGTGATCGGTAATTTCACTGCACCAGATAGTGTGGACCAGTTGGCCAGTAGTGTGGGCCAGTGGTCAAAACGTTGTACTTTCTTTTCTACTAGTATATAGGTAATGAGTTCGATCCTCGGACGGATGGATTTTTTTACATTCATACATAACAGATATAGTCATAGTCATTTTTTATTGATAATTATACATTACAAGTCAAAACATTACTGAAGAGTATAAAAAAAAACATCATTATGTCATTTAATTCTAAAATAATTAGAATATAAAAATAATAATATTTTAAATAATAATAAAAGTGTAATATTAAACGAAAATAAATGGTATTTTAATAATAATATTATAATTTTAATTAAATTAATTTCAATTTTAAAAATTCGTCATAACAATAGAATGCCTGCTCAATAAGCCAGTTTCGCAATTTCCTTTTTAAAGGAAGGCAAACTGATGGCACTAGTTATTTCAAGCGGGAGCCTGTTGTAGACGGAGGGGCCAAGTACATAGATCGTCTTAGCGCTCTTGGCTAGTCCATGACGAATAGGAGCGATTCTGCCGCCGTGTCGCGTCCTATACGTGTGACGGTCTCCAACCTGTGAGTAAGAATCAAGGTTTTCCCTCACATACACAGCCACTTGGAAAATTAATAAGCATGGAAGGGTCATTATTTTTAAAGACATAAAAAGACCCTTAGCTGGTTCGTTACGTGATACATATACAATTAGATAATTTAAAACAAAAAAATACTGATTTCAAACGCACTAGTCGCCACTACGATTTTCGAAGGTACCCCTCGATTTCTCTGGGTAATGCCATAATCAGATCCTGGTTTCCTTATCATGGCACCACCCTAGGGATATCTCCTTTCCAACAAAAAAGAATCATCAAAATCGGTTCATAAACGACGAAGTTATCCGTGAACACACATAAAATATATATTTGAAAAACGTCCTCCTTTTTTTAAAGTCGGTTAAAAATGTTACTCAGTCACTCAAATTTCCGTCATTCCTTTTTTGAAATGTCATTTCTGGCCCGTTGTATGAAGTGTCCAGGGTGTGCTCCTGGTGTGAAGCGGATGGACTAACCTGCATTGAAATGACAGCCGCATCACTCCCAATGGTTCTTTTTGACGCGGAACTGGAGGCATCGGAGCTGAAGTGTTCAGAGCAGACCACGCTCCTATCATCGGGGTCCCAATCGGTCAAACCCAGCGCCTCCAGCCATGCTGTCCGAAAGTACTTGTTTTTTGGAAACCTGGTGGAAAAAATATCATTTGTGAACCAGCATACATTATTGGAACAGGATGGCTATGGACAGATCATCATATCAGCCGAAAATCGTCCACTGCTGGACAAAGGCCTCCCCTAAGGATCTCCACGACGACGAACGGTCCTGCGCTGCCCGTATCCGTCGGCTTCCCGCGATCTTCACCAGGTCGTCGGTCCACCGCGTGGGAGGCCTGCCTACGCTACGTTTTCCGGTGCGCGGTCGCCACTCGAGAACTTTACTGCCCCATCGGCCATCTGTTTACTTTTACTTGTATGTACAGATATATTTTTTTACAAAATATAGGGAGGGCCACCTTACTCCACAAGAGGAGCTGTGAGCAGACTAGTTTGCTTGTTTATGTTTATCTGTGAAACGGATGTTATCACGGCTAAAGGTGGGTGTGAACGTAAACTTAAGATTAGCCGGCTAAAGTTGTTTGGGTAAAGTCCGATTATTAGATGGTATTCGGCGTTTAACGGTACACTTCCCAACACTGACTAGGCTTTTTTTGGGTGGTGAGCGAGCGATATTAGGTTCGGTCAGGTTTGATTGATTTTACAGTCGAAGAGCCTGGCGCGAGGCTTCCCCCCACCCTGGGTGAAGTTTAGCCGGCTTATCTTAACTTTAGCCGGCTAATCTTAAGTTTATGTTCACATCCACCTTTAGCCGTAACATATATAAGGTGTAACAAAATTAGCTGAAACTATTTTAACTGGTGCCATGAAACTGTACAACTTTCCCCGTGGAACCCATAGTCAAAGCGCGAGAAAAAAAAATTGCCTCTCCCATACTAACACGATCAGCTGATCAGCCAACTTAGTATGTGAAGTTCAAAATTTTTTTTGATATTTGACTATGGGTTTTATGGGGAAAGTTGTTCAGTTTCATGGGTAGAAGCACCAGTTTAATAAGTTTCAGCTAATTTTGTTAGACCATATATAAAAGGAAACCGTGACTGACTGACTGATCTATCAACGCACAGCTCAAAACACACGACGGATCGGACTGAAATTTGGCAAACTAATAGCTATTATGACGTAGGGATCCGCCAAGAAAGGGATTATAGGAAAATCCCAAGGGAACAGCAAAATGGGATCTGCGTGAGTGCAGACGTGGGCAACAGCTAGTTATATGTAAAAGTAAACTGACTGACTGACTGATCCATCAACGCACAGCTCAAACCACTGGACGGATCGGGCTGAAATTTGGCACACCGGTAGAAATAATAACGTAGGCATCCGCTAAGAAAGGATTTTAGTAAAATCCTACGGGAACGGCATAAAAACGGTGTCTGCGCAGGCGAAGCCGTGGGCAACAGCTAGTTTATGAAATAAAAGCAAAGGTCACTCACTTACTCATTCACAGTGTATAATACACGAAATCTAGGAAACTAATTGACATATGAAGCTAAAATTTGGCAGATAGGTAGTTTATAGGTAGGACACGTCAGTTTTGATTTCAGGATTTTGCGAAATGCTTGAATTGAGGGAGTCTAAAGGTTATCGTAAATTTACATGAAAGTCCTATGTTTTTGCTGCTAGAGACATCAAGTGATAATTATCATTGTTAATTCTCTTGATAATTATAGCTACGTCTTCTGGTGCGCGGTCGCCACTCGATAACTTTTCTGTCCAAACAGTCATTTGTTCAACGGCCAACGAAATTATACACGGTGTAACTTAACTGGTGTAGGTCCCTGGGGCTTCTACTTATCATACCGAACAATTTTGAGAACAATTTTTAAAAGCTGAAAAAAATCGAGACCCCTGCGACAAAAGTTTCCAATGCGTCGCCTTAACTAGCGGTTTTAGCGAGTTAAAGGTCCTCCGTCCCTAAAATTAGCAACTCGATTCACGATGATTCGAACATCGAACGAAATAGCTTGGAAATAAAGTTCTTGTCAGCTCGTACTGCAATGTGGCTGTTACGTCAAACGCTGCGGGCGAATCGTGCAATAATTGTGGTTTTGAATTCATCTAAAAAATGAACCACTATTTCTTCTGGTCATCGCATCATGCTGAAAACGCTGAACACGTTAAAAACTGACTTACATCGCAATAACTTAGTACAATTATGCATTATTGTTTTTGGTTTTTGTTAATTAAAAATCAAAATTACTAAATCAATTTTGAAAAAATTTATATGGGAGCAACTTGGAAGCATAGAGTATTGAATAAAAAAGGGTCATGAAATTCGGTTCACAATCTGCAAAGATATCGCATAACACACACACACACACACGTGAGCACACACGCACACGCGCAGAACCACCTCCCTTTCGAAGTCGTTTAAAAACGTTAAAAAATCTACTTCAATCGCAAAAACTAAGTACCATTTTGGTACATTTGTTTGTTTTTTTGAATTTTCTAAAAATGAACTTAACCGATTTAATAAAATTTATATGGGACAAACATAGTATATACCGAATATAAAAATCATTAAAATCGTTTCACAATCTGCTAAGATATCGCATAAAAAAACATACAGACGAATTGAGAGCCTCCTCCTTTTTGAAGTCGATTGAAAAGCGGCCACCAAGGTCAGTTAACTTTATAAATACTAGAGTGTTCAAAAGTATATGTCTGTACAGGGTCTTAACAAAGGTATATACACTTTTTTTAACTGGAGCTTGTACTCATGAAACTGAACAACTTTCCCCAGGAAAGCCATGGGCAATTAGCATTTTTTTTTTAATAAAAATATTAAATTGTGCGGAAAAAGCCAGGATAGGTACAATTGCGGGCCGGCGCGGTCACTGAACTTTGGCCTTTGACTATCAAGTTCATAAACCTGGGAGTTAATCTGAGCAAAAATTGATATAATTTAATTAAAAAATAATAATTGCAAATTGACCATGAGTTTCTTGGGGAAAGTTGTTCAGTTTCATGAGTACAAGCTCCAGTTAAAAAAAGTGCATACCTTTGTTAAGACTCTATATATTCTGTTTTATAAAATCCTTTTCTATACGGACTACGATTAGTCCGGCGGCGTACTTTTTGCGTTTTCGATTAAATAAATAATTTAAAATGTGATGGCGTAGTGGGCAGTTGGCGTCCTCTTACCAGGCTGTATTTCATGAACTGTGATAGATAGACAGTTGAAATTTTCACAGATATGATGTATTTCTGTAGCCGCTAAAACAGCAAATACTAAAAATAGGAAACAGTTAGTCTCCATACAAAAAACGTGTTTTTCATTGAAACGTGAAAAAACTAGCGCCATCTAGTATGATAGTACGGAAATGAAGAAACTAGCGCCATCTAGTATGATGATCACTAACGTATGTGTATTATGCGATATCTTTGCAACATTGGACCCACAAAACTGAATGATCGGCCTCCCCTCAAGCCGAGGCGGTCGTGAAACATTGGCTCAAGCAGCTGTGACTCTCACACGAATAAGAAGAAGAAGTATGATGATATGGAACCCTATGTGTGCGGTTCTGACTCGCACTTGGCCGGTTTTAAAATTAAAGAAATGCCTAATTTAAAGACCGATCGGCGCCCTACGCGTCCTATATAATAATGCGTTTAGGACACTGTTGGGGATGCCACGCTGGTGCAGTGCGTCATTGCGGACGCGCATTTAGACGGCTTTCAAGCCGTGATTCGCAAACGGTGCGCCGCGGCGCTCAGCAGGCTACGCGGTGTCGCTTTAGAATCTCACCTAAATAATAATTTGGTCACACATCGATCTGCCCTAACAATTTCTTTGATTTTTTTAACGTTTTCTTGCATAGCAGCCGTTGTTGGCCGCCCGGAGCGAGTGTCGTCATTGCGGACAGTTCTACCGCCTTTTTATATTCAGTGCATCAGTATGCCACTGAAGAATAAGACGGAGCATTGTATGCCAAAGTAGACTGCAATTCTTCAAAAACACTTTTTGTATAAAAAATATTAGACATAAATATTTGATAACAGCAAGAAGTTCGAGTTTATCCATATTGCATACGAATCAAATTCCCGCCAAATTTAAGTCTAAAAAAAACAATAGGGTATAGTTTATAATTGAGTTTTTTCTGACCTTGGCTACTAATGAGTTAAAGTTTCGAAAAAAAAATAGAAAATATTCATAATAAATGTCCTATTCCAAGAACTTAAGGATCATTACTTTTTGTAATTTTATTGTATGTTTGCTTTGCACAGCCTTAATTCATAAGTAGATGTATCCAATCTTTAGATTGCCTGGAAAAGATTGCTTCAAGCAATAAGCCCTCCTAAATTGTAGAATTGGTAATTTCCTTTTACCTGCACCTTTTTATTTTTTACTAGCCATCCGCCCGCAGCTATGCCCATGTTTTCCCAGGGTAAAATGTAGCTTATGTCCCATTCCCAGAACTAACCTATATGTGCACCAAGTTTCATCTCGATCCATCCAGTGGTTAAAGCGTGAAAGAGTAACAAACATCCATACATCAACACATACAAACTTTTACAATTATAATATTACTAGCTTTTTCCCGCGGCTTCGCCCGCGTGGACATTATTTTTATGACTGTCTTTAAGGGTGATTAGTAAATTATGTCGTTTCCCACCTACTCAACCATCTTTATGAAAAAATCACAACAATCAAGTATTTTTTTAGTTCCCTCAGGAACTGCATCAGATTATGCTATTTTCACGGGATAAAAGGTAGCCTATGTCCTTCCTCGTGACACAGGCTACCTGCATGCCAAATTTCATAAAGATTGGTCAAGGCGTTGATGCGTGAAAAGGTAACAAACAAACACATTTTCACATTTATAATATTAGTAATGATACTAGGATAGTATACAATAAAGCTTCGATTGATTTTCCAATTGTCCATGACTTATTTGGAAAGCCATAGCTTATTGTAGTTTTTGTCATTGTATGGAACCCCACAGGTACAAAGGCCCTAAGATGTGAATCAACACTATCCCTCCCTATACTGAGCCTTGTGCCCAGCATCGCTCCAACACAGCCTGGCTGCCCGCAGCTTGGCCTGCCTGCTTCCTTCTCTCTGTAATTGATCCCTCATGACTGAAAACCGTGGTTTGGTGTACCCTCGGCTTCTACTTGAACGCAGGTGGTATTAGCCATAGCCTACTACCTAAAATTCCGGATGTCACAGGGGAGTGAGTATTGCCTACTAGATTGTCAGTTAATGTTTAATAATAACAGGTTATGGTCCCAACCAAAGTTGTCCCATTTTCAATGCCGATAACATTACTGGAAACAATTTCTCTATTTTTCATATGGAACTTACGAGTGAAAGATGATTCCATCAGCCTTGGTAACCTTGCTCGAGTCGTTGTTACAATTCTCGACACAACACTTCATTTTGTTAGAGAAATATTAAGCGAAAATTCAATGAAAATAGACACCAAAACATACACAGTTCGTAGGCACTAAATAACGCCCGATATCAATAAATTATGAATGGTGCGTACATCAAATCAACATGAATATCAAGAGTAAATATACAAGTCTAATTTTACCGAATTTTAGGAAAAGTTTAAATAGTTTACTTGAAAATTTCACACAAAACAAAACGATGGAACATTCGGATAATAACATAATGCCATTATTTTTCTTTTTTTCAGTGTTGCCAACAACTCAACTCAAGACCTAATATTGCCATTTTTCACAGCTTAAGCGAAAATTCAATGAAAATAGACACCAAAACATACACAGTTCGTAGGCACTAAATAACGCCCGATATCAATAAATTATGAATGGTGCGTACATCAAATCAACATGAATATCAAGAGTAAATATACAAGTCTAATTTTACCGAATTTTAGGAAAAGTTTAAATAGTTTACTTGAAAATTTCACACAAAACAAAACGATGGAACATTCGGATAATAACATAATGCCATTATTTTTCTTTTTTTCAGTGTTGCCAACAACTCAACTCAAGACCTAATATTGCCATTTTTCACAGCATAAGTAGCTCAGAGTAAGTATGTAGGTACAGAGCACATCCTTTATAATGAGAACAGTAGGCACGGGTGGGAACAAAGCGACGTTCCACGTGCAAGCGCTATCGGTCATAATCAACTGCTAGCGGAGTGCGTGCGTGGGATATTCCTAGCAGTATTTTCGAGTAAATTACCTATCAAAATGGTCAAATGTGCAGTGAAATCATGTAAAAACGATACTCGAAAACACACGAAACATAAATCGAGTATTAAATTTCACCGGTTAGTAATTTTTTTATTCTTTTATGCTAAAAATTAACCACGCATTGCGGGGGTGAAGGAGACGTGTGGGACGGGAGCTAGGTGTTCCGCGCGCACCACCCCACATCGCCGCCTCGGCCTTAATGTCTAATTAGTGATGTGACGCGTTCGATAATAGTATACATACTTTCGATATTTATTATGAAAGTTTAATCTCTTTGAACAAATAACTTTTAATGAAGATATTGATTCAAATATTGAGTTTTATTTATATATTGTTATTTCAATAATTTTCCAATAGGTTCATTATAAAATCGAAACGTGATATACAAATATGCTGTAAAAGAACAGCTTTCTCCAAACTGAATATTGAAAAAGGTAATAATTGTATGTGCCGTTCATCTTAGAAATAAACCCGTTATTTGATATATTATTCTAATATGAACGGCACATAAAATTATTTCCGAAATGTTATTCTAACCCTCAAAACTGGCTTGCATCGGTTACCACCGTATCAGTTTATGAAAATCTATACCTTGCACTCTGTTTATTATTTTAACACATGATCGAGTTTGTCGTAGTCATTCAACTGAAAGTCATAAATTGAAATGATTGTCGTACTAAATTGCTGTTAGGTAGGGTAGGGTAGGGTGGGTATTCAACCTACCTAACAGATTTTCATACGGTTTTCACCAGAGGGCGGACTGGTTCACGAGGAAGGTTTTTAAATTATTACTTTGGAGTACCTCATCATATCAGTCGAAAGACGTCCACTGCTGGACAAAGGCCTCCCTCAAAGATTTCCATGACCACCGGTCCTGCGCTGCCCCCATCTAGCGGCTTCCCGCGACCTTCACCAGGTTGTCGGTCCACCTAGTGGAAGGCTTGCCTACGGTACGTCTTCCGGTGCGCGATGACCACTCGAGAACTTTACTACCCCAATGGCCATCTGTTCTACGAACATGTGCCCTGTCCACTGCCACTTCAGTTTAGCGATTCTGTGAGCTATGTCGGTTACTTTGGTTCTTCTACGGATCTCCTCATTTCCAATTCGATCGCGTAGTGAAATTTCGAGCATAGCTCGCTCCCTTGGAATACCTAATAAGAATAAAATCTTTTTTAATACGATTTAAATTGTTACTTTGTAATAACTAACAAGAATTAAAACTTTTCTAATACGATTTAAATTCTACTTAGGAATACCCGACAAGAATAAAATCACAGAGTACAATCACAGTCTAAGAATCTTTGAAGTGGCGTTATAAAAATTTACGTTAAGTGAATATGTAGTGATTTTTCATTTCTCTATACAGGGAATGTTAATAAAGGTGACACTTTAAGGTTGGTTTAAACTCATCAAACTGAACAAATTTGCTGAAATCGCGTTTTTTTTAATTTTTATACAAATTGGTCAGCTTGGCCGGTTTTGTTTAAAAAACTTTTTAAAAAAACGTGATTTTAGCAAAATTGTAGAAAAAAAGTTATTCAGATTAATCAGTACAAGCCCACCTTAAAGTATCATTGCACCTTTATGTTACATCCTGTATATTATACTGAAATTGGTTTTATTGTTAATTGACTTACCTACCCCAAACAGTACCTACATCTATGTGTGAGTATGTACTTGTAGGTACAAATATTTTATTTTTGTATATATTAGGAAATAAACATTATATAATCCATAAAACAAAAATAAATTCTTAAAAATACCTACTATATTATGCTGCTGTTTATCCTTGGTTATTGATAATCCGCTAAGGCAATAATGCACTGCAGCCCATCCAGGCGATAGTGCACTGCAGCCCATCCCTATTTGTCACGTATACATCTATATAGTTTACTATAGCTCACTTGCCTACGATGTATTATTATGCGACCGATGCGGTAGACGCGCTCTATACCTACATACTTACTCTGAGATAAGTAGCCTAAAGTAGGCTATATGATTTGAGCTGAGGTAGCCTAACTGTATAGCCCAAACGCCAGTAAATTCGCCATGGATATACTGAAAGTTTTTAAAGTTCACATTTTAAGTAGTGTAAAATAACTGTATAGCCCAAACGCCAGTAAATTCGCCATGGATATACTGAAAGTTTTTAAAATTCACATTTTAAGTAGTGTCAAATAACAAACCCTCATTATCAAATTTATAAAGCGATATGCAAGGTTATTAATTTTAACTCGACATCCGTTGGTTCACTTATTGTTCAGGTCAAAGGAAACAACTTTTGTTTTACCACTTTTTAAACTAACAAAAATTAACTATTCCATATAAATTAACTAGCCATGTTTTTTGGATGGAGAGTCCGATAAATTTTTGACATTTATCTACAAAGTGACAGACCAAGAGTTGTTGCCTTGTTGTTGTTGGTCAAGACCTGAACAATAAGTGGACCAACGGATGTCAGGTCAAAATGAATAACCTTGAAATTAATAGTCGAAATATCGACATGAAATATCTACATCACTCACGATGGAATAGACTACTACATTAAAATACCTCCTTAAGGTTGACAGAATTACTAAATAATTGGGTAGATTTTCAAATTGGTCGTATAAAAAGAGACCAAGTATGACCATTTGACAATTTGGAGTGGACCTGTAGCTATAACCATAAACTTATCTTATATATTTATCTTTCTTTACCGTATAATGTTCGATAATAAAAGAGAAGAGTAAAGATATAATGTAATTTTGACGCTTCCTCTATGCTTTAGTTTTTGCTCTGAGGCCTGGACTTATCTACTTTAAGTAGTAGTGTGATCTGTAGTGCCCTGATCAGGTTAAACGCGGAACGTAGAGTATTATATTAGTCTGTGTAACCCTTAGAATATACATAAGCTAAAGCTTAAGGTAGGTATAACCCTACTTATACTGGGGCCGAGCGAATGCGGATTTGACATAAGCTAGTATGACGTAACTAGTGATCTGCCCATAGAAATCCATAATAACATATAGATGTAACATGTAGATGTAACATATAACGAAATAAAAAAGCCATTTCAAAAATAGCGTTGCCAAACACGAGGCTAAAGTGTACTTTGTGCACCGTCGATTTTAGGTGTGGTATTAGGTGAAGGCGGAGGAAAATAAGATAAATTGTGTGGCGGGAAACTAATTATTCGTCAAATGTAGCCAAATTTGTTGTATTGAGTGAATATTTATTATTTTCTTGCAATTGAAGTGAAAAGCAGAGTGTAAAACTTGATCACTAAACCCATTAGTACCGGCTGGGTTGGCACGACTCGGGTAAAATGGCTTGTTTTTTTGCTCTTTTTGTACAATCTACTATTGTTATTACGTAAAAATATCACTTTTATGGCTGAAACTTTTATAGTTTGTTGATTTGACGCAACAAGAAATAATTGTTTGTGTGGTTATGAATTCATAATATTTTTAACAAATTTATACGTTACAAAAACGTTATCAGTGGTTACATGTGGTAACATCACTATTATTAAGAAGATATTTTAAGAAAAGAAAAAATAATAATATAATTTAAGAATTAATTAAAGAACGTAACCTTTTTCACTAACGTTTCATATAATTACAAAATACACATTCTGTTGTCCTTATACGTAAATATAAAACTAAATATGTGTTCTGTTACTATTATTAAGTAAAAAAAGACGTGTGGCACTTGGGGACTGCCGTGGTAAAGCATCAACTTTTAACACTAAGAAAGTTACACCAGTAAAATTGACTAAGTCCTTTTAGTACCGCAAATCGCTAATAGATGGCACTGTAAGTTCTTATAGAACGCGGTAACGTAACGTTACGTCACGCTCGGCCGAGCCAGTAAAATTGACTAAGTCATTTTAGTACCGCAAATCGCTAATAGGTGGCACTGTAAGTTTTTTTAGAACGCGGTAACGTTACGTCACGCTCGGCCGAGCTACATGGTAGGCGGAGGGTGGGGTGTTAGGTTTTTCGTTACGGAATTTCTTGATTCGGTCGCCGCGCTCAAAGTCCGCGATAAAAGCTATGCAATAGCAAAGATGTTTCTTTCATGTTTTTTTAAGATTAGAAAGTAAAGATTGATTTGTTAACAATTTCTAAGATTCATCGATTGTTACATATCACTGGCTTGAAGTATCTAATAAGCATTCTATTCTCTGGACGGCCGCACTATACTCTGTGGTTTGTGTCAGTTTAGCGATCAGACGGAAGTTGGAGCTTTTTCATATAATTAATCACATAGAACAAAGCTCAGTTTATCTTATTTCTCTTATAATTAACGTAGAAAAATGCTCGTTACATTACAGTGTTAAATTTTTTTTATTTGCTAGTTTTAAATCACCTTTTCTTACATTTTTTGTATTTCATCAAACAAAGTTTATTTATTGTGTTTTTCTTCGGTGTAAAAATGCGGTGCTGCGTGCCGGGTTGTAAGAACGACTCAAGGCACCTCTCCAAATCCCAGGGAGTCACGTTCCATGTGTAAGTTCACCAACATTTTCTTGGAACCAAGTAATCACTTTTCATGACGACTTTGGTAAGCATAATCATGGAACAGTTTGTATCACAAGCGTCGTTGGCCGAAAAGGGAAAGTGTCCACTGCCGCGCACAGGCAATAAAAGTTCCACTCGTAAGTCACATACATACAGCTGCTTCCTGCAATCTTCATATCAACTCAAATATGCCCCCACCGAGGGGCTCGAGCCTACCCTGAATTAGGTTGACCGGGCCTTAGTTGACCACACAGTGAGTGTTGGTTGACTTCACACACAACCGTCAAGTTTATTTGCAGGCGTGTGCAGGTTTCCTCACGATGTTTTCCTTCACTATGAGAGAGTCCGATAAACATACATATTGAAATCGAAATTCGAAAACAAATTGCTACGTGGCAGAATTCAAACCATGACCTCCCCCAGACAGGAGGTAGCTGCCCTTGCCATTACACCACTGAAGCTATACAATGCAGTATTTTAGTCATCAGCCACTACCACTACCGCCACCACTACCACCACAACCAGTACCACCACTACTACCTTTTACCGCCACCACTACCACTACCACTACACTACACTACTTTTTGTAGATATTGCAGGAATTTTTAGGTATTTTTTTTACACCTTGGGTTACATTTTTTAAGTTTTAGAAAAGATCCCTAATTTTTTTGAAAATGTTATATAGCCTGAAGCATCCGCGGATAGTGTAGCTGCCCAACGGTGAAAGAATTTTTCAAATCAGTCCAGTAGTTTCGAGCCTATTTGGTTTTAGTGTACATTTAGAAACTAATATTAATCTTGATTTACAGCCAGCTTTAAGCTTGTGTAGCTAGGGGTATTTCTCACTCCTTGTGGTGGTGTGTTTCACAGCCTATTAGATCTATTGCTTTTATACACATCTTTGACTCAACTATTTGATATATTGGTAATCAAAGTCAATTTCAGTATCTAGTATTAAATTGGTGCAGCAATATAACACTAAACTTTCACGATTATTCATTATGACAAATTGAAAGCTGGACTTGACGTGATTTTATAGAACATATATATTGATATTTTTGTTCGTTCAAGGGTAAGCTTCACTTGGTCCAGCCTTGTTTACATATCCATAATTATAATTTTTGGTCACAGAGTAGCCTATTGGGGTACTTAAGGGTGCTATGATAAGCATATAAAACATTTTTTTTTGTATGGATACTAAGATAAACATAAAAAACGAGAATATAAATGTATTCTATCTGTTTCCCGTGTTTTCTCCTTCTCAGATCCGGTGCAAAATATTCTATACCTATTCTCAGACTTACCGAATATACACAGAAAATGTCATGGTAATCCGTTCAACCGTTCGGAGGAGTATGGCAACTAACACGTGACACGAGAATTTTATATATAGATATATTTTTGTATGGACCCAATTTGCTTCTATTCTCGGAGTGTCTCAAGGATTCTTGATCATATTCATCATCATCATCAGCCTGCACTTGTAATGGTTCAGACGCATAGTGGCAAAAACTCAAATTAAGTGTATAGTAAGGTTGGTTGGAAGAGATCTCTTATAGAGATAAGTCCACCTTTGTACATGCCCTTTCTTATTGTTTTTCATGTAAATATCTGTGTGCAATAAAGAATATATATATATATATTACCTTATACGCAGATGACCAGATGCACATTCTGTAAATTACCAGATACGCAGATGACCAGATTCTGTTTTGCAAATTACCAGATCTATGTAACAATAAATAAATGAGCGAGCAAAGCGAGCAATGTTAGGTTCGGCCAGGTTTTAATGATTTAACAGTCAAAGAGTATCTCCCCACCCTGGGTACCACAATACTTCGCAGCAGAAGAAATCATCGGAAGATGACCCCTGATAATTTGCGTAACAGAATCGGTCATCTGCGTATCTGGTAATTTACGAAATGCACATCTGGTCATCCGCGTATAAGGTAATTTGCGTTTCTGCCACTATGCGTCTGAACCCTTGTAATCATTAATCATTTGTTTCTTTTTGGACACTTGATCGTCACTGTCACTCATCATCATTATATCAACCGAAAATCCAGGACTCCTCCAAGGATTTCCACAATGACTGGTCCTGCGCTGCCTGCATTCATCGGCTTCCCGTGATCTTCAGCAGGTCGTCATATATATAAATTATCATCATATTATAGAAAAAAAACATATTATCAATTGATCATATTATAGAAAAAAAAAACTATATCTAAACACAGATTATTAAATGTTCATTATTCCGAATTTCCACAGATTCCCAACAGAGCCCTCAGTACGTACAGCCTGGCTCCAGGCCCTGGGCAAAGTAAACTGGGAACCTAAGGAGCGGAGCGCGGTCTGCTCAGAACACTTTCTCTTTGAAGACTTGTATGAGACTCCATTTGGATTGCGGAAGGTTCGAGGTGGTGCAGTGCCTTTTATTGTACAGGTTTGTTTTAAAAGGCTGTTGATCAATTGTTTAATAATAGGGATGACGACAGCATGAGAAATAAATTATGAACTCTTGATCACTAAATTGCCTAGGAAAACTTCGGAAAACCTTATTCGTTTTGTTTTCCATCAAGTCTTTGACTTTTAATTCACCACAATCACAAAATAAGTACATAGAAGACGCTGCAAAACTATGACGTCATGCCTAGGTATGTCAAACATTTTTAGAACAAAATGTCGTTTTTGACAGATGATAAAAAGTAAATCAGATGACTAGCATTCGTCATCCCTATTATGTGTACATAAGGTTCTAATTTACAGAACAGAAGTTCTCGAGTGGTGACCACTCATCAGAAGACGTAGCGTAGGCAGGCCTACCACTTGGTGGACTGATGACCATTGTTGATGCTTTTTGTAACACAGGGCTCTCACTATTTTAGGATTCTGTAGTCAAAGTAGGTACCTTTATAATTTTGCCTTGTCCGTCAGTCAGTCCATCTGTTTGTCTGTCCATCAGTATGTCACAGCCTTTTTACTCGAAGACTATCACAGCTATAAAATCTGGTATGGATATACACGTCTGTGACACCTTATAAATATCTGGAATTAAAACTCTAACACCAACCAAACAGAGTCAAGCAAATTAGACTCCGCCGGGAATCGAACCCGCGACCTCCTGGTAAGAAGCGAGTGGACTAACCACTGTGCCAAATAAAATGCCAAGCAAAATTTTTTTAGGGTTCATACCTCTCCTATATGTAAAGTGGGGGTAATTTTTTTTAAGTCACATAACTACCTCATTGTTAGGTATCGTTGAATGGTTTTTTAAAACTAAGGCAGAGAAGATATTTTTTTCGATAAATGATTTGTTTACGAAATATTAAGTGTTGATTAGAGTTACCCCTACCATCAAAACCGTTGTTTCAGAAAATCTGAACATATAATCTAATCATTTAAAAGGAAAATTATCAGGGTTAAGTAAGCTTTGTTAACGGACGGCTTCGGCGTTCTGTAAAAAAACTATAGCCAACTTTCATGGTTCTAAGTAAAATGAGTACCTATCGTTAGCCAAAGAGATGAAGTTTACCATAAACAATAAAAATTGCAGTATAATATAGCTATTGTGTTCAGTTTGCAAATAAGTCAAAATTCCTGTGACGTGATATTGCTATTCTATCATTTGGCTTAAATTTCTCTAGCATTTTTTTATTATAAATTTTAAGTTACACTTCCTCTCTTTCACTAGCGACCAATTTGATTTAGAAACATGAATTTTTCCTATCGTATTTTATGTGAAACCTTAACCCAGTTTTTATTTTTGAAGTTGCTCTAATATCATTTGCAAGATATGACCCACTTAAGCAAAATAACATACATACGAGGTACATGGAAAAAAATATTAAAAGCCTTAAACTACGAATAAGTGAATTCGTAGGCCTTAAACAAAGAATTCACCAGCGATCGAAGCTGTTTAAAGTAAGCCAAACCTACATAACTTATTCATAGGCCAAACAATACTTTGATGCAAAATTAAATGCCATTTTGTTTTTATGCTCAAACATTTTTCAGGATTCCACCACCGGTGATTACGGAGAGCCAGCCAGCTTGAGGGTAGGATTTTAAATTGATTTACCAATGTTTATTAAAAAATATATATATATCCATGTGTATAAAATTATGCCTATCATTCTATAGAATACAACATTGAATTGAAACCCCCTTCTCCATTATATCATCGGATGACTACGCGCGAGCAGCGATTCCACCCCTTTGTCGTTAATGTTCCATCTATTCACTCTTGTCTTGAAGATTTCTAAATGGGGATGACGAATGCTAGTCATCTGATTTACTTTTTATCATCTGTCAAAAACGACATTTGGCTCTAAAAATGTTAGAAATATCTAGGCGTGATGTCATAGTTTTGCAGCGTCATTTGTGTACTCATTTTGTCATTTTGGTGAATTAAAAATCAATGACTTGATGGAAAACAAAACGAGTTAGGTTTTCCGAAGTTTAAGTAGGAGGGCCTCACCCCTAGCTACAACTGGATAGGTTCCGAGTTTTGATCCTGGAGGCGAACCGACATGGTGGTGTTTTCATACAAAACATCAGTACCTTGATATACATATCGAATTTAGTGATCAAGAGTTCATAATTTATTTCTGATGCTGTCGTCATCCCTATTATACGAATCGGGGAAAACAGACGCCGGCAGGGAATTCCA
Organism: Coleophora flavipennella; assembly: GCA_947284805.1. Lineage (NCBI taxonomy): Eukaryota > Metazoa > Arthropoda > Insecta > Lepidoptera > Coleophoridae > Coleophora > Coleophora flavipennella. The sequence goes on from OX369278.1 coordinate 4,598,316, forward strand.
CTTTTTGGCCGTTCTCATGATGAACGATAAATCAAAACGCTTCGTGCGTATATCTGAAACATCAACGACAAAGAGGTGGAATCGCCCCCCTGCGCCTGGTCGTATGGGGCATAAAGGTCGTGAAGTTCCTCAGCATACTGTCCGATATTAATCCTATAGAACACCAAAAGGCAGGCGATGCCCGAGGCGTTAAAGTTTGTTTGGATATTTAGAGATTGTGACACTTCTAATTGAATTTATATTTGCAGGTGTGCAGAATATGCCTAGTGATGAACAGAAAACTGTTTCCAATAAGAAAGTACAGGCTGGAGCAAGCTTATGAGCATCTTACTGGACTTAATGTAAGTACTTCATGCATAATCATGTAAATGACCCACTAACGTCCTCAATAGGGGATCGGACTGCTAGTCATTTGAGTTACTTTTTATTTCTTTTCTTCATTTCATTTATTTATATTTCTGTCAAAAAAGACATTTTGTTCTAAAAATGTTTGAAATACCTAGGCGTGACGTCATAGTTTTGAAACGTCATTTATATACTCATTTTGTGATTTTGGTGAGTTAAAAATCGAAGATTTGATGGAAAACAAAACGAGTGAGGTTTTCCGAAGTTTAAGTTGGAGGGCAATTTAGTGATCAAGAGTTCATAATTTATTTCTGATGCTGTCGTCATCCCTATTCTGGGGCGCGGGGTCTGTTGGGAAGGTTACGCCATACTCCACACAGGGGGGGGGGGGGGGGCAAGTCCGGGCTGGTGGGGGTTGTAGGGCTAGCGACGAACCCTACTGTCAGAAGTTTTTCAAGCCGCCTCTATAAGGCATCTGACTCGGCCCCGCGAAGCACGGAAACGGTCCAGAAAAATGCCACTAACAGTCAAACCCATCCAGATAATGACCGTGATTCAGGTCAGTTAACCTGTGTTATCGACCCAACAACGCAATTTGCACTGAGCTACGACCGCTGCATAACTATACGTCTATTCTCATGAAGGAGGAGAGAGTGGCGAAGTGCATCTTTTATTCTGAACTGGAGGAGGGTAAGCGGAAACATGGCGGACAGCTCCTCCGGTACAAAGATGTTCTGAAGCGACATATGAAAGGATGCAACATAGAACCCTCTCAAGTTGGCCATCACTTGGCCACAGTCTAAAGAATCCATACAGTCATCCAACAGACTGTTGCGCATCACATGGCCACAGTCTAAAGAATCCATACAGCATCCAACAGACTGTTGCATATCACATGCCCACAGTCTAAAGACTCCATACAGTCACCCAACAGACTGTTGCGTATCACATGGACACAGTCTAAAGAATCCATACAGTCACCCAACAGACTGTTGCGTATCACATGGACACAGTCTAAAGAATCCATACAGTCACCCAACAGACTGTTGCGTATCACATGCCCACAGTCTAAAGACTCCATACAGTCACCCAACAGACTGTTGCGTATCACATGGACACAGTCTCTAAGAATCCATACAGTCACCCAACAGACTGTTGCGTATCACATGGACACAGTCTAAAGAATCCATACAGTCACCCAACAGACTGTTGCGTATCACATGGACACAGTCTAAAGAATCCATACAGTCACCCAACAGACTGTTTCGTATCACATGGACACAGTCTAAAGAATCCATACAGTCATCCAACAGACTGTTGCGTATCACATGGACACAGTCTAAAGAATCCATACAGTCACCCAACAGACTGTTGCGTATCACATGGACACAGTCTAAAGAATCTATACAGTCATCCAACAGACTGTTGCGCATCACATGGACACAGTCTAAAGAATCCATACAGCATCAAACAGACTGTTGCAAATCACATGTCCACAGTCTAAAGACTCCATACAGTCACCCAACAGACTGTTGCGCATCACATGGACAGGGTCTAAAGACTCCATACAGTCACCCAACCGACTGTTGCGCATCACATGGACACAGTCTAAAGAATCCATACAGCATCCAACAGACTGTTGCAAATCACATGGCCACAGTCTAAAGACTCCATACAGTCACCCAACAGACTGTTGCGCATCACATGGACAGGGTCTAAAGACTCCATACAGTCACCCAACCGACTGTTGCGCATCACATGGACACAGTCTAAAGAATCCATACAGCATCCAACAGACTGTTGCAAATCACTTGGCCACAGTCTAAAGAATCCATACAGTCATCCAACAGACTGTTGCGCATCACATGGCCACATTCCAAAGACTCCATACAGTCATCCAACAGACTGTTGCGCATCACATGGCCACAGTCTAAAGACTCCATACAGTCATCAAACAGACTGTTACGCATCACATGGCCACAGTCTAAAGACTCCATACAGTCATCCAACAGACTGTTGCACATCACATGGCCACAGTCTAAAGACTCCATACAGTCATCCGACAGACTGTTGCGCACCACATGGCCACAGTCTAAAAAATTGGTTGCCTGTAAAATCGGTTTACTGACGATAGTTTAACGTGATAACGTCATAACGTAACGGGACAATGAGTCATTCTTTTTCGTGCGTGCAGCCGGCGTCCATCGATTTATTAGACGTTATCACGTCAAAAATCCATACAGTCATCCAACAGACTGTTGCGCATTACATGGCCACAGTCTAAAAAATCCATACAGTTCATCCAAAAGAAACGTCTGTACCAGGAATTCGTGCGGGGCAGAGGGGAGTTCATCATTTATTGACGTTTCTGTCATCATCTCAGTTAAGTATTGACATCCCATTAAACTTTATTATTATTGTTTTTGTAGCTGAGAGAGAAGGACACGTTACCAGAGAGGCTTTGCTACGAATGTGCACATCGACTGCTAAACAACAGCAAGTTCAGGCGCAAGAGTCTCCTTGCGCACGCGCTGCTAACTGAACTGGTGGAAAAACAAGGACATGTAAGTGGAAACTTAAGAGCCCGCTGGAGTTCATGAAGTCCAGCGGGCTCTTAAGAGCGTATACACAAAATCGTATCCCATACAAACTTACTACTAATTCTACTTCTTGAAAATGGATGGGCCGATTCTAATGAAACTTTGTACACATAAGCTAGTCACCAAATTCTAGATTGTGGTTAGATTGCATTTTCTCAATTATTATTTTTAAAAAAGATTAGCGAATTTTAAGATTACTATGAAAACCTTAAATCACTATTAATCATCACATCAGCTCATATACGTCCCCACCGGGGGGCTCGAGCCTACCCTGAATTAGGGCGATCGGGCCTAAGTCGACCACGCGGGCCCTGTCCAGGTTGGTCGACTTCACACATAACCTTCGAGTTTCTTTGCAGGCATATGCAGGTTTCCTCACGATGTTTTCCTTCACCGTAAGAGCGTCGGATAAACAAACGTACATATGAGATCGCAATTCGAAAACAAATTGGTACGTGGCAGTATCGAACCACTACCTCTGGGACAGGAGGTAGCGGCCCTTATTTAGCGTCACTATTTTTTTCGAAAATGTAATCTACCCGTTAACCGCCTCCGTGGCGTAATGGTTAGTCCATTCGCTTCACACCAGCAGGTCCCGGGTTCGATTCCCGGTGGGGTCACCTTGTAAGACTCGGTTTTGTTGGTGGTAGGGCATTTTCTAAGCCCGCCTGGCTATAAGTATTGCCGCCAAACATCAGTGTTAAAAACATTGATGTGTTCCGGCAAGAAGATAAAATAGCCAGTTCTCCATTGCGTTGGGGAATCTTGGCAAACCCGCTTCTATCTTCGGCATCATCGTCACTTACCATCTGGTGAAATGATGCCAAGGACTTACCAATAGTGATAAAAAAAACTACGAGTAGAATTTCGTGACTTGCTTATGTGTATGAAGTTTCATTAGAATCAGAATTAGATTTTGACTGACTCGGTGGCTCAGTAGTTAGTGCCCTTGACTACTGATCCGAGGGTTGTGGGTTCGATCACCACCCAGGGCAAGCATTTGTGTGATGAGCAGATTTGTTTGCTCTGTGTCTGGGTGTTAAATATATCTATATATGTATGTATTTAAAACGTATATAAGTATGTATATCAGTCTCTGGTAACTCATAACACAGGGAATCCTACTTTGGGGCCAGATGACCATGTGTGATTTGTCCCTAAATATTTATTATTATTTAATTCATTTCCAAGAAGTAGTAATTTTAAGTTTGTGCGTGAAACGATTTTGTGAATACGCTCTTAACTACTCCAGGCCACACAAAGCAATATGTTAAAAATGGCACGAACGCAATGTGCGTTCCAATAAAAAAAAAATGATATGGAACTTCGTTGGTGATATTAACTTTTTGGATTAACTTGTATCGTAATGGAAAAAATACTTTATAACGTTATTTTGTTATAAAGTATTTTTTTATTTTGGTATTGTGTTTATAAAGTATGCCAATATAAATTCGTTTTGAAGTTTATAATTCGAACTTTACGATATAAGAGTAGATAAAAACTATTTCAAACCTGAATGACTTTAGGTTTTTCTCCAGCTTATCTTACAATCATCTTTTTTCAGCTCACAACACAAAATTTGAGAACAATAAACCTCGAAAACAACGTACTCACATCTTCACTAGTAACTAAAATCTTCAGTCCAGATCATCACAATCTCTATATTAATACAGAAAAGGAAGAAACACTTATAGATAACAATAAAGAGCAAGTAGATGATCTAAATTTAGATTTAGAAGTCAAAGATGAATCAAATAATGGTAACCAGATTTTTATTAATGAAACTGACGACTTGAACAATCAAGCAGATGAAATTAAAGACGAAATAGACATAGACAATGATGGTTTTGTTAATGATAATCACAGTCATCACAGCGATGTAGATTTCAATGTATCGGACAAAGAATATTCATCGGACGACAGTATACCTCTAGAAAGGAGAAGGATAAAGAAGCACACAAGAAAAAAGACTGCAAAACAGAAAACACAGAAAAAAGATTCAGTCAAAAAAGTTCGTAAAAAAGCAGCTAACGTGTCGAATGAACCGAAAATCGATAGGCGTAGAAAACCATTCTTGAATGACGATCTCAACGAAACATTGTTTACTATAACTAATTTAACTATAGAGGAGCAAGTTGCTGAAATAGATAAAAGGCAAGAAAGTGCTAATTACAAAAATGCTGTGTTCAAATGTACTGAGTGCTACAAAGGGTTTTTAGATGAGGACGCTTACAATGGACACATGACTAGGCATACTAAAGTAAGTCTTCACAATCCATATACTTTTTTTATTTATATGCTTTTTACCCGACAGCCCATAAAGAAGGATAATGTTTTTCAAATGTATATATGTCACAAGCGTCGGTGGCTCAACCGGTAACGACTCGGTCCTCCTAACCAGAGGTGCCGGGTTCAAATCCGGACGGCCAATGTATCAATGAGTTTTTCGAAACTTACTTACATATGAGATTGCTTTAACGGTGAAGGAAAACATCGTGAGGAAACCTGCACACACCTGCGAAGAAATTCGAAGGTTGTATGTGAAGTCGACCAACCCGCAGGCCCGATCGCCCTAATTCAGGGTAGGCTCGAGCCCCTCGGTTGGCACGTACATGAGCTGATATGATGATGTATGTATGTCTGTTTCTTCAGCTGAGCCAGTAGCCTAAATCGCTTGATGAATTTTGAAGTGGACGGTTTCGTTAGATTTGTTTTGATCCCGTGAGTGACATTGAAAACTAAAAATGAGCACACCTGAAAACGTAGCGTAGGCACTAGGCAGGCCTTCCACGCGGTGGACCGACGACTCGGTGAAGATCGAAAAGCGGGCTTAGAAAATGCCCTTCCACCAACCAAACCGAGTCTTACAAAGTTATACTCCGCCGGGAACCGAACCCGCGACCTTCTGATGTGAAGCTAATGAATTGAACCTCCACGCCACCTAGGCGGCCAAAATGTATGCATTTTATTGGAGTTTACTCCTTAAGAATCGATTTTCATATAAGGCGCCCGGTATGAAAAAAATATGAGGAGTAAAATCTAGTAATCGCGTCACGTTTTTCGCGCGCAACCTATTGTGCGCACCTTTTTCACGCGATACAAAACAGTCAGGATTGACTGAATCTAAGATGACGTCACAACTCAGAATCAGATCTGTCATTGTTGCAGTCTAGATAAACAAACCAAGAAAATAGTATTTTAATGTACCATTCTTTGCCGCAGTTTGCAAATCAAATGTTATAAAAAAAGACCGCATTTTGGTTTTGTTTAACAATTATTTGTATTCCAGCAATGCGGCGAACACCAGTGTGACGTATGCAAGACGCACTTCAAACACCCGCACGCTTTAAGGAAACATATAACAGCTCATCACACGCAGAGGTTCAGTTGCAACCAGTGCCCTTACGTCACCACGCATCGGTAAGACTGAAAGAATTGATTGATTGATTGATAACAACTCACCCTTAATACGTGCCTTGGTACTCCTTAATAACTATTCAATATCATGCTGTTAGGTTGTTTAACAATTTGCCAATAGATTTGAAAAACTTATTATATACAAGTCAGTTTCGGTCCAAGCTCAGGTCACTTTTGTTAGAAAAAAAATATTATAGCCTGGATGACTATTTCAAAACATGAATATGAAGACATTGCCAATTATAATTACTATTGCGACATTTATTTGAAATTATTAATACTCAATGACATGCTAATATATATATTTTTTGTTTTGTGGTATTTGTGAATTTCATTACTACGACATTCTGTTAAATGTCAATTTTTTTTATTATTATTTAACTCTTAGAAAATTTGACATTTTGTATTTTTCTTAGGTATCGATTGTTATTAATTTATATTTTGTTATTATCTGTGTAATTTAATAAAATATTTTTTTAAATGTAATTTGTTCTTGAAATAAATGAAATGAAAAATGAAAAAAAATATCCAAGAACACTCAGTTTGATATTTTTAGTGATTCATGGCGAAGTATATCTGATGCTTGCCTAAGTTTATGTGAGAGCATTGACAATAGGCCAACAACCTGTATCTCTTAGTTAAGTTTTATTATAATCATACAATAGCGTTAATTTTAATCTTAAGTTAGAATACAGTGCTTTGGAAGTTTTCTGTAAGCTGTATTTTTCCTGATTAAATAAAATGTGTTGATAACACTTTATTGCACAACATAAGAGAAAAAAAAGTTAAAATCATTTAGGAATTTGTACATATAGGCGGTCTTATCGCTAACAAGCGATCTCTTCCAGTTAACCTTTACACAAATTTTTCGAGAAACCTAAAAACTGTTATGTGCAAGCTTTAATTTCGTATTCTTCTCTCGAAACCCTTTCATTGGTTATCCATATCATTGGGTTCATAAAAAAATTACTGATCTGCAATAATATCAGTTCTTATACGTCCCCACCGGGGGGCTCGAGCCTACCCTGAATTAGGGCGATCGGGCCTTAGTCGGCCACGCGGGCACTGTGCGGGTTGGTCGACTTCACACACAACCTGCGAGTTTCTCCGCAGGCGTGTGAAGGTTTCCTCACGATGTTTTCCTTAACAAATCAACAGTAAACATTACACTTATTAGTAGCAAATAATAAAGCTAAGTATATCAGACTTGATGAAAAATTTACAAATAGTTTGGTTTGTATGGGAGGTACTTAACCCAGATTTTTCCTACAATAATGAAGTACTCAGTGCAGTAAGCCTAATTAAGTGTTAATTATTCGCAAATTTTCATTAAAATCGTTAGAGCTATTTTTGAGAAAAAATAACATACAATCTGGATTTGTATGGGAGGTTCTTTATTCAGATTTTTCTTTGTACAACGGACTACCGCCTACAGTAGGCCATATACAGTTATAGTACATACCGAGTTTTAACAAAATCGTTAGAGCCATTTTTGAGTAAAAAAGTAGTACGATGGTAACCATAAAAAGAGATAGGGGAAATATAAAAAAAACGCCTGAAGATAGAAAATAATATTGCCCTAATCCGAATTTCACCCAAATCCGTCCAGTAGTTTGGGAACTTGAGCACTGGACGGACGTACAGACACTCAAAACACATATAAAGGGTGACTTTTAATTAGTTCTTGATAGCAAAAGGTATGCATGTATTCGTGATTAAAAACAACTTTCCCAAAGAAACTATGTAAAATATGAAAAAAAAAATGTTTGGTCCTCGATACATAATAATAAGTTATCAAATCGGCAAAAATGTATAAAGGACCAAATGTTTTTTTCATATTTGACATATAGTTTCTTCGGGAAAGTTGTTTGTAATCACGAGTACATTCATATCCTTTGCTGTCAAGAACTAATTAAAAGTCACCCTATATTTTTTTGTCATTTCTTAGTGTAAGACAATCGATCCCATCAAAATCTCAATCTCAAAGTCGCTCGAAAGTAAAAACCGCCTGCATTTAAAGCCTTAAAGAGTGACACTCAGGGACATAGGATAGTTTTTATGGCTTAAAATGCTGAACACTTCAAATACCGTCTTGCAAAAGTAGAGTCAAATTTTAAGGCTTATTCGATCCTCTAGATTAGATTAATTAAAGTGAAACTTTTATTACATCGTCTCAAAATTTTTCGTCTGTCTATTGCATGTCGCGTGACGGTCGCTTTCGTCTGACGGTGTGATCGTTTCGTCCTCTGTACCGTAGCGAGAGCAGCCATGATCGTTTCGTCCTCTGTAAAGTTTCACTTTTACCACTTACCACTTTCGTCACTTACCACCAGGTGAGATGTTGTCAAGGGTTTACCAATTAAGCATTAAAAAAAAAACCGTGGTTTCATAAAACCGCACTCTTACTTTTTTTCATTGTTTCACAGACAAACCGCGAGATTACACGAGAGGTGGCACAAAGGAACTAAATACCAATGCCCGCACTGTCAAGACGAGTTTGTGTAAGTACTCTCTCCTCGCGTTGTACGACGCCCCCTATACGTAGTCCGTCGCCCCCGACACGTCCTCATGGATCCCGATGATCCAATCACGCTAGCCGTAGCCGCCATGACCCGCCCCCCAACAGACAGAGAAACAGCACACCGACATTCTGCCCTCACCGGCGAGGGCAGCGTCTCCCCACTTCAGGCGCTATCTGCACATACCAGACCGCTTCACTCCGATCGTCCCCCCTCCAAGCAACGACCTAAGCCGAGGACCTGGGCGCCCTTCGGCAGTTACATCTTTTGCTTTGCTTTTAGGTTGAGTGCCCTCCGCGCTCACCTCCTCTGTCTGGTAAACACATACACACACATACAATGAAATTACTACAATAAAATTGCCCTAACCCAAATTTCACCCAAATCCGTCCATTAGTTTGGGAACCAGAGCACCGGACGGACGTACAGACAAACACACACACACATACCCCCCCCCCCCCCCCCCCCCCCCCCGCCACACACACACACATGCCAACAAACACACAGTTATACACCCTATTATACCTTACCTCACAAGCAAAATACTTATATGTGAAATAGCATTAACAGTTTGAACAGTTATTTCAGTTAAAAAAATAAATTTTAAGTTGAAACGGTACCTTATGTTTAAACCACCTCCGTGGCGTATTGGTTCAGGCCATTAGCTTCACATTAGGAGGTGGGGGGGTTCGATTCCCGGCGAAGTCTAACTTTGTAAGACTCGGTTTGGTTGGTGGATGGTCATTTTCTGAGCCCGTCTGGTTAGCTACCACCATCTTATCTAAGTCTTGCCGCCAAACATCAATGCTGAAAACATTGATGTGTTCCGGTTTGAAGATAAGATAGTCAGTTCCCCATTGCGTTGGGGAATTTTGGCAAGCCCACTTTCATCTTCGGCATCATCGTCACTTACCATCAGATGAGATGACGCCAAGGGCTTACCAATTGTGGATAATAAATAAAAAAACTTATGTTGTTGGTGCCTAATATACAGGCTGTGCCTAGTTTAGGATCAATGTAAAGATTCTAAGGTACTGTTTCTTAATAAATTATTTGTAATGTATTTGTGGAGCGTGCTATGCTCGAAGTTTCTCTGCGTGATTGAATCAGAAACGAGGAGATCATCAGGAGAACCAAAGTAACCGACATAGCTCACAGAATCGCTAAACTTAAGTGGCAGTGGGCAGGGCACATAGCTCGTAGAACAGATGGCCGTTGGGGCAATAAAGTTCTCGTGTGGCGACCGCGCACTGGAAAACGTAGCGTAGGCAGGCCTCCCACGCGGTGGACCGACGACCTGGTGAAGATCGCGGGATGCCGATGCATGCGGGCAGCGCAGGACCGGTCGTCGTGGAAATTCTTGGGGAGGCATTTGGCCAGCAGTGGACGTTTTTCGGCTGATATGATGATGAATGTATTTGTACCCTGAATTTTTGTTTGACCAAAATCTTAAAAATTGTTAAAAATTTCTAGAGCGGCCACCGCGCACAAGAGGCTTGTCACTCGGTGGATCGCCAACCTGATGAAGGTCGCGGGAAGCTCCTGAATGCGGGCAGCGCACGACCGGTCGTTGTTGACATCGTTGGGGAGGCCTTTATCCAGCAATTGACGTTCTTCGGCTGATATGATGAGGATGGTTATAAAATAGTACATTAGTGCAGAGGCCAGCGAAAGAGGCATTGATGGACGAACGTAACGTAAATACGTAAGTTCATCAACGCCTAGTTGTGGCCAATGCTTGTATAGTACTTTTCTCAAATAATGCGCGGAAATTAAAACTTCAATAATTACTTTTCAAAATCAATGACGAACATCGAACAACAGTAATTATTCACGCGTCAAAGTGTTCAGTTGTTTTTTTTTTTCAATAAACAGCGTTCTATTTGCAAGTGAGTTCGAAATTTAAATAAAACCTTTGATAGTTACCTCCTTGGTTGCCATGTTTTGGAGTAAAATATAGTTCCATTTTTAAATTACACGACAGATATGAGTTTACATGGTAGTTTATTTGGCCGCTAAACACTATAGACTTTAGTCTATTTGCTCCATGCTATAGATATTGATTTGCATACAACTTTTTCCGGCCGCTGTTATCATGTATTTGGCCAGTACAGCAATTTCGATTTATCTCGAAGAAGGTTGTCAAAATAATGCTCAAATTTCCAAGCATGTTTGAGAAAATATAATTTTCATCACACCTATAAGAAAAACTACGATTGGTTCCTCAATAAGTGCGAACAAAATTCTACTTTTCTCCCTGTAGGAGTTTTGTTTATGTCTTCTGATTCGGAACAATCAGAAGACAGAATGCTCAAACCAATGTCTGTAGGTATATATGTCGCAGGATAATCGCAAAATCCGTCGTTTCGCGAAAATCCTAGGAATATTGCACACTATGGAGAAACTCCGAATAAAATTGTGCGGGGCTCCTTTTTACGGTAGAAAAAGGCATACTAACCAAACCTAACCTACCTAACGAAGCAGGGCTCCGTCCGACTTGGTATTATTCGTCGTTTCCATAGTGTGCAATATTCCTAGGATTTTCGCGAAACGACGGATTTTGCGATTATCCTGCGACATATACATATACTGTAGTTAATTTTTGTTATTGGTTGTGATGAAAAATTTTATGTGTCACTCACTCAGGGCCCAAAATATTTTATTCTCGGACGACGTGTATTGAATTACTCGCTAAGCTCAGGGTTAAAACTAGCGCCCTCGGAACAAAACATTACTTTGTCCCCCTGTTACACAAATAACTATTTCGTGTTTTCCAACAGTAAATTCACGACTTACATGGGTCATGTCCGCATCAAGCACCCGTCGGACTTTGTGTGCCAACTGTGCGGGTTCTCCTTCGTGAGCGAGAAAGGGATAGAGCTACATAAGAAGCTGAAACATCGGCTGGAGCAGGCTGAGGTAAGATTACGATAAGACCGGCTATTGTACTCCCTTTTTTTTTTGATGTGTAACATCTTTGCTCTCGCTTTCCTGCAATTTGTGGGAGTGATTTCGTGAAATGGGACGGAAATGTGTAACAGGAAATGCGAACGTTTTTTAATTCTCGAAAACTAAGGTTGTCATAGCCATGCCGCCTAGTGTGATGGCAAAGGCAAAGATGACATACTACTATTAGAAGGGTCGGCCCGTGAATGTACGACCCGATAATTAATTAATTTCATAAGTATTTTGTCACATGTTACACATCATATGCGAGTACTGTAGGTCTCGTTTTTTTTTCTTTATTTTTTTACCCTTCTACCCTCGGCGTAGACTACTACTTTGTGCACTGTAATAAAAAAACTTGTACCTATTTTTTTTTTAATTCTGATATTTTTGTTGTTTGTTTAGATACCAGAGGACGGTCCCTTCTGTGAGTTGTGCAACGTACGATTTGTGTCGCCGGAGGCGCACAGGCAACACTTAAGGGTTTCCGCGCGACACAACACTAGCGACAAGTAAACATTTTATTTATTCGTGATATTGGTTCCAACCATTTGTAGCAGTAAAGTTCTCGAGTGGCAACCGCGCACCGGAAAACGACCTGGTGAAGATCGCGGGAGGCCGATGGATGCGAGCAGCGCAGGACCGGTCGTCGTGGGAATCCTTGGGGGAGGCCTTTGTCTAGCAGTGGACGATTTTCGGGTGATATGATGATGATGATGATGATATTGGTTCCAACCATTTGTAACAGAGAATGTTTGTGTCACGTCGATAGTTATTTGTGTAACAAGGGGACAAAGTAATAATTTGTTCCAAGGGCGTTAGTTTGAATTCTGAGCTCAGCGAAGGATTCCGAAGTAGAATCCTGAGTTTCTCTTCTTATCGTGTTGCACAATTAAACCTGCTATCCAAATTAGAATCTGGAGATTCTTATCGTGTGACACAATTAACAGTGCCATCCAAATTAGAATCCTGAGCTTCTTCTTATCGTGTTGCACAATTAACAGTGCCATCCAAATTAGAATCCTGAGCTTCTTCTTATCGTGTTGCACAATTAACTGTGCTATCCAAATTAGTATCCTGAGCTTCTTCTTCTTCTTATCCTGTGCACAATTAACCGTGCTATCCAAATTAGAATCCTGAGCTACTTCTTCTTCTTATCCTGTGGCACAATTAACTGTGCTATCCAAATTAGAATCCTGAGCTTCTTCTTCTTCTTATCCTGTGGCACAATTAACCGTGCTATCCAAATTAGAATCCTGAGCTTCTTCTTCTTATCCTGTGGCACAATTAACTGTGCTATCCAAATTAGAATCCTGAGCTTCTTTTTCTTATCTTGTGGCACAATTAACCGTGTTATCCAAATTAGAATCCTGAGCTTCTTTTTCTTCTTATCGTGTGGCACAATTAACTGTGCTATCCAAATTAGAATCCTTAGCTTCTTCTTCTTATCGTTTGGCACAATTAACCGTGCTATCTAAGAGATAGTCGGCGGTTGCCTAGTGTTGAACTTAGCATCACATGCAGTCACGTGTAGGGCATATTTAGATTCACACCTACGGCCGTGTGCAACGCGACCTTCATACACATCTGGGATCAGATGTGCAGGTTTCTTCACGATGTTTTCCTTCACCGTTAAAGCAATCGGTAAGTATATGTACGTAAGTTTCGAAAAACTCATTGGTAAATTGGCCGTCCAGATTTGAACCCGGGACCTCTGGTTCGGAGGACCCACTCGTTACCGATTGAGCCACCGACGACGCTTAATTCTGAGCTTAGCGACGTATTCAATATACGCCGCCCGAGAATAAATTATTTGGGCCCCGAGTAACGCACACATTTTTTCACCACGACCTTATGAGTAAAAGAAACTAGTGTGTAGGTACATTGGCCGTCCGGATTTGAACCCGGTACCTCTGGGTAGGAGGACCGAGTCGTTACCGGTTGAACACCTTGACCAATCTTGATGAAATTTGGTATACATATAGCCCCACCGAGGGACTCGAGCCTACCCTGAATTAGGGCGATCGGCCCTTGGTCGACCACGCGGGCCCAGTGCGGGTTGGTCGACTTCACACACATCCTTCGAGTTTCTTCGCAGGCGTGTGCAGGTTTCTTCACGATGTCCTCCTTCACCGTAAGAGCGTCGGATAAACTTACGTATGAAATCGAAATTCGAAAACACATTGGTACGTGGCAGGATTTGAACCATGACCTTCCCGAATAGGATGTAGCGGCCCTAGCCGTTTCGCCACCGACGCTCTTGTATAAACGCCTCCGTGGAGTAATGACAGTCTATTCGCTTCACACCAGGAGGTCGCGGTTTCGATTCCCGGCCGGGTCAACTTGTTAGACTAGGTTTGGTTGGTGGGAGGGCAATTTTCTAAGCCCGCCTGGCTAGCTGCCACCATCTTATCTAAGTCTTGCCGCCAAACATCAGTATGTTTGGCGGCAAGACTATCTTATCTTATCTTCAAACCGGAACACATCAATGTTGTTAACACTGGTTAACAACATTAATGTGTTCCGGTTTGAAGATAAGATAGCCAGTTCTCCATTGCGTTGGAGAATCTTGGTAAGCCCGCTTCCATCTTGGCAAGATGATGCCAAGGGATTACCAATTGTGAATAAAAAAAATAAAAAAAATTGAGTTAAATTATTGAATTAATAATTTTATTTTTTCTTCGAGCGCACGCGCGCGGCAAACCGACTAGGAGTCGAAGTTGTCGCCATGACCGAAATCGGTCGGATAGATCATCATCATCATCATCATCAATTTTAATTTATTTACCTGCAATTTGACAGAGACTCCCGAGAAGCGAACAAACCTAAAGGCCGGAAAACTAAAGATGCGAAGGAAAAAGAGAGGAAAGCAAGAGATAAGCTCGAGAAAGAGATGGGAGATAATAGAAGAGTATATCCTAGTCAGATGAGAAAGGCGGAAGGACCCATACCCTGCGAACAGGTACACATAAATACATAATATAATATTTATTGTTACTTGTTTTTAAAGTGAAACTTTTATTACATCGTCTCAATTTTTTCGTCTGTGTGTTGCATGTCGCGTGACGGTCGCTTTCGTCTGACGGTATAATCATTTCGTCCTCTGTACCGTAGCGATAACAGCCATGATCGTTTCTTCCTCTGTAAAGTTTCACTTTTACCGTGGTTTCATAAAACCACACACTTTTTTTTGTGGGTTTCATTATTTCTCTCTGTTGGAGAAGGGTTTTCCATTTTCATTAAATTCTTAAGGGAACCCTCCTTGATTGATTTGCATTAAGATTCGGACCTACTATAATATTTACATCAATTAATATTTCTGAAGTATTATTTAATACAGCCTATAATGACTACCTTACAATAGGGTTATACAATTTCCTTGTAACTGCTTAATCCACTAAAGTTAAAACATTTATCTCTGAGTTACAATGTTTTACTCAGTCGTAATATTTTTTTTTTCAATTTTGAAGCGTTTGTATCTCAGACTTACAATGCTTTTGAATGGATGTAATGAAATTATTTTCTATGTATCTCACGAAAATCTGTGAAAACTAATTTATACAGCTTAGGGAAATAGTTATACAAATGAACCAAAAGGTATAAAATTAATATCTGTTATAAAAAAATTCATTAATTAAGTAGTTTTTTTTCTAGGATAAAATAAAACTTTGAAGCTCACTCCTGAAAAATGACATCAAGTGAGTTCCAATGTTTTTGGATGGGGGTGTCGATATCATTATCATCATCATATCAGCCGAAAGACGTCCACTGCTGTTCAACGGTCTTACCCAAGGATGTTCACGACGACTGGTCCTGCGCTGCCTGGATTCAGTAGCTTCCCGCAACCTTCACCAGGTCGTCGGTCCACCGAGAGGGAGGCCTGCCTACGCTACGTCTTCCGGCGCACAGTCGCTATTCGAGAACTTGTCTGTCACAACGGCCGTCCGTTTTACGAGCTATGTGCCCCGCCCACTGCCACTTGGCTTTAGCGATTCTATGAGCTATGACGGTTACTTTAGTCCTCATACGGACCTCCTCATTTCTGATTCGATCACGCAGCGAAACTCCGAGCATCGCTCTATGCCCTTGTGTACCTTGAGTTTTCTTATGAGGCCTATAGCACAGATGAGATACTAGTTACTTCTTATAAAACGAAAATACCTACGCATTTATTCACCTACTCCTTCCCACTGTTAGACAATACACGGAAACATGGGTATTAAGGCGCTCGACTTAGCGGTTATAACTGCGTAGACAGGCGGCGCGCGAATTCCGACGGCGACTGTACGGCGTTCTAGCGCTCGCTAGGGTTGATTCATGAAAATGAAAACGATGTAAATGTTTTAGAAGTGACGGTTTTTATTTATTTGATTAGTTTGTGTAATAGTCGTACTAGTTGAACGTACTTAGAAGGTGCGCGAGCTTGCACCGAATTACAAGTTACCTTTCAGTTTTGTTTGTTATGTTAAAACTAGTTAAATCCTGATTGACGCGTTCTGATTGCGACCCGATAGTTTTTTTTTAAATCCACAATTGATAAGCGTTTACCAAGATTCCCCAACGCCCAACGGGATCTGGCTATTTTATCTTCAAGCCGGAACAAATCAATACTGTTAACACTGATGTTTGGCGGCAAGACTTAGATAAGTAAGATGGTGGTAGCTAGCCAGGCAGCTATTAAAATGCCCTACCCCCAACCAAACCGAGTTTTACGAAGTTGACCCCGCCGGGAATCGAACGCGCGACCTCCTGGTGCGAAGCGAATGGGCTAACCATTACGCCACGGAGGCGGTGGCATTACTGATCAGCATGCAAGGTTGCGAGACCGCGCGACGACGGCTCGACGAACATTTTTTAACTTGCGCACTCGCTTGCTCGATATTACGTAGATAAATTTATGTCAGAGACTTTATGAGTAGGTAACTACGTTGTTATTCAAAAAGGCAGGCCCCCGTCACTCGGTCAAGCAGGCGAGAT
Source organism: Coleophora flavipennella (assembly GCA_947284805.1). NCBI lineage: Eukaryota > Metazoa > Arthropoda > Insecta > Lepidoptera > Coleophoridae > Coleophora > Coleophora flavipennella. The sequence continues at coordinate 4,615,120 of OX369278.1, forward strand.
AATTACCTACACATTGGCGCAGTCTCCGCTCGTCAGCGCTAGAGCGCCGTACAGTCGCCGCCGCAATTCGCGCGCCGCCCGTGTACGCAATTATAACCGGTAAGTCGAGGGCCTTATATCCATGTTTCCGTGTATTGTCTGACAGTTGGAAGGAGTAGGTGAATAAATGCGTAGGTATTTTCGTTTTATAAGGAAGTGCAATATCTGTTACGAAGTAACTAGTATCTCATCTGTGACAAAGGTGTTAAAATTTTATTTGATATGGTCAAAAATTAACATGCCTGGTGCCACCATAGAAAGGAGCCTGTTGCTTTTTATCCGACTGCCCAAAAAGGAGGGTAATTTTTTTCAGGTGTATGTATGTATGTCTGTTTCGTTGGCTGGGCCTGTAGCCTAAACGGCTTGATGGATTTTGGAGTGCGAGGTGTCGTTAGATTCGTCTTGGTCCCGTGAGTGACATAGGATACATTTTTCCCCGACTTGCCGAAAAAGAGAAGTTATGTTTTTATGCAGTCGGGTTTAATTTTTTTAAGTGAAATTGGTTTTATTTGTATATTAGTAATTTTATAAACTACAAAGAAAATATTTATGCAGTCGGGTTTAATTTTTTTAAGTGAAATTGGTTTTATTTGTATATTAGTAATTTTATAAACTACAAAGAAAATATTTATTTTCATCACACAGTGCGGCCTCCAGCTAGAAGACTCCAGAGCGTACCATAGTCACTTCAGGCGAATGCACCCAGACAAGAATCGAACCAACTATCCCTCGATGAAGTCCCCTTGCATGTGCGAGGTCTGTGGGCGGATGTTCCAGGTAAGGAGTTCTCGAATTTCCTTTGTAATTAGATTATAGGGATGACAGCATCAGAAATAAATTATGAACTCTTGATCACTAAAATAGTCAACTTAAACGGAAAACCTTACTCGTTTTGTTTTCCATCAAGTCTTCGATTTTTAATTCACCAAAATCACAAAATGAGTACATAAATGACGCTGCTAAACTATGACGTCACGTCTAGGTATTTCTAATATTTTTAGAACAAAATGTCGTTTTTGACAGTTGATAAAAAGTAACTCAGATGACTAGCATCGTCATCCCTATTCGATTTTACATGCGTCGTTTGCCAAAACTGGTCATCTACTCATCAAGCGGGACTACTTTCCCCTAGGAAATATAACATCATAGTGTCAGCTCATATACGTCCCCACCGAAGGGCTTGAGCCTAACCGGAATAAGGGCGATCGGCCCTTTGTAGACTACGCGGGACCAGTGCGGGTTGGTTGAATTCACACATCATCATCATTATCATGGACAAAGGCTTCACACACAAATATAAAACTATACAATTAAAGCTAAAAAAATGACTTTCCATACAAAGTTGGCCAATTAGTCTGAGTTTGAGAAGTTTTTTTATTCGATTGTATAGGTTCGAGAAGCCGGAGCGGTCTCCTCCTTTTTTAGAGTTCCGTACACTCAAAGGGTGACAAAGCCTCCGCTGTCCGCCTGTCTGTCTGTCAGCGGGCTGTATTTCATGAAATTTTTATTTTTGTTGCCGCTATAACAGCAAATCCTTACAAATATTATAAATGTGAAAATGTGTTTGTTTGTTTCTTTGTTACCTTTTCACGCTTCAACGCCTTGACCAATCTTAATGAAATTTGGCATGCAAGTAGCCTGTGTCACGAGGAAGGACATAAATAGCATAGCTCGATGCAGTTCCTGAGGGAACTGAAAATATATTCTTTTTTGGTTAATTTCACTTTTTGGTTGAGGGGGTGGGAAATGACACGATTTAGAATTTTTTTTCTGAAGAAAATCCATGTCCACGCTTGCGGCTCGCGCACCGCGCACCCTCTAAGGCAGTCACAAAAACGATGTCCACGCGGGCGAAGCCGCGGGCAAAAGCTAGTAAAATAATAAAAGTTAATAATTAGGGCTTTTAATAAATTAATGTGTTTTTAATAAGTATTTTAGAGGTATTTTTGATTTAGCTCTATCGTAAAAACGGAAATACATACAAAGCGTGAAACTTGGTGTGGCTTGCGTTGATGTCTTTTGTTTGTAATGTTAATAGGTATCATTGTCATAGTTTTGGAAGTAACTACTTAGTAATCTGTGGTTTTGGGGAGAGCTGTGTGGTACGGAACCCTCGAACCGCCAGTCCGATTCGCACTTGGCCGATTTTTGAAGTGTGTTAAACATATCTTTGTTGTAACCGCCTCCGTGGCGTAATGTTTAGTCCAGTCGATTTGGATTTCCGGCGGGGTCAACTTTGTAAGACTCGGTTTGGTTGGTGGTAGGGCTTTTTCATAGCCAGCCTGGTTAGCTACCACCATCTTATCTAAGTCTTGCCGCCATACATCAGTGTTAACAGGATGTGTTCCAGATAAGATAGCCAGATCCCCATTGCGTTGGGGAATCTTGGTAAGCCCGCTTCCATCTTTGGCATCATCGTCACTTACCATCAGGTGAGATGATGCCAAGGGCTTATCAGTTGTGGATAAAAAAAATATGTTTCCTTTCCAGAGCTACGCTCTTCTGAAAGACCATACGTGGACCCACACTGGAGAACGACCATTCAAATGTGACGCGTGCGGGAAGGCGTTCCGCATGAAGCAGCGACTAGTAGCTCATAGGTAATGTAGATCGATATCATCATATCACCCCAATGACCTCCACTGTTGGACATAGGCACACCCTGGACACTTCATACAACGGGCCAGAAATGACATTTCAAAACAGGAATGACGGAACAAACAAAATGGCGGTGAAACCCTTTACTTTCGACAACCAAACTGTATCAATCTGCGTGACGAGGGGGTGAGGTCGCAATCTAGAGAGCGGCAGGGAGTGTCCATACTGTATGTTAGTACTAGTATTTATAACTTTGACATAGGCCTCCCCCTAACCCTACAACCTCCACTGTGACTTGGACCCCGTGTGTGGAGTAGGCCTAACTGTTATGGGTTGAAAACAATGAAAATGTATAAATAATTTGTTTTTATTCTTTATGTTTGTTTACATTGATGTGTTTCGGCTTGAAGATAAGATAGCCAGTTCTTCAATGAGTTGGGGAATCTTGGCAAGTCCGCTTCCGTCTTCGGCATCATCGTCACTTACCATCAGGTGAGATGATGCCAAGGGCTTACCAATTGTAAATAATAATAAAAAAAACTATTGGGACAAGGTCAAAGTATACATATTAGTACTAAATTACAGTATGGACACTCCCTGCCACTCTCTAGATTGCGATCTCACCCAGATTTATACACATTGGTTATAGTTTGGTTCTCGAACGTATAGGATTTCGCCGTGATTTTGTTTGCTCCATCATTTGTTTTTAGAAATGTCATTTCTAGACCGTTGTATGCAGTGTCCGGGGTGTGAAAAGGTGCAGGCAGCGTAGGACAGGTCGTTGCGGAACGCCTATGTTCAACAGTGGACGACTCTATCAATGTTGTGATGATGTGATGATGATGATGATGGCTTGTTTTCTTTGCAGGCGAGTGCACAGCCAAGTGAAAACCAGTTACGTGTGCAATTTGTGTGGAAAACACTTCTCTACGCATAGCAATAGACAGCGGCATATGTTTGTGAGTATTATTGACTTATTTCATCATTCATTCATTCATTACAGCTCATATACGTCCCCACCGAGGGGCTCGAGCCTACCCTGAATCAGGGCGATTAGGCCTTAGTCGACCACGCGGGCCCAGTGCGGGTTGGTCGACTTCACACACAACCTTCGAGTTTCTTCGCAGGCGTGTACAGGTTTCCTCACGATGTTTTCCTTCACCGTAAGAGCGTCGGATGAACGTACATATGAAATCTCATCTCATTAGTTTTCTGAGAACATGAGGAGCTAGCTCGGACTTTCGTCTTTGGCTGCTCGATTGTCCAGCGTTTGTTAATGAACAACCTTTCTTTTAAAAAAACCGGCCAAGTGCGAGTCGGACTCGAGCACGAAGGGTTCCGTACCATTATCTATAAAAATCACGTTTGTTGTATGGGTGCCCCACCTTAAATAATAATTTTATTTCAATTTAATTATTTATTTTTATAGTGAATAATACAACTCAATATTCTGTGAATATTTCAAGCCTCTACCTGTTGCCGTTATCAATATCAAGCAAAAACGAGCAAAAAATCACGGTTGTTGTATGGGAGCCCCCTTTTAATATTTATTTTATTTTGTTTTTTAGTATTTCTTGTTATAGCAGCAACATAAATACATCATCTGTAAAAAAATTCGACTGTCTAGCTATCACGGTTCATGAAATACAGCCTGGTGACAAACGGACGGACAGCGAAGTCTTAGTAATAGGGTCCCGTTTTTACCCTTTGGGCCACCCAGTATGATCAGTAACCACCGAGCGAGCAAAGCGAGCATTTTTAGGGTTCCCAAACCAGGGAACGGGACCCTATTACTAAGCCTACACCCTCCATACGTCTGTCTGTCTGTCCGACTTTTATACGGCTTTATCTTTGACTAAAATTATCACAAACTATGTGTTAATATGGTGGACTAGCTGTTTCCCGCGGTTTCATCCGCGTGGACAACGTTTCTATGGCTTTTCGAGGGTGCGCGGCTCGCGAGCGTGGAAAATAGTAGTCTATATGTTAATCCAGGTCTTAATCTGTCTACCTACCAAATTTCAGCCAGATCCGTTTAGTAATTTTTGCGTGAAACATACATCCATACTTTCTTACCAACTTTCGCGTTTATAATATTAGTAGGAATTACCAATAAATAATAAAAACGAAAAAAGTGAAAAATAACGGGGCGTCCCCATACAAGAAAAGTGTGTGGTGTAAGTACTAAAAGTAAGGAAACTGCAGTGGCTGCCATCAATATAATCATTTCATTTGACGCACAGCATTCTGATTCATCGTTCATCTTGCGAACGGTCAGGGAGTGGAGTCTGTGTTCCCCGATTCGTGTAATTTAGGAATCTTCAAAACGAGATTGAATAGGCACTATTCGAGCTTGCGCGTTACATCCTAGGCTACATCGGCGCTTACCATCAGGTGAGGTGCAGCCAGATGCACTGAAATTTTTAATGAAAAAACACATGTCTATAAAATGTTAAAACTGGTCCGAGTTGACGTCGAGTTGCCAGAATTTAGGTCACGTTTCACAGCAGATATCTCAAGTCTCCCGATTTTAATAGAACCACCACCGGTCTGCAGCTACTGGAGTGCTGAGACGATGAAGTCTTTTTTAGAGTTCCGCTCCCAAAGGGTAAAAACGGGATCCTATTACTAAGACTTCACTATCCGTCCGTCTGTCCGTCTGTCACCAGGCTGTATTTCATGGACCGTGATAGTTAGACAGTTGAAATTTTTACAGATGATGTATTTCTGTTGCCGCTAGTTAACAAATACTAATAATTGGATAAAAATGAAAAAATAAGGGTGGTCTCCATACAAAAAAGTGTTTTTTTGAAACGTGAAGAAACTAGCGCCATCTAGTATGATTATACGGAACTGAAGAAAATAGCGGCATCTAGTATGATAGTACGGAACTGAAGAAACTAGCGGCATCTAGTATGATGGTACGGAACTGAAGAAACTAGCGCCAACTAGTATGATTATACGGAACTGAAGAAACTAGTGCCATCTAGTATGATAGTACGGAACTGAAGAAACTAGCGCCATCTAGTATGATTATACGGAACTGAAGAAAATAGCGGCATCTAGTATGATAGTACGGAACTGAAGAAACTAGCGGCATCTAGTATGATGGTACGGAACTGAAGAAACTAGCGCCAACTAGTATGATTATACGGAACTGAAGAAACTAGTGCCATCTAGTATGATAGTACGGAACTGAAGAAACTAGCGCCATCTAGTATGATTATACGGAACTGAAGAAAATAGCGGCATCTAGTATGATAGTACGGAACTGAAGAAACTAGCGGCATCTAGTATGATGGTACGGAACTGAAGAAACTAGCGCCAACTAGTATGATTATACGGAACTGAAGAAACTAGTGCCATCTAGTATGATAGTACGGAACTGAAGAAACTAGCGCCATCTAGTATGATAGTACGGAACTGAAGAAACTAGCGCCATCTAGTATGATGGTACGGAACCCTATGTGTGCGGTTCTCACTTGCACTTGGCCGGTATTTTTGTTTGTTTTCGATCTGTTTTGTACTATTTTCTTTTTAATTCGTATTTGTTTGTATTCCAATTTTTGACTTTTCTACTGCTTTCATTCCTATATCATTACCTTTGCTTTAATTTGTTCGTTTTTATTTCTTTTTTTACGTTATTAAACTAGTATAGGTGGTAAAATACACTTCAATTGTTGCACTATTTTACTTGTGCTAGCTCAGACGCGATTGGGGGGCGCGTCGAGGCCGCGGTGCCATTACTTTTGATGTACCACGCTCTTGGACGATTTGCCCACCATATTTTTTTTTTATTATTCTCAATTGGTAAGCTCTTGGCATCATCTCACCTGATGGTAAGTGAAGTGAAGCGGGCTTAGCAAGATTCCCTAACGCAATGGGGATCTGGCTATCTTATCTTGTTGTTAACACTGATGTTTGGCGGCTTAGATAAGATAAGATGGTGGTAGCTAGCCAGGCGGGCTTAGAAAATGCTCTACCACCAACCAAACCGAGTCTTACATGTTGACCCCAGCGGGAATCGAACCCGCGACCTCCTGTTGTGAAGCGAATGGACTAAACATTACGCCACGGAGGTGGTTAAAATAATTTAGCTTTTTCGTTATTTTGACCAAGTATTCCTTCCTACAGATCCACACAGGCTTGAAGCCGTTTAAATGCGAGATGTGCGGCAAGGGGTTCAAGCACGCGAGCGAGAAGCGCGCTCACATCACTTACGTGCACCTGAAGAAACCCTGGCCGAAGCGTAGCCGCGGGAAACGGCGAGGCGACAGACAGGTGAGACCTAACACTTTTCATACACAAATAACTATGACGTCAGGCTGGAATGGTTTTTTTACTTATTAAATCAGCTCATATACGTCAAAAAAGTAATGCGGTACAGACACAGATATACGTCATCCGATTCATCTCATCAGCTCATATACGTCCCCACCGAGGGGCTCGAGACTACCCTGAATTAGGGCGATCGGGCCTTAGTCGACCACATGGGCCCAGTGCGGGTTGGTCGACTTCACACACAACCTTCGAGTTTAATCGCAGGCGTGTGCAGGTTTCCTCACGATGTTTTCCTTCACCGTAAGAGCGTCGGATAAACGTACATATGAAATCAAAATTCGAAAACACATTGGTACGTGACAGGATTCGAACCACGGCCTCCCGGACAGAAGGTAGCGGCCGCAACCGTTACGCCACCGACGCTCTTCGATTCGATTATCGATATATTTTTTTTCTAAATCGGTTGTTTGGTTAACAAATGAATCAAACAGTATTTGATTTATTTGTTTTTATGGGATTTATGAACTCTATCGGGCTCTTAAGTAAGGGATTGAAAGACAGGTAAACTAGTACAGGATGGCAACAAATTCAACTTTCAAATGATCTAACTTATTATTGTAACTAATAGAAGTGATATAACTAAAAGTAAAAAAAAAACAAGTGACGTGGAGGTGCTCCTGCCCGGCTGAGGCTAGGCCGAGGGTCGTGAGATCGATTTCCACCCAAGGAAAACTTTTGTGTGAAAAACAGGTGTGATTGGGTGTTTAATATGTATGTATAATATTTATTTATGTTTTTGTTTGTTTATGTATAAGGCCCGTAAATACGTGGGTTTAGCCGGGAGTTACATGTTCTCACCGTTAGGGTTCGAGGCTTTAGGTCCTTGGGGACCCGCTGCCAAAAAAATTGTAAAAGAACTTTCTGTGCGTCTCAGCGAGACTACTGGTGACAGCAAGGCTGGCAGCTTTTTAGGGTAACGCATAAGCATCGCCATCCAGCGCGGAAACGCTGCCAGTATGCTGGGTACCATGTCTTATGGGATTTATAAGCTTTTTCTATGGTTTGTAACGAAAAATCAAAGATTGTATATAATAATATTTTTAGTCCATATATTTATTTATTTCTAATATTAATTACATTTTCTTTTTATAGGTTACATAGTAAGATTTTGTGACCATCTTCTTTTAATCTGTTTATCATGCTTCCCTCATCTTTCTTTTCTGCATTTCTAATGTCTTTTGTTTTTAAATAAATATTTAAGTATTTTATTTATTTAAGTATTTTATATAACTGTTTATTTGCAACTGTTTATTTTTCAGTTTTTAATTATTGCACCGCCCCTTAACTTATTCTATCGCTGTTTCCCTACCTAAAGGTTGCCTGGAAGAAATTGCTACCTAGCAATAATTTCTTCTTAATTGTTATTTCTTTTTTTTATGTTGTGACGCAATAAATAATATTTTATTGTATTGTATGTATGTATAATGTATATCAGTCTCTTGTTCTCATAGTACAGAGAATCTTAGTTTGGGGCCAGATGACTGTGTATGATAGATAATATTTCCTTGAATATTTATTTATTTTATCTCTTTCCCACACAGGATTCAGAGCCGCCCGAAATGCACCCAGCGAGTGCGAGCGAGATGGACATAGCGCATCCAATATGGCCGCCTTGCGACCCCAAAATGGACCACATGCCCCCGCTAATAGAGGACAAAGCGGTCTACTATAATTTAAAGATGTGAAACCTCCATACTTGTAAAAGCAAAGTCTACTAATTACCGTTGGGGTAGTAAAGTTTTTGAGTGGCGACCGTGCTCCGAAAGAAGAAGCGTAGGCCTCAGTGGACTGACAATGTATACGGGCAGCTCAGGACGGGTTGTTGTGCAAATCCATGGGGGAGGCCTTTGTCCAGCAGTGGACGTCTTCCGGCTGATAAGATGCAGATAATGAGATATGCCCTATAGATATTGAATAACTAGACACAGAGCATACAAACATGTTCGTCACACGAATGTATGCCCTGGGTGACATCGAACCTGCGACTCTCGCCCCAGCAGGCAGAAGCACTGCCGCTGGACCAACACCAGGCAACCGCGTCGTACTAAAAATAATAAAATAAGCTTACAAAAAGCCCTGAAAATTGCCATATTAATGTAAGTACCTATCTGATGATGTAACACGAATGTATGCCCTGGGTGGGCATCGAACCTGCGACCCTCGCCCCAGCAGGCAGAAGCACTGCAGCTGGACCAGCACTAAGCAACCGCGCCGTACTAAAAATAATAAAATAAGCTTTCAAAAAGCCCTGAACATTGCCATAATAATGTAATTACCTATATGATGATGTAAATATTTTTGAATGAGTATCTTTTGATTTGGATTAATAATTATTTATTCTACTATAAACAGATCTCGTAATTTTTACTATTAAATGAATTTTATTTTAATTATTATGTTCTTATTTAAGATTAATTAGGGGCAAAGATTCTAATCATACATAGTCCATTAAAAACATCATTTTTATGTAAAAAACAACACAAAACAGCACAACAGTGCCCCAGCCAAGTTAAATCAAAAGCCGCCTTGCAAATAAGGGCTTGTGCACAAATCACGCGAGGCTTTTTCGGCAACTTTTTGACCCCATCCCTCCCTCTGGTGATATTTAGTGAGGTTCTTGGTCCCCCCCCCGCCCTCTCACAACCTCACGTGTATTTTTCTAATTCAACCTTATTTTTAGATTAATACTATTTTATATAGCGGACGGGGTCAAGGCCACGCGCGCCAAAATTTCGTAAGATATATACACTCGCTATTTTGAAGTATTTAACAGGTGAAGATTTTTTTAATGAAACCGAAAAAAAACTATCAACTCATGTGTTAGATTTTTTCTTTGTTCGTTCACTGTAGAAAAATACACGTGAGGTCTCGTTATACCCCTCCTCCCCCAACGTGATCTGTCGTGATTTTTTCGTTTTCCCCCCAATCGAACCTCACGTGATTTGTGCATAAGCCCTAATAATTATTTTCTGATTTCTTATTTGTAATAAATGAATGAGTAAAGTCTCATTTTATTTAACAATGCAATTATTGTATATTAATAAAATTGTTTTATTTTAAAAGTATAATAATAATTTTATGATAATGCGTGATATATTTTTAATGTAGGTACTCAGTAGAAAGTATGCTATTTTATTTAATCATTTTAGCTTGTGATTGCAAAAACCTATATATTTTTAAAAAATAAATTCATAATGAATTTTAAGTCACATTTGAGTTTCTGTCATATCATCATATCAGCTCATATACGTCCCCACCTAGGGGCTCGAGCCTACCCTGAATTAGGGCGATCGGGCCTTAGGCGACCACGCGGGCCCAGTGCGGGTTTGTCAACTTCACACACAACCTTCGAGTTTCTTCGCAGACGTGTGCAGGTTTCCTCACTATGTTTTCCTTTACCGTAAGATAGTCGGATAACCGTACATATGAAATCGAAATTCGAAAACACGTTGGTACGTGGCAGGATTCAACCCACGACCTCCCGGACAGGAGGTAGCGGCCCTTGCCGTTACACCACCGACGCTATTCTTCTCTTTCCCTCATGTAATCTGTCAATAATAAAATGACATAATATGTTTTAAACGCGTACAGTCGCCATCAGATGTATCATAGCTGGCGAGGTGTTCTAATATATCTGAGCAGTATTGAATTTCAATGATTTTTTTACACTAGCAGTTTCTATTAATATCTGAACATCTAATTTGTCATAAAAATCTGAGCAGCAGATATTTCAATATGTTCTTCATACACAATGACGTAAGGTGCTTTCTCCTAAAATGCTACATATTGAAAAATCTGCTGTTCAGATTGTTTAAGTTAAGCCATATCTATGGTGATTATCCTATGACCTTAATCCTATCTGAAATCATATGTCTGTCCTTGTCCCTTCCTTGCTAATTAATATGAAGACATAAAGAAGAAATGTGAGGTGAGATTCGAATGGACGACCAGTAATCGACTAGCTCTGGCCCTGAGCACGCGCGTCATCGCTGTTTGCCTTGTCTCAAATATAGACAAAAAATTAAGTGCTGTGCTGGTGTAATTAAAATACTAAATCAAGAACTGCATCTACCAGTTCAAGCAGAGTTATAACTACTAAGCAATGCTCTAAAACCCTTTGTGTGTGCCAAAAGATTTTCATAGAAATAACGATGAACTGCTGACTGGCATCATTTTGGAAATCACTACTAGCTTCGACCTTGATGAGTCCTAAACAATTTCCTAAAGTTTAGTTTCGATTTACAAAACCTTAGAACCGCGCAACCACAGATATTTGACGAACTAGCTTTTGCCAGCGGCTTCGCTCGCGTGATCATAGTGTCTCTGTCTGTCGTCGAGGGTGCGCAGTGCGTGAGTCGCAAGCGGCCCGCAAGCGTGGTAAAAAGTAGCCTATATGTTAATCCAGGTCCTAATCTGTCTATCTACCAAATTTCATCCAGATCCGTCTATCTGTTGTGGCGTGAAAGAGTAACAAAGATCCATACATACAAACTTTCATCATCATCATATCAGCCGAAGGACGTCCACTGCTGGACATAGGCCTCCCCCAAGGATTTCCACGACGACCGATTCTGCACTACCCGCATCCAGCATCTTCCCGCGACCTTCACCAGGTCATCGGTCCACCGAGTGGGAGGCCTGCCTACGCTACGTTCTCTGGTGCGCGGTCGCCACTCGAGAACTTTACTGCCCCAACGGCTATCCGTTCTACGAGCTATGTGGCCCGCTCATTTTCACTTAAATACAAACTTTCGCGTTTATAATATTAGTAAGGACTAGATATTATAATTTATTGAAATTCAACACTGCTCAGATATATTTGAACACCTCGCCCGCTACAATATATCTGATGGCAACTGTACAGCACTTGTAGCTCAAGGAGTAGTCATCGAAGCTGTTTGTCCCGACGCGAGACAATTGTTCACTTGTCTCCTTCGTTGTCTTTCATTAGCTTCTTGAACAACAAACAATTCTAACGAACGAACGGGACGAATCTTACTAATCCTTGCTAATATTATAATCCTACTATTATAAATGTGAAAGTTTGTATGTATGGATGTTTGTTACTCTTTCACGCTTCAACCACTGGACGGATCGGAATGAAACTTGGCACACATATAGGTTAGGTCCTGGAATAGGACTTATGCTACTTTTTCCCCGGGGAAAGTCTTATTCCCACGGGAAAATCGAAAACAACGCGGGCGTAGCCGCGAGCGGAGTATTATACTATATTATAGTCATTATCGTTACTAATATTATAAATGTGAAAATGTGTTTGTTTGTTTGTTACCTTTTCACGCTTTAACACCTTAACCACGCTTTAACACCTTGACCAATCGTGATGAAAATTGGCAGGTAGCCGGTGTCACGGAGAAGGACATAGGCATTTTTTTATCCCAAGAGAATAGCATAGTCCAATGCAGTTCCAGAGGGAACTGAAAAAATGGATTTGTTTTGGTTCATTTCTTTAACATCGCAACGGGACAACGAATTGTTGTGATTTTTTGCACAGAGATGGTTGAGGGAGTGGGATATGACATGGTGTATACTCAGTTATCGTCATAGTACGACCAGGCTATGCCATTATTTTTGGACGCAACCTCAAGCGCTCTCTCGGGCGGTCGCACGGCCATGAACGTAGGTATAGTGCATTTCAATTAATTCAAATATGCTTCAACAAAAACATGGGTTTTAATATGCTTTATTTGTATGGTGCATATGCAGTTATCGTCATAATAAGGCCAGGCTATGCTGTTATTATTGGATGCCACCTCAAGCACTTTCTCGGGCGGTCGCACGGCTATGTACGTAGGTATAGTGTATTTCAATTAATTGAAATATGCTTCAACAAAAAACATGGGTATTAATAAGCTTTATTTGTATGGTGCATATGCAGTTATCGTCATAATAAGGCCAGGCTATGCTGTTATTATTGAACGCAACCTCAAGCGCTCTCCTGTGCGGTCGCACGTAGGTATAGTGTATTTCAATTAATTCAAATATGCGTCAACAAAAAACATGGGTTTTAATGGACGCAACCTCAAGCGCTCTCCTGTGCGGTCGCACGTAGGTATAGTGTATTTCAATTAATTCAAATATGCTTCATCAAAAAACATGGGTTTTAATAAGCTTTATTTGTATGGTGCATATGCAGTTATCGTCATAATAAGGCCAGGCTATGCTGTTATTATTGGACGCAACCTCAAGCACTTTCTCGGGCGGTCGCACGGCCATGTACGTAGGTATAGAGTGTTTCAATTAATTCAAATATGCTTCAACAATAAACATGGGTTTTAATAAGCTTTATTTGTATGGTGCATATGCAGTTATCGTCATAATAAGGCCAGGCTATGCTGTTATTATTGAACGCAACCTCAAGCACTTTCTCGGGCGGCCGCACGGCCATGTACGTAGGTATAGTGTATTTCAATTAATTCAAATATGCTTCATCAAAAAACATGGGTTTTAATAAGCTTTATTTGTATGGTGCATATGCAGTTATCGTCATAATAAGGCCAGGCTATGCTGTTATTATTGGACGCAACCTCAAGCATTTTCTCGGGCGGTCGCACGGCCATGTACGTAGGTATAGTGAATTTCAATTAATTCAAATATGCTTCAACAAAAAACATGGGTATTAATAAGATTTATTTTTATGGTGCATATGCAGTTATCGTCATAATAAGGCCAGGCTATGCTGTTATTATTGGACGCAACCTCAAGCGCTCTCCTGTGCGGTCGCACGTAGGTAAAATGTATTTCAATTAATTCAAATATGCTTCAACAAAAACCATAGGTTTTAATAAGCTTTATTTGTATGGTGCATATTGGGTGCATATGCAGTTATCGTCATGATAAGACCAAGCTATGCCATTATTGTTGGACGCAACCCCAAGCGCTCTACGGGCGGTTACAGGGCCATGTAGGCACAAGAAGTGTATTTTCTTTAAGGAAAACTAGGTTACATAATATATGTAAATAATATATGTAATTTAAAGATGTTTAGACTAAAAATATGGGTTTAATAAATTTTAATTGCTTGGTGTATACTCAGTTATCGTCAGTCGACCAGGCTATGCCATGATTGTTGGACGCGGCCCCAAGCGGTCTACGGGCGGTTACGGGGCCATGTAGGCATAAGAAGTGTATTTTCTATATGGAAAACTAGGTTACATAATATAAGTAAATATATGTAATTTAAAGATGTTTAGACTAAAAACATGGGTTTAAATAAACTTTAATTGTATGGTGTATACTCAGTTATCGTCATAGTACGACCAGGCTATGCCATGATTGTTGGACGCGGCCCCAAATAGTTTTTTGGGCCGTCGTGATGGATGGTCGGCCTGTTCTCGTTGTTCACTTCGCTTCGAAACTGCAGGACTGAAGTCATGTTTCTTGCTTAGTAATCTGGCCTCCAGTAATGAGGACGGTACCTTTAATGGAGGAATGTATTGATGTTAAAAAGTGACTCCTTTAAAGTTCACAGAATTGCTAAACTCAAAAGTGGCAGTGGGTGGGGCACATAGCTCGTAGAATGGACGGCCGTTGAAGCAGTAAAGTTCTTTGAGGGGCGGGCGCGCGCCGGAAGCATTTTTGCAAAACTGCTAAAAGTGGCCACTTTCATAAGGGGGAAATATTCAGCTTTAAATTATAAACATTTGATATACAACAAACTCATTCATATTTTGATATTTCACACGAAATAGTTTGCAAGCTTTTTGATTTTTTTCATACAGTCTAAACTCTATAAAGCGACGCTCAAGGGACTTGGCATTTTGTGACGTTATTGAGAGTATTCGTAGAGAAATTAGCGTCAAAGTAAACTAACTGGTGCCAGAAAACTTTGACGTTTTAAAGAGTGAATCGTTATATCGAGTGACGTTTTACAGAGCTTAGGTACACTGTATTTCTAATTTACCCGCCATGTTTTAAAATTGGTTTATTTACGTTATACGTCCGTGTTTGGGTCCCTGACTTAAGTAGCTACGTAGTTTCGGAGCAAATTGGCTGTGACAGACGGACGGACAAACAGATACGCCACTCGCGTCCTATAATGGTTCCGTTTTTCTTTTCGAGGTATGGAAATCCAAAAACAAAACAAAAAACTATAACAAACACGTTTCTTGTATGATGCCCCCTTTAGTATCCACATGTTAGGGAACGTACGAGACCCGTTCAGGGGGGAGGGTCTACAAAGTACCACGCTTGGTCACAGGGGCGGGGGAGTTAGGCTTGTTATTCTTCATGTAGTCAATGCCCTAATATAAAAAAATAATAATTAAAAATTGTTTATTAGGTCACTTGTAACAACATCTCAAAATAGAGGTTGAGACCTCCCTGTAATTATTAATTAATAATAAGGTTAATATGTTTTTACATAAACGAACACAACAACCTATACCAAAGCTTTTCATAAACAATTAAGTTTTTTTTCTTGATAATTTTTTTTGAAGTGAAAACTTCTTTAGCGGCGTTGTGCACTTTTTTTGTAATGGGTAAAAAATGTTAAACTCGCGTCAGGACACGTGACCTGATCGAAAATTCGTAAGACGGATGGAGTTGATTTTTTGTTGATTTTTCTGAGATATAAACTTTTGAATGTAATATAAATTGTCATGTTTGTGTACGATAGCGCAATAAATAAATATTGTATTCTATCACATAAATGATAGTACTTTTATACTGATAATCAAAGCAATTCGTGCAAAATTAATCCCTAATCATTCCAAAATATCAAAAATGCACAACGTTAATATTCAAGTTTTCACTTCTGCCGGCACTCCCGGAGTGCAACCCGTCGTTTTTTTTATTTTCACTTATAATTGTAGTGTAGGTATACACGCACTCTTCGCGTCACGCGGCAAGCGCCTTAATAATAAAGACAATCACATTTTTTAACTTTTTGTTTGCAAAAATGACATTTATAAAAACTAGAAGGGGAAGGGGGGGAGGTGTCTTGGCATTCCACAACGATCGGTCTAGCGTTGTCCTCATCCAGCGGCTTCCCACAACCTTCACAAGTTTGTTGGTCCACCGTGTAGGAGGCCTGCTTACGCTACATCTTCCTCCGGTGCAAGGTCGCCACTCGAGAACTTTACAATCCTAATGTGCCCTGCCCACTGCTACTTTAAGTTTAGAGATTCTGTGAGCTATGTCGGTTACTTTAGTTCTCCTACTGATCTCATTTCTGATTCGATCGCGTAGACAAACTCCGAGAATAGCACGCTCCACCTTCTTATGGGGTCCATAGTAAGCGACCATGTCTTAGTTCCGTATGTCATCCATCACTGGCATCACACTCTGTTGAAAGACCTAAGTCTTTTATTACAATAGGGATGAAGACAGCATATATAAATTATGAACTGATCAATTCATAATTTATATATTATGCTGTCTTCATTCCTATTGTAATAAAAGACTGTAAAGAAAGATCAAAAATTATCAATGATCACTAAATTCACCTACTTCTCCTTCTTAAATTCTCCTACTTAAACTTCGAAAAACCGTACTCGTTTTGTTTTCCATCAAGTCTTCGATTTTTAATTCACCAAAATCACAAAATGAGTACACAAATGACGCTTCAACACTATGATGACCGTCACGCCTAGGTATTTCAAACATTTTTAGAACAAAATGTCGTTTTTGACAGATGATAAAAAGTAACTCAGATGACTAGCATTCGTCAAAAAAGTATTGCTATGGAAAGGGGGTCGGCACCCAGCGGTTATATATAACGCTCACGAGTGTTAATATATGAATGAATTAATAAATAAAAAGCGAAGTAAGTACTCTTAAATACATGTATTTAACAAAAACAATTCGATAAAAATCTAAAATCCAATATAAAAAAAGGCATGAACAAGTAATCAACAATTGGATAAAACAGCGGCGTTTTGTGACGATAACTTTAAATATCATGTAATTTTTATCGGTTGGTTCGTAAAAAGTAAATTAATATCGATTCGCAAGAGCGTACGGCAGAGCACGCGCCAAGTTCACAATACAGATGAAAAAAGCACTATTTATAGAACTACAACTTATGAGGGAAGAATAGCACGCACTCTCCATATAAAAAGAGAAAACGTTTTTTTATTCAATACAATTAATAAGTTCAGTTTTATTTGTCGTTCAGTGTTTTCGTACAAAACTAATTTTGGACATTATTTGGTTATTTTTAATCAATAATTTAAAACGAAACCTATAAATCTAGCTTCGTATTGTGTCAGTAACATATTTAAAAATCATCATGATTGGATAATATTCAGAGGTGGAAAAGTTTTCTCTTTTTAAGGAGAATTCCCTCTTAATATGAATGAAAACGATGTGAAAACCCACCACGCCATCTATTGGTGCAAAGCACTATCTTACATGTTGTCGTCGTAATACGACCACGCGATGCCATTATTACTTTGGTATGATTTCTCGTTTGAGTTTTCCACGACATAGGGAACTGGCGTCGCAGAGTTGCGAGTTGACAGTATGTTAAAGAACAGGCTGATCATTTTCTTTAGAGATATATATGTTTTCTTCTCCTGGAAATTCTCAGAAATATTAGAAACAACGTTTTGATTAGGGTTCCTTACCGTACCTCGTGACCAGACCCTATTAGGCTGTCCGTCTGTCCGTCCATCCTTCAAAAGCTGTATCTTTAGAACCGTAATAGGTAGCTGGCTGAAATTTTCATAGAATATGTTAATAGTAACATAGTAATTTTTATTATTTGTATGTTTTTGTGTTGTTGTTAGAGATTAACCACAAATATTTAAAAAATTGGCACTCGCTACTGGGTAAAAATACCACAGAGTCATCATCACATCAGCTCATATAAACGTCCCCACCGAGGGGCTCGAGCCTACCCTGAATTAGGGCGATTGGGCCTTAGTCGACCACGCGGGCCCAGTGCGGGTTGGTCGACTTCACACACAACCTTCGAATTTCTTCGCAGGTGTGTGCAGGTTTCCTCACGATGTTTTCCTTTCACCGTTAAAGCAATCGGTGAATATATGTACGTAAGTTTCGAAAAACTCATTGGTACATTGGCCGTCCAGATTTGAACCCGGCACCTTTGGTTAGGAGGATCGAGTCGTTACCGGTTGAGCCACCGACGACCACAGAGTACCTAAATATGAATATAATTATTTTTCTGAGTCAGGGGGGCAACTCAGGATTTGTTAGGACAAGCCCTAATCTATATTAATATTATAAAGAGGAAAGATTTGATTGTTTGTTTGCATTGAATAGGCTCCAAAACTACAGGAACGATTTGAAAAATTATTTCACCATTGGGAAGCTACATTATAACATTATCCGCGGTTGCTATATGCTATATTATATTTTCAAAAAAAATTGAATCCATAATAAAAATTATAATGTAACCAAAGGTGTAAAAAAGACCTAAAAATCCCTGCACTATCTACAAAAAGTAGTTTAGTGCAGTGTAGTGTAGTATAAGGCGGTACGAAGTTCACCGGGACAGTTAGTATGGAATAAATGAACATTATAACATGAATTTGCCGTTTTATTTATGGACAGTATGTCACTAACACCAACGCATTGTTAAACTTTGATACAAAAAGTTATTTTCTTAAAATATAACGCCAGTAAAAGTCTGTGGTATTGTCACCCGGTAGCAAGTATTCATGTTTGTAAAAAGTTATCGAGTACCGCCGGGTTAAGGGGTCCCCATACAAGAAACGTGTTTTTAAATATAGGTTCTGCTCTATCGTAAAAATGGTAATGAGTGCATACAAGCGTGAAACTTCGTGTGATAATTGTTCTAATCCGGAAGTAAAACAATAAATACAAAAATTATAAAAAAAAGTAAATCGTACTCGCGCTAAGGAGTTCGAACTGAATAAATCGGTCGCGTGATGTCTTTCTTTTGTAATGAATAGGTAGGTGTCATTGTTATACTTATTTGGACAGGTGTAGGAACGGAACCCTCGGTGCGCGAGTTCGACTCGGACTTGGCCGGTTTAAAAAAATTCATTGATTTTTGAACTGTGAAGATCTTTGCCGACCTTTGCTATAATTGCGTCTGAAAGTCTTCACCCTGAATGACTTCTTAATTTCTAAATATAATTCAATAAATAAAAAATAGGTTCTTATCACATATCTACTACAAATAGATTAGTAAAGAAATTGTTAGAAAAAGAAGGATAGTTACGATATGGCACGAGTGCGAAAAAGACACTGATACTATTTTTTGTCATCGGCATGACCACTTTTTTGCTAGCTAATTGTCAAAATCTGACAGTATTTTAGCCAAACAATGCTTCTTTCAATGTTGCCAAATAAATTTAAATTGTACCTAATAAAAATAATATATGTTTGTAGGTTTCTATGTGACCCCTGATTTTGAAGAGGTATATTGAAAAATAAAGAAAGCATTGCTTATATTTCATCAGATCTACTACAAAGGCGCTAGGTCGCGCTGATTACATTGAAATTTACCCTGACTTAATGGAAATAATATTAAGGTGCAACACAAACGCTTAAAACGGTTAAAGCGGGGCACTGTAGTGGCCACGCGATATAGAAATCTTTTTTTTTTTGGATTTACTTTACCAGTACCAGTATTTTATTGTATAATCACATCTAATACTTTTTTTAAATTTTGTAGTAGATCTGTGGTTCCTATTGATCTAAGGCTCTTTTTTTGACACAATAATACCATAACTTTTAGGTGATTTTACTAGGTAGGCAGCCGGATAGGGTAACTAAACTCTGTAACTGATCGTAGCGGTAGCGGTATCCGGCTCGAAGGACCAAAATGTTCGGGCTGGTCCCCGAACGATGTATGTGGATTGTATGAGTGCAATAAAGACGCTTGACAAGAGCACACACGTTTTACATACAAACTCTCTTGCCGTCCTGCACTTCAACAATCCACATACATCGTTCGGGGACCAGCCCGAACAGTATATTACCTTTTTCTGTGGTTATAAGGCTAGTGACCAACTTACGACAAGCAGAGACAATTTGATCGAGCATACCTTATTATTTGCAGTGACCATATGCTGCAATGACCATACTCCTCTGATATCATTTTATCTAGCGTATTATCAATGCAGTGGCTACATGCTCGTGAACATACCCTGCAGTAACCTTATACCCTATCATTCCTTAAGCAGCAGTGACCAAGCTCATACGCTCTAATTACATTACGCTTTATTGATTATGACAATTCGTTGTTATTACCTTACGCTGCAGTGCCCATGACCATACGCTGAAGAGATCATTACCTTACGTTGCAGTGACCATGACCATACACTGAGGAGATCATTAACTTACGCTGCAGTAACCAACCATTTGATACAGCGTGATGACCATGTATGCAGCAACCACCGATACAGCATAAAACGCTGATGAAGGCCTTTGGCATGCGTGTACTTAAGAGGATTGTGAAGCTGCGACTTTTCATACAAACGGCGTTAACGATTTTCACCTCTTAAATGTTAACCGATTTGGATTTTTTTTGATAGGTTGTCAGTCAGAATAAAACCTAGACTTAAACGTTTTGTTTTTTAAGTTACTGATTTATTACAAATAAAAAATATCCGAAATTAGTTTTGTATGAAAACACGTGAACTACAATAAAATTACTTATTAACTTTATCGCAAAATCAAACAACTTCACAATCCTCATAAGTGAACTTACTGATCCTCGATTCAATGCTGTGCAATGTACCGTTCCAACTTCCATCGATTCAACGCTTGATAAGGAACAAACTTTATCATTGAGTTAAATACAAAAAAAAAACGACCCACCTGATCATACATACTCAACAACTTGTCGGTTTCCAAAACATTAATATTATCCATAATATTCTGGTTTAAATTCACCAAATAGTTGTAGGCATTCTTTATGAACTCCTTAATGTGTTTTACTAAATTCATTCCATGATTTGAAGCTTCATTAGTCTGCATTAGATATTTTATTTGCTTGTCAATATCTTGTTTCAAATTGCCAGCCCATGCCGCTATATTCTCTTTCTTTAACGGAAGGAACATGGCTGAGCCAGACCGAAGAACGGGCTGAGATTCAAACCGCTCATTTAAAGGGTATCCTAAAAATATTATTATGTATTGTAGAAATATTCAAGAACAACGTAAAGCGGTCTTAACCCAGCCCGACTTGCGTAGTTGGGGGGGAGGGGCGGCGGTCTATCACGCAGGTTAACACATTCGCGGATGGAAGACGCTATAGTGGCCCCTGTTTCCGGAGAAAAAGTGACGGGAATGCTATATCCGTCCAAAAACCCCCGACAAAAACTTCTAAAAAGTAAAAATAATAAGTATTGGCCCTTTGAGTTTAATTTAACTGACGTAAAACACGAACATTACCTGGATGGGTTTGACTGTCCGTGTTTCGAAAGGCCGTAGCTGGCAGTTGCTATCACTAGATGGCAGTCGTGAGGCCGTGTCGGTGCGGCTTGAAAAACTTCTGACAGTGGGGTCCACCATTAACCCTACAACCTCCACTAGTTTAGTAGTTCTTTCGCCGTAAAAAGTTTTGAGATCTAATATAGAGCCAAGTCTATCATTCTTATTGGACTTGAACCAAAGCGATAAATTACATTAACTTACGACTATGTTAGTGAATTTGTTACATACGTCTTTATTAGACTAAGAAAGTATACTTGGCCATACTACACACAAATAATTTATATGTCCTACTACTTCCAATACTTTCAGATTTACTGAAGTAGCGGTTTAGCGTGGTTGGGACAAGTAACCATAAAAAAACAGCCATTTATAAACTTAACATTTGGTGAACGAATAATTTATTGGAAAAAAATATTTTAGGAAACCCTCAGTAATTAATTTTGAGACCTTATTAAAACATGTCACAACGATAGGGTATGTGTACAAAACCAAATCACCCTATCAGTAAAGTTCTCGAGTGGCGACCAGAAAACGTAGCGCAGGCAGGCCTCTCACGCGGTGGACCAACGACCTGGCGAAGATCGCAGGAAGCCGATGGATGCGGGCAGCGCAGGACCGGTCGTCGTGGAAATCCTTGGGGGAGGCCTTTGTCCACGTGGACGTTTTTCGGCTGGTATGATGATACCTAATGATGATGAACCATAAAATATTTTTTACAGATTACATTCCATAATTTTATGGGGATCACACAATTGTATAACAATACCAAATTTTAGCTTTATAGGACAGACAGTTCTCGAGTGGCGACCGCGCACCGGAAAACGTAGCGTAGGCAGGCCTCCCACGCGGTGGACCGATGACCTGGTGAAGGTCGCGGGAAGCCGATGGATGCGGGCAGCGCAGGACCGGTCGTCGTGGAAATCCTTGGGGGAGGCCTTTGTTCAGCAGTGGACGATTTGTGGCTGATATGATGATGATGATGATGATGAGGACAGACAGACCGACATGGCGAAATTTTAAGGGTTCCTATTTTGACTAGGGAACCCTATAAATTAAACTTTGTGACGCCATCACGCAGCACAAACTCAGTACTTATAACATAAGTACATAACCCATAGTTTTCTAAGTTAGTTAACATCTTGGAAAAGTTGTATACAACCCATAAATAAACCTCCCCACTGCTGGGGTTCGCTTCCCTTCCCAAACTCGGGAAAGTAAGGCCATACTTCCCACACAGGGGCCAAGTCGGATTGCTGGAGATGTCTAGCTTCGGTTTGCTTGTTAGTGGCAAATCCCACCATCGGAAGTTTTCAAGCCGCCTTTATGTACCTCTAACACGGCTTGACGATTGCCATCTAGTGATAGCATCCTGCACCAATGGCTTAACGTGCCTTGCGAAGCACCGAAACGTTCGACAAAAATACTACCAACAGTCAAACCCATCCAGGTAATGACCGTGCTTCTGGTCAGTTAACCTGAGTGATCGACGCAGCCACGGAAATCTCACTGAGCTACGACTAGGGTTGCCAGATGTCCTTACGTTCAAATCTGGAGGGCAAAATTTTGAGAAAAAATTAACATGCGTATGCATACGCACAGGCAATGTAAAACAAAATCATTATAAACAAATTGTACAGCCACGCTGTGCATACTCTCTCGAGAAGCCTTCACCGTCTTTCGTAGTCGGGCATACATTAATCAACAATAAACATTCAATTAAAATCCTTGGGGGAGGCCTTTGTCCAGCAGTGGACGATTTGTGGCTGATATGATGATGATGAAACATTCAATTATATACTTAGCATATAATTTATTCTAGCTTTAGATAGGTACGAGTATATCAGACTTGATGAAAAATTTACAAATAAATTAATAATAACTGTTTGTCCCAAACTAACTAAGTCGTAAAAAAGAACATGGGATTATTAAATTAAGGTGTACCGAGTTCTGTGCTAGTAATATGAAGTATTAATTTCAAGTGCCGCAAGAGGAAGCAGCTGGATAATGAAGATCTGAACCGGCGCCAGTGACCACGTGCAGATTCTCCTGTGATGCATGTTCAGTCCCTCTCATTTCACTGTTCTGTTTTTATTTTCCCTTCCCGCTTCATTCTAGAACTGAACAGTATCCTATTGTTTATATGATAGACTGGAAACACATAGCATTTGATGAACCGCCATACTCCACCAGCTCCCGCCAAAATACAGTCCACTAATATTGTCAAAAACTGAACCAGCTTACATACCATTTGTTGGTAGTTAAATTAGACCACTTCTCGGTTTCCAATTGAGCTGAAATTTTGCATGCAGGTTAAGTTTGGAGAACAATGCATGGTTAGCTAAGTGACGGCATTCTGAATCCAACATGGTGGACTCCCAAAGATGGTGGACCAGTTATTTTTTATGCACCCCCATGGTAATAATTGAAAGGGTTTGCTGAGAAAAATGCAAAATAATTAAAATTATTTTCAAATTAAAGCTTGTACCTACGTAAAAGTTTTTAGATTTTTCAAAAATTATACACGTTGTAACAAAATTGGTGTAGGTTCCGTTAACTGGGGCTTCCACTCATCATACTGAACAACTTTTGTTCTACGACTTTACTGAAAACGTATTATTTTTTTACTCTTCATACAAATAGATCAGCTGATCGACCGATTTTGTGCATTTTAGTATGGAGGGTCCACATTTTTTTTGAGAATTGACTATGGGTTTCTTTAGAGAAAGTTGTTCGTATCACGAGTAGAACCCCCAGTTAACGGGACCCATACCAATTTTGTTACACCCTGTATATTCTTATCAATTCCTTTAAAAAAAAAAAAGTTGGCAACCCTAGCTACTACCGCTTCGACAATTCTTATGAATAATAGTGTACCCACTTTGAGGATGAATATTCTCGTTGGAATCGACAGAACTTATGAATAATAGTGTACCCACTTTGAGGATAAATATTCTCGTTACAATCGACAATACTTATGAATAGTAGTGTACCCACTTTGAGGATGAATATTCTCATTGGAATCGACAATACTTGTGAATAGTAGTGTACCCACTTTGAGGATGAATATTCTCGTGGGAATCGACAGTACTTATGAATAATAGTGTACCCACTTTGAGGATAAATATTGTCGTTAGAATCGACAATACTTATGAATAATAGTGTACCTACTTTGAGGATGAATATTCTAGTTGGAATCGACATTACTTATGAATAATAGTGTACCCACTTTGAGGATAAATATTCTCGTTGGAATCGACAACACTTATGAATAGTAGTGTACCCACTTTAAGGATGAATATTCTCGTTGGAATCGACAATACTTATGAATATTAGTGTACCTACTTTGAGGATGAATATTCTCGTTGGAATCGACAATACTTATGAATATTAGTGTACCTACTTTGAGGATGAATATTCTCGTTACAATCGACAATACTTATGAATAGTTGTGTACCCACTTTGAGGATGAATATTCTCATTGGAATCGACAATACTTGTGAATAGTAGTGTACCCACTTTGAGGATGAATATTCTCATTGGAATCGACAATACTTGTGAATAGTAGTGTACCCACTTTGAGGATGAATATTCTCGTTGGAATCGACAACACTTATGAATAGTAGTGTACCCACTTTAAGGATGAATATTCTCGTTGGAATCGACAATACTTATGAATATTAGTGTACCTACTTTGAGGATGAATATTCTCGTTGGAATCGACAACACTTATGAATAGTAGTGTACCCACTTTGAGGATGAATATTCTCGTTGGAATCGACAGTACTTATGAATAATAGTGTACCCACTTTGAGGATAAATATTCTCGTTAGAATCGACATTACTTATGAATAATAGTGTACCCACTTTGAGGATGAATATTCTCGTTGGAATCGACAATACTTATGAATAATAGTGTACCCACTTTGAGGATAAATATTCTCGTTAGAATCGACAATACTTATGAATAGTAGTGTACCCACTTTGAGGATGAATATTCTCATTGGAATCGACAATACTTGTGAATAGTAGTGTACCCACTTTGAGGATGAATATTCTCGTTGGAATCGACAATACTTATGAATAGTAGTGTACCCACTTTGAGGATGAATATTCTCGTTGGAATCGACAATACTTACGAATAGTAGTGTACCCACTTTGAGGATGAATATTCTCGTTGGATTCGACATTACTTATGAATAATAGTGTACCTACTTTGAGGATGAATATTCTCGTTGGATTCGACAACTCTTATGAATAGTAGTGTACCCACTTTGAGGATGAATATTCTCGTTGGAATCGACAACACTTATAATTATTAGTGTACCTACTTTGATGATGAATATTCTCGTTGGAATCGACAATACTTATGATTAGTAGTGTACCCACTTTGAGGATGAATATTCTCGTTGGAATCGACAACACTTATGAATAGTAGTGTACCCACTTTGAGGATGAATATTCTCGTTGGAATCGAAAATACTTATGAATATTAGTGTACCTACTTTGAGGATGAATATTCTCGTTGGAATCGACAATACTTATGATTAGTAGTGTACCCACTTTGAGGATGAATATTCTCGTTGGAATCGACAATACTTATGAATAGTAGTGTACCCACTTTGAGGATGAATATTCTCGTTGGAATCGACAACACTTATGAATAGTAGTGTACCCACTTTGAGGATGAATATTCTCGTTGGAATCGAAAATACTTATGAATATTAGTGTACCTACTTTGAGGATGAATATTCTCGTTGGAATCGACAATACTTATGATTAGTAGTGTACCCACTTTGAGGATGAATATTCTCGTTGGAATCGACAATACTTATGAATAGTAGTGTACCCACTTTGAGGATGAATATTCTCGTTGGAATCGACAATACTTATGATTAGTAGTGTACCCACTTTGAGGATGAATATTCTCGTTGGAATCGACAATACTTATGAATAGTAGTGTACCCACTTTGAGGATGAATATTCTCGTTGGATTCGACAATATTTATGAATAGGTGTACCCACTTTGAGGATGAAGATTCTCGTTGGAATCGACAATATTTATGAATAATAGTGTACCCACTTTGAGGATGAAGATTCTCGTTGGAATCGTCAGTGTTGTCATAATCGAAGTCATAATTCGTGGGCCATTGCAATGTCTTCAGCTTCTTAACTGGTTTGCCATCAGACCAGGGAATTGTAAAGGGTAGTAAACCTAAAAATATTTATGTAAAATTAGGGATTTTAACCGCTTCTGTGGGGTAATGCTTAAATCCATTAGCTTCAGATCAGGAGGTCGCGGGTTCGATTCCTGGCGGAGTCTAACTTTGTATGACTCGTTTTGGTTGGTGGAAGGGCGTTTTCTAAAGCTCGCCTGGCCAGCTACCACCACTTTATATAAATCTTGCCGCCAAGCATCAATGCTAACAGCATTGATGTGTTCGGGACTTTAAAGCTACATAAAAAGATAAGAAAGGCAGTTCCTCATTGCGTTGGGGAATCTCGGTTAAGTTTAAGTCACACATCTACTTACAAAATAAAACTTTGAAATTCCTTATACGGTAATGCATTGTGAGCTACAGCCGTGTCGTTTAACTGCATACATGTAATAACGATTGTTTCGAATTGGATTTTTGTGTGTAATTAAAAAGGACATGTTACGTTTAATTGTATACAATGTCGTTTTTTATGGGTACCTAATCATAACTGCCTTATATATTGTGCTTATCAGCCTACTTTGGCATTAGTTGATGTCAACCATCATCTTCTACTTCTCCTCAGTCCCTCAATGCTGAGGATTGCGACAAGTGAGGTCTCTCAATAGGGATGTTGACAGCAACTAACAGAAATAAATTATGAACTCTTGATCACTAAATTGCCCTCCTACTTAAACTTCGGAAAACCTTACTCGTTTTTTTTTCCACCAGGTCTTCGATTTTTAACTCACTAAAATCACAAAATGAGTACATAAATGACGCTGCTAAACTATGACGTCACGCCTAGGTGTTTCAAACATTTTTAGAACAAAATGTCGTTTTTGACAGATCATAAAAAGTAACTCAGATGACTAGCATTCGTCATACCTATTGGCTGCGGTCGAAGGCGCGGTGGACTGCCCTCTGGATGTTCCCGTACACAGTTTTCTTTACAGTGTCTATCCATCGGGAAAGTGCTCTATCCCTAGCACGTTTATCCTTCATCTGGCCGAGGCTAATATCAAACCCCGTACATTGCATACAACGGTCGTGAATGACATTTCTAAAAACAAATGACGGAGCAAACAGAATCACGGCGAAATCCTATACGTTCGAGAACCAATCTATAACCAATCTGTGTGACGAGGGCGTAGAGTCGCAATCTAGAGAGCGGCAGAGAGTGTCCATACTGTATGTTAGTACTAATATATATATTTTGCTAGTGCCTATGCTGTTCCAGGCTATGCTTTGCAAACTGCATATTATGACCGAAGAAGTGAAGTGACCTTTTGATGGTGACATATTATTAAGAGCCTCGTTGTGACGTTAAGCTCTTGCAATATGGACACACTAGCTCTTGCAATATGGACACACTAGCTTTTGCCAGCGGCTTCGCTCGCGTGAACATACACTCGAGAGCGATGAATCCGGGTCACTTAAAGAATCCTAAAAATCTCGGAAACTAAGAAGGCTAGCTTCATGAAATAAATTGTGTTTAATAGACACTTTAATACCCCTGAAATGAAAGTAATAAAATTTACGAGTCACTATATTTTATTTACAAAAAATTACATAAATAAAAAAAACTGCTGATCTCGCCTTAAAACAAAAATAGGAAACATGACATTTTTGAACAACATTACGATTTACTTGAATTTTAATACTTCGTTTTGCCTCCTCGTGCTTCCATCACTGTGTTTACGCGGTTTGGCATGCTGTATACCAAGTTCCTTATACGATTTTGGGGAATATTCTCCCATTCCTCTGTGAGAGCAATTTTGAGCTCACGAAGCGTGATTGGGGGAGGGCTTCTTTGTTTTACGCATCTCCCTAGCTCGTCCCAAGCATGCTCGATCGGGTTGATATCCGGGCTGCGTGCTGGCCAATCCATACGAGTAATGTTCATCTCTTGAAGGTAGTCATTCACAATCCAACCCGTATGAGGCTGGGCATTGTCATGCATAAAAATAGCATCCTCACCCAAATTGACCATAAATAGACCAATGTGTTCATTGAGGATTTCTTCCACATATCTTTCGCTAGTTAAAGAGCCGTTTTCTATTAACACCAGTTCTGTGCGACTCTCAGAAGAAATTCCGGCCCACACATGTACAGACCCACCACCGTAGGCTACTTTTTCTTCGATGCATGCTTGCTTGAGTCTTTCCCCTGGTCTTCTATACACTCTGTGTCTTCCATCGTGCTTGTAGAGCATAAATTTTGATTCGTCGGAGAACATAACTTTTGACCAATCTCCAATACTCCAATTTAAGTGGTTCTGGGCAAATCTTAGTCTTGAAATACGATGCCCACGCTCCAGTTTAGGGCCGTTTGCAAGTCTAAGTGGTTTCAAGTTAGCTTCAGCAAGTCGTCGCCTTACTGTCCATGCGCTTGGGTTACTTCCTCCGAGACGTCGAAACTGATTTGTAAGTTCAGTTCCTGTGAGAAAGCGATTACGAAGCATTGTGTTCACCAAGTATCAATCTTCTCGTGCTGTGGTACACCTGGTTCTGCCTGTTCCTGGTCTGCGTAGGTTAGAGCCAGTTTCCTCGTAACGTTGGAGGACTCTTTGTACTGTTGAGAGCGACACACCGACAGTTGTGGCTGTATCGCGCTGACCCCGGCCGTTTTCCAGCATTGTGAGTATTCTGGTGCATTCTTCAGGTGTAAGCGACATGATTACTGTATGAATAATAAATATTGAACACTATCAATATGGTTTATGTACCCACTTAAATGACAGATTAGAAACAAAAGCAAAAACAAATGTAGTAATTTCGTAGTTCCATCTTCGAAAGTCTCCCTTTTTCAAATTTGATTTTTTTATGACATATCTTTAAAATAACTAAGAAGTTTTAATGACTTCATATAAGGAGTATTAAATTGTATATTAAACACAATTTATTTCATTAAGCTAGCCTTCTTAGTTTTCGAGATTTTTAGAATTCTATGAGTGACCCGGATTCATCGCTCTCGAGTGTAGTTTCTATGTCTGACTTCAAGGGCGCGCAGTAAAAAGAATGAGTAGCTGGGTTAATCCAGGTCCTAATCTGTCTATCTACCAAGTTTCATCCAGATCCGTTTATCTGTTGTGGCGTGAATGAGTATCCATACAAACAAACTTTCACGTTTATAACATTAGTAAAGATTGGCTCTCATAGCGGTCCACGGAATTCTAAGAAGTCATCATCACATCGTCCAAATGACGTCCACTGCTGGACATGGACCTTCCCCGAGTTGGGGGAGTTTAGCCATAATTGGCAGGCGGGTTGGCGATCGCAGTGTGCAGTATGGTCAAAGAATAAAGACTATTTACTACGTAAAAGAAGGTCAACTCCGCAAAATCATTTGAATGAATGGCGACTCTTGCTACGACACAATAAAGTGCAAATTCAGGTCGCATAGTGCTAATTACCTACAGTTATATTCTCCTATAAGTTGCCTCTCTTTCTATCGCGTAAATCTTACCTCTTCTGACTACTGAATTGCCCATTCAGAGCGTGGCGTAGGTACATTTTCATGCCTACAGCGCGGAGTGCGAGTTGAGACAGGCCTGGTATGGAGGCGCACGCGAAAAGTGTCTCTCCTCTTACGACGCCCTCTTGTGCTAGAGCGGTACACCCGGTAATTCAGTAAATAGCTGTAAATGGTTTTAAAAGCAGGAAAATCGGCACTATCATTAGGCCATATGAATCACCAAAAAAAGGAGAGGAGTTATTTATTACGTAATCTTTTTTTGTATATTAAAAAAAAATTGTTCTGTAACCTATCCTGTGACCCTCCATACAAAAATGAAATTTAAGGAATGACATAATATAAAATTAAAAAAAAACACTATACTTAAATGTAAATATTTTCAAAATTGCTTTCTTGGAGTTTTAGAGATGAGGATATTACGTATCAATCATTTGAGGTATATATATTACAAAAAATAATTCAACCGCATCGTATTTGGAAGAGCCCAAACATGGTATCTTTTGAAAATAGTTTTTACTAACTGTTTCCCACGGCTTCACCCGCGTGGACGTTTCTATGACTTTCCGAGGGAGCGCAGTAAAAGTAGTCTATAGTGTTAATCCAGGTCCTAATCTGTCTACCTATCAAATTTCAGCTAGATCCGTTCAGTAGTTTTTGCGTGAAAGAGTAACAAACATACATCCATACATTCTTACAAACTTGCGCGTTTATAATATTAGTAGGATTTTAATTTAAAACAAGTGCCTGAAATGTCATGACGTGATATAGTTTTAGAATCGGCTCAAAAAGACCTTTCATTTGATGCAACACACGATAGTTTTCAGTACTTTTTTTTCCATCCAATAAAAAGATTACGACAAGCTCCTCTTCTTTTTTTTGGTGCTACGGTGCAAAGTGATAATCATGTGGCATTTTTGGTGTACCGCTTGGACTAATCGGGAAGAGATGGGATTGTACTCTTCTAGGGCCACATTATAGGCCACAGAGTAAACGGAGGCTAAATACTTACTAATATTATAAATGTAAAAAAGGTGTATGTTTGTTACCTTTTCACGATTCAACACCTTGACCAACTTGATGAAATTCGGCATGCAGGTAGCCTGTGTCACGGGGTAATAGGATAGTTCGATGCAGTTCCTGAGGGAACTGAAAAATTACTCTTATCAACTTTTTTCACTTTGGTTAAATTCTATAACATCGCATCGGAACAATGTATTGTTCTGATTTTTTGCACAGATATGATTGAGCGGGTGGGAAATGACATTATTTACTAATTAGCATATTCAGAATTCTTTTTTGATGAAACAAATTTTTTCAACGTCATAATGTACATGTCAATTATACCTACATTAAATCAGAGTTTTACATAACCAATTGTGAACTGGGTCACTCGTCAAAAACGTCCCCCTGGGTCATAACAGCCGCCAAGGAGCCCATGACACACATCGCGTTGCCGCGTTGGATGGCAATGGACAACCTTTGCAGCAGGTAGGCCCCGGAGCGAGCGTCACAACCCCTATCACGAAGCCGACAACCCACCTTTTTTATGAACATAGTTTCTGAGGGATCTAAAGAAAACTCATGTACTCGCTTACCGCTCACCGTCAGACAGTTATAAAACTTATAAAAACGATGTCCACGCGGGTGAAGCCGCGGGCAAAAACTAGTTATGCATAATCTGTAAAAACTTAATGACAATGCTTTGAAACATAGCGAAGTTGTAAACTAATGATGTTGTTTTTTTGAGAATTTTTCTTGGCCATGGAATCTAGTCCTTCAGCCGGATTCGTAAATAATTTTCACTTTCTTCATTTGTTTTTGGATTTGTAATGCTAGTGCCGGTGCATTACAAATCTTCCCTGAAGTTCTTGACATCATTTGCAGCAGCTGCATTCTGAGGTGGAACACCCAGTTGCTGTTGGGCGTCTATAAAACTGCACCCAGAGCAAGTTGGGTTCTCACGTCCTCCTTCGTTTTATTTTCTTGTTCTCCACATTGCTCACGTGCACGAGACGATTTTCTCCAAAATGCACCACTTCTTGAACAAAATCCCAGCAGAAAACAATGAAAAAACAACAAAATAAAACTACGAATGCGTCCACCACAAATCCCGCCAAAAAACTCCTTCACTAATGATGGGCCGATCTATGTTGCCCGCTATGACATGACATTATTTCACTAACAAGGAAGGGTACCCAACTGTCCGACTCCAATTTGATTTATTTTGATATATGTTATAGAGTAGTCTAAAATAACGGACACGTATTTTTTTTAGCTGCCCAAACTCAACCTGTTAGGAGATAAAAAAAAGTTTAAAAAAACTTAAAAGCGACTTCAAAATGAAATTCACTCAAAAGTGGTTTCGTTATTGTTGGTTAATGTTGTGTATTTAAGTATAATAATATTATTTCACACTTTTGAG
This sequence comes from Coleophora flavipennella, assembly GCA_947284805.1. Classification (NCBI taxonomy): domain Eukaryota; kingdom Metazoa; phylum Arthropoda; class Insecta; order Lepidoptera; family Coleophoridae; genus Coleophora; species Coleophora flavipennella. The sequence continues at coordinate 4,647,580 of OX369278.1, forward strand.
TGAATTTCATTTTGAAGTCGGTTTTCGGTTTTTTTTTATTTTTAGTGATAATGCTATCTATCTAGCAACGTTAAATCCTATCACCTATACTCACCAATAGGAATTATCAAATCATAATACATGTTTTTCATTAACAGATACAGAGTCCTGTGGCTTCCATCATGATCTCAGCAGCATGAAAGTTAAGGAGTTAAATCGTCCATCATTAGCTCATCTGAATAACCTGAAGGAATACAACTATCGGCCTATGCATACCTACGTATATATCTATGTATAACATTCAAAAGAATTTTCCTGCACCTCCTAACCGTTAAGGAGTTGTACCTTCCTACATCAGCATAACAACATGAGAATATGACTAACAGACGCAAGTATATTAATAGCTTTAGAAAACATATGAATCACGTAATTAGTGCCTTTAAAATTCAAATTTTTCATTATTTTTGAAGGGTTGCCCTCGATTTCCCTGGGATCCCATCATCAGATCCTGACTTGGTGACAATGGGGTTTCGAATGAAAAAAGAATTTTGAAAATCGGTCCACAATTGACGGAAAAATCGGTGATCATACATCAAAAAAAAAATATACAGTCGAACTTAGTACCTCCTCCTTTTTGAAGTCGGTAAAAATGACCTTCAAAGTACTGAAAATTGACCAAACCTTCTAATTTCTGAGAAGAGATTTGTTCAAAAAAATTAATTAATTACTGGTTTCGTTATATGTTGCAGTACATGAATAAAGAATGGGGACGTGTTTTGTCATTTCACCACAAACTCTTTTTTTTTTAACCCCCGACGCAAAAAAGAGGGGTGTTATAAGTTTGACCGCTATGTGTGTGTGTGTGTCTGTGTGTGTGTCTGTCTGTGTGTCTGTCTGTGGCACCGTAGCTCTCAAACGGGTTAACCGATTTGGATGCGGTTTTTTTTATTTACAAGCAGGTTTTTTGGCGATGGTTCTTAGATACGTTTTATCAAAATCGGTTCAGCCGTTTCAAGGTCATCAGCTCTTTTGTTAGCTGCGGTAGGGTTCTTAATTAGATTCTTAGACTCTTAATGTGTATTTACTTTACTTTCAAACATACATGTGACCAAAAACTTGAAACACTCATGTATGCTTAATAACTATGCAGGATTATGGAACTCTTGGTCTGATGCTGCAGCCAGGATATCCAGAACACTAGCACACTCTTAAAAAAATAATAGCAGATATGTCGTGTTTGGACTCGTTTTGATCAGTATTTGATTCTGCATACAATGCAATGGTGGCAACACGGTGAGCTGATGCTGCGGCCAGGATATCCAGCACACTAGTACACTCTTAAAAAAATAATAGCAGATATGTCGTGTTTGGACTCGTTTTGATCAGTATTTGATTCTGCATACAATGCAATGGTGGCAACACGGTGAGCTGATGTTGTTAAAATCCGTTAAATTTTTGACATACCTACGTACCTGAAACTATGACTAACTGTGAACTAAATATTATTGAGATAAACCTTCGCTTTGATTTCTTATATAAACCCCCGACGCAAAAAGGGGGGTGTTATAAGTTTGACGCCAATTTCTGTGTGTTTGTGTCTGTTTGTCTGTGGCATCGCAACTCTCGAACGGATGGACCGATTTTGATGCTGTTTTTTTTACGTGAAACAAGTTTCCTTGCGGTGGTTCTTAGCTATAATCGATAAAGATCTGTTCAGCCGTTTGAGGGTTATCAGCTCTTATCTAGGTGACTAAGGGATCTGGGCAACTTATACAGGTCTGATCGATTCAAAATTTGGTGCCCTGTTAATGTAAAAATATTGCAAAACCATGATAACCTTGAACTGTTGATGCAGCATCTCCTAGAATCTACAGAATACCCAACTCCTCAAAAACTTTCAGTAGAAGTATCGTGTTTGGGCTCAATAAAAATATTCAAAACAATTTATTTCAAATAGGTGTTACACACACTTTTAAATAGAATTAGAATAGAAATTATTAGAATAGTCTCAATGAATAGGTGTTAGATATAATATGGTAACCTTGACCTGATGCTGCAGCATCTCCTGGAATCTGCTGAAGCAGCGGTTAAAAAAGTAAAAAACTTCCATGGGTCCATGGATTTGAAGTTTAGAGTTATAACACATTTAATTGCAGCTTCAAACAAGGGAGGTGAGCAACTTCCACAGGCTTGATCGATTCAAAATAGGCTAGATTTTGTGTCGCAGTATCGTGTTTCGTCCCGGAAACTATTTGTATGAATGTGGGGGTAGAGTTTCGATTGTATGTAATAGTTATGTAAAGTTTAAAAAGCACGAAATAAAAATTAAATTAAAAATTTAAAAAACCCCCGACAAAAACCTCTAAAAAGTAAACAATAATATGTATTGACCCTTTGAGTTTAATTTAAGTAGTAATATTTTGATCCAAGAGTCGTCGCGTAGGGGGACCGCTAAGTAAATAAAATAAAAACAGAATACAACTGATTTACTTTACTACAACTAATTAGTAATAACTTCACAACTTAGCGGTCCCCCTACGCGACGACTCTTGGATCAAAATATTACTACTTAAATTAAACTCAAAGGGTCAATACATATTATTGTTTACTTTTTAGAGGTTTTTGTCGGGGGTTTTTTAAATTTTTCAAAGTCCAGAAAACAATATAGGTATTTCAGATTCTTGCAACAAGCCCTTTTGCAAAACTTTTTTTTACACAGTATGTACTGAGAGGTATTGTTCTGTTGGAAGTTACAAGTTTTGGTGCGGAACCCTGTTTGTGTGACTCCAAATCGCACTCGGCCGGTTTTTTTGAAGTGAAAATTTGAATTTTTGAGATGGGAAAAACCATTGAACTCGCGACACTCTTAAGCGACACCGACACTGTACCAGGAAAATTTGCATGGTCAAAACTTATAAAACTGAAAAGTTTTTTATTTCCCGGAGTGGTTAGTTTTTTATATTGCGAAACATACACGCCGCGTGCACCCCCGCTCGTGGTTTAGCGGAGGCCCAAGTTTCTTAGAAAAAGTTAACATAAATAACTTACAATTAAAGGCTTTTAACAGATTCCATGATTTCTTTTGCCTACTCTGTAATCTCTGTTTCCCTGAATATCGAGTAAAAATTAATACAAATTATACAAAATTGCAGTGGATTACGAAAGGTTTAAGGAAATCTAGTACGACTAAACGAAAATTAAGACACGTACACTACAAAAATAAAAATGATAACACCACGAAACATAAATACCGGGCCTATAATAAATTGTTTCAGACCTGCGTGACTACCGCAAAGAAATTAGTTAATAATAAATATATAAAAAAATCAAAAAATAAATGCAAGGCAACTTGGGAAGTTATTCAAGATAAACAAAATAACCTACAATTTAATAAGGAAATTAATTACATTGAAATGGATGGACTTAGAATAGTAAATCCCAAAGAAATAGCTAACGCCTTCAATGAGCATCTAGTTAGTTCTACAAAATTTATACCTCCTAGACTCGTTCCTAATCACACATTTGAATCAAGTACCAATATAAACAATAGCCTTTTCTTGTTGCCATGTACGACTGATGAATTAATAAGAACTGTTCAATCACTGAATAATACCAAAGCAGTAGGTTTTGACCACATTACAACAGAAATTTTAAAAATATGTATAAGATTAATTGCCCCAATATTAACACACATCATCAACTTATCTTTTACCCAAGGATGTTTTCCAGAACGCTTGAAACGATCCGTAGTAAAACCAATGCTTAAAAAAGGAAATCCTGAGAATGTCCAAAATTACCGCCCAATAACACTGATCTCAATCTTCTCAAAAATTTTTGAAAAAGTTTTTTACAGTAGAGTATCATCATTCATTGATAAACATAATATTATAACTGCAGAACAAAACGGCTATCAAAAACAAAAATCAACTACTCATGCAGCATATATGTTGATGCGTTCAGTCACAGAATATATTGATAAGGGAATTACTGTACTAGTAACACTATTTGATATGAAAAGTGCCTTTGATTTTGTTAACCACGAAATGTTACTAAAAAAGTGCGAGAGGATTGGGATCAGAGGAAACCCTTTAGAGTGGATTAAAAGTTATTTGCATAACCGTCTACAATGCGTGGAAATTGAAAAAATTAACGATCTTAACGAAAAGGTAACTTACCGCTCTTCTTATCAATATAATAAGACAGGAGTCCCACAGGGAAGTATACTCGGCCCTTTGTTATTCATAATATATATTAATCACCTCCCAAAAGTAACAAACTATAAAATGATACTATTCGCGGATGATATATCCCTGGTAATTCCAGACAACGATAAATCGGTTCCCTTTGAAAATAAAGTCAATAGATCTATAAATTGTATAAATGAATGGCTTACAGATAATAACCTAAAACTTAACATTTCGAAAACCCATTATTTACAATTCTCTAATTACAAAACAAAAAAGGAAAACATATCACTAGAAATTGAAGGACAACCTATTAAGCGTATAAAACAAGTAAAGTTCTTGGGTATCATGCTAGACGAATACTGTACATGGAAACAACATGTTCAACTAGTTTGCAGTAAATTGGATCGGTTTGTGTATGCATTGGGGAGGCTAAGAAGAGAGGCCGGAAGGAGCACTGCGTTAACTGCTTACCATGGGTATGTTGTCTCAGTCCTTAGGTACGGTCTCCTGATATGGGGAAATTCTACTGATATAAAAAGAGTATTCATAGTACAAAAGAAATGTGTAAGGGCAGTGTCCGGAATAGGCCCCAGAGATTCATGTCTACCTCTTTTCCGAGAACTCAAACTATTAACACTTACAAGTCTTTACATTCTGGAAGTTGGGATTTTTGTAAGGAAATACCCTGGATATTTCAGTCATCCTGTATCAAATCATAGACTGAGAAATAGAGACCTCACTAAAATTGTAATACCAACGTATAGAACTACGCTCTATGAAAAAAATTGCCATCTTAATACTATTAGAGTATACAACAAAATCCCTACTGTATTAAGGCAGCTTACAACTAAAATTTTCATCAACAGGTTACGTGAATGGCTAATTGATAAATGTTATTACTCGCTTAGTGAATATTTCATGGATTCTGGATAAGACTATGACTGACGTAATGGGTAACCAAATATTTGCATGCCATTTTGTGGTAGAATGTACTGAGACTGTAATTATAAATAAGGACAATATCTGTTAAATAACGTATGTTCTCAGCAAATAAATATATTGTATTGTATTGTATTGTAAAAATCTAATTAAAAAACCTTTTTTTGGGATATTCGGGTAAAATGTATCCTATGTCACTCACGGGATCAAGGCGAATCTAACGATACCTCGCACTCTAAAATCCATTAAGCCGTTTAGAAGAAATCGTGGAATAAAGAAACATACATACATTAGACCCGAAAACAATCTTATACTCCTTTTTTGTGGGCAAACAAAAGCGAAAATAGTTTTAACTGAATTTTATTAAAAAATAGCTTATTAGGTAGCAATTACAGGAACATTCACTCATTACTTAGAACTAGTGGGTTTGGAATCTAAAAAGTGGCATTTTTAAAACTTTTAACATACATACTTATATTTTAACATAATTCACGCAATTAAAAAACACGTTATTTAACAAAACTTCAACAAGCAAGCTTACCCTACATAAAATACCCTTCTGAATTACCTGAAAATAATCTAAAGGGGTTCTTCAGCTCATGAAACTGAGAAACTTTACCCAAAACCTTTTTTGATCATGTCATACTAAATGGATCAGCTGATAGCGAACTCTGACATGGCAGGCCCAAATAGTTTTTTTAAAATTCGGTATAGGTTCTTCATGGGCTACCCCATCTTAAAACAATTTCAGGTATTTCAAAAGGACCCTATACATGTGTAACAAAATTGGTGTAGGATCCGTCAACTGTGGTTTTTACTCATCATCATGAACAACTGTCCCCAATAGTCACCATACAAATATGCACAAAATTTGTCGATCAGCTGATCGATTTGTATGAAGTTTTTTTTGCGATTTCAACAAAGCCATAGAACAAAAGTTGTTCAGTATGTTGAGTAGAAGCCCCATTTACCGGACCTACACCAATTTTGTTACACCCTGTATAGATAAAATACATACTTAAACGGAACAAACTAGGCAATTATTTGAGAGCAATATGTAAACAATAAGCTCTGTCGATTTGAATTCAATAAGATTAATTTAGGTGTAACTAATTAAATTTTGTTCAAAAATCAATAAAAAGCTTTTCACATTAATTTCTTAAACGCCGATTGATATAAAGATATGATTTTACCATTCAGGCACACCCCGGACACTGCATACAACGGTCGTGAAATGACATTTCTAAAACAAATGACGGAGCCAACAAAATCACGGCGAAATCCTATACGTTCGAGAACCAAATTAGCACCAATCTGTATCAATCTGGGTGACGAGGGGGTAAGGTCGGAATCTAGAGAGCGGCAGGGAGTGTCCATACTGTATGTTAGTGCTAATATATATATATATATATATATATATATATATATATATATATATACATATATATATATACTTTGATTGAGGTGTGCCCAACAGCATATGTAATCTCATTTGAAACTGACACCAAAATCAAAAATGTATACACAATTTGTGGCAGTTTATTATTTTATCATGTTTACTTGTAAGAACTGACCTGCATTATACAAGAACGCTGGACTAAACATTTTTTGTTTGTGCCGATTCACGCCCCTCGAGCATCTCAAGTACTAAACTTGACATATGCCTATGACCGACATTTGCCTATTATTAGTTCCAAGGATGCTCACGCTGCTATCAGCGCCAAAATGGCGAAATCAGATGGCTTCATTTTGACATCGATAGTTAGAAGTCCAGCGCACGTGTATAATGTAGGGTGTGTTTAAGAGTGCCAATTAAAGGTTACGGTGTCAAGATTAGGACCAGGCTGGTTTACCTTACAACTATATGCATGCAAGCACTTTTATCAATCACATTCAAACATCACAATACTTATACGATCACAAGCATTCTCTGCTATCTATACTTAGTCTGTTTCTCGTAGGAAGGTGTGTGACAAGTGTTTTTTTGTGTGTTTTCTAACACTAACGATCAGTTTAAAGAATCCTAAACTTGCATTCCTAAATATGTGGTAATCCATTTACAATGAATTCAACAGGATTCATATATGTATATTATATACAGGGTGTAAAAAAAAATTGTAGGACCCGTTAACTGGGGGTTCTACTCATCATACTGGACAACTTTCCCCAAGGAACCCATAATCAATTAAAAAAACCTAACCATTCCGGAGTGCCTACAGAAGTGAAAAATTATAGGGCTTGTACCCAGAGACGTTAAAATATTCTTTAAAAATTCAGTGGTGGTAACGGTAAGTGTCGCGAGTTCAATGTTTTATTTACTTCAAAAAAATGTACCCTCCATACAAAAAAGCATAAAATTGGTCGATCAGCTGATCGATTTGTATGAACAGTTAATATTTTTTTTGTGATTTCTGCGAAGTCGTGGAATTAAAGTTGTTCAGTATCATGAGAAAAAGCCCCAGTTAACGGGACCTACTTATACCAATTTTGTTATACCCCGTATAATGTTTTTACAATTTGGACTACACCAGTAAGTAGTCTAAATTTAATCTAGAATTTTCTAAATGACATTGTCATATGTCTAATTGTCAGCCGCACCTTCCTATTTGAAACAGACATTAGACACTTCGACCAAAATAAGAATCATAGACCGGCCGTCATTAACGCAGAACGATTTTTATACCTGTCAAACAGTGAATTCACTTTTTCGCCACTTTCTGGGGTCGAGAGATGATACATATTATATTATACTACTGTCTTCAGTGAATATTTATATTACAAAAAACCAATTAAACGTTACCGTTTGCTTTATGAAACCAAGTTGACGGAGCTCCGCTTCGCGAGGCCCCTTTTTACCATGGCACCGACATGCTAAACTAACCTAACCTAACCGTCTGTTTGTCCGTCCGTCGACTCGGTTTTTTTTTTTTTTTTACTCAGTACTTTACAAAGCGGCTAGCTGGTTTGTAAAACAGTTATTTCTAAAATTTAGTTGCGACATATACAGGGTGTAACAAAATTGGTGTAGGTTCCGTTAACTGGGGGTTCTACTCATCACCTGCACGAGGGAGGACTTGATGCAGGCCACTGGCAAGGCAATTTGCGTGGCTCGGTTTTGGGATGGGACTATCTGAGTTTGCCGTCGACTCGAAAAGAAGAAAAAGAAGACTCATCATACTGAACAACTGTTGTCCGACGACTTTGTTAAAATCGCAAAAAAAGTTTTCACTCTTTATACAAATCGATCAGCTGATAGACCAATTTTGTGTATTTTAGTATGGAGGGTCCAATTTTTTTTTGAGAATTATCTATGGATTCCTAGGGGAAAGTTGTTCAGTATGATAAGTAGAACTCCCAGTTTACGGGTCCTACACCAATTTTTTACACCTGTATATTTTAAATTTTTAAGTTTTACAATATCGTTGCGAAATATATATTTTAAGTTTTACAATTTAGTTGCGACATGTATATATTTTAAAATCTACAATTTAGTTGTGACATATATATTTTGCATAGATGTTGACTTTATTTTAATTAACGTGCAATCTGCATTTTGATTATAGGACAATGCGGCTGCATTTTCAAAACTCAGTAACTGACTATCCTCAGATTTTTTAAAATTTGCCTTGTTTTGCCAGCTAAATTGAAAAAAAAGAGTTATGAATAGAAGATACTTCAATAAAAATATTTATCAGAAAAAATATTTCAAATTAACTAATAAAAGTACTAAAAAAATGCAATAATACTAAAAAAAATCAAGTGTAAAAAGTTTGCAGTTGCTGTGTTTTAAAAATGGGGCAGCTGAATGTGTCTGAAAAAAATCGATTTTATTTGTTCTTTTTTAATGAAATTTCTGTATGTCCGTCCATAGTGTCTCTATTTGGCCGAAGCTAAGACAACATTTAGTTGGGACGCAGCGGCGGGGGGGCGGGGGGTGGCTAGTACGCCTCTTCTGCGACTCCCCGCTCCGGCTCGACCTCTTCGTCTTCGTAGAAGTCTACATCCTCATCGTTCTCCACTTGCGCCTCCTGTGAGGAACAAGGGTCGTAGAAAATATATTGCGAACCTTCATGCTTAAGAGGGTATTCACAAAATTGTTTCCCATACAAACTTAAAAATAATACTCGTTGAAAATGGATAAGCCGATTTTAATGAGACTTTATACAAATGTGAATAATGAACACAAAATATTTGGGTTGGGCTTTGATGAGTCAATCAGTGTGTGAGTGGGGTCTTTTCTTTTGATGTGAAACATCTATTGGCGCATCTTGGCAGTAAAATGCTTTGATGAGTCTATCAGTGAGTGAGTGGGGTCTTATCTTTTGATGTGAAACATCTATTGGCGCATCTTGGCAGTAAAATGCTTTGATGAGTCTATCAGTGAGTGAGTGGGGTCTTATCTTTTGATGTGAAACATCTATTGGCGCATCTTGGCAGTAAAATGCTTTGATGAGTCTATCAGTGAGTGAGTGGGGTCTTTTCTTTTTATGTGAAACATCTATTGGCGCATCTTGGCAGTAAAATGCTTTGATGAGTCTATCAGTGAGTGAGTGGGGTCTTATCTTTTGATGTGAAACATCTATCGGCGCACCTTGGCAGTAAAATGCTTTGATGAGTCTATCAGTGAGTGAGTGGGGTCTTATCTTTTGATGTGAAACATCTATTGGCGCATCTTGGCAGTAAAATGCTTTGATGAGTCTATCAGTGAGTGAGTGGGGTCTTATCTTTTGATGTGAAACATCTATTGGCGCATCTTGGCAGTAAAATGCTTTGATGAGTCTATCAGTGAGTGAGTGGGGTCTTATCTTTTGATGTGAAACATCTATTGGCGCATCTTGGCAGTAAAATGCTTTGATGAGTCTATCAGTGAGTGAGTGGGGTCTTATCTTTTGATGTGAAACATCTATCGGCGCACCTTGGCAGTAAAATGCTTTGATGAGTCTATCAGTGAGTGAGTGGGGTCTTATCTTTTGATGTGAAACATCTATTGGCGCATCTTGGCAGTAAAATGCTTTGATGAGTCTATCAGTGAGTGAGTGGGGTCTTATCTTTTGATGTGAAACATCTATCGGCGCACCTTGGCAGTAAAATGCTTTGATGAGTCTATCAGTGAGTGAGTGGGGTCTTATCTTTTGATGTGAAACATCTATCGGCGCACCTTGGCAGTAAAATGCTTTGATGAGTCTATCAGTGAGTGAGTGGGGTCTTATCTTTTGATGTGAAACATCTATCGGCGCACCTTGGCAGTAAAATGCTTTGATGAGTCTATCAGTGAGTGAGTGGGGTCTTATCTTTTGATGTGAAACATCTATTGGCGCATCTTGGCAGTAAAATGCTTTGATGAGTCTATCAGTGAGTGAGTGGGGTCTTATCTTTTGATGTGAAACATCTATTGGCGCATCTTGGCAGTAAAATGCTTTGATGAGTCTATCAGTGAGTGAGTGGGGTCTTATCTTTTGATGTGAAACATCTATCGGCGCACCTTGGCAGTAAAATGCTTTGATGAGTCTATCAGTGAGTGAGTGGGGTCTTATCTTTTGATGTGAAACATCTATCGGCGCACCTTGGCAGTAAAATGCTTTGATGAGTCTATCAGTGAGTGAGTGGGGTCTTATCTTTTGATGTGAAACATCTATTGGCGTACCTTGGCAGTAAAATGCTTTGATGAGTCAATCAGTGAGTGAGTGGGGTCTTTTCTTTTGATGTGAAACATGTATTGGCGCACCTTGCCAGTAAAATGCTTTAATGAGTCAATCAGTGAGTGAGTGGTCTTTTTTTGATGTGAAACATCTATTGGCGCACCTTAGCAGTAAAATTCTTTGATGACTCAATCAGTGAGTAAGTGGGGTCTTTTCTTTTGATGTGAAACATCTATTGGCGCACCTTGCCAGTAAAATGCTGCCCCTCTACGCCACCGCTCTCGAATCATTTCTAATCAATGACAATATTATTGAATCGAAATATGCGTGACACACACACACACGCCTCCTACACGGTGGACCGACGACGTGGTGAAGATTGCGGGAAGCCACTGGATGCGGGCAGCGCAGGACCGGTCTTTGTGGAAACCCTTGGGGGAGGCCTCTGTCCAGAAGTGGAAGTCATTCGGCTGATGTAATGATGACGAGTGACAGTGACGATCAAGTGTCCAAAAAGAAACAAACGATTAAAGATTACAAGTGCAGGCTACAGTAAAATGTTTCACATGTGCCGAGCGTCCCGCGTTACACCCTGAACAATATTGGTGTAGGTCCCGTTGACTGGGGCTTCTAATCGTCATACTGAACAACTTTCCCCAAGGAACCCATGATGACGAGTGCTGTTCATCTGATTTACTTTTTATCATCTGTCAAAAGTCAAAAACGACATTTTGTTCTAAAAATATTTGAAATACTTAGGGTGACGTAATAGTTTAGCAGCGTCATATATGTACTCCTTTTGAGATTTTGGTGAAATAAAAATCGAAGACTTGATGGAAAACAAAACGAGTAAGGTTTTCCGAAGTTTAAGTAGGAGGGCCATTTAGTGATCAAGAGTTCATAATTTATTTCTGATGCTGTCGTCATCCCTATTCTTAAAAAAAATTGGACCCTCCATACAAAAAAGCACAAAACGTGGCGATCAAATGATCGATTTATACGATATATTTATTTGCAATTTCAGCAGTCGTAGAAAAAAAGTTGTTCAGTATGATGAGTAGTTAACGGGACCTATACCAGTTTTATTACACCCTGTATATTGATGACATTTTAAATCTAGATCCTGCTTCCTTTTCGTGTACACTCAACAGAAGGATTGCATACCTGGTACTGCTGATATTCGGAGATGAGGTCGGCCATGTTGCTGGCGGCTTCTGTGAACTCCATCTCGTCCATGCCTTCACCCGTATACCAATGGAGGAACGCCTGGGGACAACACATGTACATGTCAAAAGGTTGACAGAAATATAGGTCGCAGCCTCGATCCCTCCAACTGCGTCTAAGCCAGGACAATAAAATAATAATAATTTTCGAAAACCTTTAAAAAAATTCAATACAAAATTTAATTTGATAAGAATTTTAATTGTTTCGTGTTCTTCTCAGCAAACCCTTTCATTTAATACATTTTAATCATAGGTGTAAAAAAAAACTGATCCGCCATCTTTGGGAGTCCGCCATATTGGATTTGGAATGACGTCACTTAACTATAACCACGCAATGTTCTCCAAACTTAACGTTATGCTAAATTTCAACTGACTCGGAAACCGGGAAGTGGTTCTTATTTAGCTTCCAAGATTTATCCCAATCAACAGACAGACTAACATAAATCTTTCTATATATATAAAAAGGAATCACTATTTCCCTTGGTCACGGCATCACGCGTGAACGGCTGGACCGATTTCGCTAATTCTTTTTTTGTCGAGTTCGTTATAGTCAGGAGAAGGTTCTTATGTGGGGTAGAGTAGGGTAGAGTAGTGTAGGGTAGGGTAGAGTAGTGTAGGGTAGTGTAGTGTAAGGTAGTGTAAGGTAGTGTAGGGTAGTGTAGTGTAAGGTGGTACGAAGTTCGCCGGGAATACTAGTTATATATAAAAATTAACCCCTATTTCTTCTGGTCATCGCATCACGAGTGAACGGCTGGACCGATTTCGCTAATTCGTTTTTTGTTGAGTTCGTTATTGTCAGGATAAGGTTCTTATGTAGGTTAGGGTAGGGTAGGGTAGGTTAGTGTAGTGTAGTGTAGGGTAGGGTAAGGTATGGTATTGTAGTGTAGGGTAGTGTAGGGTAAGGTAAGGTAGGGTATTGTAGTGTAGTGTAGGGTAGAGTAGTTTAGTGTAAGGTGGAACGAAGTCCGCCAGGACAGCTAGACTAATATAAAGGTTGTAATAGAGTCAGGGTTCAATTAGTAAATAAAATGTGTTTCATTTACCAGCACTTGCTTCAATGAAACATGACACCCAAAAATAAAATTATAAAAGGTATGAGATACTATGAAAGAAAAAATGCGAAGACATGAAGCTTCGACCATAAATAAAAAAAACCAGACACACGATCACGCGGGCGTAACTGTCCGAACGTAAACTCCATCTTTTTACTCGCGGAGATGTACTTGTCCGCCACTCTTACGTGATCTCGCGGTCCGCTAACATGACGAAGCTCGAAGTGCAGCTTTAAGAAGTACAAAAACAATTATAACAAAAAGAGAAAAAAAAAGATAGAATATCTTTATCACCCACTTCGAGTTGTTGAATTAAATTGAATATTTGCACATGTATAAAGATCTGATGACAATATCTTTAATAAAAATTACGAATGAGTACAATTTGCCATTAAGTCGAGGCATTGATTGGAACAGTTGTCTCTGTTTATTTTTCAAAATAACCACACTTTTGAACTTTTACAATGTATTTTTTTTCGTATTAATTAAAAACTAGAATTAATATTATAAAATTCAACTGGCATATTGAGGTCTGTGTTTGGACTTATCGACTAAGAAAATGTAGATGTACTAAATCGGTCTGGATTGCCTGTAGATTGCAAATATCTGGTTTCTTTGATATTTTTTTTTGTTATATAAAAGTTAACGAATTGTGTTTCTGCATCTGACAAAATGAATTAATTGAATTGAAGAATCAGGTTATAAAATATCACTCCTATATGTTTTGTAATTGCTGAGAAAAACCAAGATCCCTGCGACCAAAGTTTCTAATGCATGGCCTTAATCTGTCAAGTACCTAGCTTGACAAAGAGTATTTAAACCAAGAAAGTGAACGTGATTTTTCTTCTATGAGCGTATTTTCCAAAGCTTTTTTTAACTTGCAATGTTTGTATGTATGTTTGTTTGTTTAGTTCAAATCTTGCGATCGATTTTAGAGCGACTCCCAGGGGTTTAAGCTGAAATTTGGTATGAAGCCGTATTTCCGATGACAATAGATACTTTTGTTATTTATTTTGAAGTTGATCTGATGATGAACTATATTTTTTTCATTTTTTTTAAATAATTTAATTCAAATCTTGCGATCGATTTCAGAGCGACTTCCAGGGGTTTAAGCTGAAATTTGGTATGAAGCCGTATTCCCGGTGACAATAGATCCTTTTGTTATTTTGATGTTGATCTGATGATGAACTTTGGAGGTGGAATCATGGTCCCATAATCATCTTTTATTATTCAATAGACGCGTAGTGAATAATATAGTGTGCTCACCTTTTTTGGAATTGGAACCGAGTATTTTTTATATTCATTTGAGCATTTGGCTTTTTGAGCATAAAAACTCTTTTCGAATAAAAGTTTGTACCAAAAAGCTTTTAGGTTTTTCGAAAAAAAATTTAAACTACCTTGGACAGCAGTGCTTAATTTTGTAACAGATTTATTGTTCGAGTTACCAATTAATAAACACATATTTTATTTTTATATTTTTTATCTCCTGGATGGCTGTACTATTTTAATTTAAGGTGGCATATATCGAGGTCATAAAACTAATTCTTATCAAAAATAGCTCACTTATCATATGAGTTTTTCTGCTTTTACACCGAAAATGGGTAAAACCTGATATTAGCTATCTAGCTGCTCACTTATCACAATTTATTCCCGATGACTTATCAAAAATTCCTGAGAAACTCACCTTCCTTCTGAACATAGCGGTGAACTGCTCCGATATCCTCTTGAAAATCTCCTGGATGGCTGTACTGTTTCCAATGAATGTGGCGGACATCTTGAGTCCGCGGGGAGGCACGTCGCACACGGAAACCTTCAGGTTGTTAGGGATCCATTCTACGAAGTAGCTGGGGAACAAATGATAATTATCAGCGTTTATTTTCTTTGAGGGATCTGTTTTAAGTAAGGAAATCATCGGTGGCGTAACAGCTAGGGCCACCGCCTCTTATCCGGGAGGTCGTCGTTCGAATCCCACCACGTACCAATGTGATTTAGAATTTAGATTTCATATGTACGTTTATCCGACGCTCTAACGGTGAAGGAAATCAGATACATACTAGTACATTGATTTTTTCTCGACCTCTTTTTTGAAGTTTATAAGTGGTACATTTTCAGATTAAGATTTAATTTATATTTAAACATACATTAAACACGACACATTTTCATTAAAATCTCGTAATAGAATTTTCGGTCAATCACATAACTTTCTCTTACTCCTTTGTCGCTCGAAAGTAAGTAAATATTATTTATTGCACACCAGAAAAAAAATAACAAATTTAATGACGTACAGTGCAAAGGCAGCGTTATCGCTTTTAGCGATTTCTTGCAGGCAACCTTAAACCACACCCTGGACACTTCATACGACGGGCCAGAAATGATATTTTAAAATAGGAATGACGGAACAAACAAAATGGCCGCAAAATCCTATACGTTCGACAACCAAACTGTAACTAATCTGTATCAATCCGGGTGACGAGGGGGTGAGGTCGCAATCTAGAGAGCGGCAGGGAGTGTACTGTATGTATGTTAGTACTAATATATATACTTTGCTTAAACTAACCATAGGAGTTGGTAGGTAAAAAGGCTAAATGCGGATGGCTGAAGTAATAATTTCCATGACTCTCACCTGGAATTCTTGTTCTGTATGTTGAAGACCTGGTCATCCACCTCCCGCATGGACATGCGGCCGCGGAACATGGTCGCCACGGTGAGGTAGCGCCCGTGCCGCGGGTCCGCCGCCGTCATCATGTTGCCAGGGTTGAACATCTGCGAGCAACGGTACAAGTTCGATAGCTCGTAGACTAAGCAGTTATTTCGTAGACTAAGCATGAGACGTTTGGCGCCGATAGGATCAGGGAAGAGGAACTATGCGACCTGGAAATCAGTCACATATCGGAGTACTGTAGAAGGAGCTAAAGGTTTGAGGGGGGGGAGGGGACGCTATCGGGGTCACAGTAACCGTTGTACCACCATGGGAATAGGGTGTAGTGAGTCCACATAGAGACTTGAACACCCGCCTGTACCCCGCAGGTGTCCCACCCAATAATAATAACACGTACTACTGAATGGAGCGGCAAGGAGCAATGGAGCGAGCTATGCTCCGAGTTTCTCTGCGTAATCGAATCAGAAACGAGGAGATACGCAGGAGAACCAAAGTAACTGACATAGCCCACAGAATCGCTAAACTGAAGTGGCAGTGGGCAGGGCACATAGCTCGTAGCACAGATGGCCGTTGGGGCAGTAAAGTTCTCGAGTGGAAACCGAAAGTAGCTAGGCAGGCCTCCCACGCGGTGGACCGACGACCTGGTGAAGGTTGCGGGAAGCCGCTGGATGCGGGCAGCGCAGGACCAGTCGTCGTGGAAATCCTTGGGGGAGACCTTTTTCCAGCAGTGGACGTCTTTCGGCTGAGATGATGATGATGAGACTAAGCAAAAAGCGGTCGTAGCTCAGTTTAACTTGCGTGGTCGGGTCGGTCACGCAGGTTAACTAATCTGAAGTACTGTCATTACCGGGATGGGTTTGAATGTTAGTGGTTTTTCTCCATCGTTTCCGTGCTTAGCAAGGTACGTTAAGCCGTTGTACCGGTTGCTATCAATAGAAGACAGTCGTTAAGCCGTGTCAGGTGCCTTATAGGCGGCTTGAAAAACTTCTTACACTTCGCCACTAGCCCTACAACCTCTGCCAACCCGGACTTGGCTAATCGAGAAATCCCCCTACATGTAGGTGGAAATGTACCCTTAAACATATACTTTTTAATTTTTATTGTTAGTTTGTCAACGTGATGATTATGTATCATCATCATTACAGCTCATATACGTCCCCACCGAGGGGCTCGAGCCTACCCTGAATCAGGGCGATTAGGCCTTAGTCGACCACGCGGGCCCAGTGCGGGTTGGTCGACTTCACACACAACCTTCGAGTTTCTTCGCAGGCGTGTGCAGGTTTCCTCACGATGTTTTTCCTTCACCGTTAAAGCAATCGGTAAGTATGTACGTAAGTTTTTGAAAAACTCATTGGTACATTGGCCGTCCAGATTTGAACCCGGTACCTCTGGTTACATGGACCGAGTCGTTACCGGTTGAGCCACCGACGCTATGATCGATTATGTATACCCATGCCAAATTACAGCTTCCTAATACTAATAGTCGAGGCGTCGGTGGCTCAACCGGTAACGACTCGGTCCTCCTAACCAGAGGTCCCGGGTTCAAATCCGGACGTTAAAAGTACCAATGAGTTTTTAGAAACTTACGTACGTATACTCACTGATTGCTTTAACGTTCAAATCCGGACGTTAAAAGTACCAATGAGTTTTTAGAAACTTACGTACGTATACTCACTGATTGCTTTAACGGTGAAGGAAAACATCGTGAGGAAACCTGCACACACCTGCGAAGAAACTCGAAGGTTTCGAGCAACCCGCACTGGGCCCGCGTGGTCGACTAAGGCCCGATCGCTTTAATTCAGGGTAGGCTCGAGCCCCTCGGTGGGGACGTATATGAGCTGATATGATGAATACTAATAGTCTTTGAGCTAAGCCGCTGACAAACACACATGGCGAAACTTTAAGCGTTCCTTGTTGACTTCGGAACCCTAAAAAGTATATAATATGATGAGTCATCACATCAGCTCATACGTCCCCACCGAGGGTCTCGAGCCCACCCTGAATTAGAACCATCGGGCATTAGTCGACCACGCGGGCCCGTGCAGGTTGGTCAACTTCACACACAACCTTCGAGTCTCTCCGCAGATGTGTGCTGGTTTCCTCACGATGTTTTCCTTCACCGTATGATGAGTAATTGAGGGCTGTATCCGATGTATGGGCGCTGGCTAGGATCACTAAACTGACGGTAGATACATGATATAAAGAGTGTTTTTTTTAATATTCTACTTTCCGTAGAGAGTGAACTCAATTCGTGAATAAATACGATATTGTGACGTCGTCTACACGTTGTCTGGGGGTTTGCAATAGCAGTGCAGGTACCGATGTAAATAAAAGATTGGTGTACGAATTCAATATGGCTGGAGAACCTTATTTATTAAATTCGTAAAATTTGTAATAGCTCTGTCAGCCGACTGATTATTAGTTCTTTAAACGAATCTATTGAAAATACTTTCTTGCCATAAGATAGATTATTAGGGATCTTTGCCCTGGCGCACGGTCTTCAATCTATATCACACTTGAAATTGGACCTCTGTCCTGGCTCATGGCCAACCATAGAATGAATCTCAACTGTTTTGGAAATCTTTCGAACGACTTACTAATTTGAATTTGAACTTATATTTTTAATACGATTCGCGCTGGCAAGAAAGTACTAAAGGAGTCGTGAGTGCGGAAACATAGAGATATACGATCTCTACAATATATAATCGTGTGTCTCTTTTTTGTAGTCCGGTATTAGGCTTGGATCACACACACACATAGTTTTGCAACATACCTGACTCATCAGCTCCGGGACAGTCTGAGCTCTAAAATCAACGCTCTTCCTAGCCGTCAGCGGCGCGAACCCGGGCATGAAGAAGTGCAGACGAGGGAAGGGCACCATGTTCACAGCGAGCTTGCGGAGATCCGCGTTCAGCTGTCCGGGGAAACGCAGGCACGTGGTCACCCCCGACATTGTGAGCTGGAAGGAAGGAGGTTCGCTAAATGTTTAGAAAAAATAACCAGACAAATGCCAGAGGAGACAATTAAAAAAAAAATTGTCATATAAAGTCAATTGCCTGCGTCAGTGTTTCCCGATTCCTATAATTTAGGGATCTCCAAGGCAAGAGTGAATAGGCATTATTTGAGTTTGCGTGTACCATCCTCGACTGCATCATTACTTACCATCAGATGAGTTGCAGTCAAACGCACTCAAATTATTAATAAAAAAAGAGTGAGAAAATGAAAAAAGTTTATTGCAGTATCTCATTGTAAAAAATATTACATTTTGCAGAAGACTTCTTTAAAGTATAAGAATACTTGTGCCAGAAGAATCCGCTCTTCCATAACTAATAAACAACACAGAGATACAATAAAAAAAATATAAACAACAATACTTTACAAATATATGCGCTACGTATTAATAAGCACGCGCGCGTTAGTATTAATGTGTGCATGTGATTGAGTGTGTGTGAATTTATGTGTGTGTGTGTGTCTGGGTGTTTGTATTTACAATGTGTACATTTAAGAAGTGTTTGTTCGTATATCGTAGGCTGTGTGTTTTAAAAGACTCTCTATTTCTTGATAATGAAGAGCATTGAGCCATTTAACTATAGCCTCTTTACAATCGTACATATTTACAGGATATATAACTTTTTTACTTTGTTGGAAGCTGATAAAATGAGGAAGTTTTTACCGTAATTTGAACTTCAACTGTAGTATAACTTTTTTTTGGAAAATCACGAAATATTTAAACAAATGTGTTTTTATACAAAATCTGAAAATTGAAAAGCGAATATGTCGAAAACTGTGAGACTTAGGCTACAAGTGTATTAAGTCAAATCTATTCCAAATGACCGCCTCTGGCTCCCCTTTCAGTTTTCTGCACTACTTCCCAAACACCCTGTATATTAGTCTTACTATTAATTTTATTTAAAATTAAATGTGTTGCTGCTTGAAATATTTATGTCTTTTTAAATTAATAAATTATATTAATAATTGTAATGTAATAGAAAATAAGATTTTTGAATGTAAAGTAATATTTGTACACCTTAATTTAAGGTTGAGTTCGCGCACTTCAACACGATTAACACCAAACTGTACCGAATTCTTGAACAAATAAATGAATTGAATTGAATATTGTATATGCACCGACCGAGCAACACTCCGACGACGAAGTGGAGATCCTATATGAGGACATCTCTAGAGCTTTACATAATAGCTCCCGGACCCAATACACCATTGTTATGGGGGACTATAACGCGAAACATGGCAAACGAAGTGATGGTGAGCTGAGAATGGGGCAATTTGGATATGGAGAGAGAAATGCACGTGGCCAGATGCTGGCCGACTTTATGGAGAGGGAGGGCCTCTTTATGACGAACTCCTTCTTCAAAAAGTCTAAACAGCGAAAGTGGACATGGTTAAATCCCAATGGCGTAACGAAGAACGAGATTGACTTCATCTTGTCAACGAGAAGGCAAATATTCAATGATGTCTCTGTGATCAACTCAGTAAAAACAGGAAGCGATCACCGAATGGTAAGAGGCAAATTGAATCTAAAGACGCGCGAATTCTAAACCGAAAACGATTTCCACGACCGCCGCTCGGCTTGCCTTGAAAATTTTCAAGACACTTTGTATAAGAAAAAAAAACGTGATTTTAAATCTGGGGGGAGGGGCTAGTCTAAAACCTCACCATGTATCACCAGGAGGGGGGGAGGGGAGAATTAAACACGTGATTAATGGACGAGCCCTAATCTATAACTTTAAAATACCTTATAATTATAAAAAATATGTTTGTTGTATATTTGAGATTCTCACAACAAGCCCTTTCTTTAATATGTCACACGACATACTTTGCAAAACTTTTTTTTTTAAAGTTTCTAATTTAATCCCCAAAAGTAGCCCCTATGTCTGAGATTCATTTATTTACGTTACAAGTTCGTCTTTGGGACAAAAACTTACATGCGTACCAAATTTTAAGTCAATCGGTATAGTAGTTTCGGAGCAAATTGGCTGTGACAGACGGACGGACAGACAGACACGCGAGTGTCCTATGGTGGTAGTTTCGTTTTTACTTTTGAGGTACGGAATCCTAAAAACCGGCCACACCTCTCCACATGAGTACAACAGTGATATATTATATTTTTTATTCAGTTCGAGATCCTTAGCGCGAGTACAACTCACACTTGGCCAGGTTTTAAAGTGAAACTTTTATTACATCGTCTCAATTTTTTTCGTCTGTGTGTTGCATGTCGCGTGACGGTCGCTTTCGTCTGACGGTATGATCGTTTCGTCCTCTGTACCCTAGCGAGAGCAGCCATGATCGTTTCGTCCTCTGTAAAGTTTCACTTTTACCGTGGTTTCATAAAACCACACACTTACTTTTTTTGTCATTTGTTGTTTTACTTTAGGATTATTACTATAATCACAAGTTTCATGCTTGTTCGTGTCGCCGAACAATAAGAGCAAAAACTAAAGACTAAAAAAACCGGTAAAGTGCGAGTCAGAACCGCGCACAAAGGGTTCCGTATCATCATACTAGATGGCGCTAATTTCTTCACGTTTAAAAATACACGTTTTTTGTATGAAGACTTTAACTTTTTCTATTTTTTTGTATTTGTTGATACAGCCGCAACATACATACATACATTACAAAAAAAACTGCAAAAAAATTACAAAGAATTTTTGAGTAAAATATTAAAAAAATCACATACCGATATCAGATGGTTCAAATCCCCGTAGCTGGGGCTGACTAGTTTCAATGTCCTGAAACATATGTTGTACAGCGCCTCGTTGTCAATGCAAAATGTCATATCTGTATTCTCCACAAGCTGGTGCACGGAGAGCGTCGCGTTGTAAGGCTCCAAGACCACCTCGCTGACCTGTGGGAAACAACTTACTTTTATCAAAAATACTGTAACGCGGTATCGCTGTTATATAATCTTCTTTCATTCGACCTTCTTTTCATTCTATCTATTTCTTTTCCACGCATGCGCTGTGAATATCATTCAAAAATCAAAATCCGAATCCTCTTCAATGTTTATAATATTAATTTTAATATTTTAATAATAATTTTATTATGAAAAATAACAGAAACAGATACTCTCTTAATAGACCCTTTTCGGGTAAGATATATTTTACATTTAGACTGACTCGGTGGCTCAGTGGTTAGTGCCCTTGACTACTGATCCCAGGGTTGTGGGTTCGATCCCCACCCAGGGCAAGCGTTTGTGTGATGAGCAGATTTATTTGCTGTGTCTGGGTGTTAAATATATCTATATATGTATGTATTTAAACGTATATAAGTATGTATATCAGTCTCTGGTTCCCATAACACAGGGAATCCTACTTTGGGGCCAGATGACCATGTGTGATTTGTCTGAGAATATTTATTTATATTTATTTATTTATTATTTATAATTAGTTGGTGTGTTGGTTGGTTGTAATAAATTATAATTGAAACAGTTAAACACGTTAAAAAGCCGATGTCCATCGCAACAATTTAGTACAATTTTGCAATATTATTTTTGGTTTTTGTTAATTTTCTTATAAAGTACTACACCGATTTTGATACAAATTTCTATGGGACCAACTCGGCAGCATACCCTATCAAATAAAAAAAAAATAACGAAAATCGGTTCACAATCTGGGAGATATCGCGTAACAAACATACCAAAAAAAAAAAACAACATACAGTCGAATTGAGAACCTCCTCCTTTTGCGAAAGTCGGTTGAAAAATCAAAAAACCTGAAAACTCTTTAGTTACAAGCTTTTATTTGAAAAGAGTTTTTGTACTCAAAAAGCTAAATGCTCAGTTTGCCAAAAATGTGAATAGTAATTACACGACGTTTCCAAATTAAAAAAGGCGATTACAGTATTTCCTACGATTCTATTGAAAATTAATGACGCTCCTGGGAGCTTGATTCCACCTCAAAAGTACATCATCAGATCAACTTCAAAATACCAAAAAAATCTATTTCAGATCTATATATACCAAGTTTCAGCTCAATCGGAGCCCTGGAAGTCGCTCTAAAGATTGCAAGATTTTACCTACACAAACTAATATACAAACATTGTAAGTTAATTAAAAATACAAACTGTGATGTAACACTTAATTTACGTTGACTACTCAAGGTTAAGTACACTTAAGTCTTACTGAGCACTATAAGACTTACTGAGCACTACAAGTCTTACTGAGCACTCTAAGACTTACTGAGCACTATAAGTCTTACTGAGTACTAAAAGACTTACTGAGCACTATAAGACATACTGAGCACTATAAGACTTACTGAGCACTATAAGACATACTGAGCACTATAAGACTTACTGAGCACTATAAGACTTACGGAGCACTATAAGACTTACTGAGCACTACTTACTGAGCACTATAAGACTTACTGAGTACTATAAGACTTACTGTGCACTAAAAGACATACTGTGCACTATAAGACTTACTGAGCACTATTACTACCTAGGGCTAATTATTTTATTGTATGTATAGGTATTAAATGTTTTATAATTGTTTTAGTTTAAAATATAAATAATTAAGTGTAATCTCTCACCTTAGGGGAAGGGAACACGCTGAAAGTGCTCATGATCCTGTCGGGGAACTCCTCCCTGATCTTGCTGAGCAGCAGCGTGCCCATTCCGGACCCCGTGCCGCCGCCCAGCGAGTGGGTCAGCTGGAATCCTGGCCACACACTTATTGTATTAATTTCAATGACCTGGCCGTTCTAAAGCTAAGATAAATGAGTACGAACCTATGTGGCGTAGTGACAATACAATTTGACTTAAAGTGTCACGTTACTGAGATATTTTGAGAGAATGAGAGGGAAGTTCGTGTTTTAACAACCTTTTACTTTAAAACCTCCTTGGAATAACTGGAAACGCTAAAAAAAACCCGACAAAATGCGAGTCTGAACCGCACACATAGAGTTTGGTATCATCATAATAGATGGAGCTCTAGTTTCTTCAGTTCTTACTATCACACTAGATGACACTAGTTTCTTCACGTTTAAAAAAAAACACGTTTCACAAAAGACTTTAACTTTTTCTAATTCTTAGTATTTGTTGTTGTAGCGGCAACATAAATACACCATCTGTGAAAATTTCAACTGTCTAACGGACAGACGGGAGGATAGCGAAGTCCGTTTTTACCCTTTGGGCACGGAACCCTAAAAAACGACTTCCATCGCAACAACTTAGTACATTTTTGCATAATTGTTTTTGGTTTTTCTTAATTTTCTAAAAAAGTACTACACCAATTTATATAAGGTCTAACAAAATTAGCTGTAACTATTTCAACTGGTGCTTCTACCCATGAAACTGAACAACTTTCTCCATGGAACCCATAGTTAAATCTCAAAAAAAATTTGAACTTCCCATACTAAGTTGGCTGATCAGCTGATCGAGTTAGTAAGGGAGAGCCAAATTTTTTTTGCGATTTTACTATGGGTTCCATGGGGAAAGTTGTTCAGTTTCATGGGTAAAAGCACCAGTTTAAATAGTTTCAGCTAATTTTGTTACACCTTATAAAGGGTGACTTTTAATTAGTTCTTGATAGCAAAGGATATGAATGTACTCGTGATTACAAACAACTTGTCAAATATGAAAAAAAAAATATTTGGTCCTCGATACATAATAGGTTATCAAATCGGCAAAAATGTATCGAGGATCAAAAATTGTTTTTCATATATGACATATAGTTTCTTTGGGAAAGTTGTTAGTAATCACGAGTATATTCATATCCTTTGCTATCAAGAACTAATTAAAAGTCACCCTATATAAAATTTATATGGGACTAACTCTAATAAAAATTAGAGTTTTATTCTTTTCGCATATCCTAGTGAATAAAAAAAGAATTGTGAAAATCGATTAATATGAAGATATCGCGTCACATACGTACAGTCGGATTGAGAACCTCCTCCTTCTGACATAGTGACACAGGCCACCGTGGTATGGTATTTAGTCTATTTTCTTCACAAAGGTATAACCTAAAGAGAATCTAACTAGAATTTTGATTCCATTTTGATTTCAGTGTATGAGTTTGTTGCTCGGAGGGACAACCTATCTCTTTTAAAATTCTCCTTTCAAGTCTGGAAAAATATTCTGTATCTTTAGTTATTACATTTTTTTATTTGCTAGAAATTTTTGCTCGGAGGAACCGAGCTAGAAATAACTAAATGACTAAGTACTAAGAAGCACCTGCGCAGTAAAATAAATTTTGCGCACAGTAAACTGGCATATAAAGTACCACTTTTCGAGCAATTATCACTCGATGAGTACATATTTTAACGAAAATTTTCAACGATTTTTTTTATTCACTATTGATAAGCCCTTAGTATCATCTCACCTGATGGTAAGTGACGATGATGCCGAAGATGAAAGCAGCCTTACCAAGATTCCCCAACGCAATGGAGACTGGCTATCTTATCTTCAAGCCGGAATTTGAAGAATAGGTGCAGTAGTTTATTGGGAAACTATCATCTCTGTGTAATTGTGTATAGTTCGCTGTAGTCACAGATAGCATAAGTGCCAAAGCAAATTATTTTTTTACTCATGGCGGCGTTAATTAGCTGGGGGAAGCCCTTTAATTCGTTGGTGCCGGTTGATATTAGACGGTATTGTTAAATCATGTCAGAGACCTTATCGGCGGCTTGAACACTTCTGGCAGAGGGGTACGTCTTCAATCGGGACTTGTCCTGTGGTCCCATGTGTATTGCACCCCAGTAGTGTGGATGTCATGTGTCGCTAACGACGAAGAGAAGCTAATAGAAGCATGTTAACCCTTTAACGAGCAACGCAACTACAGCGAACAACAGAAAACAGAACCATATTCGAGGTCAATACAGATTAATATTGAAACCGTATCCCTGGTTAGCATATTGACAATGCTCGTGAAGGGGTTAAGATCCCGCTGGAGTTCATAAATCCCATAGAAACGTAGTATTTTAAGGTAAAAGACGGAAAACAAGTTTATTTGTATTAAATGTGATTCCTGTTTCGTTTTTCAAAAAAGTAATGCGGTACAGACACAGATATACGTCATCAAAATTATTTCAAAATCGGTTGTTTGGTTAACAAATGAATCAAATACTTCGTTTGTATGGGAATTATGAACTACAGCAGGCTCTTAAGAGTGTATTCACAAAATCGTTTCCCATACAAGCTTAAAATTACTATTTCTTGAGAATAGATGGTCCGATTCTAATAAAACTTTATACATATAAGCAAGACACAAAATTCTAGTTTGTGGATAGATTAAATTTTCAAAAAAATAGTGTTGTCACTACATAAATAGTGATTTAAGATTTTCATAGTAATCTTAATATTCGCTAATCTTTTTTTAAAATAACGTATTTCGGAAATGTAATCTATCCACAAACTAAACTTTCATGATTTGTTTATGTGTATAAAGTTTCAGTTGATTCGGCTTATTCATTTGCGTCATCATCATATCAGCCGAAAGATGTGCACACCTGGACAAAGGCCTCCCCCAAGGATTTACACGACGACCGGTCCTGCGCTGCCCGCATCCAGCGGCTTCCCGCGACCTTTACCAGTACACAGATCATATTTTCAAGAAGACATAACGTTTAAGTTTGTATGGGAAAAGATAAGTTAAGTAAGATAAATATTCTTTATTGCACACCAAATATACAAAAATGAAAAACTTATTAACTAGCAAAATATACAATGATATGCAAAGGCGGACTAATCGCTTTAAGCGATTTCTTCCAGCCAACCTTTGGTGAATGGAGGAGACGAGAAAGTGAAACGATAGCGGGAGGGTGCATGTGCAACTAAAAAATAATACTTAATAATAAAGATAAATTACAAATACATAAATTAATATAAATATATACTATAACAATATATATCAATATATACATACAAAGAATGCTTAATGATAAACTAGTAGGAACACAAGTTACATTTAAATAGAATAGGAAAAGTTAAAGAATAATTGCAGATTTTGAAATAATGATCTCGAAGTCTGTTTTTGAAGATGCCTAGGGATTCAGACAGCCTGATGCAGTGGCGTAGCTACCGGAGGGCTAGACGGGGCAGTGCACCGGGGTCCCCAAGCTCAGGGGGCCCCTCGGACTCCGACTTACAAACCGTAAATTTAACTAGTGAAAATTTCTTCCCATTTCTTCCAAATTCTCCAAAATATCCCATGTTTTGAATTTTTGCATACCAATACCGATATTAATCAATTTATTCAATTATTCATTCCTAAAAATTAATTTGGAGTACCTACGTCGAATTCGGAACACGACCAATACGAAACAAACGATTTTAAATAGTTTAGTTGGGGACCTAGTTTACTTTTTGCCTCAGGGCTTTCGGTTACCTAGCTACGCCACTGGCCTGATGTCTGTAGATTTCGTAAACAAGCTGGTAATACTCACCCTGTAAGCTGTCGCAGCCCTCAGCCTCCTTCCTGATCACGTCCAGCACGGAGTCGACGAGCTCGGCGCCCTCTGTGTAGTGCCCCTTCGCCCAGTTGTTGCCTGCCACGAAGACGAATCATATAACAATACTAGCGGAAGTAGCGGACACCCAGCGGCGTTGCCTGCGCTGATCCCGTTTTTTAGGATTCCGTAGTCAACAAGGAACCATTATAGTTTCACCATGTATGTCCTCGGCTTAGCTCAGATACCATAGTACTAGAAAGCTGCAATTTGGTATAGGCATACGTACAAAAAGCGTCGGTGGCGTAATGGCAAGGGCCGCTACCTCCTGTCCAGGAGGTCGTGGTTCGAATCCTGCCACGTACCAATGTGTTTTCGAATTTCGATTTCATATGTACGTTGATCCGACGCTCTTACGGTGAAGGAAAAACATCGTGAGGAAACCTGCACACGCCTGCGAAGAAACTCGAAGGTAGTGTGTGAAGTCGACCAACCCGCACTGGGCCCGCGTGGTTAACTAAGGCCTGATCGCCCTAATTCAGGGTAGGCTTAAGCCCCTTGGTGGGGACGTATATGAGCTGATATGCTGACTAGCGGATGGCCAGCAGCGTTGCCCGCGTTGATCCCGTTTTTTAGGGTCCCGTAGTCAATAGGGAACCCTTATAGTTTCACCATGTCTGTCCGTCTGTCTGTACGCGGCTTAGCTCAGATACTATAGTAATAGAAAGCTGTAATTTGGCATGGGTATACATATTATGATATTAATCACGTCGACAAAGTGTTATTTTTTCTTATGTTACCTCCCCTACATGATAAGATCATTTATTTGCCTTAAACTTGGTAAACCATATACAACATTTTTAGCTCAAGTATCTCACATTAAACCTAAATAGGCATGTGAAAATATAAAAAAAACAATTATTAAAAAATTAAAAATTGTAAAAAGACATCATACTTAATAAAATCATGTGATTATTACAGTTTTCATTTCGTCTTTGGATACATATTTATAATAAACTAGCTTTTGCCTGCGTGGACATCATTTTTATTACTGTCTTTGAAGGTGAGTGGTGCGCGAGCCGCCGCCAGCGTGGACATTAGTTTTCTCCAAATCCCTATCCTACATCGGGCTATTCTGATTAGCACTGTATGTTATTTCACACTTCCTCAACCATCTCTATACAAAAATCACAACCGGTACCGCCGCAACCCCTGTCCCTGTCTTTTAAACCTGTAATATCTTCGAAAATATTCATTTAAATTACATGCTGTAAAAGGCCATATTGTTTGTTTGTTTCTAAACTCTTTATTGCATTTAAAACAAATAATGTGGTTACAAAAGAATATGAATATAGTAAAGTCGGACTTATCTCTTGATCCATTAATCTATATTAAATGAACATTGTATTTAAGTTACTTAATTAGATAAGGATTAGTGCTGTATTGCTTAAAATCACTTCGTAAATAAGCCATTATTTCTCGTAAAAAGTAAAGGATAAAAAAAAGTTATTGTGGGCTATCCCTAAAAGATAGACATATCCCACTGTTGACTTTTTTGTAGACCTTTTTAAAGTGTACAATACTGTAGTACATTATTTTGTTCTATCTCGTAGGGTTCAGCCAGCGTTTGCAATGTAAGCGCAAAAAAAATGTTTATTTACGACATCACATTAGAAACCTCTAAAATTATCAGTGTTTACATTATTATTATACATATAAACCTTCCTCTTGAATCACTCTATCTATTAAAAAAAACCGCATCAAAATCCGTTGCGTAGTTTTAGAGATCTTAGCATACATAGGGATAGACGGACAGCGGGAAGCGCTATGTAGTGACTATACTTTAATGTCAATATGAACAATCTACAAAAAATTAGTTAAGATTATAGTAACATTTTTCTTTTAACCACTTAGATAATTCTGTCTTAAATTGTCTATTTCGATCCACTTTAAAAGCGACTTCCAGGGGTCCGATTAGGCTAAAATTTGGAATGAAGCCGTACTCTCGGTGACAATAGATCCTTTTGGTATTTTGAAGTTCGTGTTTTATTTTTCAATAGAATCGTAGAAAATACTATATTGTGCTCACCTTTTTTGAATTTGGAACCATGAATTTTTCATATTCATTTGAGCATTTGGCTTATTGAGCATAAAAACTCTTCAAATAAAAGCTTTTAGGCTTTTTTGAAAATTGATATTATATATGTACTATAACAGTCATCATGTGTCAATTTCTCTTGTGAAGAGTAGTTCTACACAATGGCATTAGCAACTTCGCCGGGTCCCTTTCTCTTAATCTTAGGTTCTGCACAGGATTTTGAAATAGGTTTGGATTTTTCCATACAAATGAACTTACCAGAACAATGTCACTGTGACAATGTATAGTACTGTTAATAAAGTCCAAGTCTTCGAAATACCTATGGTCTACATGTGTCAATAGGTCCCGCTTCACAGAGCCCTAATACATTTTTTTTGAGCATATAAAGAGGGGGTGAATTTTGTTTCGTTGATGTACCCTGTGGTGTGGGGTATCGTTGAATAGATCTTTCAAAACTACTGAGAGATCACTGAAACTATTATTATATGCTTCGCGAGAAAGTATGCACAGCGTGGCTGTACGATTTATCTGGCTGATCAAAAATAACCCGGAACTTGTATAGATTTTAAAAACTATTTATTTATTCCTCCATTGTTTTATTGCCCCCTTTATAGTGATCACCGTCAGATATAATACACGAAGCCAGCGTCTCTTCCAATCTTCGAAGCATTCCTGAACGCACTTTTTGGTATGGATAGCCTGCATTTCCTTCAGTGATTTGGTTTTTACTTCATCTATGGTCGTGAAACATCGACCTTGCATAGTTCTCTTCATCATAGGGAACAGAAAAAAGTCGCACGGGGACAGTAAACATTAGCTCTAACAATAACGTAAAATATTGCGAGATTTTTCGATCAGCTGTTTGTTTGTATGGCTGTTTTATTCAGTGTTTGAGCTTGTGACGTCATCATTTCACAAACAGGGTGTAATAAAATTGGTGTAGGTCCCGTTAACTGGGGCTTCTACTCATCATACTGAACAACTTTTGTTTTACGACTTGTGCTGAATTCACAAAAAAAATTTTTTACTCTTCATACAAACCGATCAGCTGATCGACCAATTTTGTGCATTTTAATATGGAGGGTCAATTGTTTTTTGAGTATGGGTTCCTTGGGGAAAGTTGTTCAGTATGATGAGTAAAAACAGGACCAATTTTGGTACACCCTGTATATACAAAATTTTCATTTAAAAAAGACCTCCATTTTTTTTAACAATATCAATTGCTAACGCCATAGACAACTAAATACATTTTTGAAGTAAAACTTCTTTACGCACGCTTGACTTGGGGACTAAGCTAGTGAATGCGTGACGAGAGTGTTACGGAAATATAACCGGCGAGGCGAACGGAAGTTGAGAGGGATATATAAATTAGTGAAGATAAAAAGAGAGATACTATTTATTTTTGTTTACTATCAATATCGGTAGCCAAGGCAACAATATCGGTTATCAAAACAAACTTAGAAGATAAAAAAGATTTGATTAATTTCTGAATACTTATTATTTACTTCCATACACATAGATGGTGCTAAAGAAGTTTTACCACAGATTACTAATTAGTTACTACGTAAGTTTTACTTCAGTCGTGTGGTCTATGTAAAGCACACTTGTATATTTTTCATTTAAACTTTTTACTGCTACTCAATAATAGATGGCACCACTAGTCCACTACTCACCAGCGCCGCTCTGTCCGAAGACGAAATTGTCCGGTCTGAACAGCTGTCCGTAGGGTCCGGCCCTCACGGCATCCATGGTACCCGGCTCGAGGTCCACCAATACTGCGCGGGGCACATAGCGACCTGTGGGAGAGAGATAGCTAGATAACTGATGTTTCAAACTCACTTCAATGTGTTGTCCTCTGGTGGGCGTATTCTGTACTTAAGTGAGCAACTCTTGTATCTATACTATAATACTAATATTATAAAGAGGTAGAGTTTGTTCACCAACAGTTAGAATGGAATTCATGGACATAGGCTAAAAAGGCCCGCTCACTCTCGATACCATAGGGGCGGAGTCGCGGGCAGCAGCTAGAATTAAATGTAAAATTTTGTATTTAGATAATGTTTAACTTTCAAATGCTATCTAGACAGCCATCATCTCTGAGAAAATATGATTTCACACAAAAAATTATGATTTTTATTTTTCTATTAGCTTCTCAATAACAGATGGCGCTACATCACCAAGTAAAGCTCGGCTGCCCAGGTACTTATTAACTGATTCAGTTAGGAATAATTACCAAAAAAAGTGTGTGTGTGTCAGCTCCAACGCACGACTGGAGTTTACTCCTTACTATCGATTATAAATGTGCTGGGCGATGGCGCCCAATTCCTTCAACTCTGCGACGGATTCAACTTTTTACAATTCTGACCTCACACTCCAAAATCCATCAAGCCGTTTAGGCTATAGGATATGCCAAAGAAACAAACATACATACATACACCCAAATAAGTTGCGCACAAATTAATAACTATACTAAACAACTAACGCATAACGTCTGATTTTACTCCCCATAATATCCCCTTATATATGAAAATCGATTCTTGCACATGTCATTGTTGATCTGTTTGTATCATCATATCAGCTCATATACGTCCCCACCGAGGGGCTCGAGCCTACCCTGAGTTAGGGCGATCGGGCCTTAGTCGACCACGCGGGCCCAGTGCAGGTTGCTCGACTTCACACACAACCTTCGAGTTTCTGCGCAGTCGTGTGCAGGTTTCCTCACGATGTTTTCCTTTACCATAAGAGCGTCGGATAAACGTACATATGAAATCGAAATTCGAAGACACATTGGTACGTGGCAGGATTCGAACTACGACCTCCCGGACAGGAGGTAGCGGCCCTTGCCATTACGCTACCAACGCTACCAACACTCTCACGCTAGCAAATATAAATCAGCATTAAAAACACTGGAAGTGAGAACACCAGTCAGATGGTCCGATGTCATAAAGGGCAAGGCAGGGGGCAGTCTACACTGGGCAGTCCACCTGGCTCAAAATCGTGTCAAGTGGAGGCCACTATGTGGTCACGATCCTCAGCAGTGAGGGAACGACGAAGAAGAAAAAGAAGATTAAAAACACAACATGCTTATCTAGTTGCAAAAAAGTAAGATGTATTGAAAATTTACTTAAGACAGAAGGACCCTTAAGTAGGGACTGAATAAATTAACCGACTTGGTATTAAATGGATCTCCCAACTTATAAAGGTAGAAGAACTGAGTTGCGAGTCATGGTTTTTTTACAAGTTATGTTTTTGATGGTTTTTTTTCTTAAATGGCGGGATATAAAAGTGACTTAACAATTAATTAGTACTGCTATTCCACCAGAGATATCTCCAGTAGCTAAGAAATTAACACAAACAAGGGCCCCAAATCAATGAAACATAAGTAAAATTTTTACAAAGAAATTTTTAACAAGAACTATTTTTAGATCTCACCGCCAGAAGCCTGTGTGTAGTATACGCTGAGCCGCTCCTCCTGCAGTGGGTTTGTGCCTTTGTACTCTCCCGTGGGGTCGATGCCATGCTCGTCTGATATCACCTCCCAGAACTGAATCGTAATATTATTATTCATTATTTATAGTACATTCCATTTTTGTTAGTAAGTTGCGCATATAGACTAATGTTAGTTAGACATAAAAAGAAAAAGAAAAAAACAAGAACTACGATTAAAACCATTTTCACACATTATTTTTTATTTACCAATTTCAAAACAAAATACAAAAAAGATTATCATCTAGCACCATTAAATTATCACTTCACACATTTTAACGACAGTAGGCATGAGGTCCCTGCCTAACCAGTACATGCATGAAGTGTGAAAATAGCTGGGAGTCGTATCTCTCTGCTATGACTTTCAAATAAAAATATAATATGCAAATTTTTTATTGTTATTTAGTTCCCATAGGTTTTTTATCTACAATTGACAAGCCCTTGGTGCTATCTTATCTTCTTGCTGAAACACAACAATGGTGTAACATTGATGTTTTGGCAGTAAGAGTCAGATAAGATGGTGGTAGCTAGCCAGGCGGGCAATTTGGTGCAGTTAATGCCATGTAAAGGACATAAGATCTCTAAAAAATGGCGTATGTCAAGCTAGCTTATCTCTAACCTAAAGGCGAAAACTTCTCAATGTTCCTTATCTTCTAAATGTTTGATCATATAATGTAACCTAGTTTTCCTTAAAAAATAAAATAAAAGATTCGAGGCAGAGTAAAAGTATAAAACCAGTGTGACAGAGCAGTGTGACGGTGAGTCAGTCCTGAAAGAATCCTACATTCTTAATTCATTTAAAAAAACTTGGTTATGTCGGTAGCAGTGGCGGCTGGTGCCTCAGAGAACTGGTGGTGCACTGCATGGGTTTATTAAAAATTAATAGATAAAATAAGACATCACCCTATAATGAATTTTGGAAAAGAATATTTAACATAAGTTCTATTCTGCGTTCCTTGTTTGACGCAAAATTTTCTATGACTTTTTAGTAGTACAAAGCCAAAATCGAGACCAAATTTCCGTTCTGAATATTGTTTTCAACGTAGGTACTTGAGTACCTTTGAATACTATAGATGTTGCAGGATGCTCCTTCATGACTCCATCCAACTTGGGCACAAAGTCAACAAGCCCATGAAACACACCAACATCCACTTATGAACACCCTGTAGTATCTATGTATTCAGTTTTTAAACAAATAAGAAAGACACGAGATATGTCCATATTAACCCAGTGTCGCCTCAAACTCACTGTTCATAATAATACCTAAGTGGTTATAGCCCATGGCATCGTCCTGTTGCTCATAATATGATGACATCATTTATTAACCCAAAAATGGTAGTGGGTGGGAATTTATTGAGTAATTTTACGGCAAAATGATGCAATTTTTAACCTATAAATTTAGATAATTATTTGATTAGACATTGTTTAGATTATCACCGGAAGTAAGTAAATGACCTACATTTAGTAATGTTAGTCAAGAACTAGGCAGCCTATGTCTGGATTTCTTAAAGAAAATTAAATATATTTAGAGCCTGACGTTAAGTTAATCTTATTATTTTGTGGAGCAAAGTAAGGGGGTGAAGTCTAACTGCCATTACCATACCTACATACCGGTACCGGCCGAACTCCTAACCTAGCCTCCTTGTCTTTATTTGGCCTTGATTCTAGAATTTAGTCCGACCTTCAAGCAATGCGGCAAGATTACAATCTCTTCTTGATAACCAAAAAGACTGAATATCACTCACCTTAGAACCTATTTGGTTTCCACACTGGCCAGCTTGCACGTGCACTATTTCACGCATTTTGAATCTTTTTTTTGATGATTTATTTTCAAAAGTAAACTACCGACTACCGTACGCCCTATTTCTTCTGCTAATAAAACTAATTGAGTTGAGTACTTTTGAGTCACATCAATTTTATGAGACACTTATCAGCGATTTTTATAGAAAAAACTGATAAATAACCGAGGAAAATACTTCTCTGCTGATAGATGACGCATTTGCTTACGTAGGTACGATAATAAAATGCTAAATCAACTAATATACTACTCACACATTACATTTACAATTTTTAACGTTAAAAGTTCACTTGATGGTTGGTATTGTAAAGTACCTTACTTACCTACCTAATTGGGAGGTCTGGGCTAACAAATGGTCATCTTTGGCATAGTAAAAATAAAGTCTTTGGTTTAAGTGGGCAACAGTCATGGCACCTCTACACGATGGGCCATTATACTGGCCCACTAGGATGGGCCAGCGTGTGGAGGTCGTAGTAGTGTCGGATGGCTCATGAGTGACGCAATGGGATAGCGATGGAATAGCCGCGGTGTCGGTTTTTGCAATGGGGGTACCCATTTCACAGTGCGTGCCAGGATGTGTTGTTGAGCGAGGACGTTCGAGCTTTATCGTCGTGAATCTTAGGGTTATTGCGAAAAGAATTTTATAGATTCCTGCCAATCAATCTCTTGTTTTGTAACGTTTGGGGATATTTTCTGTATTAACCCAGTGGTACTCGCTACTGGGTAAAAATACCCCAAAGTACCTAAATTTGCTTATTTACTACTATGGCTTTTCAACTGACGGATGGTACAAAATATTTTTAGATACTTTGTAAGGTCAAGCTCTCATTTGGAATAAATTAACATTACAACTTGCATTTACCGCTATATTTATGGACAGTGATGTCGTTAACACCAATGCAGTGTCAAATTTTGGAATACAAAGCTATTTTCTTAAATGACGTCAATTAAACTGTGTGGTATTTATCACCCGGTAGCGAGTACCTATTCGTGTTTGTAAAAAGAAACTAAAAACTGACTTTGAACAGAAATTCGACACGAAAAAGATGCGACATTATCCTTCTTTACAAGAAAGGAGACCATCGAGATAACGCTAATTAGCCTTCCTTCAAGGGTACCGGAACAGTGAAAAAGATACGACATTATCCTTCTTTACAAGAAAGGAGACCATCGAGATATCGCTAATTATCGCCATAAAAGCCTTCCTACAAGGGTACCGGAACAGTGAAAAAGATCCGACGTTATCCTTCTTTACAAGAAAGGAGACCATCGAAATATCGCTAATTATTATCCTATAAGCCTTCTTTCAAGTGTTTATAAACTATTCACATCAATCCTACTAACCCGATTGAGTCCAACAATCGATAAGCTTCAGCCGGTAGAACAAGCGGGGTACTGCTTCGTAATTTCTACAACGGACCACATACAAGTAATGCAAAAAGTGATAGAAATAAAAAGAATTTACCTGGTCACCTATATATTGCTTTCATCGACTACGCAAAAAGGTTTGACACGATTTCTCATGAGGCTATTTGGGAAACCCTGAATAAATGTGACTTAGACGAAAAATATATAAGAGTACTGAAAAACATCTAGAAGGGTAGCGTAAGTCAAGTCAAACTAGAGAAACGAGATCCTGATATACCGATCTGTAAAGGAGTGAGACAATGAGACCCCTCTCACCCAAGCTGTTCATAATAGTATTTTAACACATTTTTGATAACCTCAACTGGCAGTCAGAAGGTATTAGAGTCAACCGAGTAAATCGACTTACTCACCTCAGATTCGTGGAAGAAATTGTTGTATTAGCTGAAACAAAGAATGACTAAGAAAAATTGGAAATACTTTAATCACAGAAAGCGAAAAAGTAGGTCTCAAAATTAACGGGAATAAAACGGAAATATTGACAAACAGACACTCAAATACAAATATGAGAAATATAAACGGTAAGCCACTAGATTACGTGAAAAATTACATACACTTAGGAAAGCAAATATCATTCGAAGATAAAAATAAAGAATAAGAGATCGAGCGGCGTATTAACATGAGTTCGAAAAAGGTTTAGTATGAAAAGCAACAGGTGGAAAAAAGTTCTGCTACATTATACGTAGAATTAAGTGTATTGCCCTAAAAGGTTCTTTTAAAAATAAAATACATTATACGTAGAATTCGGTGTATTGGCCTAGAAGGTTCTTTTAAATATTAAATAAAGGGATATAGTTAACAAAGTATATAAGGTCTAACAAAATTAGCTAAAACTATTTTAAGGGCAAGTTCAGTAAACGAAACTGAACAACTTTTTCTTCAGCGACCATACTGAAATCTAAGAAATGAAATCTACAATAATAAAAAATCGTACCGTAGCAGCCTACGCGCCTCCGCTCCGAGTGACTCCTACATACCAGCTGACGCCCGACCAATACCTACCTACATATCTCTAAGAGTATTTAGGTAACATAACAACATCGAAATACCTATTAATTTATGATAAAGCTCGCTGCATGACAATGACTGACAATTACCTGCCTACCTATGTATGTAGGTAGGTATTCGTCCGTCTCTCTCTCTCTCTCAATAAATCTATTTACCTATCCATGTAAATGTAATATAATATGCCCCTTTTGCACGTGATCTAGATTTGTGGCTAAATTTACCTACCCTAAGTGTCTTCTGTTCGACACATAATAGGTATCTAAATTCTAAACCCTATTTGAGTGGAAATAGTCAGACATGTAAACAAAACGTGAACTTCAAAATAAACTACATAGTTTCAATTGGTGTTCAAATTTTAAAGGAACTAAAACAGTGTTTTATTTGAATAAAATCCTTATAAGAACATGATCGACGTCCAAATGTAAGTGATTAAGCTAAAATGATAAAATATTTTGTTTACATATTTGGCCATTTCCAAACAAATAGATTTTACATTATGTGACTCGTACGTACGCAAACAGGCTAGGGCGTACTTTGGTACCTACCTAATTTGCTTCTTCGGTATCCGGTGTTCTTCCTTGTTGACCGGCATCTACAGGTCGCGGTATAAAAGTACCGTACTCCAGGAATCGCTACAAAGCACCTAATATTGTGTGTAGATGGGGTCTCCGGCCATGCCAATCTTGAAACATGTTCCTGGTGTGTGTTAGGTTGTGGTTAAAAACTTCATAGCACACCGCCATGTCCAAATATTGCTGTCAACATTTTTTACAGTATTTTCACTACGGAACACTTAACTAAGGTCACAATCTGTCGTAGGTTACGCTACATAATAGATAAGTAAGTTATGCATTGAGCAATGTAACTCAATGAGTGCGCGATAGCAATTGAGATAAGTTTTCCGCGCATTTCACATGTAGGTACATTTCGCGCGGAGCAAAATAGTTCAATGGCCTCAAACGCCTCAAAGGAACCGCCTTTAATTTCAATTTTTTCTTTTTCGTAAAGTGTAAATACCTGTTAGGTTGTATTTTACTATCTACAGCTAAAATACAACGGAACTAGAATGGAAACTGTAAGGTTTTATATTTACCTATTGGTAATATTAGTATTTTTAATAAGTACTGATAAATTTATAAAAGGTATGATTGATTTTGATTATGTAGTTAAATAATTAATAGCTGCGAGCAGAGCACCGGTTGATTATTTGGAATTATGACATTTTAAATTTCCGCCTTTTCTCCCGATATTCTCTGAATCAAGAATAAAAAAATGACAATAGGAAAATTTTGATACGAAAGGTAGCTATTGTATTTGCTGGTAATTTGTGGCGTTCAGTTAGACTTTTTTCTTTTATTAACCGATTACATTTTGTGGTTTTTGATATCAACGCTTTGAAGTATGAACGCGGCGCCCACGTGAAATTCAAATTCAAATTAAAATCATTTATTCGCTGGAAACATGGTTGTTAAGATGAACAAATATATATATAAGGTACATCATGTCTCGCTTATAAAAATAAGCATGCAAAATAGAGTCAGTGCAGGTGGATATAAATCAAATTGTAAACAATATTGTCAGTTCGAATAATAAAGTATAACATATAATGGATTACTATTGCAAGAATTATTTTACATTATAATAGTTTTTATCGTTAAGCCATTTGTACAATTTTGTCTTGAATATTTTAATGGGTAAATCTTTGATATTATTCGGTAGTTTATTGTAAAGTTTAATACACATACATATACAACTCCGGTTGTATTTTTCTGTCAGTGGAGTTTCAAAAAAACTAGTCTGTGAGGGTTTCGTCGACATCTAGGGTTAACGTCAATTGCCTTATCAAATAATTGTGAGTGCTGTTTCACGAAAATGCAGGCCTCATAAATATATAGGCAAGGCAGGGGTAATAAACCAAGATCTCCAAACAAAGGTTTACACGAATCTAAGGGTGACATTCCGGTCATTGCGCGTAGGCATTTCTTTAGTGCTATCTATTAGCAAACTCTCTCTACGTCCGTGCCATTGCCCCAGATTAGAAGTCCATA
Organism: Coleophora flavipennella; assembly: GCA_947284805.1. Classification (NCBI taxonomy): domain Eukaryota; kingdom Metazoa; phylum Arthropoda; class Insecta; order Lepidoptera; family Coleophoridae; genus Coleophora; species Coleophora flavipennella. The sequence goes on from OX369278.1 coordinate 4,686,520, forward strand.
TCGCAGGGTTGAAACTACATAAGCGTGGTAAGTAGTTTGCAGGGTCGGTTTATCAGCTAGGTTTCGCAAGCATTTTAGTGCACATTAAGCATATTTGTTAATCTTTACAGTAATGCTTTTGATATAAGAGTCCCAATTCAATTGTTTATTAATTAATACACCCAGAAACTTCGTTTCGTTATAACTCATCTATGTTAGAATTCTTGTATTTGATTTGTAATTGTATTGTTTTGTTATTAAAGTTAATATAATTTGTTTTCGTCAAGTTTATTTGCAAATTATTTAGTACAAGCCAATTTATAATTGTATTCATAGTTTTTTTTATGCCAGTTTCATGGATTTTAATTATGTCATTATTAACTGTACCTTTGGTAGTTATTATTATAGAGATGTCGTCTGCAAACATTATACATTTATGATTTGTAACTTCAACTATGTCATATATATAAATGAGAAATAAAAGGGGACCCAATACACTACCCTGATGGACACCGTATCTGTTGAACTGCTTATTTGAGTTAAATGGAATAACCTCATTTTTCTTGTATAATTTATTTATAAGAAACTTGTTGTTTTCTGTCACTAAGATGGGATCGAAGCCAATCCAGAGGTACACCTCTAATACCCAAATCCTCCAATTTTCCGACAAGAATATCGTGAGAGACAAAATCAAATGCCCTGCTCAGATCGAGGAAGAGTACTGTGGTTAATTCTTTTTTATTAACGTTACTTAAGACCTCTTTCAAAAGATTAAACGCGGCAAGCGTAGTTGATTTGTTCTTCTGAAATCCAAATTGTTCCGGTCGGATGACATTGAATTTTTCACAGTACTCACGTAGACGCTTAAACATGCACTTTTCAAAAATTTTAGAAAATACAGGAATGAGGGCTATAGGACGGTAATTATTCATTTCTGTCTTGAATGATGAATTTATTAAGTGCGTGAGAATAAAAAATATATTTTGTATAGAAGCTTTAATAGTTTTGGTACATATTTCATCGAATCCTTAAGATTTTGTGTTATTTAGGGAGATAACCTCTTTCCAGACTTCAGTTTCCGTCAATGGCTTTAAAAACATTGATTGATGATAGCTGAAAGTTCTTTTTTGTTTAGGACACTGTTTATTATTATTAGTGTTAAGGTTAGTGACATTGATAAAATATTTATGAAATGTAGGTAGTTGCTATTTCGATGGGATCTTTTATAGTGTTTATTGTCTTTCTTGATGCGTTCAACTTCATCTTTACTGGATGTATTTGTATTACAGCCGACCACATTGTTAATGATTGTCCAAGTTGCTTTACTTTTATTTTTACTAGCATTTATAAAATTAATAATTTTTTTTTAGTTTATGTATACATGTTTTTAACGATTATGAAAAATTTATATAAGTTAATCTGTTTGCCTCAGTTTTGTATTTATAGTATTTGTATCTGAGCAGCCTTTTAATTTTACAGCTTTTTTTAAGGCTTTTACTGGCCCACTTTTTCTTTTTGTTATTTGAATATTTAATTTTGAGTTTCGGGAAACATAGATTATAGAAGAGGCTTATAAGATCATGAAATTTACTAAATGCATTATTTAATTGGCTGCCTGGTTGGCGGGCCGGGCGGTTAATTGGATGCCTGGTTGGCTGGCCGGGCGGTTAATTGGCTGCCTGGTTGGCTGGCCGGGCGGTTAATTGGCTGGCTGGTTGGCTGGCCGGGCGGTAATTGGCTGGCTGGTTGGCTGGCCGGGCGGTTAATTGGCTGCCTGTTTGGCTGGCCGGGCGGTTAATTGGCTGCCTGTTTGGCTGGCCGGGCGGTTAATTGGCTGCCTGGTTGGCTGGCCGGGCGGTTAATTGGCTGGCTGGTTGGCTGGCCGGGCGGTTAATTGGCTGCCTGGTTGGCTGGCCGGGCGGTTAATTGGCTGCCTGGTTGGCTGGCCGGGCGGTTCATTGGCTGCCTGGTTGGCTGGACGGGCGGTTAATTGGCTGCCTGGTTGGCTGGCCGGGCGGTTAATTGGCTGCCTGGTTGGCTGGCCGGGCGGTTAATTGGCTGCCTGGTCGGCTGGCCGGGCGGTTAATTTGCTACCTGGTTGGCTGGCCGGGCGGTTAATTGGCTGCCTGGCTGGCTGGCCGGGCGGTTAATTGGCTGGCTGGTTGGCTGGCCGGGCGGTTAATTGGCTGGCTGGTTGGCTGGACGGGCGGTTTAGTTGGCTGGCTGGTTGGCTGGCCGGGCGGTTAATTAGCTGGCTGGTTGGCTGGCCGGGCGGTTAATTGGCTGGCTGGTTGGGTGGCCGGGCGGTTAATTGGCTGGCTGGTTGGCTGGCCGGGCGGTTAATTGGCTGGCTAGTTGGCTGGCTGGGCGGTTAATTGGCTGGCTGGTTGGCTGGCCGGGCGGTTAATTGGCTGGCTGGTTGGCTGGCCGGGCGGTTAATTGGCTGGCTGGTTGGCTGGCCGGGCGGTTAATTAGCTGGCTGGTTGGCTGGCCGGGCGGTTAATTGGCTGGCTGGTTGGCAGGCCGGGCGGTTAATTGGCTGGCTGGTTGGCTGGCCGGGCGGTTAATTGGCTGGCTGGCCGGGCGTTTAATTGGCTGGCTGGTTGGCTGGCCGGGCGGTTAATTGGCTGGCTGGTTGGCTGGCCGGGCGGTTAATTGGCTGGCTGGTTGGCTGGCCGGGCGGTTAATTGGCTGGCTGGTTGGCTGGCCGGGTGGTTAATTGGCTGCCTGGTTGGCTGGCCGGGCGGTAAATTGGCTGGCTGGTTGGCTGGCTGGGCGGTAAATTGGCTGGCTGGTTGGCTGGCCGGGCGGTTAATTGGCTGCCTGGTTGGCCGGCCGGGCGGTTAATTGGCTGCCTGTTTGGCTGGCCGGGTGGTTAATTGGCTGGCTGGTTGGCTGGCCGGGCGGTAAATTGGCTGGCTGGTTGGCTGGCCGGGCGGTTAATTGGCTGCCTGTTTGGCTGGCCGGGCGGTTAATTGGCTGCCTGTTTGGCTGGCCGGGCGGTTAATTGGCTGCCTGGTTGGCTGGCCGGGCGGTTAATTGGCTGGCTGGTTGGCTGGCCGGGCGGTTAATTGGCTGCCTGGTTGGCTGGCCGGGCGGTTAATTGGCTGCCTGGTTGGCTGGCCGGGCGGTTCATTGGCTGCCTGGTTGGCTGGACGGGCGGTTAATTGGCTGCCTGGTTGGCTGGCCGGGCGGTCAATTGGCTGCCTGGTTGGCTGGCCGGGCGGTTAATTGGCTGCCTGGTCGGCTGGCCGGGCGGTTAATTTGCTACCTGGTTGGCTGGCCGGGCGGTTAATTGGCTGCCTGGCTGGCTGGCCGGGCGGTTAATTGGCTGGCTGGTTGGCTGGCCGGGCGGTTAATTGGCTGGCTGGTTGGCTGGACGGGCGGTTTAGTTGGCTGGCTGGTTGGCTGGCCGGGCGGTTAATTAGCTGGCTGGTTGGCTGGCCGGGCGGTTAATTGGCTGGCTGGTTGGGTGGCCGGGCGGTTAATTGGCTGGCTGGTTGGCTGGCCGGGCGGTTAATTGGCTGGCTAGTTGGCTGGCTGGGCGGTTAATTGGCTGGCTGGTTGGCTGGCCGGGCGGTTAATTGGCTGGCTGGTTGGCTGGCCGGGCGGTTAATTGGCTGGCTGGTTGGCTGGCCGGGCGGTTAATTAGCTGGCTGGTTGGCTGGCCGGGCGGTTAATTGGCTGGCTGGTTGGCTGGCCGGGCGGTTAATTGGCTGCCTGGTTGGCTGGCCGGGCGGTAAATTGGCTGGCTGGTTGGCTGGCTGGGCGGTAAATTGGCTGGCTGGTTGGCTGGCCGGGCGGTTAATTGGCTGCCTGGTTGGCCGGCCGGGCGGTTAATTGGCTGCCTGTTTGGCAAGCCGGGTGGTTAATTGGCTGCCTGGTTGGCTGGCCGGGCGGTTAATTGGCTGGCTGGTAGGCTGGCCGGGCGGTTAATTGGCTGCCTGGTTGGCTGGCCGGGCGGTCAATTGGCTGCCTGGTTGGCTGGCCGGGCGGTTAATTGGCTGCCTGGTTGGCTGGCCGGGCGGTTGATTGGCTGCCTGGTTGGCCGGCCGGGCGGTTAATTGGCTGACTGGTTGGCCGGCCGGGCGGTTAATTGGCTGCCTGGTTGGCTGGCCGGGCGGTCAATTGGCTGCCTGGTTGGCTGGCCGGGCGGTTAATTGGCTGCCTGGTTGGCTGGCCGGGCGGTTAATTGGCTGCCTGGTTAGCTGGCCGGGCGGTTACTTGGCTGCCTGTTTGGCTGGCCGGGCGGTTAATTGGCTGCCTGGTTGGCTGGCCGGGCGGTTAAATGGCTGCCTGGTTTGCTGGCCGGGCGGTTAATTGGCTGCCTGGTTGGCTGGCCGGGCGGTTAATTGGCTGCCTGGTTGGCTGGCCGGGCGGTTAATTGGCTGCCTGGTTGGCTGGACGGGCGGTTAATTGGCTGCCTGGTTGGCTGGCCGGGCGGTTAATTGGCTGCCTGGTTGGCTGGCCGGGCGGTTAATTGGCTGCCTGGTTGGCTGGCTGGCGGTTAATTAGCTGCCTGGTTGGCTGGCCGGGCGGTTAATTGGCTGCCTGGTTGGCTGGCCGGGCGGTCAATTGGCTGCCTGGTTGGCTGGCCAGGCGGTCAATTGGCTGCCTGGTTGGCTGGCCGGGCGGTTAATTGGCTGCCTGGTTGGCTGGCCGGGCGGTTAATTGGCTGCCTGGTTGGCTGGCCGGGCGGTTAATTGGCTGGCTGGTTGGCTGGCCGGGCGGTTAATTGGCTGGCTGGCCGGGCGTTTAATTGGCTGGCTGGTTGGCTGGCCGGGCGGTTAATTGGCTGGCTGGTTGGCTGGCCGGGCGGTTAATTGGCTGGCTGGTTGGCTGGCCGGGCGGTTAATTGGCTGGCTGGTTGGCTGGCCGGGCGGTTAATTGGCTGCCTGTTTGGCTGGCCGGGCGGTTAATTGGCTGCCTGTTTGGCTGGCCGGGCGTTTAATTGGCTGGCTGGTTGGCTGGCCGGGCGGTTAATTGGCTGCCTGGTTGGCTGGCCGTGCGGTTAATTGACTGCCTGGTTGGCTGGCCGGGCGGTTAATTGGCTGCCTGGTTGGCTGGCCGGGCGGTTAATTGGCTGCCTGGTTGGCTGGCCGGGCGGTTAATTGGCTGCCTAATTGGCCGGCCGGGCGGTTAATTGGCTGGCTGGTTGGCCGGCCGGGCGGTTAATTGGCTGGCTGGTTGGCCGGCCGGGCGGTTAATTGGCTGCCTGGTTGGCTGGCCGGGCGGTTAATTGGCTGCCTGGTTAGCCGGCCGGGCGGTTAATTGGCTGCCTGGTTGGCTGGACGGGCGGTTAATTGGCTGCCTGGTTGGCTGGCTGGGCGGTTAATTGGCTGCCTGGTTGGCTGGCCGGGCGGTTAATTGGCTGCCTGGTTGGCTGGCCGGGCGGTTAATTGGCTGCCTGGTTGGCCGGCCGGGTGGTTTATTGGCTGCCTGGTTGGCTGGTCGGGCGGTTAATTGGCTGCCTGGTTGGCTGGCCGGGCGGTTAATTGGCTGCCTGGTTGGCCGGCCGGGCGGTTAATTGGCTGGCTGGTTAGCCGGCCGGGCGGTTAATTGGCTGCCTGGTTGGCTGGCCGGGCGGTTAATTGGCTGCCTGGTTGGCTGGCCGGGTGGTTAATTGGCTGCCTAGTTGGCTGGACGGGCGGTTAATTGGCTGGCTGGTTGGCTGGCCGGGCGGTTAATTGGCTGGCTGTTTGGCTGGCCGGGCGGTTAATTGGCTGGCTGGTTGGCTCGCCGGGCAGTTAATTGGCTGCCTGGTTGGCTGGCCGGGCGGTTAATTGGCTGCCTGGTTGGCTGGCCGGGCGTTTAATTTGCTGGCTAGTTGGCTGGCCGGGCGGTTAATTGGCTGGCTGGTTGGCTGGCCGGGCGGTTAATTGGCTGCCTGGTTGGCTCACCGGTCGGTTAATTGGCTACCTGGTTGGCTGGCCGGGCGGTTAATTGGCTGCCTGGTTGGCTGGCAGGGCGGTTAATTGGCTGGTTGGTTGGCTAGCCGGGCGGTTAATTGGCTGGCTGGTTGGCTGGCCGGGCGTTTAATTGGCTGGCTGGTTGGCTGGCCGGGCGGTTAATTGGCTGGCTGGTTGGCTGGCCGGGCGGTTAATTGGCTGGCTGGTTGGCTGGCTGGGCGGTAAATTGGCTGGCTGGTTGGCTGGCCGGGCGGTTAATTGGCTGCCTGTTTGGCTGGCCGGGCGGTTAATTGGCTGCCTGTTTGGCTGGCCGGGCGGTTAATTGGCTGCCTGGTTGGCTGGCCGGGCGGTTAATTGGCTGGCTGGTAGGCTGGCCGGGCGGTTAATTGGCTGCCTGGTTGGCTGGCCGGGCGGTTAATTGGCTGCCTGGTTGGCTGGCCGGGCGGTTAATTGGCTGCCTGGTTGGCTGGCCGGGCGGTTAATTGGCTGCCTGGTTGGCGGGCCGGGCGGTTAATTGGCTGACTGGTTGGCCGGCCGGACGTGAAGATTTGATTCATAAACTACGTATGTGACCTCTAACATGAACTATACCCCCGTCATCCGTAGTCTGCAAACTATAGGGCGTTCAAATTAAGCCCTGGAACTGAGCCGTCCGCTGCGTAGTTAGTGTAGCCGTAGAACACGGGCTGTAGTTTGTGTACGCGTAGAACCACGCAATACGGGCCGCGAAATGATGGGGTGGACAATACTGTACGCAATCCACGGGCTCTAGTGGCGCTCAGCTGCTTGCTGTGCTTAGCTGTCATCTGCTGTCATGGTAGGTATTAAATTAAATTCTCTTTTCTGTCATGCATACCAAATAGCACTTACAATACAAATGTTTTATTATTTATCCTCTTTGAAACAAATCAAAATGATATTAAATAGATAACAAGGGCAAACTAATTAGCCGTCAAAATCAAATAATAATAAAATATTCTCCAAGAAACCAGAGCAAAAACATGACATTACAAATGCGTGCGGCTGTAAAATCTCCAAAATGAAACATGTAAAAATAGTTTTGACTCTCGCTATAGGTTGCACTGCCTTCTTCGGAGATTTTATCGTTTTCCAGTCACAATACGCCCAGAAGGCAGCTATTCGCGCTATATGCGACGATTTAGTACACGCCAGTATCGGTTTTCTGTCCTCATTATTGTTTTTTAGTTATGAGTCAAACCTTACAAATTATGCCTGCTTCTCTAATATAGCCTTCTGCACGGTAATGTCTTCAATAGCAATTGATATAGATCACGCGTTTGTGGCGAAATCAATTTATTTGAAGGTAAGAATTGTATGATAAACTCTAAAGGGCAATTCCTGTCTATCCCCATGTCCCCCCCAGGAATAAAAATTCCTGTCTATCTCCGAATTTGATTCAGGGACAAACAAACTCACCATGCACACTCAAATGTAGTCATAAAACTATGTCCATGTGGGCAAAAACTTGTAATTCAAATTCTTATTGTTTGGCACAATTAACCGTGCTATCCAAGGGATAGACAGTGGTTGCCTAGTGTTGCACTTAGCATCACCCGCAGTCACATGTAGGGCATTTAGATTTACACCTATGGACTTGTGCAACGCACCTTCATACACATCTGGAATCAGATGTGCAAGTTTCCTCACGATTCGCTTACTATGGGCGTCATAAAAAAGGCTCAAAGTCACCCAAAGGGCAACGGAGCGTGCTATGCTTGGAGTTTCTCTGTGTGATAGAATCAGAACCTAGAGGATCCATTGGAGAACCAAATGTAACCAACATAGCTCTCAGAATTGCTACACTTAAGTGGCAGTGGGCGGGGCACATAGCTCGTAGAATGGATGGCCATTGGGGCAGTAAAGTTCGCGAGTGGCGACCGCGCACCGGAAAACGTAACGTAGGCAGGCCTCCCACTCGGTGGACCGAAGACCCGGTGAAGGCCACAGGAAGCCGCCGGATGCGGGTAATGCAGCACCAGTCATTGTGGAAATCCTTGGGGGAGGCCTATGTCCAGCAGTGGACATCCTTCGGCTGATATGATGATGATGATGATGAACTTTTACCTACAAATATAACTTTTACCTGCAAATTCCTTGGGGAAACTTCTTCAATATCATGTGTAAAAACCTTCCAATATAGTAACACCTCACTTTACTAGCTTTTCCCCGTGGCTTTTCTTGTGGCTTCGCCTTTGTTTCTATTGTTTCTATGACTACATTCGAGATTGCAATTGTTTGACCCTGAATTAAAGTTTGGGGACAGACAGGAATTTTTATTCCTGTTTGTCTCTTTGTGGGGACAGGCTCGGGACAGGAACTACCCACTCTAAAGGTTTCCTGAAACAAATTGCTTGTATTAGCAGTAGGGGCATACTTATCTAGTTAAAATCCTTTCATAATCATTTATACTAAATTTATCTTTTCAGGATATGACCAATCTTAAACAACGTGGCATCTTCCATTGTTCATCACTTTGGCTGCTATTCACTTCAACTCTGTTAATGTACAGTTATATAGCTCAAAAACTGAACATATACATTCTATCTTGGATGCTTATAATTGCATACACAAGTCATCATATTCGGGACGGCAACAGACGAGGCTTATGGGTATATCCGTTTGGACATACGCCCGCTATACCCAAATATTTTTATGTGATTTTGGTTTCGGTGCTGCCCAGTATGTTTGCGTATTTTTATAAGTATTTGCAGCCACTCTCTGGGCATACTATAGTAAATTATCATGACGGTAAATTAATTGTTTGAGATTAATTTGTTTTTTATTATTGGTGAATTTAAAGGTATGGTGGCTAAGAATCATCATCATCATTTAGCTGAAGGATGTACACTGCTGGACAAAGGCCTCCCTCAAGGATTTCCACGAAGACTGGTTCTGCGCTGCTTGCGTCCAGTGGCTTCCCGCGACCTTCACCAGGTCATCGGTCCACCGAGTGGGAGACCTGCCTACGCTATCTTTTCCGGTGCGCGGTCGTCACTCGAGAACTTTACTGTCCCAGTGGCCATCTGTTCTACGTGCTATGTGCCCCACCGCTTAAGTTTAGCTATGATGAGAGCTATGTCGGTTTCTTTGGTTCTCCTACGGATCTCCTAGTTGCTGATTCGATCACGCAGAGAAACTCCGAGCATAGCACGCTCCTTTGCCCTTTGGGTGACCTTGCGCCTTATCATAAAGCCCATAGTAAGTGACTATGTCTCAGTTCCATAATGATACATTATATCATCACGGGCAACACACACTGGTCTAAGACCTTGTTCTTAAGACACTGTGGTATTTGGAACGGACGTGAAGATTGCAAAGCTTCCCGAACGCTGCCCAGCCGAGTTGGATTCGACGATTGATCTCTTTCTCGAAGTTAGACCTACCTAACTGGACTGTTTGTCCCAGGTATACATATTCTGCAACAACTTCGAGTGTAGAGCCTATCCAAAGGATATCTGTAAAAGCTTTGTTTTATTGTCTTTATCACTATGTGAAATAAAACATCAGTAAAATGAACAGTTTACCAAATTTGGTTTTTAACTCCCAAACGAAATCACAGCGGTCGGGCCGCGGTAACGTAGCTCATCCTTTTCGTTTGTCCAATGTGTGTGACGGGGGTAAGGTCGATTGAATCTAGAGAGCGGCAGAGAGTGCCCATACTGTACGTTAGTACTAATATATATACTTTGACAGAAGGGAGATGGTTCTGTAGTTCTTCAGAAGGGTGTTGTCGCCCCTTTGGAAGAAGAGTACCACCACACTACTTTGCCATGCCGCAGGGTTTGTCCCTTGAGTTTTATTGAACAACTTCTGAAGAGCTTTTAGTACCTGTGCTCCACCTGCTGAAGCTCAGCCGTAATTCCGTCATCGCCCGGTGTTTTTTGTTCTTCAGCCGTTTGAGAGCCATTCTAATCTCGTACAGGCTATCTTCGTATAGTGTCGAGTTAGTCTGGCTCTTGGGTCTTTCGTCAGATTGCTGAGAGGTAGTCGTGTGGTCGTGTATAATTGTCCGTAGGACTTCTCAACTTCACCCAATAACTTAGGCTTAGACGATATTATCCTGCCACCCTCAGCCTTCGGCCTTGTCAGTTGGCTTTGTCCAACAGACAGATCTCTCGCGAATATTTGTGAGCCTTTGTTGTGCCTAAATCGCATCTTTAATACGATTCGTATTAAACTGGCGCAAATCGCGAGGACTTGGATATCTGTATGTTTAATAGCCGATACTGAGTGGCGTCTTTAGAGGACTGCAGAACCAAACTACGTCATGAGCTTGTTGGTGAATTCCGAGATCTTTTTGGTTCTGTTTGAACGGCGAGTTTTAAAAATCTTAGACCCGCCCGTTTGAACAATTTCCACGCTCCTGTCATTATAATAGTCCACATTGTAGCAATCTCCTAAGTGCCTATGAAGTGAATAGAAGATTAATTTTTAATTCTTCGGTATTGTCTAAAAAAACTAAACAAATACGTTCGTATTTTTGACTGACTTCAAAAAAGGAGGAGGTTCTCCATTCGCCGGAATCTTTTTTTTATGTATGTTATGACGATAACAGACGAGGCATAAGGGCATATCAGTTTGGGACATACGCCCGCTTTATTAAAGCACAGATGATTAGATTTATTCATTTCACCAGTTACATATTTATACAAAAAATATTAAAAATGTCACAAATACAATAAGTTAATTTAATAAAATAAAAATTTAAGTGTCAAACGAAAGTAGTAAATTCATCATAAAGATGAAATAATTATTAAAATACATTTTGTAGAAGTTAGTAGATCTGTGTGTAGAAGTGAATGTTTTTATAGTACCATCTTTGTATGTTTGCGTATTTTTACAAATACTTGTGATATATACCTACACTATAACAATTTGTCATGCATGAGTCATGACTGTAATTTAATTGTTTGAGATTATTTAATTTGTGGAAAGACTGACATTTTAATTGTTTATTTTTACTATTGGTGTTTTTTATAAAGGTTAAGGAAGCTAAAAAGGGATATAATGGATTCATTAATTAATTGTTGCGATATATGCACCTTAAAAATCTTAAATTATTTTTTGTACTCTGCTCAAAATTGCCTAGGGATATAATTTTAAGACCTTTCATACTAAAAATGGTTTTTGGAAAACTATAAAAAAATACTTAGGACCAATGACTTCTATATTACTGGCGTAAGGACCCGGCCAACGTGCGCGACTAATGCTCCCAGCGAATTCTAAAAGAAAATCTAAAGTTTCGCACACTCGCGACTCAGATGCAGAGTGCGGTGGAAAGATATCACATATAAAAATGCCTTTCTGTGTTAATAGGGGCTGTCAAAATCATGAAAGAAAGTCTAAAAGGAAACATGGGATATCGTATCATCGTTATGTAACCTTACATGGTATTTTTTCTTGTAAAAAAAATAAATAAACGCATTTAAAGCGACCATTCTACCAAGGTCCTTTTAGCATGGCACTGATGTCAACTCTCGCCCACGCTAGTTCGTACGAGTTTTGTCAGATGGCGCTATTTTTTGCATGTATGAAGAAAATCTGAGTTAATATGGAGACGGGCGGATCCTTTTGTCCAAATCTGTGCTTAGGACATGTGTAATTGTGTAAGAAAGAAACTTTTAACACTTACCGCGTTCTAAAAAAAACTTACAGTGCCATCTATTAGCGATTTGCGGTACTAAAAGGACTTGGTAACTGGTGTAACTAGAAAGTTAATAGTGAATAGTGTTAATTTATTACATAAACATCCCGCGCCCCAACGACTATATGGTACTGGACACTGGTAAATACTGCATAAATAAAAAAAAAAAATATAATTGCATAAGTTGATAAAAAATGCTATGTAAATTGCAATAGATTTACCGCAGCAGTCCCAGAGTGCCACACGTTGGCCACACGTCTTTTTTTATTTTAAATAGGTGTTTATATACACTTTTAAATAGTAAAAAAAAAACTTATTGTCTATTACAAATAATGTCAGGATTCAGATTACAGTCTCAGGTAATGGTATCACTATGTCCTAAGTAATATTAGGGTTCCGTACCCAAAGGGTAAAAACGGGACCCTATTACTAAGACTTCGCTGTCCGTTCGTCTGTCTGTCTGTCTGTCACCAGGCTGTATTCATGAACCGTTATAGCTAGATAATTAAAATTTTTACAGATGATGTATTTCTGTTGCCGGTATAATAACAAATAATAAAAATTAGAAAAATTGAAAAAATAAGGGGGGTCTCCATACAAAAAACGTGAAGAAACTAGCGCCATCTAGTATAATGGTACAGAACCCTTTGTACTAGCCATCTAGTATGATGGTACGGAACCCTGTGTGCGGTTCTGACTCGCACTTGGCCGGTTTTTTTTATAGCTCAAAAAATATTCATTTTAGTACGAAAAATATTAAAATATCCCTTGACAATTTTGAGCATATACACAGTGTGTTAAAAATGGTTTAGGTCCCGTTAACTCGGCTTCTACTAATTATACTGAACAACTTTTGTTCTATGACTGCCGAAAACGCAAAAAAAAAACATACAAATCGATGAGCTGATTGACTAATTTTGTACATTTTTGTATGGAGGGTCCATAGAATGTTTTTTGAGTATTAAATATGGGTTCCTTGGGTAAATTGTTCAGTATAATAAGTAGAACCTCCAGTTAACGGGATTTACACCAATTTTGTTACATTCTGTATACATAAGTAAAACTTATTTAATTTTGTTCTTTTACTTTTAAATTGTTATCTATCAGTTATTATAATGGATTAATATGATGTAAATAAAAGGTCACAATATTTGTATAAAATTAATATATTTTTTACTTATACTAATTTATAATTCTTATTTTCTGCTTGTGGATGAGAATTACAATATTTTTTGTTGCTTCACAACATACACACATGCATTCGAAAAACATAACCGAAGGGGTGGCGCAGTCAGGTTAAAAGAAGAAAACAGTTGGTTGGCCCTATTGCTAGGTAGCAATTTCTTCCAGGCAACCTTTGGGCACACCCTGGACACTTCATACAACGGGCCAGAAATGACATTTAATTCAAATAAGGAATGACGGATCATACAAAATAGCGGCAAAATTCTATACGTTCGACAACTAAACTATAACCAATCTGTATCACGAGAAAAATCACATTGAAGTAGACAGTTTAACAAAAAAATCTGATTTGTTTTTTACGAAGTGGCCTGTACTTTCTGTATTGATACAGAATATTATGATTTTATGATTAATAATTAAGAATTAAAATGTACTCTATCTAAAAATGTAAACAAAATGAAATCTGGATGAATAGTTATTTTTTTATTAATTTTTGAAGGAGGAAAACTGATTTTTCTAAAAAAAATCTTAAAAAGCAAATATCTCAAAAACGGTTGAGTTTCGGATAACACAATATGGGGTCAAAATTATCCCAAATAACCTCCCCTATAGGCTTAATTTTTGCTGTTAGTTGGGTTTCATTGATCCTATACTCATTGAGTAATTGCTATTAAATATTGTTCTTATATTGCATCCTGTTTTTAAAAATAAATGTCCTGGTATTCCGAATTTGGGGATGGCAACCCTATTCTAAATCCAATATGGCAGACTTCCAAAGATGGCCGACCAGTTATCTTTTATGTACCCCCATGATATGGGTATCAAATGAAAGGGTTTGCTGAGAAGAATATGAATAATGAAATGAAGTTACACTAAATTCAATATGGCGGACGCCCCAATAAAATCGTAAAAAATACTGCGCTCGCCTTTTTTGAATTTGGAAACGTACATTTATGTTTAATTTAGGCACGATGAACATTTGGCATTTATAATTTAGTCTTCAAATAAAAGATTGCACCTAATAGTTTTTAAGTTTTTTGGTGTATATATACATAATATACAGTCTATGAGATTCCTAACACAAACCAATAATGCTAAAAATGTAAATAGTCCGTCTATTCTCCAGGCCACACAACACTTTCAATCCAGTCCAAATAGCTAGAAACTCTTGTGTAAACTGACGGTGTACCGCTCATTGCACATTTCTTGCCAAATGACGTCACCGCCATGACATGGAAGATGCACTGGTTGTCCTTGGACGCCACTTGGAGAGGAGAGCCGGAATCACCCTGGAATTATGAGGAGAATAGAATATGATTCGTTCACATAAAAATACCCAAAAGTACGGAGAGATCAACAACCACTCAGCGTTTCTAGACCTACAGACAAAGTATAGATATAAGTACTAACATTACTACAGTATGGCACTCCCATGTCCCTCTCTAGATTCCGAACTCACCCCCCGGGACCCAGATGGATACAGATTGGTGCTAGTTTGGCTCTCGAACGAACGTAAAGGATTTTGCCGCGATTGCGTTTGTTCCGCCATTTGTTTTTAGAAATGTCATTTCTCGTCCGTTGTATGAAGCTATGACCAAGGATTGTTCCTTACTCAGTGGTATGAAGTGCCCGGGGTGTGCCAAAGAGTATAGAAATCACTGGGTGTGCTATACTAGAGCCAAAGAGAATATAATACACTACGTTTTATACTAGAGCTATCTTGCGCCATAGAGTAAGGAATATTACAAGCCTGCGCTCAAATCGTACATTTACTATTCCTTTTTGTTAAGGCCCAGTGGTACTGAAAAATCTGTCTTTGTCTTTCTCTTTACGTGTAAAGAGGGAAGATACTAACCACACTTTTGCATTTTTTTCGATGTTTTTGTTTTTATTTTCATCATATTTATCTTAAATAAAAATCCAATCGATGTTTTCCCTTCAGTCATCTATGAACTTAATTTTAGTAAATAAATCATATTATCAAATTACTTATTTTCAGAATAAAACCGAAAATAGACGGCTAGAAAAGAGGTATAATTTTGCGAAATTATTCTATCGAGCCAATTTTATTAAATCGTGTTTCCATTCGATATAGTCCCTCGTAAATATTCTCAATAATACCAATATGTTTTCCTAGATTTTAAATTTACTGTTAACTACTTCAAAAATGAATTCTATAAACCTGTTTAAGTGGATTTTTTGGTACCATTGCGCCTTAAAGTAGCTATGCTAAATATCTTTACATTATAATACAAGATTTTGTTCAAAATATAACGAAACTTATATGATATTTGATATTTTAGTTGATATTTTCTTTTCAAAATTTGAACAATATACCTATAAAAAATCTCATCTCTCAAAAATGTGAGTTTATCCGATTATTTCTTTTTGAAGTTTTTTTGATTCTCTAATTTACCTATACCTATATAAGATCCAAAAAATGTTTAATTCAACGGAATCGTCATGTCAGTCACTATACTAATAGTGGAAATATTGTCTTACGTTTTAATCTTTGTTGTTAAGTTCTACTTTGTGGTTAGACAACAATTTAGGACCTGTTTATTTCCAAGTTGGTACATTAAAGGTACCTATAAGTAATAAAGATAAATGTATCGATTAAAAACATAGGTGTATAGCACACGGCTAATATAGCTAAAAAGGTTAACAAAATTGACGTATGATCCATTATCTGGGGCTTCTAGCATCATACTGAACAAGATTGAACAATTTTGTATAAGCAGTATAAAAGTATTTTTTAAAAATTGATTTTCACTTTCGAAAAAGTTGTTCAGTAATTGTTCAGCCCTAGTTGATGGCTTCCTACACCAATTTTTGTAGAATTGATGCCTACCTGACAAGTGTCTTTCCCGCCGCGCAACTCGCCCGCGCAAAGTTGAGTTGGCGCGAAACCCTGCCAGTTTCGGTTCCGGCTCCCTGCTAGAAGAGGATCGCAATAGCTGTTGTCCAGTAGAGAGAGCGAGACCTTTTGCAGCTCTTTAGAAGGTGACCGCGTTGCTGAAAATCCAAAAGTCAAGACGTAGTGACAGGATACATTTTTACCCGACAAGATAAAAAAAGAGGTTATTTAGTTCTTTGGCACGCTCTGTAGCCTAAACGGCTTTGATGGATTTTGGAGTGCGAGGTGTCGTTAGATTCGATTTAATCCCGTGAGTGACATAGGATACATTTTTACCCGACTGACCAAAAAATAGGGCTCAAGTATTTATTAAGTCGAGTTTTAATTTTTAATTAATTCTTTTCAGAACAATATTTAGCATATCTCTGATTCTTATGACATTTAAAATCGAGAAGTAACAAAAAATTTAACCAGGTAGGTATAAGGTAATTCATCATTACAGCTCATATACGTCCCCACCGAGGGGCTCGAGCCTACCCTGAATCAGGGCGATTAGGCCTTAGTCGACCACGCGGGCCCAGTGCGGGTTGGTCGACTTCACACACAACCTTAGAGTTTCTTCGCAGGCGTGTGCAGGTTTCCTCACGATGTTTTCCTTCACCGTTAAAGCAATCGGTAAGTTAATTATTTAGTACTATCTATTATTATCATCTGTGGTACTATGTACTGTATCTATGGAGCGTCGGTGGCGCAAAGGCAAGGGCGCTAGATCCTATCCGGGAGGTCGTAGTTCGAGTCCTGCCGCGTACCAATGTGTTTTCGAATTTCGATCTCATAATATGTACGTTTATCCGACGCTCTTACGATGAAGGAAAACATCGCGAGGAAACCTGCAATACATCTGCGAAGAAATTCGAAGGTTGTGTATGAAGTTGACCAACCCGCACTGGGCCCGCGTGGTCGACTAAGGTCCGATCGGCCTAATTCAGGGTAGGCTCGAGCTCCTCGGTGGGGACGTATATGAGCTGGCACGATGATGTACTGTGAAGTTATTATAGTCCCCTTCCTTCGTACTTAGTAACGCTGACATGAAGATAATAGCAGGGACCACCTGCGGTAGATTTCGTTGCCAGCGCTAGGCCCTCACAAAGGAAATAGGTAAGTAAGGTACCTGCTAATAAGGGATTTACTGTAAGCTAAATAAAAAAAAAACGACCAAGTGCGAGTCAGAACCGCACGCAAAGGGTTCCGTACCATCATACTGGATGGCGCTAGTTTTTTCACGTTTAAAAAAACTCATTTTTTTGTATGGAGACACCTTTATTTTTTCACTTTTTCTAATTTTTAGTATTTTCTGTTATAGCGGCAACAGAAATACGTCATTTGTGAAAATTTCAACTGTAATAGCTATCACGGTTCATGAAATACAGCCTGGTGACGGACGGACAGCGAAGTCTTAGTAATAGCAAAGTATATACATTAGTACTAACATACAGTAGGGACACTCCCTGCCGCTCTCTAGATTGCAACCTCACCCCCTCGTCACCCAGATTGAACAAGATTGGTTATAGTTTGGTTCTCTGGCCCGTTGTATGAAGTGTCCAGGATGTGGTAATAGGGTCCCAATTCTACCTTTTGGAAACGGAACCCTAAAAAGGTAAATCAAAAGGCAATGGAGCGTGCTATGGAGGCAATGGAGAGACCCGTAGATGATATGATGATGATGATGACTTGTAATAAGAGCCTCCAGAGTTTACTTTCTAGGTTGGTAGATAGGCACAGATCACACTCCACACTGTTAGGGGCAAAACCCAAAAACAAAGAAATATCTTACTTGGATCTGTAACTCCCCATCCAGTGGCAACCGCCTTCTTGTTATCTCCAAACCCCTCGGAAGACCAGAGGCAAGCCGGTCTGATGTTGGCTTCGAAGTCCACGTCCGTGGCTAGTTCCAGCAGAGCTATGTCGTTGTAGCGTAGAGGCGGTTGGTACTCTGGATGTTTGTGTATCGCTTTTATGGCCACCTGGAAATAAACAGTCTATTGAATTGAGCGTCGGTGGCGTAATGGCTGGGGCCGCCGCCTCCCGCCGGGAGGTCGTGGTTTTAACCTGCCACGTACCAATGTGATTTCGAATTTAGATTTCATTTGTACGTTTATGCGACGCTCTTACGGTGAAGGAAAACATCGTGAGGAAACCCGCACACGCCTGCGAAGAAACTCGCAGTTGTGTGTGAAGTCGACCAACCCGCACTAGGCCCGCGCGGTCAACTAAGGCCCGATCGCCCAAATTCAGGGTAGGCTCAAGCCCCTCGGTGGGGACGTAAATGAGCTGATATGAATGATTTGATCAAGATCACATCAGCCGAGTGACGTCCACTGCCGAACAGTGGGCCTCTCCCAAGGATTTCCATAATGAAAGGTCTTCTGCTGCTCGCTTCCAGCGGCTTCACCAGGTTATAATATATGATTTTCTTTGATGAGGTAGCCAGTTTATCGAGTGGGTAAACAGGGATGCCTACACGTCTTCCGGTGTACGGTCGTCACTCCAGACCTTTACCCCAACGGACGTTCATTCTACAAGTTTACACGTCGCGCCCACTGTGAGCTATGTCCTATGGATCTCCTCCTAATTTTGTACATTTGCTTTTTACGCTGTAAGCTTTGTACGCTGCTTTTTACGAAGACACTGAAAAGCTTATGCAAATGTACAAATAAACTCATGTAAGGGGGCGTCCATTAATTACGTGAGGTGTTTAAGGGGGGGAGGGGGTCAAGCTAAATCTTTCCAAATCTCACATGGGGGAGAGGGGGGTTTTAGCAAATATCACGTAATTGGTTTTCTTGTAGAAAACGGTGTAAAATATGGCGAAATTTCACACAACAATTTTTGTAGTATTTGTCCGAACCCCGCAGAGCAGCACAGTAGCTCTTCGATTGCGTTTTTTTTTGTAATAACTCCGAAATGTTATAGCAGATAAATTTATTTTTTTATTCAAAAAATCAAATTTTGTTCATCAGATATTTTTTTTTATTAAGCTTAAAAAACTACATCAATCGCCGCAAACCGCGTGAAAATTGGTTGATTCATTTAAAAGTTATAGCAGTTCGAAGATTGAAAATATTCGTGTTTCATCAAACTTTTATTCGACTTTTTTTATAATCCAACGCGTTTCCAGACAAAATACAAATTTTAAAAATCTCACGTGAGATTTGAGGAGGGGGGAGGGAGTTGAGGAAAATCTCACGAAATCTCACCAGAGGGGGAGGGGGGGTCACAAAATCCTGAAAAAAGCCTCACGTAATTTATGGACGCCCCCTAACCATCATTTCTTACTTGTCGATGCACAAAATATACATACAGCTCTCTCTCTCTCTCTCTCACACACACACACACACACACACCACACACTCACCCACACACACACACACACATACACACAACCAGCTTAATCAGTTATCATCTCTGTTGTTTACATTATTATTTTTTTAATACGAGTATATCTGTATCTTTGACATGCAAACGTACAAATAACCTCCCCTCACACAGAACACACACACACCACACACACCACACACACGCACACACACACACACACACAAACAAACACACACACACAGCTTAATCAATCATCATCTCTGTTGTTTACATTATTATTAATTTATATATTTTTTTATTTATATCTGTATCTTTGACTTGTTATATATGTATTCTAGCTCAGGCAGCAGTCCATCACATCTCTGTAATATGTTTTTCATCCCCCCATCTCGGAAATTGTATCTGATTCGATATCGGAGTGCAAAAGTCGTTTTTATTCGCTAGAGGATTAAGTAAATATCTGAGTGCAAAAGCCGTTTTCCTTCGCTAGAGGAGAAAAGTAAATTGAATTTAGAACTTCGTGAATTCACAACATTATTATATCTATTTACTTCTACCTCCATGGTGCCGAATTTATCATACAACCTTTTTTAATTTGTTAAAAATTCAGACTCGGAACCTTCTTGGTGTACTTTTTTTTTAATTTGCTTTGCGCGCGAATCAAGTATTCGACGCCAGGTATTGTTTAAAAAAAACTATTTATTTAATTAAACAAATGGACAGCATAACAGTATGTTCTTAGAATGAGGTAGTAATACAAAGGTTTTAGGCAAACGACAAACTTATATACTAATTTATTACTAAGTCAGCAAATCGGCTAGTGACGCACGGAGGGTGCTTAATGGGGTCGGCTAGATTTGCTGGCAAAGCTAAATGAAGGGGTTTGGGTACACTTAACTCCTCCCTCCTCAAGAGTGAAATTCTCTGAAGGCGGTTTTGACTTCACAGAATTTCGCGTTATTAGTGTACTATATAAATTAAGTTTTACAATTGAAATTATTACAAAAATAGTTATTATTATATATAGTATAATGGTCCATAAACTAATTTTATTACTTATAACACCTTCCTCGTCGGTTGTTTCATCACTATCACTATTGTGGTATTTAACGTGGTTAAGAATTTCTTTCACATCACTAAAATCGACTTTTCGTAGATCCAGCTGTTTATCTTCTCTGTTGACTTCTCGTAGTTCTGGTAGTTGGACTTCAGGTGCTGGGATTCTTATAGTGGATGCATTAGTAGTTGAGCCATTTGAAAAATTTCCAATAGTCATTTCACAGTTTAGGTTTGGTGATACTATGTATGTGCCGCGTAAAACTTGTCTGCGAACTTCGTCGTTGCAATTTTCTGTAATCATTGTGTCCTTTTTTGAAAAAAGTAACCAGGAACTATCGACAATCTGCCACGCCTTGGTGTCTTCTAGAAGGATAGAAATCTGTCGACATTTAGTGAAATTTCCTTTAAAAAGCATCAGCTGTTCTATGCAGGTATCAGTGTGGTACGGGACAACAGTGTTTTCCGAGCATAGGAAGTTTTGGTCTTCTATTTCTTCGCATGAGCTTACTAAGGATCTGTATTTCAATCTATTCACCAGTAGGAAGGGAAATTCAGGGGTAATTATGAAGGTTTTAAGTTCTGTAGGGTTATAAATAGGAACTGGGATGACCTTATAATAGATATATGTGTTTTCCTCTACTAGTGGTACTTCTAATATAAACACTAAAGTTCTATCATGTAAATAAGATTTAAGAATGATATTACGTTCTAGTTTAACTAAATTATCTTTACTTACTGGAAAAATTAACCTAGCATGATTTTCTACTTGTTTCAAAATATTATACAACTCGGTAGAGTTTACTACTGACTGATGTAAGGTTGCTAGTTTACTAAATGCAATGGCTGTTTCTATTTCTTGAATTATACTGTAAATGGTCCGAAAGTTATTTAGAATTTGGTTTAAGCTACTAAATAAAGTCATAAAATTCGATATTTTAGCTTCTTCACGAATGACATTTTCTATTTGCAAGTTTTTATGGCGAATGATATTAACATTAAAATTAATATCGTCAGAAATGTTCACTAATTTATCAAAAGCTTTTTGCATTATAGACATCTTATGTTCAACAGAATGTTCCTTACTTTTTAACTTACTGATTTCTCTATTATATTTTAAGGCGTCTTCGTTATCTAAATTACCTGTTATTAACTTAACTAAAGAACCTAATGGGTTAATAATTCCTCTTTTAACTCTGGATGTCGGAAAAATTTGATGTAACCTATCTTTAGTTAGTTCTAGAAAAGATTCTACTTGAACCTCTAATCCTAGTAATTCTCTTCTTGAATCTGAAAACTTGTTAACGATGTTCTTAATCTTAAAATATTCTTTAATATTATTTTCTAACTGTATGTCTAATGATTCTAAATCTAATATCTTAATTATACTCCATTGACTACTCCTCACCACTGCTGTACCTATCTTCATCGGAATAATTCCAGGGTTCTGCCCGAGATTCTGTACGTTCAGGCTGAGTCCCTGATCCACTTGGGCCAGCATTAGCGTCACACACCACCTGTGGAGGTCGTTTTACATTTTTAAGTGCGACTCGCGTATTACGTTTCTTTAGTATTACAGGAACTATATTTCTACTGACTTCACCTGTTACTTTTGCTTTTTCGTACCTAGGTAAATCTTTAGCTTTTCTAGTTCTAGTGTTCTTCATAAAAATTTCATCACCTGGTTTAATAACTGGTGGCTCTTCCCCCCCTTTCTTTTCTCTTACCTTTATCTTTTCCCTTTGTAATTTTTCAGATATATGGTCATAAAGGACTTTAAGTCGTTTTCTGTGATCTTGTAGTAACTTCTGTAAGAGGTTACGTTCCCTATCGATATCAAAGACATTACCAGCATCGGTTTGTCCTAGAGCTATCTCGAACGGCGTAAAGTCAGTTGCAGAGTGTATAGTGTTGTTATACGCCATAATAGCGTATGTCATAACTGACGCGGCGTCTAGTTCGTTCTTTTCGTACTTAGCAAGGCGATAGATTTCTATAATAGTTGAATGGAATCTCTCTATAAGTGCCATTGAATTAGGATTATTGGGTGTCCCTATGTGAATGTCTATTTTGTAAAGGGTTAGCAATTCTTTAAGAAGTTCATTGTTAAACTCTGCTCCTGAATCACAGTTTATCTTCTTTGGTAACCCATACATGCTGAAGTATTTTATCAGAGCTCTAACTACTTCTGGTGTACTTCTATTGGGAATAGGTATAGCCTGTCCTAATTTACTAAAGGCATCTACAATGGTCAGGTAGTACTTTCCTTCAATGAATAGCAAGTCCATAAACGCTTCTTCAAATGGTAAGCTTTGTGTCTGTGTAAGTTGAATATGAGGTTTAATGGGTTTTCTTTCGTATTTCATTTTTTTACACTGCTCACAATTATTTATAAGGGCTGTTACGGTTTCTTTCATGTTTGACCACCAGTAATTTCTTTTGAGTTTGGCTAAGGTTTCCCTAATCCCCCTATGGCAAGTTTTGCCTTGATGGTACTTTTTAACTAACTCTACCTGATCGGTCTCGTCTCCTGTTAGATTCACTGTACGTTCTGTACATTCGATTAGGTTTAAACTACCTTTCTTATAGAGTTGTGTTACTATTGCTGAAAAAGTTTTCCTGAAGGCAGTATTTTCGAAATAGATGAAGTATTTATGCTTAAAATCAATATACTCTTTCATAAAATCTTTTACTAACTTTTCGTTGTTTGTTGGCATATGTACTTCTAGTATGCGTTGTTTTTTATTTGAAATATCTTTAACACTAAACTTATCCCTTGACCAAACATAAACGAGTATTTGCTTTGGTTTTGTGTCAATTGCTTCGTTTAAAATCGGTATACCTTCATGTTCTCTATTGGATACTGAGTGAGCGGTGGCTCCATCGTCAGATTCTGTTATTTCTTCTACATTTTCTAATTTATCTGTTAATCTATCAGTTATAGATTCTTCATCCGAATCAAGAAGATCGATCGTTTCTATTTCCTGTTCCTTTTCTGAGTCTGTTTTGGATAGCTTGACTATTTCTTCTGTAAGATTCTCGACATACTTCTGTAGTTCTTTTTCTTTCTCATCTACGTTTACTACCATGGATTCATTGTCTTCGTCTGTTATATTGAGTTTTATACGAGACAATGCATCTGCATTAGTGTTTTGGCGGCCTTTTTTGTAACAGATCTCAAAATCGTATTCCTCTAACCTTAGTCTCCAGCGAGTTAATTTATTGTTAGGCTCTTTCAATGAATATAACCAATGTAATGGCCTATGGTCTGTATATATGAAAAATTTCTTTCCATACAAATAAGGTCTGAAATGGATTACTGCCCATTTTACTGCTAAAAGCTCTTTTTCTATCACGCTGTACCTAGTCTCAGTATCGCTCAGGGTTCTGCTAGCATAAGCTACCGGTTTGTCTGAACCTATAGTACCTTGTGATAGTACTGCTCCTATTGCAAAGTTGGATGCATCAGTGGTCAGTATAAATGGCTTCGAATAATCTGGGTACTGAAGCAATGGGGCGTTAGTTAATATTTTCTTACAAGTTTCGAAAGCTTCTTTATATTCATCAGTTATTACGATCTTATGTCCCTTTTTTAGACATGTTGAAAGAGGTTTTGTTATTTTGGCACAATCTTTAATAAATTTCCTATAATAACCTATCAGTCCTAGGAAAGTCTTTATTTCAGTTGCCGTCCTTGGTAGAGGGTATTTTAAAATAGATTTTATTTTATCATCATTGGGCTTTAGTCCCTCATTAGTTATAGTGTGTCCGAGGTATAAGACTTCCTTCCTAAGGAAATGTGACTTATCTAACTGGATCTTTAAGTTAGTCTGTCTGAACCTATCGAAAACAGCTCTAAGTTTTTGTATGTGCTCTTGCAGGCTTTTAGAGTAAATGATGACGTCATCGAGATACACTAGGCAATGTATGCCTTGTAGACCTCTCAAAACGTTATCCATTGCTCGTTGGAAGGTTGCAGGAGCTGTCTTCAAACCAAACGGCATCCTATTGAACTCGTAATGTCCGAATGGAGTACTAAAGGCTGTTTTCGGTCTATCTTCTTCTAGAACTTCGATCTGATGGTAACCGCTAGCTAAATCGAGTGTTGTAAAGTACATGCTCTTACCTAGTTTATCAAAAAGATCAGATATATTAGGCAAGGGGTACTTATCATCCACAGTGATCTCGTTTAGTCGCCTATAATCTACTACCATTCTCCACTTTTGTTTTCCTGACATATCTACTTTCTTGGGGACCAGGTGTACTGGGGCACTCCAAGGAGAATGTGACTCTTGGATTACGTCGTCCTTTAACATCTTCTCTACTTGATTCTTTATTTCGGCTGTTTGTACGGGAGGTAACCTATGGGCTCTAACATGTATTGGATCCTCGTTCTTTGTGCGAATTTGGTGTTTTACTTGGTTCGTAAATGATAAAGGAATATCCTCACAGTAGAAAATATCCTTATATTCCCTACATATTTCTTCTATAGCCTTCTTTTCTTCGCTATTCATATGATCAAATCTCAATTTTGAGAGATTTTCGGTAAGCAGGCTATCAATATCTACATCACTACTCATGTTATCCATGTAGTTTACCTCTGCAGAATTTTGACTGTAAGGTTCTACTTCAAAAGGACTTGTTACTACTAATGTCATTTCTTCAGATTTACAGTTTTGTATAACTGTACTCGCAAAGCCATCTATGCAATGAACTAAGGCTGTGGGCATCCTTATTCCTTCAGTGAACTCCTTAAAACCTAAGATAGCATCCCCATGTAATAAATTAACAGGTAACTTAACTCTCAGTTCGCTACGAGGAGGCAATGTGTAGCTCTCTCTCATAGGTGGGGTATATATGATTGGAATGCTTGTATTTCGCGTAAAAAGCGTTTGAGACTTCATATCAATATTAGCATCTAACTGTTTCAATAAATCACTACCTATCAGGCCATCATACCGATTATCTACACTATATACGTAAAACTTATGTTGCTGATTGCTGCGAAAAACTCTCGGTAATGGAATATTTACGATTTCGCTGTGGGTGCTCGAAGCATGAGTACTGACTACCTCGAACGGTTCGCGTTGTTTAAAAGTTTTAAAATACCTTTCTGCTTTCTGAGGACTTATAAAAGACCTGGTACTGCCGGTATCAATCATAAAAACTGACTCTAACTCCGGTATACGTATGTGCGGTAGATTTAACTTGTTACAGTTTAAGGTTATTCGTTCTCTTGCTTCGAGGCCCCTATGAAAAAATTTTCGACCCTATTAGTGTCGCGAGACGTACTAGGGTACGGCTCAATATGATTTTCTATCGATCCCGGAATCAGCTGTTCGTTATCGGTGTAATTAACCCGTCTTGAGCTTGCTGTTCGCATCGTTACATCAGTATTAGTGTTGGAATACGATCCGCGCGGTGAATTGTAGGTATGATGTGGCATACGTGGTGCGGCCGGCGGTGCATTGTCCGCGGAGTGCTGACCGTGCGATTGTGACGGCAGCGGCAGCGGTGACCTAGTTTGTGGCCACTGGTTGCGAAAATTATTATAAGACAATGACTGTCGCCCGGAATTTCTCGTTTGCGTGTTATTATTTTGTGGAAACACTTGACCATGTTGCTGTGAGAAGTTATTATTCGGTACATATGCACTTGATAGTCTTTGGGACATGCCTTGCCTTTGGGAGTCGTTACTGAAATTGTTTGGTTTTCTGAAGTTATTACGCGAATTGTTCTTTATATCGTACACATTTTGGAAATTTTGTTCTTCCAATACGACTTTCAGGGCATCTTCCAAAGATTCTACATTCCTTAAACGCACTAATCTCACTAAATAGGCTGGCAGGTTGTACAAGAACACGTTAAGTGTTGTGTTATTATATATATGCATCTTAGCCTGTCTAATATTCGCATCGGCTACCGTTTCATTGACCTTAGCAATTAACACACTTCTCAAATGTTGAATTCTGTGACAGAAATCTACGTAACTTTCGGCTCTGTTTATTTTTAATGATTCTAATTCAAGAA
Source organism: Coleophora flavipennella (assembly GCA_947284805.1). Classification (NCBI taxonomy): domain Eukaryota; kingdom Metazoa; phylum Arthropoda; class Insecta; order Lepidoptera; family Coleophoridae; genus Coleophora; species Coleophora flavipennella. The sequence goes on from OX369278.1 coordinate 4,712,579, forward strand.
CTAGACACTCCTCTGTCCTAGGATCACCGAAGTGCTGGGTCAGTAACAACTTCAACTCATCCCATGTAGTTATCTGGTCCCTTTCGCCTATTAACTTAGCTGCTTCCCCTGCTAATCTACTTGTAACTACATGAAACAAATATACGTTCTGTTGTTCGTTGTTTTGATAAAATGTTTGCAAAATATACTCGCATTTTTTTATGTACAGGGGTAGTTGTCTTGAATCCCCCTCAAATACTGGGATGATTTTAACCATCTCCATCGGAACCCTAACAATTCCTTCCATTTTTGATAGAGAAAAAAAAATTACTCAAAAATTAGAAACACACAATAAAATAAACGGTTCTAAATACCTATCTCTATAATCTACACGCTATTACGAAATTTGATCGTACTAATTATTAAACAGTATTATCACGGCGTTGTCCAATCCCTAATAATACACACATATATTTAAAATAAGGCAATAGGAAAATACAGTGAAAGGAAGGTGAAAAGATTTACTCACAGTCCCGTCGCTATACCCATGTCCTGGTTGCCTGGTATTCCCTCTGGATCTGTGCAGTTGCTCGTCCTCTGGGTGCTGGTTGCTTGATGAATTTGTTTGTTCGAGGATCTCTGATTAAACGTTGAAACGTACGTCGGAACTCAGACAGGATTTGAAAATGTTATTCAAAGCTGACAGATCCCAACGTCAGAGATCCTACCGGCTGCGCCAATCAAGTATTCGACGCCAGGTATTGTTTAAAAAAAACTATTTATTTAATTAAACAAATGGACAGCATAACAGTATGTTCTTAGAATGAGGTAGTAATACAAAGGTTTTAGGCAAACGACAAACTTATATACTAATTTATTACTAAGTCAGCAAATCGGCTAGTGACGCACGGAGGGTGCTTAATGGGGTCGGCTAGATTTGCTGGCAAAGCTAAATGAAGGGGTTTGGGTACACTTAACTCGCGCCATTTTTTTTCACGTCATATTGCTAAAACCTTAGGTTAAAAACAAGAAACATGAAACAAGTGAAAAACCTAAAATGAGTGATTATAGTGACGAGGAAGTTTATTTGACACCAACAGGATTGACTGAAACTGTTTGTAATGCGCAAATGTTTTCACTTAGTAATTTCCTCGCTGAGGTGGAATGAAAAGTTACGTGTTGCACTCGAGTGCAAAGATTTTTCACCTCGTGCTCTTTTGATTCCCTCGCTAACGCTCAGGATTCTAATTTTTGAACCACTCGCTGCGCTCGCGATTCAAATTTAGACTCTTTCGCTTGCTCAGTCATCAAAATTGAGCACGCGGTTATAAAGCAACTTTGCACTCATGTATAACAAATAACTATTTATCCTTATGTGTTAATAACTGTATGATGACGTGGCGTGAAAAATAAACTGTTATTATTATTATTATTATTTCTGATTCGATCATGTTGGAAAATTGTTGAGAAAAATGCGAATGGAAAAGCTACCTAAGAAATAACGACTCCAATGACGTCACCCTCAAGGTGTATTTCGTCTTCTACATCAAGTCAGCGGCAGTTGTGGAGTAGTGAAGCCAGGATATGTACAGCAGAGTGGTGGGCACCGCGGCACGCAGCAGGAACGCTCAACATCCCCGACATTGCCACCTTATCGATTTTTTATGATGCCGAAGATGGAAGCGGTCTTACCAAGATACCCCCACGCAATGGGGAACTTGCTATCTTATCTTCAAACCGGATCACATCAATGCTGTTAACATTGATGTTTGGCGGCAAGACTTAGATAAGATGGTGGTAGCTAGCCAGGTGGGCTGAGAAAATGCCCTTCCACTAAACCGAGTCTTACAAAGTTAGACTCCGCTGGGAATCGAACCTGCGACTTTCTAATGTGATGCTGATAGACTTAACCGTTACGCTACGGAGGCGGTTACTTAGTTACAGCTACCCTTCAATAGAAAAAAATCGTACTACGTAACCGACACAGATAATAATTTCTAGAATGTTTACAAAATAAAATAAAATAAACTAGCCAAGTGCGAGTCGGATTCGCGCAAAGTGGGGTTCCGTAGTACTTTCAAAAAATAAATATTTAAAAAAAGAAAATTATATTTGCAGTTGGTAAAATAACATTTTGTACGGAAAATCTATGAACTTTTTAATATTTTAAGTGCAAACCTTAAGTTGGTCGACTATTCATCATCATCATCAAATCAGCTCATTTACTTTCCAGCTCGATTACGTAACGAACGTAACATAAAGACTTGAGTTTATTATTCATAAGCTCATTCCGTGGGCTGTGCTCTGAACCATTCTGAACTTTCAGTATAGGTAGCATGAATAATAGCGCTGTGTTGTGACCTTCGTCACAGTATTACAATATAGCGGCTTACAGTAACGCAACGAATGTACTTTCGCAGAGCAACGGAAGCGGAAGGGTACTTGCGGGGCAGCAGCCGGCGGGGCACAGTCTGGCAAACTCACGGAGTTTGCCAGACTGGCTACAGGCTAGTACTGCAAGTACTTACGCCGTGGAGGCATCGTGCGACATCAAAGGCGTTGCGCTACTGTAAGCCTTATCGTGATACTGTGCCTTCGTAAATTAATAATTTTCTAAACTAAAATATCACCACGGCGGCGGGTAGTTACTATGGTTTTGTTTAATTAGTTTTTATTGGCTATCGAAGTTTCTTCGGTTTACGTACCTACCTACTTAAATGGGGTGCTCTTTTAATTTTTACCCGACACCCAAGAAAGGAGGATTTAAAAAGAATCTTGACACATTGTATCGCCCCTATATTGTAACCACATCAAATTGTATCCACATGGCCGCCGTCATTACACATCGTAATCTACCTACTCATAATCTAAAAGAAGTTGTTTTATAAATAGATCAGTCTATTTTACAAGCTTTTATTTATCTTGTAATGTATGTATGTATGTTTGTTCGGGTGAAATCTTGCAAGTTAGTTTTGACCCACTTCCCGGTTTCCGATTGAGCTGAAATTTTGCATCCATATCGCATGACAATGCAAGAATTAAAAAGCTTGTACCTAAAAGTTTTCAGGTTTTTCGAAAATTATTTATTTAATCGGATAAGAGAAATCTATGTCCGTGTCTGCTGAGATATAACGGTCATTCGGCTGATATGATGATGATGATCCCTACACTGTCAAAAATTTATGTAATTCTTTTGCATGTAAAATTAAATAAAAAGTAACTAATTTTATATAAAAGTATACTAAAATTAGTATTTTTTTTGTATTTTTACAGATTTAAGTAGTATTTTTTTCCACAAATTTAGTTCCTTTTTTGTATTTTTTTTGCATGCCAAAAACTCACAATTTATGTAAAATTACACAAATATTTAACAGTGTATAGCGCGCTACACATAAACGTCATATCAGCCGAAAGAAGACCACTGCTGGATAAAGGCCTCCCCCAAGGATTTCCATAACGACCGGTCCTAAGTTGCCCTCATCCAGCGGCTTCCCGCGACCCTCACCAGGTCGTCGGTTCACCGAGTCGGAGGCCTGTCGACGCTACCTACGTCTTCAGATGCGGTCTTCCAAACAAACGTACTTGGGTCTTAACTGAACGTTAATCTAGATATCTACGAAGATATCGTAGTTTTATTTTCTGTCAATGCCCATGTTTGGCAACCATATGTTAAGCATGGTGAAATGCACATTCAATTCAATAAAATAATAATAACAATGTAATTTGTGAAGAATCAAGAAATAAACAATTATTAGTTAAAAACGTCAAAATTCAATTCTTGATATAAAACAGATTATGTCATTAGAACATGAAAACATTAAGACACGAAAAGTTATACATAAAAATCAATGAATGCATTTAACAAGAGTAGGGCAGTTCACACGGACAGCACCCGGTCACGAGTATAACGCGAGAGTCAACCATCGATCCCATCAACCATATTAGGGGGAAAGGAACGACCCCGCTCCCGACATCCCTACTAATATTATAAATGCGAAAGTAACTCTGTCTGTCTGTTACGCTTTCACGCAAAAACTACTGAACGGATTTGGCTGAAAAATGGTAGATAGACAGATTAGGACCTGGATTAAGACATAGGCTACTTTTTACCACGCTCGCGAGCCGCTTGCGGCTCGCGCACTGCGCACCCTCGAAAAGTCATAGAAACGTGGTCCACGCGGGGGAAACCGCGGGAAAAAGCTAGTATTATATAATTATTATACCTTTATTTTCTCTTTGACGGGCATGTCCTTATTTATTCATAACTTCGTCGAGAGACCAATATCTTTTCGATGTATTTATTGGCTATACTTCTTTAAATTTCTTTATGCATAGTATTTTTTGTGGATATAAGCTGTCCTAGATACACGTACTCTTCTACATATTCTGTTTTTTCTGTATTGACTATATTTATTTTTCTGTGAAGTATTAGTCATAGTTATATTTCTGTGAAGTATTAGTCATAGTTTTTGTCTTTGCCGTGTTCATTGTAAGCTCTGCTTTTGCGCTTTGGCGCAGATGATATACTAGTTACTAGTCTGACAGTTGTTGTAACATTTGTTCTAATTTTTTTGGACACTGAAAAATAAAATTAGATCGTCTGCAAAACGTAAGTGGTTTAAATTTTGCACCGTTTATGTTCAGTCCTTCGTGATCCCATTGCAGATTCCTGAATATAATTTCTAGAGCTGCTGAAAACAACTTGGGTGAAATAGGGTCCCCTTATCGGACGCCTCTCTCTATAGGAAATTCTTCTCCAGTAGTTTCGAGCCTGCCTTGAGCTGTGCTTTTGGAGTATATATTCTGGAGTATCCGAATGTACTTTCTGTGTATTCCCTGCATACGCAGTGTTTCCCAGATGTAATCATGTTCCAAGGAGTCGAAGGCTTTAACAAATCCAAGATACTTAGTATGTTTTGTTGTATTCGTTGAATTTTTTTTAGAACTTGCCTCAGAACATGTATATGGTCTATTTTTGAATATTTACTGCGGAAACCTGCCTGTTCTTTTGGTTGGTTTTCATCGAGGGTAGAAGTGATTCGAGATAGAATTATTTTTGAAAAGACATCAAACCAATAGGTCTGTAATTCCCAATGTCTCTTTTAGTGCCTATAATAAACCGACTTCAAAAAAGGAGGAGTTTCTCAATTCGTCGGCATTTTTTTTAAGTATGTTCCCCGATTACTAAAAGACGCCTAGACCGATTTGGAAAATTCTTTTTTATTTGAAAGGGTGGTCAAAGGTGGTCCCATTGTCACCAAGTTAGGTAGGTACTGATGATGGCATCCCAGGGAAATCTAGGAAAACCCTCAAATTTCATAGGCACGTTTTACGTGTTTCATATATTTTCTATAGTTAATCAAGTACTTGCGTCTGATAGTCATCAGCTCAGCTCATGTTGATGAGCTGGTGATGGAAGGTACAACTCCTTAATGGTTAGGAGTTGGAGGACAATTATTTAAATATTATATGTACGTAAGTGACAGTCAGCAAGTCAAATAGCTCTAAGAACAGATAGCCGTTGGGGCAGTAATTTTGTTTCCCGCTGGTAAACCGAATCCCAACAGATCCCAACATCAACATTGTGAAAATGGATAGAAATCCTTCGTACGTAAATACGTGTGTTTCTGCATGTTATGTAGTTTTAACTCGCAAAGATATATAGATATATTTCGGGTTATCAGACGTGTACTGGAACTGGAATTGAAAGCGGAAGCGAAACCAAAACTAAGACTTAACTAAAACTAAAATTAAAACTAAAACTGAAACTAAAACAAACCAAAACAAAACAAGTAGTTCTAGTCCTAGTCCTAGGCGTAGTCCTAGTTTAGTTCTAGTTCTAGTTCCATTTTTAGTCCTAGTTTAGTTCTAGTTTCAGTTCTAGTTCTATTCTAGGTCTAGGTCTAAACGGAACCATGCCGAACTAATGTTTAGATAATTCTTATTTGTCTCCTCAATATATTTGCAAAGTTTGGATTCAATCCGGCATGTAGTTTTTGTATTAAAGCGGAACTACGTTTGTATGGAAACTCGAGCCTCCTGGCGGCCTGTAAGTACCTATCTCTGGAAGAGTGCTTATCTTATTCTAACCAAAACAACGGCTAATCGATGCATTGGAAACTTAGATCGCTGGGATCTCGACTTTTCTCAGCAATTACAAAACATATGGAAGTGATTGTGACCTGATTCGACTTCATTTTGTCAGTTGTAGAAACACGATTCTGACATAAAAAAATATATCAAAGAAACCTCTTTTAAAACAGTGATTTGCATTCTACAGGCAAACCGGACCGATTTAGTAGCTCTAAATATTCTTAGTCGATTAGTCTAACACACACTTCAATATGCCAGTTGGATTTTTATAAATTGATTGTAGTTTTTATTTGAAACGAAAAAAACATTGAAAAAGTGCAAGTGTGGTTATTTTCTTTACTTTTTACACGTAAAAAAAAAGACAGAGACAACTGTTCCAATCAATGCCTCGTTTTAACCGCCACCGTAGCGTAAAAGTAAGGTATATGGGGAACTTGCTATCTTATCTCAAGCCGGAACACATCAATGCTGTTAACATTGATGTTTAGCGGGAAGACATAGATAAGATGGTGGTAGCTAGCCAGGAGAGCTTAGAAAATGCAAAATCAACTAAGCAGAGTCTTACAAAGAAAGACTCCGCCGGGAATTGAACCCGCGACCTCCTGATGTAAAGCTAATGGACTTCACCATTACGCCACGGAGGCGGTTGAAAGATTTCTAGTATTTATTAAAGCTTTGTATTAGTTGCCGTGTTAGTTTGGGACAAATCTTGGAAGCTAAATTAGAACCACTTTCCGGTTTCCGATTGAGCTGAAATTTTGCATACACGTTAAAAAGAACAATGAATGGTTAGCTAAGTGACGTCATACTAAACCCAATATTGTGGACTCCAAAAGGTAGCGTATCAGTTATTTTTTTATGCACCCCCATGTTATAGGTATCAAATGAAAGGGTTTGCTGAAAACAATATACGAATATTTTTTTTTTAACAAATTAAAGCCTAAATGTTCATAGGTTTTTCGAAAATGATTTTACCTCGACAGGTCTAGCGCCGTCATTGACAGCCTGGTCGATGTTTCTGTCACCGAGCCGTACCACGACGGGCGCCGGGTTCTGAGCGCGCGGGTAGCGCGTGCAGTGCCCGGCGGTGAGCACGAACCGAGGGCTGATGAGGCTTCCACCGCACTTGAACGAGTAGCCGTCGTCGTCTGCCCAGCCTATTGCTGCCTTCAAGAGGAGAATTTGACTGCATTAGTAAATGTATGTAGGTAGTTAGATACCTGCAGTACGTACGTAGGTACTTCGGACGCGGACTCCTATTTTCGAATTCATTAGAAACTTTGACGCAATCAAAAATAGACTTAAAATGCAGATGTTAAGGGCCGCCAGGAGGCTCTAGATTCCATACAAACGTAGTTTCGCTTCAATACAAAAATACATGCCAGATTAAATCCAAACTTTGCAAATATATTGAGGAGACACATATCGAAGTTTGTAATTAGTTTTCGATGTACTAATATAAAACTGAAAAAAAAAATAAAAGCGTTTCAAACTTTTAGTACAAAATTAATTTAAGCCTTCGTTTAGTTACGTTAAAATTTACTACGGTAAAAACGAATTAAAACATCGATATGTGTCTACTCAATATATTTACAAAGTTTGGATTCAATCCTGCATGTAGTTTTTGTATTAAAGTGGAACTACGTTTGTATGGAAACTCGAGCCTCCTGGAGACTCGTTTTTTATGTAAACACGTAAGTCGGGCGCGGACTGCTATTTTCGAATGATTCTCGTCCAAGATTTGGCGCAATCAAAAATAATAAATTAAAAACTTTACACGTACAGATATTAAGTCTGTTTTTGATTGCACCAAAACTTTCAAATAGGTACTATTAGGTATTCGTTTATTGAAATCATTATCTTACGAGGCGGACCCCGTGCTGCTCTGCAACAAGTTTTTTTTTATCATGGGCATCGAGAGTGCGCGGCGGGCGACTCGCAACCCGGACAAGCGGCTCGCCTCGTTGCTGCGCAATATGCAAGAATGCACCAAGCTTCCCTCCAACTCAACCAGTTTAGATGGGCAATAGCTCAAATGTAAAATAACTGATTCCAGTGTTCTTAGATCAAAATAAATCGCGTAAGTATTTCAATTAGAACCGGAGATATTGAGAAAGAAAACTACGAAAATCGAGTTTGAGTCTTGGGTATAACTTGAGAAGGGCGAAAGGTAGGTGATTTTTAACCGACTTCAAAAAAGGAGGAGGTTTTTCAATTCGACCGTATATACATGTATATTATATTTATGTGTGTTCGCGGACAACTTCGTTATAACCGATTTTGATGATTCTTTTTTTATTGGAAAGGAGATATCCCAAGGGTGGTACCATGATAAGGAAACCAGGATCTGATGATGGCATCCCAGAGAAATCGAGGGGAACCTTAGTTTCCTGTTTGAAGCCGTTTTTTTTCGTTTAAAATTATTAATGCTTGATGACAAATCTGTGGATCAATAAAAATCCCAAATCGGTTTGATAGAACTGCTGAACGGACTCGAAATAGATGTGATAGTTTTTTTTTTATTTATTTGAGCAGGGCGAAGGTTAGACAATTTTTAATGATTGCTAATAGGGATGCATCCGATACCGATACCGATACCGATATATCGGCGATACTTCGGGTTTGCCGATATATCGGTATCGGCGATATTTTTATGGCAGATTCAACGATACTTTTCAAATTTCGCGCTTTAAAAATGTAATGTAAACGCGCGTGTTGTCCTGTCTATTTCGTTGCAAACGAGGCATCTGTCGCATCTGAGAGACTATTTTTCACCGCAGGTCTTATTCAAACAGACTTGCGAAATCGCCTTTGCCCGCAAAACTTAATAATGCTTTGTTTTTTAAATAAAAATCTAATAAATGTTAATTTTGATTTACTAAAACTATTAATTAATTGTGTTTTATTGGTTCTACCTTCCTTTTTGAATTCAATAAGCGTATCGGTATCGGTATCGGTATCGCCGATATTTTTATAAGAGTATCGGTATCGGTATCGTATCGGCAAAAAGGCGTATCGATGCATCCCTAATTGCTAACAAATCTATGCATAAATACCTTTCATTTAAAATAATAGGCAAATCGTTTGGATAGAACGACCAGACGGAATCGTATTAGATTTCATAATTTTGTTTAAGGCCTTAAGATGGGACAAATGACAATATTCAGTCCAAATTATTGAAAGACTGTGTAAAGCTATCACCATGGAAAAAAAAAAACTTAAATTAATAAAAAATCGATTAATTTTTAAAACAATATTTAAAATATTACCACTATTGATTTAAGAAAAATATACTGTAGACCCTGTTTTTGGCATTAATTGCAAAATTTCTCGAAAACAAATAGTAAATATTCAATGAAACCAACAAACAAAAATCTGTAACTTTAAGACCTTTCATTTTAAATGAACACATTTTTTTAAACTTATTTAAAAGTGATGAAAAGTAATAAAAACATGTAAAAATCGAGAAATGGGCATTCGGTTTCAACGCAACAGCCGCGTTGAAGCCCGCATTGATTTGAACTTAAAATGCATAGACACACGTTCGATATTTTTAGGCTACATAGCGTGCCAAAGAAATAAATTAAACATTCACCCAAAAAAACATTATCCTCCATTTAGGCAAAGTATATAATTAGTACTGACATACAGTATGGACACTCCCTGCCGCTCTCTAGATTGCAACCTCACCCCTTCGTCAGCGTCACCCAGATTGATGCAGATTGGTTACCGTTTGGTTGTCGAACGTATAGAATTTCGCCGCTATTTTGTTTGTTCCGTCATCTATCTGTCATTCGTTTTTCAATCGACTTCCAAAAAGGAGGAGGTTCTCAATTCGACTGTATGTTTTTTTTATGTGTGTTACCTCAGAACTTTTGACTGGGTGAACCGATTTTGATGATTCTTTTTTTATTCGAAAGCTAGTGCTTCCCGTGTGGTTCCATATAAATTTTATCAAAATCGGTGCAGAAATTTATTAGAAAATTGACAAAAACCAAAAATAACTAATAATAAATAAATAATAATGCAAAATTGTTCGAAGTTGTTGCGATGGAAGTCGGTTTTTTAAAGTGTTTAGAGTTTTCAATTATGTTGCATATGTTTATGTAATGTCATTTCTGGCCCCTTGTATGAAGTGTCCCAGGGTGATTTAGGACAATCGCGTATTTAATGGGTCATCGGCATCGGTCCTCACCATATGTGGAAACTCTCCCAAGCTTGCTCTCTCACCACCCACTATGAGCTCCACACCCGTGTAGTCGCAGTTGGAGGCTGATATGGACATGGTCTCCGGTTCTGGCAGCAGGGGGATGAAGTCCACCGTCTGAACCACGCCACGGCTGTATTCCTCGCATTCTGTACAAGTAATACAATTTGGTTAGAAAAGATGGCACTATACAGGATGTATAAAAAATGATGTAGGACCCGATAAGAGTCTCCAGGAGGCTCGAGTTTCCATACGAACGTAGTTCTGCTTTAATACAAGAACTACAAGCAGGATTGAATCCAAACTTTGTAAATATATTGAGTACACACATATCGATGTTTGTAATTAGTTTTTATAGTAGTAAATTTTAACGTTACTAAACGAAGGCTTAATTTAGTTTTGTACTGAAAGTTTGTACAGCTCTTTTTTTTTTCTTTTGTATATTAGTACTTCAAAAACTAATTACAAACATCGATATGTATCTACTCAATATATTTACAAAGTTTGGATTCGATCTGGCAGGGAATTTCTTCCTTCAATCAAAATCCTTCTTGTAGTTTTTGTATTAAAGCAGATTTACGTTTGTATGGAAACTCGAGCCTCCTGGCGGCCCTCAACTGGGAGTTCTACTCATCATACTAAACAACTTTCCCCAAGAAACCCATAATCAATTCTCGAAACAAAAAATTGATCTTCCATACAAATAAGGCACTATACAGAATGAATAAAAAATTGGTGTAGGACCCGTTAACTGAAAGTTTTACTCATCATACTAAACAACTTTCCCCAAGGAACCCATAATCGATTCTCGAAAAAAAAGTTGATCTTCCATACAAAAATGCACAAAATTTTTCATTCAGCTGAGAGTTAAAAAAATATTTTGCGATTCCAGCAAAGTCGTAGAACAAAAGTTGTTCAGTATGATGAGTAGAACCGCCAGTTAAGGGGATCTGCACCAATTTTGTTGCACCTTGTATAAAACATAATTTTGAAGAGAAATAAGAAGCCGGTGGATGCGGGCAGCGCAGGACCGGTCGTCGTGGGAATCCTTGGGGACGGCCTTTGTTCAGCAGTGGACGTTTAACGACTGATATGATGATGATGATGAGGAGATCCGTAGGAGAACCTACGTAACCAACATAGCTCACAGAATCACCAAACTTAAAAAGGCAGTGGGAGGGGCACATAGCGCGTAGAACAAATGGTTGTTGGGACAGTAAAATTATCGAGTGGCGATCACGCACTGGAAGACGTAGCGTAGGCAGGCCTCATATTTGGTGAAGGTGAAGGTCTGCGGGAAGCCGCTGGCAGCGCAGGGGCGGTCTTTATGGAAATCCTTGGGGGATTTGTCCAGCAGTGGAAGTATCTCGGCTGATATGACGATAGAAAATTTAAACTAGTTTTCCTTTCCGCCCGCGTTGTTTTTTGGTCAGCTGGGAGCTGTTCACAGTTTTATTTTAATCGGATGAACAGTACATGGGCAGGCATAAAAGACAAACCAACAAACAATATTTTTTATAATATTATGTGTATCTAATATGGATGGAGCGATATTTAAGGGGCGATTCAAAATGGACTTTACAATTAATAAAAGACTGTCCAAGTGCGAGTCGGGGTCAAACAAACAAGATTCCGCACCAAAAATTTACTTACCAACAGTATAAGGCCTCTCAGTACATACCTTTTTTATTCACAACTAGCTATGCCCGAGACTGATCCGCGTGGAGGTTTTCAATTTTCCCACTAGAGCTCTTGAATTTTCCGGCATAAAAAGTATTCTATATGTTAACGCGGGCTATAAGGAATCAGCATACAAAATTTCATCAAAATCGGCCTGGTAGTTTTTGCGTGATGCGCACAGACAGACAGACAGAAAAAAATCCAAAAATTGTTGTTTTGGCCTCTATATCGTTAGTAATGTCCACCACAGTTATGATTTTCCAAAAATATTACATGTACAGACACGACCCCGTTGAAGTTTTATTATATGTATAGATTGGTAAGCCCTTAGCATCATCAAAGCTCATTAAATTAAGTACCTAATATTGTAATTATTTTTCCATTTATTTTTTGCCGAATTAACTTCATTTCTTTCTTTCTTTCTTCTTTGATGCCAAAGATTAATTAATTATTCACGTATTCATAAAAAAGACAATTAGATTCTTACAAAAAACAGTTCGGTTCGCCGTTAAACCGTAATTTAAGTTTTTATTTAATTTTAATTATTTTAAATCCACAATGATGTAAATTTTGTTTATCTACCTGCAAAATTTTATTTCAATTTTTTTTTTATCCCTAATCGATAAGCCCTTGGCATCATCATTGGTGATACCTACTTTAATAACGAACATCCTTTTACTTACTGTACCTTGTTTAAAAGCAAATAAATACTTACTTACTTACTTACATCTCACCTGATGGTAATTAGTAACGATGATGCCAAAGATAGAAGCGGGCTTACCAAAATAAACAATAGGAATAATAAATGGACTTAGAGTTGTAAGCAGAATTAATTATTTGTCGAACTTGGCTAAAACACTCCTGTGTTCCTAAGCAGGAGAATAATAAATAAAAAAAAAAACTTGGACTCACTTCTTTTGCTCACCCGTGCGTTCTCGTTTTGTTGATTTGTGTTTCCCCACACTGGTCTTCGGCTAAAATGAAAATGAATTAAAAGTGTAACTACGAGTATGAATTATTTTACCTTCTCTCACTCTAGGGAGTTACTTGCCTTACTTAACAACAAGGTAAAATCATCAACGCACTCAAATTTCTAATAAAAAAAGTTCACTTTTACCGTGGTTCATGAAACCACGGTAAAAGTGAACTTTTTTTCACATTATAGACATTTACAGAGCACGAAACGATCATGGCTGCTCTCGTCTTGGAGCTACTGTACAGAGGACGAAACGATAATACCGACCGTCACGCGACACACAGACGAAAAAATTTGAGACGATGTAATAAAGAAAACAATAATGAACGAAAAATACTATTATTATTGTGAAAAAAGCATGGGGCGCTCGATATACGAAAAATATGGCACAAAGCGCCCCACGCTTTTTTCACAATAATACTTGTTTTTTCGTTTATTATTGTTTCAGCTTATATTAAGATATATTTTTCACTTTTTAGTTTTATGTGCTTTAAAAGCGTGTTTTTTAGTTTTTTTAAACTATATTTTTCAATTTTAGTTTAGGATAATGCGATAAACTTATGAAATTATTGTATTGTCACTGATTCTTCATAAATATACAAATTTTGAATTAAATCTGTCCGTTTGACGTGGGTCAAAATCGAGTGCAAAGGTGTCGGTTACAAACATACATAAATACATACAGGTGAAGCTAATAAAAGCGCGATAAAAAAAGAGGAGGTTCTCAAGTCTCAAGTCAACTTGTATTTCCATTAACTTTTATTTGTGTATGTATGACAGACAGCACATTACTTTTTACAGAGTTGTCCGATCTCGATAATTCTTTATAAATATTAGATTTTCAAAAAAATTTTGAATGACTTGTTGGCTCAGTGGTTACTGCTCTTGACTACTGATCCGTGGGTCGTGGGTTCGATCCCCGCCCAGGGCAAACATTTGTGTGATGAGCAGATTTGTTTGCTCTGTGTCTGGGTGTTAAATATCTATATATGTATGTATTTAAACGTATATAAAATAATATATATAATTCTATACCTATTCTCATACCTACCAAATATACACAGATAATTTCATGAAAATCTGTCCAGCCGTTTCAGAGGAGTATGGCAACTAACACTGTGACACGAGAATTTCATATATATAAATAGAAGAATCTCGCAGCCATCTGGTTAAATCTGCCATTTGATTGAAAGGCTAGCCCGTTGATTGAATAGAGACATTCAACAGAATGACGAAAGGATAACTGGTCAAGTCGTTGAATGTAACGATCAACGACTTTGTTGAAAGTCATTTAGTTAAGTCGTTGAATGGGATATTCCGAATATACTCCGAATAGAATGCCGATGATTTCTTCTTCTGCGAAGCATTCTGCTACCCGCTGTATAATCAAACTAACCTGACCCAACCTAATATCGCTCGCTTCTCTCGCTCATTTACAGTTTTTTTTAAAAAAACTAATTTTTCTCAACTCCCTTTTCGTTGTATGGGATTTTGCGTCCGCCATATTCAAAGGGCTAGCTTACAATCAGCCAACTAATTGAACGTTAAGTGACGCTTGTTCAATCAACGTTCGGCCTAGCTTAGAATCAGCCAACTAGTTGAACGTTGAGTCACACCTGTCCAATCAACTTTCGGCCTAGTCATTGAATTGAATGTCGCTATTCAATCGACGGGCTAGTTTTTGAATCAAATGGCAGATTTAAGCAGATGGATGCGATATATACAATATTATATGTGTACGATTAGTCATTTTACGTACGGTCTGGCAATTTGTATAATTCGTACGTATGTAAACAGTCAGGTAAAATGTAAAATGCTGTACGCCGATTCAGGTAATTTGTAATAGTTCGTTCGTATGTAAAATTTTGTAGGCAGATTGTAAAATGCCGAGTCAGGCAAATCGTTATAATTCGTCCGTAAAGTTCAATGCTGAGTCAGGTAAATCATCAAAATGCCGTACGGCAGATTGTAAATGAGCTCGTGAAGCGAGCGATGTTTGGTTCGGTCAGGTTTGATTGATTTAACTGTCGAAGAGCCTGGCGAAGCAAGGCTCCCCGCCCTCGCCAGTTTACGAGTATAATTTGCCTGACATTTGCCTGATCGTATGTATAATGACGAATTATACAATATGCTTGCGACATATACACCATAGCGTTAAGAACTACTCTAAAACTAACTCCATGACTACCGTATTTTTCTATAAGTTTATGTCTGACACTAGACGAGCATAGAATCTAATTCTTCCTCTAAGTTCACGATTCTGATTAAAATCGATTGCAAAATTTAAACCGTACATACAAATTTCATACGCCGCCGTGGCGTAAGGTTAAGTCCATCAGCTTTACATCAGGAGGTCGCGGGTTCGATTCTCAGCGGAGTCTTAACTTTTTGGGACTCGGTTTGGTTGGTGGAAGGGTACGAGCCCCTTGGACGTATATGATCTGAGATGATTAAAAAATATATAGAAAGGATCTCACTCAGGAGACGCTGGCCGCCTCGGAGGAGCAGTTTGTAGAATGTTAACGCCATCCCTGCAGCACACCAAAGCTCCGTCGAATGTGTATGCGCAGAAAGTTGGGCGGATGCCGTTTTGTCTGCAATTAAAGCATATTACAGCTCGCGCCAATAATAGTAAAATCAATTAAGTACATAATAGTAAAGTCAATTAAGTACATAAAAAAACCGGCTAAGTGCGAGTCGGACTTTCACACGGAGGGATCCGTACCACCACTCCTCTTAGAACAAGTACAACAATGATACCTATTCATTTCAAACAAAAGGCCACCTCCGTAGCTTAATGGTTAGTCAATTCGCTTCACACTAGGAGGTCGCGGGTTCGATTCCCGGTGGGGTCAACTTGTAAGACTCGGTTTGCTTGGTGGTAGGGCATTTTCTGAGCCCGCCTGGTTAGTTACCATCATCTTATCTAAGTCTAGCTGCCAATAATTAGTGTTAACAACATTGTTGTGTTCCAGCTTGAAGATAATTATTTGTATGTATAGAATACATGTACATATATAAATATATATATTTATATAATTGTTACTATATATGTATTGAATAATAAAATTAGCATTGTATTGTTTTTAATTAGTAAATTAAGTTGCTTATTTCTCTGCCCTTTTGTAAAATTAAGTATTTCGTGCTCTCCTGTAACTAAAGGTTGTCTGGAAGAGATTGCTTTTAGCAATAAGACCGCCTACTGTACACTACATAATAATAACTATATGTATTAACTTTACGAAATTGTATTGGTGTACTATAAGTGTAAATAAATAAATAAATAAGATAGCCAGTTCTCCATTGCGTTGGGGAATCTTGGTACGCCTACTTCCACCTTCGGCATCATCGTCACTTACCATCAGGTGAGATAATGCCAAGGGCTAACCAATTGTGAATAATAAAAAAAAGACATCAACGCGAGTGGCAGAAAAATGTTTCTTTTATTTAGTTTGGACTCCTTAGCGCGAGTAAAACTCACATTTAGCTGGTTTTTAATAAATTTTTTTTCACTCTATGATTAGCAAATAAGTATACAAACTTTCACGCTCGTATCTATTACCGTTATTACTACAGAGCAAAATAAAATTTAAAAAATGCTTTTATAAAATACGTTTCAGAATGTTACTCATGGGATCCCACTTATTTACGTATGTATATAAGGTGTAACAAAATTAGCTGAAACTATTTTAACTGGTGCTTCTACCTATGAAACTGAACAACTTTCGCCATAGAACCCATAGTCAAATCGCAAAAAAAATAATTGGCTCTCCCATACTAACTCGATCACCTGATCAGCCAGCTTAGTATGTTCAATTTTTTTTTTGAGATTTGACTATGGGTTCCATGGGAAAAGTTGTTCAGTTTCATGGGTAGAAGCACCAGTTAAAACAGTTTCAGCTAATTTTATGTATATTGTGTTTTTTAATCCAGGAAATTTTCTAGAAAGCGAGGTACCGTGAAATAGGATACATTTTACCCGCCTTCCCAATAAAAGAGGGGTCATGTATTTATGCAGTCTTGTTTTTATTACTAAGGCGGTAATATTACAGTTCTACAAGCTATGTGCCCCGCCCACTGCCACTTAAGTTTAGCAATTCTGAGAGCTATGTCGGTTACTTTGGTTCTCCAACGGATCTCCTCGTTTCTGATTCGATCACGCAAAGCTCGTAGAACAGATGGCCGTTGGGGCAGTAAAGTTCTCGAGTGGCGACCGCGTACCAGAAAACGTAGCGTAGGCAGGCCTCCCACTCGATGGACCGATGACCTGGTGAAGGTCGCGGGCAGCGCAGAACCTGTCGTCGTGGAAATCCTTGTGGGAGGCCTATGTCCAGCAGTGGACGTCCTGCGGCTCATATGATGATGAATATTACAGATTTTTGATATTTTTGGCGTCAATTACTCCTAAACGATAAAAACCCAAGGTTGAAAAAAATACCCTTAATGTTGATGATGTTCCTTAAAGTCAAAAGTTATAAGAAACACGATTGAGCAGTTTTGGCTCGATAGAAAAAATCCCAAAGATAGGTCTACCGTTACTTTCAACTCTAGTTATGACGAAAATTTAGAAGTATAAATTTGAAAAAATATACAACAATATTTGTTAAGATAATAAAAAGTGAGTAATGTTATTATTTTTTATACTTTCATTGTAGTTTTTGATTGAAACCATTGAAAAGGTGAAAAAGTGTGGTTATTTTCTTTACTCTTTACACGTAAAGAAAAAGACAGAGACAACTGTTCTAATCACTATCTCGCCTTAAAAAGTAAGCTTTGCTTGTTTGGGGGCTTGACTATTTTTTAACTTGTCTTCATCATTAGGAAGCATAGAACATAACGAAATTTCTTTTATGAAACGGAAAACGTGAACGTCTAGACGTGAGTTAGGATGTAAGAGCTAATCTCCGAAACTACTCATCCGATGAAACATCTCTTTTACCAATATTTAGAATAGACCTTTAGGATCAACCATAGCTTAAAAAAAGGCACCCACGATATCCACGCACCTTAAATATATCTACGCAGGCAAAGCTGGACAAAGGCACGGCCAACTCATCATTATCAACATCATATCAGCCGAAAGACGTCCACTGCTGGACAAAGGCCTCCCCTGAGGATTTCTACAACGACCGGTCCATTCTGTTCGCATTGCAGCGGCTTCCCGCGACCTTCGCCAGGTCGACCGTTCACCAAGTCCTGCGCTACGTCTACCGGTGCGCCGTCGCCATCTGAAAACTTTACGCCCCTAAAGCACCAGTTAAAATAGTTTCAGCTAATTTTGTTACACCTTATATATAGGGTGACTTTTAATTAGTTCTTAACAGCAAAGGATATGAATGTACTCGTGATTACAACCAACTTTCCCAAAAAAAATTATATGCCAAATATGAATATATACATATATATATATATATATATATATATATATATATCCCTACTAATATTATAAATGTGAAAGTAACTCTGTCTGTCTGTTACGCTTTCCCGCAAAAACTACTGAACGGATTTTGCTGAAATTTGGTAGGTAGACAGATTAGGACCTGGATTCAGACATAGGCTACTTTTTACTACGCTCGCGAGCCGCTTGCGGCTCGCGCACTGCGCACCCTCGAAAAGTCATAGAAACGTTGTCCACGCGGGTGAAACCGCGGGAAACAGCTAGTATATATATATATATACGTGTAAAGAAAATAACCACACTTTTATGCACTTTTTTAATGTTTTATTTTTTTAACTTAGATATAGGCATTATTGCAAAAAAGTGAGTCCGACAATTTGTCAGGATTTTATTGAGGAATAAAGGAAAAAAAAAAGGTGCTATGTCAAACTGGAGTGAAGTAAAACTGGTTTTTGTAGGCTAAAACAGCAAAAATTTACAAAAATTTAAGCGAACTTTGCAATTTTTTCCATCGAGAAAATTCTATTTAATCGTGTTTTGGCCTCCTAAACTTTGTAGCAAACATATTGTAATAAATTTATATAAAAAAATGATAAATGTACTGCAGTTTCAACCGCAGACAAATGAATTTTTCCAACCCTCGATTTCGGGGTTTGCATTATTTTGTGAAAGGGTTTCGCCTTAATAGCGCCTTCTAGATGTCGTACATGGTTTGAGATCTCATCGCTTGTTTTAAGGTTCAGTGTTCACTGTGGCGGGTGGTTGCAATTTCGTGCAACTAGCATATAAGATACGAACTGGAAGTCTACTCTGGCAGACTGGCATGTCTCAGCTCTGGCGCACGTGCCCACGCTGTTGGTGTACTCGTCTAAGCAGCTGTCTCCCTCTGGAAAAAAAAACACACTCTTAATATTTTTTTATCTACCTACAAACTTTTATTTCAGATTTTTTTATCCACAATAATTGATAAGCCCTTGGCATCATCTCACCTGATGGTAAGTGATGATGATGCCGAAGATGAAGATTCCCCAACGTAATGGAGTTCTGGCTATCTTATCTTCAAGCTGGAACACATCAATGATGTTTTGCGGCAAGACTTAGATAATATAGTGGTAGCTAGCCAGGCGAGCTATGAAAATGCCCTACCACCAACCAAACCGAGTCTTACAGAGTTGACCCCGCCGGGAATCTAACCCGCGACCTCCTGGTGTGAAGCGAATGGACTAACCTTAACGCCACGGAGGTGGTTTAGATGATACGAGTTATCGGCCGGCAATTATAACTTAAGGCTATGCATTTATGGGTTGTGCATTATCCGGTCGTGCATTATTGGGACCTCTTTAAGAGGTAAGAATAGCACGCACTCTTCATACAAAAAGAGAAAACGTTTTTCACTTCTGAATATTATCCTATCATAATGATTTTTATTACAAGCTTTTATTTAACTTGCAATGTATGTATGTTTGTTCTAGTGGAATCTTGCAAGCAAAATTTGACCCAATTCCCGGTTTCCTATTGAGCTGAAATTTTGTATGCATATGTATATCGTGTGACAATGTAATATTAAAACCTTGTACCTAAAAGTTTTTAGGTATTTCGATTTTTTTAAGTATGACATTGACACAATAAAAAGTTAGGTTTACAGGTTTTGTTTTTAGAGTTCCGTAGTCAAGCATGAACCCTTATAGTTTCGCCATGTCTGTCTGTCCGTCTGTCCGCGGCTTAGCTCAGAGACTATTGGTGCTAGTAAGCTGAAATTCAGTATGCATATACATATTAATTAAGCCTATAAAGTAATAAAATAAATTATTTAAAAAATAGGGTACCACCCCTACATGCAAAGAGGGAGTGATTTTTTGTTGTACTCTATCTTGCAGGGCATCGTTAAATAGGTCTTTTAGTTTTGTAAGAAAACACTGAACGACAAATAAAACTGAAGTTGTTAATTGTATTTAAAAAAGAAAATCCTATAAACTTAGTTTTTTTGTGTCAATAACATACTTAAAAATCATTATGACAGGATCTTTTTGTATGGTGAGTGCGTGCTATTCTTACCTTTTAAAGAGGTCCCAATAATGCACGACCGATAATGCACAACCCATAAATGCATAGCCTTAATTTATAATTGCCGGCCGATAACTCGTATCATCTTAACCGCCTCCGTGGCGCAATGTTTAGTCCATTCCGATAACTCGTATCATCTTAACCGCCTCCGTGGCGCAATGGTTAGTCCATTCCGATAACTCGTATCATCTTAACCGCCTCCGTGGCGCAATGGTTAGTCCATTCCGATAACTCGTATCATCTTAACCGCCTCCGTGGCGCAATGGTTAGTCCATTCCGATAACTCGTATCATCTTAACCGCCTCCGTGACGCAATGGTTAGTCCATTCCGATAACTCGTATCATCTTAACCGCCTCCGTCGTGCAATGGTTAGTCCATTCCGATAACTCGTATCATCTTAACCGCCTCCGTGGCGTAATGGTTAGTCCATTCGCTTCTCCGTGCGTGCTATTTTTTACCGATTTCAAAAAGGAGGAGGTACTAATTTCGACTGTATATATATTTTTTTTGATGTATGTTCACCGATTTTTCCGTCAATTGTGGACCGATTTTCAAAATTATTTTTTCATTCGAAAGAGTATACTCCCGAGGGGGTCCCATCGTCACCAAGTCAGGATCTGATGATGGGATCCCAGGGAAATCGAGGACAACCCTTCAAAAATAATGAAAAATTTGAATTTTAAAGGCACTTATTAGGCTATTTTTTACCGACTTCAAAAAGGAGGAGGTACTAATTTCGACTGTATATATATATTTTTTGATGTATGTTCACCGATTTTTCCGTCAATTGTGGACCGATTTTCAAAATTATTTTTTCATTCGAAAGAGTATACTCCCGAGGGAGTCCCATCGTCACCAAGTCAGGATCTGATGATGGGATCCCAGGGAAATCGAGGACAACCCTTCAAAAATAATAAAAAATTTGAATTTTAAAGGCACTTGTTAGGTGATTCATATGTTTTCTAAAGCTATTAATATACTTGCGTCTGTTAGTCATATTCTCATGTTGATAAGCTGATGTAGGAAGGTACAACTCCTTAACGGTTAGGAGTTGCAGGAAAATTCTTTTGAATGTTATACATAGATATATACGTAGGTATGCATAGACCGATAGTTGTATTCCTTCAGGTTATTCAGATGAGCTGATTATGGACGATTAACTTCTTAACTTTTATGCTGCTGAGATGATAGGTGATTGGATTTAACGTTGCTAGAGAGATAGCATTACCACTAAAAATAAAGAAAATAAACGAAAGTTAAAAAAAACTTAAAGCCGACTTCAAAAAATTTTAAGCCCCTAATTTAATTTGTACCCACCTTTGATTTCGTTATTGTTGGTTAATGTTGTGTATTTAAGTATAATAATATTATTTCACACTTTTGAGTGAATTTCATTTCGAAGTCGGTTTTAAGTTTTTTTAAACTTTTTTTTATACTTCTTTAGGTGGTTTGACTGGCGCCGCCAAAAATAATTTACTCATTCCTAATATACTAGAAGGTAACGACAAATTAGGTAACGATAGCGAAAATGAATGAATGAATGAATGATTTATTTAATGTATTGCTTGAGTACACAAACAAAATAAAAAAAGAGAAGAGAAGATAAACAAAAAAAAAACTATTAAAATTTAAATGCATAAACTTAGGTTGAGAGAATAAACGGCAACCCTCTGATGATAAATATGTCGGTCTGCCTGCGCAAAGTGGTTGCGTTATGTACTTATAGCGCCTGAAAAACTAGTTATCGTTACCAAAAAATACGATAAGGGAAATGGCTGAGTAAGATATAAAATGAAAGTACTAGTTGTACGACTCATGACAATTATGCAAAAACTGACCAAATATCCGGTTGCATTATGGAGCAACGACCATAGTAGGAATTCTGGACCAGGCCCCCACCCCCCTGCCGGAGCACCAAAGTTAGAAGTAACTTCCAACTTTAGGGCTCCGGCAGGGGGGTGCGATCCTGGTCCAGATAACTCGCTATTTCTACTACTAACGAGCGTTGTTCCATAACGCAACCGAATATTTAGTCAGTTTTTGCATAACTGTCATGAGTACAACTAGAACTTTCATTTTATATCGTACTCAGCCATTTCAGCTTTAAGTACATAACGCAACCACTTTGCGCTGCAGATCGACATATTTAACATCGGAGGGTTGCCATTTATCCTCTAAACCTAATTTCATCCATTTCCGTTATCGTTACCAGATTTGTCATGACCTCTTAGTCTATAAGTTCCATAAGAATGAATGAATTATTTACTTGTATGGGCGGCGCTAGTGTGCTAGTCGAACAAACATTCTAAAATTAAAAAAAAAGGGCCAAGTGCGAGTCGGACTAGAACTCCAATGGTTCCGTACCACGACACCTCTTCACACAACTACATAGGACATTGATACCTATTCACATTCACGTTACATACAAAAGACATCAACGCGAGCTACAAAAATATGTTTTATTTTGTCATTCAGTTCGTACTCTTAAGAGCGAGTACGACCTACACTTGGCCTATTTTTATTATTTATTGTTTTACTTCAGTATTAGTACTATAATCACACCAAGTTGGACGCTTGTATGTATTTCCGTTTTTACGATAGAGCTAAATCAAAACTACCTCTTAAAAACCTTTAAAAACAGGTAATTTGTACAGGGGAATCCATTGTTTATTAACTTTTTCTAATTTTTAGTATTTGTTGTTATAGCAGCAATAGAAATACATCATTTGTGAAAATTTTAAGTGTTTATTTATTACGGTTCATGAATTACAGCCCGCTGACAGACGGACAGACGGACAGACAGCGGAGGCTTAGTAATAGGGTCCCGTTGGTCACCCGTTGGTGCACGGAACCCTAAAAAGGCAAGTTGCCCCAATTGCAAAATTTGACCCATACTAACATGGCAAAATGCAAATTTAAAAAAAAAAAAAATAGAGAAAGAAAATTATTACATTTAACATTTATTCGAAAAAATAAATCTATAATTCAATTAACTTGACCTAATAAATTTGTTCTATGTTTATGTTCTTTGGACCGCCACGAGACAGGAATAGCTTAGTGTGGAGTCACATTTAACTTGTATTTATTTTATAAGATAAGATAAGTTCGTAAATATTTTATTTTTTTAATCAATTTATAAAACCGGACAAGTTCGAGTCTGATTTGCGCAAAGTAGGGTTCCTTAATCTTTCCAAAAAATAAATGTACATTTTAAAAAACAAAATTATATTTGCAATTGGCAATAGAATATTTTGAACGGAAAATCTGTGAAATTTTTACAAATCAAACTGCACACCTTAAGTTGGTCGAAAATTACTTCGAAAAGCCTTAGCCGTGAAAGTTTTCCTTTTAAATTGATTATATATTCTACTATTTAGTTTTTTTTTCAGATGTCCTGAAATAGCGGTTTAGCTCGTAGGACACACACACACACACATACTCGACTCTAACAAAAAAAAAATCACTTTAAAGCTTAATATTTCGCAAATCGATCCCCTAATCGAAAAATGGCTTTAGCAATCCCTCAGGTTTTAAAATACCTATTCAAGGATACCAGACGTAAGTCAAAAAAAAAAAATTCACCCCCCCTTTACATGAAGGGGAGGTACACAAAAAAAAATATCGTACCACTTGGTCGGCGTGATTAATACGTATACCCTTGCCAAATTACAGCTATCTAGTACTAATAGTCTCTGAGCTAAGCTGCGGACAGACCGACAGACATAGCGATACTATAAGGGTTCCTTGTTTACTTCGGAACCCTAAAAACGAGGAGGGTCCATGCTGCTCCACAGCATTATTAAAAAAATATTTAATGGACATTTCACTTAAAAAATAAGTAATCATATCGAATTGATAGAAATAGACTTCGTATACATTTTTTATTTTTAAAATTTATAAAAGAAGGGCGAAAGTTAGGTGATTTTCAATGCCTGATGATGACGACAAATTTAAGTATTAATAGGTTTTATTAAAAAAAACAAAAGCAAATCGGCTGGATAGAAGGGCCGGACGGACTCATATTAGATTTTATATTTATATATCGATAAGTTGTGGAGCGTCGGTGACCGCTAACTCCTGTCCGGGAGGTCGTGGTTCGAATCTTGCCACGTACCAATGTGTTTTCGAATTTCGATTTCACATGTACGTTTATCCGACGCTCTTACGGTGAAGGAAAACATCAGCGAAAAAACTCGAAGGTTGTGTGTGAAGTCGACCAACCCGCACTGGGCCCGCGTGTCGGCTAAGGCTCGATTCAGGGTAGCTCGAGCCCCTCGGTGGAGACGTATATGTGCTAATATGATGATGATATCGATAAGGGCGAAAGTTAGGTGATTTCCATTGCTCGATGACAAATTAGTACATCAATGGTGTCGATTCGGTGTTACACGACTTAACTTATTGACAGGATTAAACTGAATTTGCACATTCTGTCTTTTACTTTCTGTATCGAAAAGACAAGGATAGAATGCTTAAATTTAGTTTAGTTCTGTCAAATAAGTTAAATCGTGTTACACCGAATCGACACCAATACCTTTCGTTTAAAAAAAAGGAAATCGGTTGAATTGAACGGTAGTCGGACTCGTATTACATTCTAGGGGGAGCAAGGTGCGCGAGCCGCCAGCTGCTCGCGGGGATGATTTCCAATGATTGATGACAAATTAGTACATCAATGGTGTCGATTCGGTGTTACACGACTTAACTTAATTGACAGGATTAAACTGAATTTGCACATTCTGTCTTTTACTTTCTGTATCGAAAAGACAAGGATAGAATTCTTAAATTTAGTTTAGTTCTGTCAAATAAGTTAAATAGTGTTACACCGAATCGACACCAATACCTTTCGTTTAAAAAAAAAGGAAATCGGTTGGATTGAACGGTAGTCGGACTCGTATTACATTCTAGGGGGAGCACGGTGCGCGAGCAGCCAACTGCTCGCGGGGATGATTTCCAATGATTGATGACAAATCTGTGCATCAATAACTTTCAGTTAAAAAATAAATAAGCCAATCGGTTGGATAGAACGGCTGGACGGACTTCCATTAGATTTCACAAATTCTTTTAAGGTAGGTCACTATGACACAGACAACGACGGTTCGTACCCATTTAAGGCCTTAATATAGGTCAATTGATAATATTCAATTCAAATTTTTGAAAGACTATTTATTTATTTTTCGTATGGCATTCATATTACTTACTGGTTATAATAAAAAAATTAAAAACATTTAAAATATGCCATTAAAAAAAATTAAAAGTTGCATTTCCACAGACTATGTAAAGCTAGAATTATGGAAAAAATATTTCATATACTTAAAGTAATAAAAATTGATTTAATTGAATACAATTTTAAAAATATTACTACTTTTGACGTAAAAAAGTATACTTACTTACAAAGGATACTGTATGTGGCATTAATTGCAAAATTTCTCGAAAACAAATAGTTAATGTTGAATGAAACCAACATACAAAAATCGGTGACCTTTCATTTTAATTGAACACATTTTTTTTAAAACTTATTTGTAAGTATAAAAAACTAATAAAAAAATATATGTAAAAATCGAGAATTGGGCGTTCGCTTTCAACGTAACAGTCGCGTTGAAGCCCGCACTGATTTGAACTTAAAATAAATAGACTTACGTTCGATATTATTTTAACACGTATCAACCTGCTCGGATTGTGGCATCTTAAAGCCTTAACTTACCAGATTTTTGTGAGACTCCCGAAGCAAGCAGAATGGGGAAAATCAGTAACGCACTTGATGAAGTCATTATTTATTTTTAGTATTATTTTATTAATTACCTACCGAGATGACGTTGTTCAATGTAATTATATAAATAAAGTTATCCTCGCATTTAATCTGTTAATATTAGTTATAAATCATTTGCCTTTTGCGCCTCAATTAGGTTATAATATAAATTATTACCGACTTGGAACTCCTATTAATTTAATCGTAATTTATTTGTCAGACAATTAAGTTACTATAAAATTGAACTTCCGAGAAAGTTGCACTGTTTATACCATCACAATCCATAATTATTATAGTAGGTAAATAATATTATTATCTAATCTAAGATGTTTCACAGTGTCATAAAAAAAATGCACACACGTTTTCTCAAGACGATACACAGCAAAAAACTGTGATGTTGTGGCAAAACCGGATCCTGTGCTTCTAAGATTGTTTACCTACCTATAACCACATATCTTACTATAAATTACCAATATATACTTATATACGGTGTGTATCGGATAGGGTTACCGATTTTGAGGGCATGTAATACACTACATTTCATCTATGAAAAACCTTCCATTGAGTCGCATGCCTCTCTACTCTAAATGGCAGCCATTTTTATTTTCAATATATTTTTGTAGCTGTTCATGAAAAATATGTTTTCTTTTAACTCAGCAGCAGTACAGACTTTAGAATAATCTTATTTGAAAGGTTGTTAAATTTATCTGGTGATTCATACATAAAATTACTTAAACATTAGAGGAAAAGACACAAAAAAAAATGTATTTTATATTTTTTGAACCTACTGCAAAAACTAGGTAATTAAAGTCTTGTTTTTCTTCTTCTTAATCGATTGATTTTGAGCTAAGCTATAAAACGACTCCAAATTATGTACCAGTAGATTCTTACTTAGTGTGCCAATTTGTAATTAATACGCGACCCTCGCGGTTTGTTACTTGGAAATGGTCAGATGGGCCTCACCTCACAGTAGGTCTTGTAGTGAGAGCTACAGTGTATCTGTAGAATGAAGGCAGTCACTTGAATAATTGTTTTAAGCAGTATTTTAGTTAAAAACATGTAGAATTGTAAAAAATGTTGTGAAATTACAATTAAAGGAATGTCAGAACCCTGCACAAGGGTCTCTTAACGATCAATTGCGTAAGCAACTAATGGTAGAAAATTTAGTGCCGTTTTATAGCTAACCTTAAAATCAATCGATTAAAAAAAGACACGATGTTAATAATCGTTTCTGCAGTAAGTTCAAAAAAAAAAGATTTTATTTTATTTTTCCTTTTAACTATTTTGTGTTTTTTTCTCAAATGTTTTAGTTGATTTTATGTGTGGATCACAACATAAACTGAAGAACCTTCCAAATGAGACTATTTTAAAGTCTGTACTGCTGTTAATAAAAAAAACATATTTTTCATGAACAGCTACAAAAAAAAATGGCTGCCATTTAGAGGGGAGAAGGATGCGACCCCCTAGTGGGGGGTTTTTCATCGATGAAATGTGGTGTATTACATGCCCTTAAAATATCGGGAACCCTATCCGATATACACTGTATAACTCAATGTAGCGTATGTGATGCCGAGAAAATAAGACTCCACTTCCAGTAAAATGTTCGTGCTATAAAAATATGTTCGAAGAAATGTACAATCGGTAACATAGGATTTCTATGATTTGGCTTTTCGGTGTAATGGTCGGTAGATCAAAATAACCCTTCGATGAAATTGATGTCGTTGAGATAGGTTTTGCTAAAGTGTATTTCGGTAATCGGTATTTAGTACCGAAAACCCTAATGCAATACTGATCTAGTTACATAGTGAAACGCAAATATTCGTTTCAAAGTCATTCTTCTTGCTTTGCGTTTCATGAATAAATGCTTTTTGGTTCTGCTCTTCCATAAAATTTGATTTCGTAATAACATAGATTTTTTTGACAAGGAGATAAAAACAAAGGATGACCGTTGAAACGGTTTGTTGTGCAAAATATTATTTTAAGTTGTAAAGTGCTGTGATTTTTCCTTTTTTGTAACAAGATATTCTGTATTTATCAGGGGGTTTTCCACCCTGCCCGTACTCCGCATCATAACAACCTCAACGTGACTCAACTGCTGAGTCTTCCACCAGCATACGATATATTTCGCCGCTCTGCGCAACCTGCCGCTTACCCGAAGGGAAGTAGAATCCTTACTACTAACTAATTTTAAAGCCCATCGATATTGCCTATCATAGGTGACCAAGCACTACTACTGCCCTGCAAAATACTCCTACCTGCCACTAAGCGCTGCTGCTGGCCTGCAAAACTTCCTATTTCCGTCTACCTTAACAATTTAGTATTTAATTTAAAATTATTAAGAGTGTTGTATACCCAAAGTGATTTCTACAACTTTGGGGTAATTCCGACTCCAAATTAATTTACTCCTTTTACGATTTAGGTATTTATTCGGTCATTTTTATACCAGGGGGGACAATCGATCGTTACCAAACCAGTTTTTTTTTATTTTAATTTTTTTTAAATGATCTTAAGGCAACTTTATGTTAAGCTTATTCCTAACCCTATTTTTCACGGTCATCCATTGTTAGCACATTTACCTATTTTTAAATATTACTAAATAAAAGTATTCCATATTACCCCAAAATTTATTTACTTTCCGAAATTCATATTTAGGCAGCGATTAAAAAAAATCTACGTATAATGTGGCGAAAGCATACACCAACTAAGCATAAGCAAGCATAAGCAACTGTATTTAACACATTTTAATTAAATTATGCTGCAATAGGTATTATTTTATTGTTTTATAAAAACCTGTGACATCAAGTAAAACATATATTATAAATGCGTATATATAATTATTTACTTTATAGTTCGAGTAGGTTTTATTTATTATTTATTAAGTATAAGGTTATTTATTGTAAGTATCCAAAAAAGTGATAAACCTCAATATTATATTTTAGTTTACATTAAAATAACGATTCAATTATTTTTCTCCTAGCACTGGGTTGTCTGATAGAAATCGCTAATTTAGGCGAAATTGTACGTTTCTTAGTTGTTAATTAAATTTTGTATATATTTTTTTTATTTTGATGTACAATAAAGAGTTATTTGAGTTTTTTTTAAACCAGTCAAGTGGAAATCGGACTCGTGCACCAAGGGTTCCGCATTACCATATAAATATGAAAATGTGTTTGTTGCCTCTTCACGGTTTAACGCCTTAGCCAATGTTGACGAAATTTGTCATGCACGTAGCCTGTGGCATGGAGAAAGACATATGCTACCTTTATCCCGATTTCTTTAGTGGTTCTCGTTGGCTAGATGTTTGTTAAATTTCTCTTTTTAACCGACTTCAAAAAAAGGAGGAGGTTTCTCAATTCGACCGTATATATATATATATGTGTTCGCGGATAATTTCGTCGTTTATGAACCGATTTTGATGATTATTTTTTTGTTGGAAAGGAGATATCCCAAGCCAAGGGTGGTACCATGATAAGGAAACCATGATCTAATGATGGCATCCCAGAGAAATCGAGGAAACCTTAGTTTCCTGTTTGAAGTCGGTATTTTTTTGTTCAAATTTTTTCGCAATGAAGCAAAGGATTGACGTGATATTTTGCACAGAGGGAGTTGGAGGGGGGGGGGGGGGGGTAATAGTGACACAGACTACTAATTTGCATCATCATGATCATCATAGGGACCGTCCATTAATCACGTGAGGCTTGAAAGGGGGGGGAAGGGTTGAACAAAAATCACGAAATGTCACAACTGGGGAGGGGGGGTGTAATAAGATATCACGTGTATTTATTTTTTCAAACGCGCGATTATTAAATCGAAAAGCGGCGTGTAGTGTGACCTTGACTCGCCGTTGCTACGCAACGAACGAAGTACCTACTCACGCGCCGCCGACGACTTCCCGGCTCGGCACGCCAATCGCCTAAAAATTAAGATTTTTTGTAGATATACTAAAAATACACGTGATGTTGGGTGGGGGGTGGGGGGTAGTCTTAAACCTCACCATGTATCACCAAGGGGGAGGGGGGGTTAAAAAATGCTTAAAAAAAGATCACGTGATTAATGGACGGCCCCATATCAGCCGACTTACGTCCACTGCTGGACATAGGCCTTTCTCAAGGATTTCCATGTCGACCGGTTCTGCGCTGCCGGCATCCAGAGGCTTCCCGCGATCTTCACCAGATCATCGGTCCACCGAGTGGGAGGCCTACCTACGCTACGTTTTCCGGTGCACGATCGCCACTCGAAAACTTTACTACCCCAACGGCCATCTGTTCTACGAGCAATGTGCCCCGCCCACTTCCCCTTAAGTTTAGCAATTCTGAGAGCTATGTCGGTTACTTTGGTTCTCTTACGGATCTCCTCGTTTCTGATTTGATTACGCAGAGAAACTCCGAGCATAGCACGCTCCATTGCCCTTTGGGTGACCTTGAGCCTTCTTTAAGCGACCATGTCTCAGTTCCGTATGTCATCGGCAACACACTCTGGTCGAAGATCTTGGTCTTAAGACACTGCGGTATCTGGGACGTAAAGATATTGCGAAGATTCCCGAACGCTGCCCAGCCGAGTTGGATTCGACGATTGATCTCTTTCTCGAAGTTGGACCTACCTAACTGGACTGTTTGTCCCAGGTATACATATTCGGTAATAACTTCGAGTGTAGAGCCTCCAACCTTCAGAGGAGTAGGTATGACACGGAAGTTTGACATAATTTTCGTCTTGTCTATGTTCATTCTAAGACCCACTTGTTGAGAGGCTCTACTGAGGCCATCGAGCATTGTGCCTAAGTCGTCCATAGTCTCAACCATGACCACGATATCGTCAGCGAATCGAAGTTGGGTGATGTACTCGCCGTTGATATTGATGCCGAGTCCACCCCAGTCCAAAAGCTTAAAAACATCTTCCAGGGAAGCGGTGAATAGTCGGAGATATAACGTCTCCCTGTCTCACCCCTCGCTGCAGCTGGATAAGTTCCAAGTTTTGATCCTGGAGGCGAACCGACATGGTGGCGTTTACATACAAACACTTCAGCACTTCGATATATCGATAGTCAATTTGGCACCTCTGGAGAGACTGTAACACAGCCCAAGTTTCGACCGAATCGAAGGCTTTATCATAGTCCATGAACGCTTAGCATAGTGGCTGATTTTACTCTTCGGTCTTCTGTATAATCTGCCGCAGCGTATTTAGTACCATAGACCACCTATGGTACTAAATCCTTTTCAGAAACCGGCTTGTTCGGTAGGCTGGAATCTTATCTTATATCTGGATATCTTCGGTATAGTGTCGGGTAAGTCTAGCTCTTGAGTCTTTAGCCAGATCGCTGACAGGCAGACGTGTGGTCGTGTACAATTGCCCGTAGAACTTCTGAACTTCTTCCAGCAACTCAGTCTTAGACGATATGATCCTGCCATCCTCAGTCTTCAGCTTGGTCAGTTGGCTTTGACCAACAGACAGATCTCTCGCGAACATTTATTTTTTGAGCCTTTGTTGTTCTCAATCGTCTCTTTAATACAATTTGTATTATAGTGGCGCAAATCGCGAGTTAGAGACTTAGAGATCTGCCTGTTTAGTTGCCGATACTGAGTAGCGTCTTCAGAGGACTGCAAAACCAATCTGCGTCTTTCCAATCTTTGGTTCTGTTTGAACGGCGAGTTTTAAAAATCTTAGACCCTACCGTTTGGACCATTTGGTGATCGCTTTCTGTTTTTACTGAGTTGATCACAGAGACATCATTGAATATTTGCCTTCTAGTCGACAAGATGAAGTCGATCTCGTTCTTCGTTACGCCCCATTGGGATGCAACCATGTCCACTTTCGCTGTTTAGGCTTTTTGAAGAAGGAGTTCATCATAAAGAGGCACCCTCTCCATAAAGTCGGCCAGCAGCTGACCACGTGCATTTCTCTCTCCATATCCAAATTGCCCCACTCTCAGCTTATCATCACTTCGTTTGCCTAGTTTCACGTTAAAGTTTGCATAGCTTGACATAAATCCTGAGGGAACGGGAGAAAACTTATTTGCACGCAACGAAATATGTCGTACGCGACGGAGCAATGGATGGACATAATGTTTTGCTCAGAGACAGTTGCGGGGGAAGTAAGTGACACAGACTACACACTACTGATTAGCAATAGCCTTACATAGCTTCCGAGGAATCTGGGGAAAACTCATTTACACGCTCGCGAGCTGCTTGTGACTCACGCACCACGCTCCTTAGATGAAAACTATTTTGAAACTAGCTTTTGCCAAGCGGCTCCCGAGCGTGGACGTGACATTTCTCCAGATCACTCGAGAACTATGTCAGGATATGCTTATTAGTAAATCATGTCATTTCCCACTCCCTCAACCACCTCTGTGCAAAAAATCACACAATCCATTGTTCCGTTGCGATGTTAAAGAAATTAACCAAAAATAATTATATTTTCAGTTCCCTCGGGAACTGCATCGGGCTATGCTATTTTCACGGGGTAAAAAGTAGCCTGTGTCTTACCTCGTGACACAGGCTACCTGCATGCTAAATTTCCTTAAGATTGTTTGAACCGTGAAAAGGTAGCAAACAAACAAACACATTTTCACATTTATAATGAGGATAAAGCCGGTGAAGCCGTGGGTGAAAGTTAGTATAACATATTTGTGTTATGTATTGATCAGCGCCGATCGGTCGTTATGGAAATCCTTGGGGAGGCCTTTGTCCAGTAGTGGCCGTCTTTCAGCTGACGTGATGATGATTTTGATTGATCAAATGAAGACATCAATAAGTCGGCTAAAGATTAGGGCGAATACGATTCTACATGGTGGTTATGGGTGGTTTGGCCATGGGGTAAAAACTAGTTTTTTTTAAAATTCACAATTGGTAAACCCTTGACAATATCTCACCTGGTAGTAAGGTTGCCGAAGATGGAAGCGAGCTTACCAAGATTCCCCAACGCAATGGGGAACTGGCTATCTTATCTTCATGCCGGAATACACCATTGATATCAACATTGATATTTGGCGGCAAGACTTAGATACGATGGTGGTAGCTAGCCAGGCGGGCTTAGAAAATGCCCTACCACCAACCAAACCGAGTTTTACAATTGACCCCGCCGGGAATCGAACCTGCGACCTCCTGTGTAAAGCCAGAGAACTTTGCCTCTGAGCTACAGAGGCGGTTAGATTCAAGAAAGATAGGAAAACGCTGATTTAAATCGCAGCAACCACGAAGGTACAAATTATTTCTTTTGTTTTGGTTAATTTTCTAAGAAAGTACTTACTGAACCGATTTTGATACAAACAGACAAACGTACATACATACACTATAAAAACATTACCCTTTTTTTTGGGCAATCGGGTTAAAACTAGATTCAACAAAGATAGGTCAACGCTTAATGTTATGGTACCTACTACTCTGGAGGCATACCTATCCAATAAAAAAACAATCATCAATGTCGGTTTTTAAAAGGTGAAGAAATCGCGTTCTAATAGTTTTCGAAAAACTAAAAACTTCAAGGTCAATTTTTTTATTTTGAAAAGAGTTTTTATGCTCAAAAATACCGAATGTGAATATAAAATACGTTTCCAAATTTAAAAAAGTTCAGAAATATTTACTACGATTCTATGGAAAACAAAAGATCCTGGGACCTTTCCACCTCCAAAGTACATCATCAGATCAACTTCAAAATACCAAAAAGATCTATTGTCACCGGGAATA
The DNA here is from genome assembly GCA_947284805.1 of Coleophora flavipennella. Lineage (NCBI taxonomy): Eukaryota > Metazoa > Arthropoda > Insecta > Lepidoptera > Coleophoridae > Coleophora > Coleophora flavipennella. The sequence goes on from OX369278.1 coordinate 4,746,405, forward strand.
CGACTAACATACATACATAAAAAAACATTGCAGGTTAAATAAAAGCTTTTAAAAAACACAGTAGAATTGATAAACTCCTGCTTTTTTTAAATTCGTTAAAATAAAATACCGTAAGACTTGACTCTACATAAGATTTCACAACTTTTACGACTGAAGATTTCCGAGACATGGCAGATTTTTTTTATGGGATTTTCTTATCTTTTTTAAAGTAGGTTGTAGATACTGAGTGTCGATATTATATTATTGTAATTATTATCTATATACATATTATAAAACACAGTCCCCCGCTGCGTCTCTCTGTCTGTCTCTACGCGACAAGCTCACAAACTACCGATCGTTTTTTTTTATTCACAATTGGTAAGCCCATATTTTCATATGGTTTTCAACAATGGACGGAGTGATTTATGAGAGAGGTTTAGGAGTCGCGCACCTCGGACCCTCTAGTTGTTACTATTTTGCTCTCCACAATTTTTTTATAGTATATCTTCATATGTTATGCAAACCTGCGATGTAAAATGCGAACTGGTTCCTTCTGTTTAGAAACTCAACGTGGTACGTACGTTGACTGAGAAATACAGTATGTTTTTTTTTTGTAATATATTGGCTAAGTAATTTTTAAGATACCCTCCGTATCTTAAAAAAATACTTATCCATGTTTTTGTAATTATACCCCTTATCTTCCAAACTATAAAACCAATTTTTTTTTAAAAAAAGGCCACACATATTACCGGAGAACCTAAATAAAATCCGATAAATTATGTGTTTGTCTTTTCGAGTATCTTAAAGTAAAAAAATAATTTCGTAGTAGATTGACATATTATATAAAATAAATATAAATAAATAAATATTCTGGGACAAATCACACATGGTCACCTGGCCCCAAAGTAGGATTCCCTGTGTTATGGGAACCAGAGACTGATATACATACTTATATAAGTTTAAATACATACATATATAGATACTAGCTGTCCCGGCGAACTTCGTACCGCCTTACATTACATTACACTGCCCTGCCCTGCCCTACCCTACACTACCCTACACTACACTACACTACCCTACCCTACCCTACATACACTACACTACACTACCCTACCCTACACTACTCTACACTACCCTACACTACACTACCCTACCCTACACTACCCTACCCTACACTACCCTACCCTACCCTATCCTATCTCTCAAGTTGGATCGAACTGCACATGGTGTGCGAATTTTATTATAATCGGTTAAGTGGTTTAGGAGTCCATTGAGGACAAACATTGTGACACGAGATTTATATATATTAAGATTTAACACCCAGACACAGAGCAAACAAATCTGCTCATCACACAAATGTTTGCCCTGGGTGGGGATCGAACCCACAACTCTCGGATCAGTAGTCAAGAGCACTAACCACTGAGCCACCGAGTCAGTCAAATGAAAGGCTCGTTGCAAGGATTACATTTGTTTTTTCTCATTTTGAAGTTTATACTTTAGAATACATTAAAGAACAAAAAGACCGATGACCTGGTGAAGATCGCGGGAAGCCGATGGATGCGGGCATCGTGGAAATCCTTGGTCCCAGGCCTTTGTCCAGCAGTGGACATTTTTTGGCTGATGTGATGATGATGATGATGAAAGAAAATGTATCATAATTGAGCGTTCGCCTCCTCTGTACATCTGAAACTACTAGAGTAAAAAAAAAAGGAATATAGGGCTTCTCTTAAAGTTTACAGGAAAACCTAAATAAAAATCTTAAAACTTAATGTTTTTACGGAAAATAGTACATAACCCTCTCCACGCGAGTCCGACTCACTCTTGGCCTGTTTTCAAATAGGTGAGCACGCAACTTGTAAAAGACAATTAAGTACAGCGCGAGTGATATTTTCAAATAGACTGGACTCTAGATTAAGTACCGAAAAAATAGAGCAAAAATACCTTTGCAATAGTTTTGGATTTGTTATAAAAGGTAACTATTTAGTAATCTGTGATAAAAGCCAGTGGCTAGTCGATTCCCGGCGGGGTCAATTGTAAGACTCGGTTTGGTTGGTGGTAGGGCATTTTCTAAGCCCGCCTGGCTAGCTACCACCATCTTATCTAAGTCTTGCCGCCAAATATCAATGTTGATATCATTGGTGTGTTCCGGCATGAAGATAAGATAGCCAGTTCCCCATTGCGTTGGGGAATCTTGGTAAGCCCGCTCCCATCTTCGGCAACATCGTCACTTACCACCAGGTGAGATGTTGTCAAGGGTTTACCAATGGTGAATAAATAAATAATAAATGTACACAAAAAACTGCTGAAATAGCAATAATTGCGGTAAACTTGCTTTTTTGATATGTTTTTTGGGTCCCCTTAGATAGTTTTTTTTCCAGATTTGCAGCAGTAAAACGTGAGCGCCCTGAGTTATTGCTGAAAAACCGGAAAGACACAGGAAGACTCTGACGAGAAAATTTACAATTACTTTATTGAAGTAGACAAAATTTCCGACATTTTGAGCCATAAATCAATTTTCTAGATTTATTAGCTCCCAAGATATAGGGTTCCCAATATTCGCTATTTTTCTTAAAAACGTTAAAAAATGGCACATAACTAATTTTCGACCAAAATATCAGCTATAATAAGGTATCTACGGGGAAAATCGTGGGAAATGAAGTTGTTGCAAATTTTATTACCTTTTAGTGTTTATTCATCAGTCAACTAACTTTCTTTAAGAAAGTCTATATTACGCATGTATGATCTTTAATCATCATGGTAGCTAAAGCGATTGTTGCAAGGAAAAAAAGCGTCGTTGGCTCAACCGGTTGGGACTTGGTCCTACTAACCAGAGATCCCGGGTTCAAATCCGGACGGCCAGTGTACCAATGTGTTTTTCTAACTTTACGTACATATACTTACCGATTGCTTTAACAGTGAAAGCAAAACATCGTGAGGAAACCTGCACATCTGATTCTAGATGTGTATGAAGGTCGCGTTGCACACGTCCGTAGGTGTTAATCTATATTGCGTACACGCGACCGTGGGTGATGCTAAGTGTAACACCAGGCAATCGCCGTCTATCCCTTGGATAGCACGGTTAATTGTGCCACACGATATAGAAGAAAAAGATGAAAGGAAAGTGTGTAAATACCACATCCGCGTCGGTGGCATAAGGGCTTGGGCCGCTACCTCCTGTCCGGGCGATCGTGGTTCAAATTCTGCCACGAACCCGATGTGTTTTCGAATTTCGATTTCATATGTACGTTTATCCGACGCTCTTACGATGAAGTAAAACAACCTGAGGAAATATGCACACGCCTGCGAAGAAAGTCGAAGGTTGTGTGTGAGTAAAGTCGACCAACACGCAATGGGCCCGCGTAGTCGACTAAGGCACGAGCGCCCTAATTCAGGGTAGGCTCGAGTGCCTCAGCGGGGACGTATATGAGCTGATATGATGATGATGATCACATGATCCAACCACAGAGCTGCACTACTGGCCTTGCAGAGTAGCATGATCACATCTCGAGGTATGTAACAACTGCAGCGTAACTCTGGATCCAAAGGGCACAGCAACTCACGCCGCAATTAGGTGGCAGACGAGATTACCAGGAGAGACTCAGGACTTACTGCTGTGGGGTCGGCACCCATATTATTCCTCCCATCTGCTTGACTACGGTCCACCTTGAGAAGCAAACACAATTTGTACTGGTCTGATTTGGAAACCTGCAGGCAAGCGAGGATTTTTTTTATTATATCAGCTTATATTCGTCCCCACCGAGGGGCTCGAGGCTACCCTAAATTAGGGCGATTGGGCCTTAGTCGACCACGCGGGCCCAGTGCGGGTTGGTCGACTTCACACACAACCTGCAAGTTTCTTCGCAGGCGTGTGAAGGTTTCCTCACGATGTTTTCCTTCACCGTAAGAGCGTCGGATACACGTACATATGAAATTGAAATTTAAAATCACATTGGTGCGTGGCAGGATTCGAACCACGACCTCCCGGACAGGCGGCAGCCCTAGACGTTATGTCACCGACGCTCTAAGCGAGGATTATTATATCAGCTCATATACGTCCCCACCGAGGGGCTCGAGCCTACCCTGAATCAGGGTGATTAGGCCTTAGTCGACCACGCGGGCCTAGTGCGGGTTGGTCGACTTCACACACAACCTTCGAGTTTCTTCGCAGGCGTGTGCAGGTTTCCTCACGATGTTTTCCTTCACCGTTAAAGCAATCGGTAATGATATGTACGTAAGTTTGTGAAAAACTCATTGGTACATTGGCCGTCCAGATTTGAACCCGGTACCTCTGGTTAGATGGACCGAGTCGTTACCGGTTGAGCCACCGAAGCGAGGATACCGGCAACTAACGCTGGCCCTGCTCCTGAGACTTGGGAGATATTTTTTTTATTCACAATTGGTAAGCCGTTGGCATCATCTCACCAGATGATAAGTGACGATGATCTCAGTGGTGGAGATCTCAGCCCCGCAAGGTAACAACCGCTATAATTGGTTATTTTATACAAGCTTTATGTTCGTTTGCAGTGTTAGTTAGTTATTATCTGTTAGTTAGTTTGGGACAAATCTTGGAAGCTAAATTAGAACCACTTCGCGGTTACTGATTAAGTTGAAATTTTCCATACACGTTAAGTTTGGAAAACAGTGCATGGTAAGCTGAGTGATGTCATTCTAAATCCAATATGGCGGACTCCTAAAGATGGCGAATCAGTTATTTTTTTAATGCGCTCCCATGATATGGGTATCAAATTATGAAAGGGTTAGCTAAGAAGAATACGAAATAATTACAATTCTTTTCAAATTAAAGTTTGTACCTAATAATTTATATATTTTTAGGGCTCCGTAGCCAAATGGCAAAAAACGGATAGGATTCGTCATGTCCGTCCGTCCGTCCGTATGTCACAGCCACTTTTTTCCGAAACTCTAAGAACTATACTGTTGAAACTTGGTAAGTAGATGTATTCTTTGAACCGCATTAAGTTTTTCACACATAAAGAGAAAAAAAAACAATAAATTTTGGGGGTTCCCCATACTTAGAACTGAAACTCAAAATTTTTTTTTCATCAAACCGAACGTGTGGGGTTATCTATGGATTGGTATTAAAAAATGAAATTCAGGTTTCTTATATCATTTTTTTCTAAACTGAATAGTTTGCGCGAGAGACACTTCCAAAGTGGTAAAATGTGTCCCCCCCCCGGTAACTTCTAAAATAAGAGAATGATAAAACTAAAAAAAAATATGATGTACATTACCATGCAAACTTTGACCGAAAATTAGTTTAAACGAGATCTAGTAAGCAGTTTTTTTTAATACGTCATAAATCGTAAACAGCAATTTACCAAACCCGCTGCTACGGAACCCTTCATGGGCGAGTCCGACTCGCACCTGGCCGCTTTTTTAACTCCACAATTGGTAAGTCCTTGACATCATCTCATACCTAATGATAAGTGTCGAAAATGACGTAGATGAAAGCAGGCTTACCAGATGATTCCCTAATTGTAAGCCGGAACACATCAAAGTTATTATTGGGCAATATTAAATGCCCTTCCACCAGTCAAGCCAAGTCTTACAAAGTTCGACTCCGCCAGGTATCGAACTCGTTACCTTCTGATGTAAAACTAAATGACTAAAACATTGACTGACTCAGTGGCTCAGTGGTTAGTGCCCTTGACTACTGATCCGAGGGTTGTGGGTTCGATCCCCACCCAGGGCAAGCGTTTGTGTGATGAGCAGATTTGTTTGCTCTGTGTCTGGGTGTTAAATATATCTATATATGTATGTATTTAAAACGTATATAAGTATGTATATCAGTCTCTGGTAACCCATAACACAGGGAATCCTACTTTGGGGCCAGATGACCATGTGTGATTTGTCCCAAAATATTTATTTATTTATTTATTACGCCACAGAGTCGTTTAAACACATGCTCTTTTTACAAGCTTATAATTAACTTACAATTGTATGTATGTTTGTTCAAGTGGAATCTTGCAAGTTAAATTTGACGCACACCGGTTTCCGATTGAGCTGAAGTTTTGCGTGTATATGTATATCGCGTGACAATGCTTTTAGGTTTAGGTTTTGCGAAAATTATTAATAAATACCTTTTTGCTCTAGTCTAAGTGTCACGGACTGCCCACTATCATAGTAAAAATTTTTACTATGCCAAGAGCGTGCATGGAGACTGCTGCCCACATCCTGTTCTATTGCAAGGAGCAAGTACAGTATAGGGTCATTCAACTCGGTGGCCTGGAGAGACTTCCTGGAGGTTGCTCTAGGAAGTTGTCGGCGACCCGAGGTCGCTACTGGACATTCTAGAGGAGCTGGGTTGGCATGGCAGTGATGTCGACTTAACCCGGTAAACGCTCAAACAATGTCAAATATTTGTCACGTGTTTGGTAATCGTGTTTGTCAAATTATTTGTCAGTGTGCGGCCATGTTTTTGGTTCGAAAACGCGTTTGTCAAGCGTCATTTCATTACTACTACGTAGTAGTGATTCAATGTAAAGTGTACACAAAATCAGTCGCTTGGTTGCCAAAACCACAACTTCCATTTCATTTCAATATTTGTTGCATTATTGAAAAAAAAAAGTGGCTCTTGTGCCCGCAGTGTTAATCCAGTTCCTAATCTGTCTACCTACCAAATTTCAGCCAGATCCGTTCAGTAGTTTTTGCGTGAAAGAGTAATAAACATACATTCTTACAAACTTTCGCGTTTATAATATTAGTAGGATGTGTAATGAGGCCGTGTCTTTAGAATAGAATAGAATAATATTTATTTCAGATCATTACAAATTCATAGAAGTGTTAGTGAAATTATCCTTATCCTATGTTAGTAAGTATGTTTCAGAAAATTATTTACGGTTTTAGGCAAGATGGAGAGCCACCCAGTGTTTTAATATGGGGCTATCCATCTTGTCTTTAATAACCGACAGAAAGCTGTTGGCGCTGCCGCGAATGCGACACATCAGGGAGGCAGCTCTTTTTCGCATAAGACAATAAAAGTCATCAACGTGTGACTTCGCAAACATCCCTGATGCACTACAAAATCTCGGCAGCCCTACCAGCATCCTAAACCCGTTATTATACTGGACTCGCAGGGCGTTGTAGGCTTTCAGTGTGTAGCTAACCCACAGGCTGCACGTGTAGAACGACGGTGAAAAAGCTTTGAACAACGTAAGTTTTACTTCGCTTGAGCAACGTGCAAACCTGCGGGCGAGCATATTACATCTAACCGCCAACGCCCTGCGCTCCCTTTCTATATCCTTGTCATCTGACAAATCCTCGGTGACACAATGTCCAAGATATTTAAAATTATCCACTCTCTTAAGAGGTTGCCCGCCTAGTGACACCGGCGGTACGAAAGCCGGCAGCTTAAGCCCCGCCCGAAACACCAGGAGTTCACTCTTCTTTACATTATACTGAGGACCATGCGACTGCGCGTAGGCCTCGCATACCTTCAACAATTTTCTGAGAGCACTCATCGCTGGGCTCAGCAGCACCATGTCATCTGCGTAACTGGTGTTATTGATCATTGTACCATCAATAGAGCATCCGACCATGGTGCCGCAGAGCTCAACGATGAGTTGATTCACGTAGATGTTAAAGAGTACAGGAGAAGTCAACCCCATCTGTCTCACCCCACACTCCAGTTTATAAATGCCTGAAATCCAGTCCATCTTACCGTATTATTTTGATTAGAATACCAGTATTTCAATATTTCGACTTATTCCCAAGGCAATCCTAATGCGTATAGTTTAGGCCAAAGCTTCGCATAAGAGACTAGGTCAAAAGCCTTGGAAAGGTCTAGGAACGCCGCATAAACCGGAGTCTTTCTATCAATATAGTATCTGACGGTATGTTTGAGCGTAAAAACGGCACTCTCCGTTGAAAGTCCTGTTCGAAAGCCAAACTGAGCATCGTGCAAAATTAAGTTATTTCTTAGTCGCCGCTCAAGCAAACCGTCAAACACCTTAGCAATGACTGTAGCTAATGAAATTGGCCTATAGTTTTTTTTATATCAGACGTATCTCCCGTTTTGTACTTAACAATTGGTACCACAATAGTCCTCATAAATTGTTCCGGGAGATATGAATGCCTAATACAGAACGTGTACAGCATCGCCAGGACTCGAGGTAGGTGAACACCAGCATAGAGCAGGTGCTCGATGCTGAGACCGTCGTGTCCCGGGGACTTTCCCCGCGTCATTGCTTTAATTATAAAAGTAACTTCCTTAGCAGAGACGCGGATGGGAGGGGCCCCATGACTTTCCGCAGCCTCGATCACCCGCTCTCTGTCAAGTGTAGGTACCACCCTAAAGTGATTCCTAAAAAGCTCAGCTATTTTTTCAGGGTCACTAGTGCCCTCTACACTCACCGGGGGACTCGGCCCCGATTGCAATTTGTTTGTCTGCTTCCAGAACTTACTGAATTTTTTCTCCTTATGCAATGTGGCTATAATATTCATCTTTATTTGATCGGCGTTTTCTTGACAGTACGTAAGTTTTTTTTTAAAGATTTTTCTCGACTCAAACATTTCTTTATACACCTGACCGGATGATGGTTTCCCATACCGTTCCCAAATCTGAAATCTAAGCTGCGCCTCCCGGTGAGCTTCCTTTACATACTTGTTCCAACCTATAACACGTCCCTTCTTCCCGAGAGGTTTCAAGCCATAGCTAGAAATGGAGGCTTCCGACAAGCTGTCTACAATCTTTGCATATAATTTATCTATCACATGGTTATGCTCTGGATTTTTGCACAAGCCATCACAGCACTACCCAAGTTCTTCAGGAAAATATTTCTCTTAATTTTTCAAAACATAATTTTGAATAACAGTTTATTAACTTTTGTCTCTTTCCCCCCAAATAACTTTACTGTGGTAGTTATTCTGAACCTTAAGCTTCGGCTTAATTATGTCTAAATTGCATGTAATTTCTAAGGGAAAGTGATCAGACCAATATACGTCCTGAAGGACCTGAACATTCACCACTGATGGAAGTGCAGCTTCCGTGACCAGGCAGTGGTCGAGCCAGCTCTTAGTGCCGTGCGCTTCACTTATGTAGGTATAAGTGTCAGCGGGTAAATAAATCATATCTACGTATGACCATTTTTGTTCACTAGAGAAATCCAACATTTCATTACCAAAAAGTTTTCCTGGGTGAGCATTAAAATCTCCCAGAACGTACACCGCTTCCACGTTACAACTTTCCACTGTGGCTGCTATCTCAGCCATACACTCAGTAAAGTCAACTAGGTTAGTCAATAAATCGGTAGGCATATAAACACAAATAACAATGATCTGCCGACCGTCAAGTTCAGTTTAATCGCACAAAGCCGATTACTTTTACACTGTATCAGTGCTACGGATTGGTACACACTATTTCGCCACAGAATTGCCACGCCTCCATACGGTCTTCCGCCCAACAGCCCAGCTGACGTGTCCACCGCCGATTTCCCCGTATAGCTGAACTCACGATCAATGCTACCAAGAGTAGGTATCTCATGCGGCGATAACCACGTTTCTTGCAGTGCAATGATATCAACGTCTTTACAGAGATATCTAATGCACTCCATTGATCTTTTCACATTTTTACAGTTAAAGCTAACGAATTTAGTATTTACTTTTGAGCTGTTATCCATACTAGGTTAATTTGGTATTGTCCACTGACTCGGTTGTTTCTCCTCTTAAATGTTTAAAATCAACAAACTGACGATATGATACTCCGTCCGGCCAAATATTCTCATCTATGAAGATAGATAACTTATCCTTCGGTATCATAAATTTGTATCCTACATAGCTTTTCTGCTTTTTCATTTTAATCATTTCAGGGATAACCATGACTTCGGTTTTTTTGAGCACGTATTCGGTGATGTGATGTGTAGCACCTGGGTCTATATTCCTATAGTCCTCGCATCAGCCGCCTTAAAACTCCCAATTGTTTCAGTTTTCGCCTTTCCTTTGTTCCCAATAAAACGTGTTTCTGTGGACTAAAATCCAACTTTCATCCTTTATAGCACGCTTATCAGTCCATTCTCCTTTTTCCGCTGTCAATTCTGCAAACGATTTTGTTTTAGGCGGTGAACATAAAATGCGTTCGCCATTATTACTACGTTGAACAAATAGCTCCGTGCGGTCCTCGGCTACTTGTATGCGTAAGCGGACCTCTTCACTACACACGGGCACGGTTTTCGATGTTATGCAGTCGGCTGTCGGAACCGCGGTACGGGCCTCCTCGCGCTTATCAGGTAAGACTGGCGATACCGTGGTTCGGGCCTCCACGTGCTTCTCAGATAGTGGCGTTCCGGTATCGTTATTACTGTTTTTGTGTAGGACGGATATATTTTTGTTAGCTTGTAAGAGTGCATAGCATCATTCTCCTGACCTGATGATTTCTCGATATTAGTAAGAGTATCCTCGGTTACTGAGGACGTAGATTGCAAATGTGTTAATTCCATAGGACCGCTGTCCAAATAACTATTTTCTAATAGGTACGCTCCTCGTCTTCTATTGATATTTATATTTTCACAATTTGTAGGGTATGTATTCGACTTTTCACTATAAATATCAGATATTTTTAACTCAACCTGTGTGACGTGCTCCACAGTTGCATATTTCTCCTTGATTGTTTTCATCTCCGACTGGAGAACCACTATATCTTTCAATAATCTTGTCACATCGACATGATCAAAACTTACTGGGGGTAGTTTCAGTAAGTCGCGCGCCACAAAAACTGGAATTAGCTCCGGATCCGTTCCCTTAAAAAGGTCGATGAGGTCCTCCATATCTCGCACCATCTTCCCCTTACTTTTACGTTGCACTAAGCGTTTACTATTTGGGATTGCTTTTCGAAACAGTAAAACCTTTGCACTTTCAATATCCGCCTCCGAAAAAGCGGACGTAACGATCTGGATTAGGCTAACATTGTCCATGATTTCAATTTTATTTTGCACAAAACATAACAGCTCGCTTATTACAATATTGCAACGATTACACTTAACAATGTTTGGTGTCATTGTTCTCGCATAGGTCACTGGTGGTCTTTACGTGGATTAAACATTTTTTGAACTTTTGTTTAGAAATCTTGTTTAGTTGTATGTACGCACATCAGTCAATATGGCTACTTATAATTGAGTTAAACTTACATGATTACACTTTATGTTTCTGGGTGGTATCATCATCATATCAGCTGAGCCTCCACCAAGGATTTTCACGACGACCGGTCGTGCGCTGCCCGCATCCAGCGGCTTTCCGCGAACTTCACCAGATCGTCGGTCCACCGTGTAGGAGGCATGCCTGAGCTACGTCGTCTGGGTGTTTTAATCTACCCTAAGGTTATAATCTTCAAAAACACTGAACTAATTTACTGTGAAAAACTTATAAATAAAAGCTAATAAAACGAAATGTAAAAAACTTTTGTTTGCCAATTGTAAAAAAAAGTCAATAATAGTGTAAGTAATATTAGATACTACTAAATTTGAATTTGAAAATGCTACGGTGTTCCTTGGTGTAAACTCTGGATGTTTTATACTTTAATGGGGACTACACATTGAAACTTTAGCGCGATGGTTTAGTTCAGAGCTGCTTAAGCCGTTAAGAAAATAAGACAGTTAACGAGTGTAGGTAGGTACTGCAATATTATTTTATACCATTGCTCCTCTAAAAAGCTTATTTTGAATAAAAAGCCCTTTTAATCACTATTTTGATGTTTGAATTTTGCACACACACACCAATGTATTTCGATCTCGCATCTCAGCTATAAAACCTCCTTGCGCAAAAAATACTCGATATAAACGCCTAATCCAAGAATATATGACATAAACACTCCTTGTGCAAATAATTTCTCGAGATTTGATTGTTCGATATTTTCAAAAAGGAGTTTAGCATTAGAATAAAAACTGTTTTGTGTTATTTGCTGTCATTTCATTAGTAAATTGGCGCTATTTTGAATACTATAAGTTGTAACACAAATAAAATGACTCTTTTAGTAATTGTTCCAATTTTAATGAATATTTTAATTAATTTTATATTACTTTTTTCTTCATTGAATGTCTATTTTCGCCTAAATGTTTCTTTTTCTCGGAGTCATGGTATAAAGTATAGTATGCAACTCTTGAATAAAACGGATTTTTAACGAGGGCCATGAATCACTCGCATCGCTCAGGGTTCTAGTACTTGAATCATGTATCACTCCCTACGGTCGTGATTCAGTCTTTAGAACCCTTCACTTGCTCGTGATTCATCTATGGCCCTCGCTTTAAATCCGTCTTTTATTCACTAGTTGCATAATATACTATATCTACACACATATCATACATAACTCATCTAAAATGCGTTCAAAATCAATGACAACCAATTTTACTATGAGAAATTTCTTGTTTGTGGTATAGTGGTTAAAATCTGTACATAATGGTATTACGCTATCGATTTTTGTAAAGTTATGAGTTTACATTTGAAACAGCTGTCAAAACTCAAGTGGGGTCTCTATTCTAGTATAAGTTTTTATTGCATTATTTTAATGTGTATAGATATTTTACAGGTAGCACTAGTAGCAATGCAGGTCATTTCCCTACGGCTTCTGAACCCATCTTAGAGTAATTATAATGTAGGTAGATAAAATAATGTATGCATAGTGACATATATATTACTGTGTGTATGCTACTGTTGCGATTAACACTCGTGTGATTCTATAACGAAATTCGGCTTCGCCTCATTGTGTTAAAACACTCATGTTTTAAGACATGTCATTACAAAACAGTTGCATAAACTACTTGTAAGTAGTTTGGTTAATTTTTGTTTATTGTCCTATGGCATTTTACTGCGGCTGACATATAAAATATTCAACCTATTTTTATTTATGTATTTAGCTTTTTTTATTGTCTATTGCTTTTTATTTTCTTAATGTATTGTGTTGTTTGTGGGAATACATGTTTTTCTATTCCATTATATTCTATTTTATACAAGCTTTAAATTAGCTTGTCGTGTTAGTTAGTGAGTAAGTCTGTCTGTTAGTTTGGGACAAATCTTGGAAGCTAAATTAGAACCACTTCCCGGTTTCTTTTTCATACACGTTAAGTTTGAAGAACAATGCATGGTTAGCTATGTGACTTTATTGTATAAATCCAATATGGCGGACTCCCAAAGATGGCGTATCACTTATTTTTTATGCACCCCCATGATGAAATAAAAGGGTTTGCAGAGAAAAATACGAAATAATTAAATTTCTTTCTAATTTAAAGCTTCTACCTCAAAGTTTTTAGGTGTTTCGAAAATTATTTTAATCCGCAATTGATAAACCCTTGGCATCATCTCATCTAATGGTAAGTGTAGATATAAAGTGGCGGCTTACCAATATTCCCCAACGCAACGGGAAACTGGTTATCTTATCTTTTTGCCGGAACACATCAATGCTGTCAACATTGATGTTTGGCGACTCTACCACCAATAAAACCGAAAGTTTTACAAAGTTAGACCCCGCCGGGAATCCAACCCGCGACTTCCTGGTGTGAAGCTAATGGACTAACTATTAAGCCACAGAGGCGGTCTTTTAAATTAAGTAGTTAAATACGAGTACATGTTGTGTCGTTTCAGTGATACCAGTTTAGAGATTTGGAAATGACAAAATTAAGTTGTAATTAGGGTTCCATACACAAAGGGTGACAACGGGACCCTATTACTAAGCATCCGCTATTAGTCCGTCCATCCGTCTGTCTGTTAGCGGGCTGCATTTTATGAACCGTAATAGGTAGACGGTTGAAACTGCCGGCAAAACAACAAATAATAACAAATAAATAAATAATTTTGAACAAAAAAAAAACAACTTCAAACAGGAAACTAAGGTTCCCTATCATGGTACCACGAAGTATCATGGTATCATGGTATCCCAAGGATATCTCTTTTCCAACAAAAAAAGAATCATCAAAATCTGTTCTTAAATAACGAAGTTAACGAACAACTTTTAAGTACTTTTAACGTTCAAATTTTTAATAATAAAAATAATAAAAAAAAACAAATATATATATAAGGTCTAACAAAATTAGCTGAACTATTTTAACTGGTGCTTCTACCCATGAAACTGAACAACTTTCCCCAAGAAACCCATAGTCAAATCGCAAAAAAAATTTGGCTCTCCCATACTACTCGATCAGCTGATCAGCCAACTTTGTATGGGAAGTACAATTTTTTTTTTGAGATTTGACTATGGGTTCCATGGGGAAAGTTGTTCAATTTTATGGGTAGAAGCACCAGTTAAAATAGTTTCAGCTAATTTTATTACACCTTATAATATATACGGTCGAATTGAGAAACCTCCTCCTTTTTTTGAAGTCGGTTAAAAATAAAGGAGACGTGATTAAAAGATACGTAAGTTTTTAAATGTAAAATTAAATCTTTTACGATGGTACGGAACCCTTCGTGTGCTTCCCCAGCTGCGTCTGAACGCGATAAACTCAAATACTAACTGCCAAACGGATTTTCATACGGTTCTCACCAATGGACGAATAATTCATGAGGAAGGTTCAAGTGTACGAAAAAAAACCCTCGAGCCACTTGCGACTTGCACACCCCTCTAGTTTTGTCATACATAATATTGCAAAGTCAAGAAAATGTAAAACTAAGAAATAAAAAAATATGATTCCGGCCAGGATCGAACTGGCGGCCTTCTGCGTGTAAAGCAGATGTGATAACCACTACACCACGGAACCGGTGGTGGGGCATGCGAAATAGTGATACCAATGCTCTCACTACGAATTGATGTTCCATATTGATGTCAATGATAGTAGTTATCTGTTTAGCTGTTTACCAATTGATCGACCTTCATTGAAATTTCTTATTGTTCCATTAGTTAGAACATGTATTTTCTCAAACATGCTTGGAAATTTGAACATTATTTTGAATAACTTCTTCGAGATAGTTCGACATAAATCGAAATTGCTGTACTGGCCAATTACCTACATGTGAGCAGCGGCCGGCAAACGTTGTATGAAAATTCATATGTCTGTCGTGTTTTAACGGCTGAATAAATAAGTTACTATGTAAAATCATATCTGTCGTGTAATTTAAAAACTGGCCAAGTGCGTGTCAGGCTACGCGCAAAGTAGGGTTCCGTAGTGGCCATTATCGCATCCATATCTAATTTTAATATTTCCAAATAAATACAGCGGTTTAGTTGTTAGGGGGTGGGCAAACTCGACTCTAACAAAATTTAGCACTTTCAAGCCTATTTTTCGAAAACGGAACCCTAAATTATAAAATGGTCTTAAAAGGCTCACAACTATTTTTTAAGCTCTAACCAACGATATCCGACACGACTGGGTTTGACGAGAAAAAAAATAATCATCCCACTTTACTTGTAGAGGAGGTAACCTTAAACAGTTTTTTTTTTCAAAATTCTTTTACAGTTCTCTCCGCGTTATTATTGTATATATCGTCGCCAAATTTCAGCTCTTAACTACTTATAGAGTAGGAGCTAGGCCGCAGACAGACAGACATGACGAAACTATAAGGAACTAAAAAATGGAACAATCGTTTACTCCGAAACATGACAACCAAGGATAGATAGATAGATAAACTGTTTTATTTGTATCTGCAGACACACACACACATGATAAATTAAAAATAGAAAACATGAAATATAGAACCTACGTAGTCAAATCGCGCCGGAGGGAAAACAGGTTTTTAAAAACTAAATTATAAAATAGATTACGAACGATTCGTAGTTGGGTCGATGTAAGACTGACTATTTATTACGTGTAAAACTAAGAGCTAGGGCCTTAATCTACTCCAGACGCTTACTATGCACTTTTGGTAGCCACAGCATTTATGCTTACTACGCGGTCTATATACTGGTTACGCTCCGTAACTCCTCCGTCCTTAAGTTCGAAATTGTCCGAAGAACAATCTTTCTGAGGACGATTTCGACCTTTGCAATATTTGCATACCAAAAATGCATACTTAAAGTACATAAAAGAGACAAAACTTATGACTAAAATTATATATAAGACAATGGTTCCTATGCTAACACTTTCCGTATTCACTACACTTTCACTTTTCACGTCATTATTCTTCAACGCGTAAGATAGCACTTTCAGATCAGTCAGGTCAACTCCAGTTAGTTTGACAGGATTCACGTTCTGTTGGATGTCAATTTGTAGATTTTCCGGAAGCTTCACCAAAGGAAGTTTTGAATATAAAATTTTCTCTCCTTTCAGGATACGTTCTCTTAAAGAATAATTTCCAATTTTGTATTCACATTTATCATCGATGGTAAGCAGGTATGTGCCGAAAATGGTATAATGAAGAATTTCGTTAGCACATGTCCTTGTGAGGTCATTAGCTGATATGGTGTACAGCATCCATCGATTTGTCTGAAGAGGTTCCACCTTTACTGTTTCCAGTTCTATTGGGATTCGAATACAGGCAGCCTTATTAGAATATCTCATTAAGTCGAGAATGCAGGTATCTTCAACAGGTACTAAGGTCTGGGTCTCATCATACAGGTATATTTCGTCTTCTATGGCTTTACACGGTGTGGACAGCGAGCTGGCTTTCAACCCCTTCACTATAAGGTTAGGATATTTAGGCAAAATAATCAGGGTAAGGTTTGTTTCAGGGTCGGTGACAGGTAAGGGAACAATTTTGTAGTAAAAGTAACTATCTTTCTTAACTAAAGGTATTTCCATTACAAACATAATTTCATGATTCTTAAAATAGGACTTTAATGTAATTGACTGTTCAATTTTAACAATATTTTCAGGAATCGACGGAAATATGAGTTTATCTGTTTTTTCTATAATCTTGAGCAATTTAACAAGTTCACGGGTATTTATAATAGATTGATGTAATATTCCTATTCTACTAAATGCTATAATATTTTCAATCTCATTCAATTTGGTGTAAATTATCTGAAAATTGTGTAAAAACAAATTATATACGTGTATTATTTGGTTAATTTGAGAGGTTAATGAAATATTAATTATGTCTTTATTAACGGCTTCGTATAATTGTATGAGATTGTTAGTTATATTTACAGTAGAGTTTGTAAGAACTTGAGCCATTTCAGCTATTAGAGTTGTTTTCTTTTCTATTGAGTGCTGTCGGGTTTTTACTTCTTTTATCAAATTATCATATTTAATTGCGTCATCGTGATCCAAATTACCAGTAATAATTTTGATTATAGACCCCAAAAGGGTTGAGGAGTCCTCTTTTATGTCTGCTGTTGGGGACTAGTTGAATGTATTTTTCTAAGGTGATATTTAACATATAATTTACTTGTTGCTTTACGTCATCAAAATATACTAAAAACGATCTATTGGTATTGGAGAAAGAGCCGACCTGTCTATTCATTTCTTTAAATCTATTTATATTTAAATCTAAGTCTTCCATAATAAGCCTTACATCTAAAATTTTAATTACTATCCACTTATCGTAACTAACAAGAGCAGTTCCTTGCCTAACCGGCAGAATGCCAGGGTTCTTCTCAATCTTTTGGAGTTGAAGGGCCCGGGTCATTAGTGCTTGGATCAGCAGCAGGACGAACCTGTGGAGGACGTCGCACATCTTTAATGGGAACTCTAGTATTTCTCGCGTTTGTCTCTACCGGAACTACATTTCTTTGAACCTTTCCTTTAACCTTGGCCTTTTGAAACCTTGGCTTATCAGCACGACGCGTGTTAACGCCCTTGATAAATATTACGTCCTCATCATTAAGGTCAAAGTCAGTCTCTCCTGTTCTATCTTGTTGTACTCTTTCTTTCCTAGCTACCATTTTATCTGTTAAATATTTGTATAAGTACTTAGTTCTTTTACAATGTTCTCTAACTAGTTGTTGGGTGTATTCCTTTTCAAAGTCAACGTTAAACTGGCTGTTACTTTCTGTATGTCCGAACGCTACTTCAAAGGGTGTGAGACCTGTTACGGAATGAATTGTCTGGTTGTACGCCATAATAGCATAAGTCATGACTGATGCTGCGTCTGTAAACTTTCTTTCATATTTTGCGAGTCTGTATATTTCTGTGATGGTGGAATGAAAACGTTCTATCAGTCCCATAGAATTGGGGTTGTTTGGGGTACCTATATGAACCTCTATTTTATAAAATGAGAGCATTTCCTTCATAA
The DNA here is from genome assembly GCA_947284805.1 of Coleophora flavipennella. Lineage (NCBI taxonomy): Eukaryota > Metazoa > Arthropoda > Insecta > Lepidoptera > Coleophoridae > Coleophora > Coleophora flavipennella. The sequence continues at coordinate 4,764,492 of OX369278.1, forward strand.
GCTTGTTGTTAAATTCTGAACCGGGATCTGAGCTAATTTTGTTGGGAATCCCATAGAATGAGAAATACTTGATCAGAGCTCTAACTACTTCAGGAGTTGATCTGTCAGGAATTTCAAAAGCTTGGGCCAATTTACTGAATGAGTCTATAACAGTTAGGTAGTATTTGCTCTCTATAGAATAAAGATCAATGAATAACTCTTCAAACGGTTTAGTTTGAGTCTGGGTAAGCTGTAGTTGGGGTTTGAAAGGTCGCCTATCGTATTTCAAACGTTTACAAGTTTCACATGAGTTTATGATAGTGGTTACTATTTGTTCCATATTATTCCAAAAGTAAGTGCGCTTTAGGTGGGAAATTGTCTCTTTAATTCCACGATGACAGGTTTTACCTTGATGGTACTTCTTTACTATTTCTTCCTGTTCTTTTTCATCAGTTACGTTAATTACTCGCTCAGTACACTCATAGAGTAGTACAGTATCTTTTCTAAATAATGCAATTACTATTTCTGAAAACTGTCGTCTATGTTCTTTGTTCTAATAGTAGATAAAATATTTAATTTTGGGCCGGATGTATTCCTTAAGGAATTGTTTGATTAGTTCAGGATTATCCAAAGGTAAATGAATTTTCAGGATGTGTTGTTTTGAATGTGAGATAATGTTGACTGAGAGTTCATTTTTGTACCAAACATTTACTATTATTTGGTTGGGTTTTGTATCTATGGCTTCGTGAAGTATAGGGACGCCATTTGTGTCCATATCTAAAGCAGAATGTACAGTGTCTGTGGTAGAACTTGCTGTTTCGGTATTTGCTGTAAGGGTACCGTCATTTGATTGCAGTAAGGGTGATGCCTCTGATCGGGCTTGGGGTGGACTTTCCTGTTCATTTCCTACACTTACGGTAGACTCGGTATCTGAGGAAGCAGAAGCGGGTTGTTTTTCGCTTTCTGTAGTATTTTCATTGTTAGTTGTGTTCTCAGGGTTGTGTATTAGTTGTCCCAAATTCCTTATTTCGTCAGTCAGCTGTCGTATATAGTCATTGTCGTCATCTCCTACGTTCACTGCCATTGATCGTTGGTCATCATTGTCTTGGCCACCTAAGGCATTTAATCGTATCCGGGAAAGTGCATCCGCGTTTGTATTTTGTTTTCCACTCTTATGTACGACTTTGTATGTATATTCGCTTAATTTCAGTCTGAAACGGGTTAACTTATTGTTTGGTTCTTTAAGGGAGTGTAACCAGGCAAGTGGTCTATGGTCAGTGTATATAGTGAATTGGTTGCCGTACAGGTACGGTCGAAAATGTTTTACCGCCCATACTATGGCTAGAAGTTCTTTTTCGATTGCACTGTATCTTTTTTCAGCGTCATTGAGGGTCCTGCTAGCATATGTTATGGGCTTGTCGCTTCCAATCGGGCCTTGTGATAGTACTGCACCAACGGCGAAATCGGAGGCGTCAGTGGTAAGTACAAAAGGTTTTGTAAAATCGGGGTATTGTAATAGTGGCGCGCTCGTTAGTAATTCTTTACATTTTTGGAATGCATTAATATATTTATCATCAATTACAATTTTATTGTTCTTTTTCAGACATGATATCATAGGTTGTGTTATTTTAGAGAGGTCCTTGATGATTTGTCTGTAATAGCCAATAAGTCCTAAAAAACTTTGAATTTCAGTCCTTGTTTTTGGTAATGGGTAGTTCAGTATAGCGTCTATTTTGTCAGTATTTGGTTTCAGTCCATCAGGGGTGATAGTGTGTCCCAGGTAAGATGCTTCTTTACATAAAAACTCTGATTTGTCAAGTTGTACCTTCAAATTGGTTTTCCTGAGTCTGTCAAAAACTGCTCTAAGTTTTGTTAAGTGTTCTTCGAGGCTTGATGAAAAGATAACTATGTCATCCAGATAGATCAGACAGTGTATTCCCTGTAATCCTCTCAGAACATTGTCCATCGCTCGTTGAAATGTCGCTGGAGCCGTTTTCAGCCCGAACGGCATTCTAAGAAACTCGTAGTGACCAAATTGGGTTGAAAAAGCGGTCTTGGGTTGGTCTTCTTTCTCGATTTCTATCTGATGGTAGCCGCTAGCTAGGTCAAGTACAGAGAAATAGCAGCTTTTGCCTAATTTGTCAAAGAGGTCAGTAATATTGGGAAGAGGGTATTTGTCATCTACTGTTATTTCGTTAAGTCGTCTATAGTCTATAACCATTCTGTATTTTTTCTCGCCACTAGCATCCAGTTTTTTGGGTACTAAGTGCACCGGGGCACTCCATGGAGAATGAGATTCCTGTATAACATTATCATCTAAAAGCTTTTGGACCTGCCTTTTTATTTCGGCGGCTTCTACTGGGGCTTGACGATATGGCTTTACGTAAATTGGGTCCTCATTAACTGTCCTGATTTTGTGTTTTATCTGGTTTGTAAAGGACAGCGGTAAGTGTTCTGTGTAAAAGATGTCTTTGTATTCTAAGCACAAATTGTAAATTTTGTTACGTTCCTCTGGGTTCATGTGATCTAACCGTAATTTATTTAGATTTTCCTTGAGAATATTATCTTTTTCAATGTCATTAACTATTTGGGTGTTGTTAACTTGGATTTCTTCAGGTTCATATTTTGTGACACTAATGGGTTTACTGAATGTAATATCAAAACAATTATCAGATGTATTTTGGATAACAGTTGTAGCAAATCCTTCTTTGCATTGCACAAGTGCAGTAGGTGTTCGTACACCTTCGCCAAAATTTATATAGTTAACTATTGCTTCTCCATTCAAAAGATCAACAGGGATTTGTGTACGTGTTTCAGATCGAGATTCAACGCGAACTGTGTAAGGTGAGCTGTATATAATTGGTATTTCTGTGTCTCGTGTTCTTAGTATTTGATTTTTCATATCTATATTCGCGTCTAGTTGTTTTAATAAGTCAGAGCCTATCAGTCCTTCGTAATTACTGCAAACCTCGTATACGTAAAATTTATATGTGTCAGTACTTCTAAAAGTTTTTAGTGATGGTATAATTATTACTTCATTATGAGAACTTCGCGCGTGGGTACTAACGACTTCAAAGGGCTCGCAATATTTATAATCTGCAAAATATTTATTAGCGATTTCAGGGCTGATAAAGGATCTCGTGCTTCCTGTGTCAATCATAAATTTAGAGTTAATTTCAGGAATTTATATGTGGGGTAATTTTAAAGCACCATGATGGTTAAGATGTACTATTTCGGGGGGTGTATCGTAGAGGCCTGTAACTGAAAATTTTCTGTTTCAGGGGTTTCCTGTGACGACTGAGCATTTTCAAAATTACTACAATCTACTGAATATTCATCACTACCTACCAGCTGGTATTCCTCGTCGTAATCGTTTCCTTCAATCGCATAAAAAGCTTCGGGGGTGTATTCATGCTCATCAAGTTCATTAGCATAGAACAAGTTATTGGACGTTCGCGGGGCTAAATAATTTGGTTGAGGAGCCGTTCGCATAGAGACGTCATTATCGTATCGGTATGAAGGTCGTTGACCTAATGTCTGTTGACTTTGACCTTGTGTTTGTTGAAATGTGGGTCTCTGACCTTGCATTTGTTGGTATGAAGGTGGGATACCAAATCTAAATTGGGTTTGGATGTTGTTGGGCCTAGGCTGGTTGTTATTATTAAAGAATGGCCTGTAACCTACATGTTGCTGTGGAGTACCAAACTTAAAGTTTGTTTGGTTGGGCATGATAGCTCTGTAACCTTGAGGTTGGTGAGAAATGCCGAACTTAAAGCCTTGATTTTGCGGGAATTTGCTTTGTGCAGCGTTTACATTAAAGCCAGAGTTTTGTGGCTGGCCAAATTTAAAATTTTCTCCAAAATTATTATTTTGCGGGAAAATAGGCTTGGAATTTGGCATTTGCGTTTGCGGTAAAAACCTTTGACGGTTTTTGTTCTTTGCATTATATTGATTTAAGAAATTAACTTCTTCCATAACTATTTTCAATGCGTTTTCTAGCTTATCAGGGTTGTGAAGACGTACTACACGCAACATGTCTTCTGGCAGATTATACAAAAATAAATTCAACGAAATGTGGTTATAAATGGTCATTTTTGTTTGCCTTTCATTATCGTCATTAATCAAATTTATTTTGGAAAATAATGTACTTCTGACATTTTGGATACGACTGCAAAATTCTAAGTAAGATTCACTCTGTCTAATTTTCATACTATCTAACTCTATCGCGATACATTCCTCTGACCTTGGATCGCCGAAATGTTGAGTGAACAACTCTTTTAATTCTGGCCATGTCTCAATATCTTGGCGCTCACTTAAGAGGCTGGCGGCCTTACCTACTAAACGGCCGGTAATAGCATGGAATATGTACAAGTCCTGAGTAGGGTTTTCATTTCTTCTGAAAGAATTTATTACGTACTCACTTTTATTTATAAACAATTTTAGTAATTTTCCATCTCCATCAAATCTTGGAATAATGTCCATTACTTCCCTAGGAATTGTACGTATTTGCTCCATTTTTATTAAATTTAATTACACTCACACTAGTCTTAATACTAAAACTCAATAAAGTCACTGCTATAGATTTTATATAGAGAGTCAATTAAAGAGCCTAAACTAACTAAAATCTAACTAACTATGCACAGCCAATGGAATAAGAACAGGGATGGATAGGACAGTGAAGAGGTCTACTCACAGTACTCCTTTCCCCATTTCCTCCAATTATAGCCGCAGAAGTTTTCTTTGTATCCTCCAGGCACTAAGACAAATTTATTTGGTCCGTAGATACCAGTTTTTACGTAAAAACGCACGAAATACTTGTACTCGAATCGATTTTGGATCCTCACAGGCACAGGATATTCGTACCGGTATCCTACCGGCTGCGCCAGTCAAATCGCGCCGGAGGGAAAACAGGTTTTTAAAAACTAAATTATAAAATAGATTACGAACGATTCGTAGTTGGGTCGATGTAAGACTGACTATATAATACGTGTAACACTAAGAGCTAGGGCCTTAATCTACTCCAGACGCTTACTATGCACTTTTGGTAGCCACAGCATTTATGCTTACTACGCGGTCTATATACTGGTTACGCTCCGTAACTACGTAGTAACAAGTACGGAGTGTTAGGGCAACAAAGTAAAAACAAAATAAAAAGCTTAAAAAATAAAAACAATAAAGAATAAAAAGCACTGTGGGTGTGCTGCAGCAGTGCAAATAGGCTATAGCTCAGCAAGGTACATTTACTCAGGAACAAATACCTGAATAAACCGCTGTTTTTCTGCTATAACCCGTAAGGAGGTAAGTACTCGTAACTATCAAGGTTTCAAATAAATTTCGAACTGGCTTCCAAAACACTTTGGCGCGTGAAAAAATATTGTTGTTCGTTGTTCGCCATTGATTTCTAAAAATAATTTTATTTTACAAAATAAGTTACGGTGAAGAAAATGAGCGTGATGAACCTTACTTTAACGCCACCTGAAATTTAAGAGGCGGCTAGAGCCGTCATAGAAAAGGATTAAGATAAAATAAGATAAGATAAGATCATTTATTTGCTTTAAACGTGGTAAAAACATGTACAATATTTTTAGCTTAAGTATCTCACATTTAGCCTAAATAGGCATGCAAATACACAAAAACTAATTAAAAAGTATTGCCTAGCTACTTCTTCTTCAAATTTAAGAGCTAATGCTCTTGTCGGTGGAGCAATCTCCGATTTTTTTATCCTCTGCCAACGTCTTTACCTCCCGATACGACACGAAAGCCTAGCTACTATTTAGTTTAATTTCCGCTCATTATTTGAGAAAAGTACTATACAAGCCTTGGCCACAACAAGGAATTGAGGACTTACGTATGTGTGCCTCGGCTCCGCCTCTGCCCACATTTACACGTTCGTCCATCCATGCCTCTTTTGCTGGCCGCTGCAGTAATCTTTACTAATATTATAAATGTGAAAATGTATTTGTTTGTTTGTTACCTTTTTACGCTTCAACACCTTTACCGATCTTAATGAAATTTGGCATGCAGGTAGCCTGTGTCACGGGGAAGGACATAGGATACTTTTTATCCCGTGAAAATAGCATAGTCTTATGCAGTTCCTGGGGGCACTGAAAAAATACTCTTTTTTACGTTATTTTCTTTTACATCGCAACGGAACAATATGGTAAGTGACGATGATGCCAAAGATGGAAGCGTGCTTACCAAAATTCCCCAACGCAACGGGAACTGGCTATCCTATCTTCAAGCCGGAACACATCAATGCTAAAGATGGTAAAGATGGTGGTAGCTAGCCAGGCGGGCTTAGAAAATGCCTTTCCACCAACCAAACCGAGAAACTTGGACTACGCCGGGAATCGAGCCCGCGACCTCGTGATGTGAAGCTAATGGACTTAACCATTCCGACACCAAGGAGGCGGTTAAAACTAGTACTTTAAGAGGAAACGCGGTCTAAAGATAAGGTATTTGAATGAAATGTTGCTGTATCCCTCTCCCAAACCTCTTCGTATACAGCAAGAAAGGGAGAATTGCAGAACTGACCGATAATAGGCACTAAAATTGACCAAAACAGCATTTCATAGTCACATTCCCCTATTTCCTCCTCCAAAACTTGAGCTATAGTATTATTTATTTAAAAAATAATTAAAAAAACGCTTTAACTATGCCTTTATGTGTTAATTATCTTGTTAATATGCGTTATAATTTTTTTGGTTGGTGTCTGAAAATGACGTTTCAATTGGGCAATTTTCAAAGTTTTTGAAGGCTCCTACTGCCTATAATAATTAGAAAATGGGTAAAAACAAAAAATAGGGGCATGGCCATGGTTTATATAGGTTCGATGGGAAAAATATTTTTGCTCTATTGTCATTATCTAGGGAGGAAACAGGGGACTACGTTGGTATGGAAAAAATGGCGCCCGCGTTTCCTCTTAAGTGGTACGGCCGCACCGGAAGAGGGCTCCCGGCCCCGTGCTTCGCGCCGCCACTCCGATGGTCGCCGTCTACGTGTCACGGCTGCACCACCCGGTCACGGCCAAGGACGTGATGGAGTAGGTCCGCCAGAAGTCCGGCTACACCTGCGGGTGTTCCCGCTGGAGTCGTGCCACTACGTGCACTTCACATCGTACGTGGTGCGCGTGCCGAAGTCTCTGCTGGAGACCATCGCCAGCGACGACTTTTTTAATTCAATTTCAATATATTTATTCAAAATAGGTGCAAATTACACTCTTTCTGATAGTCATAAAATAATAATAACAATGTCATTTGTGAAGAATCAAGAAATAAACAATAATTAGTTAATAGCGTCAAAATTAAATCCTTGATATAAACCTGATTATGTCATTAGAACATGAAAACAATATGACACGAAAAGTTATACTTATAAATCATTGAATGCATTTAACAAGAGTAGGCCAGTTCGCACGGACAGCACCCGGTCACGAGTATAATGCGAGAATCAGCCATCGCTCCCATCAACCATATTAGAGGGAAAGGAGCGACCCGGCTCCCAATGCGCCACCATCCGCACGAACATTTAAGCGAGCATGCACCACTCATGTCAATGCTAAGATAAAAATATTTTTTAAAAGAAGTACTACACTTGTCATGTCTCATCACTTCCACATCAATTCTTAGGTTGGTCATCATTTTATTACTATTAAACATGATTAGTTGTGTTGGTAGTAAAAACACTGTCTACATTTTTGTCATTTAAATATTCGGATGTCTTATAATAACCTTTTCTACAAAGAGTTCTTTTGATACAATTTTTAAACTGTTTTTCTGGCAAATTTAACACATCATCGGGTAATTTGTTATACATGAGTGAGCATTGTCCCACAAAGGATTTATTGATTTTGCTAAGTCTGGTATAAGTTAGTTGAAGTTTATTCCTATTCCGAAGATTTCGACTGTGCCTGTCACTATTCAGTGAAAAGAGATGCAGATTTTTACGTACATACATTATATTTTCATAAATGTACTGACACGGGAAAGTCATTATATTAATATCTTTGAACTTATCTCGGAGCGACTCACGAGAACGCATTCCATAAATCGCGCGAACCGCTCTTTTTTGCAGAACAAATATGGTATTTATATCAGCTGCATGTACCCACAAAAGTATCCCATAAGACATAATACTAAGGAAGTAGCTGAAATATACTAGTCTTGCGGTGTCTATATCCGTAAGGAGCCTGATTTTTTTGACTGCGTATGCGGCTGAGCTAAGCCTGCCAGCTAGTGTTTCTATATGCGGGCCCCATTGAAGCCTTGAATCTACAGTTAATCCTAGAAACACGCTTTGATTTACAAATTCTAATACATTACCAGCTAAGGATAAATTGTTGTTTACTTCAATAACATTAGGTAATGTGAATTTAATACATTTGGTCTTTTTTGCATTTAAGACTAAGTTGTTTATAATAAACCAATTGTACACTTTTAAAAGAGTGTCGTTTACTTCGTCAGACATATCAGTTTTTCTGTCAACCTTAAAAACTAGTGATGTGTCATCCGTAAACAACACAATTTTCGACAGTAATTCAACCATGAATGGTAGATCATTAATATAAACTAACAAAAGGAAAGGTCCAAAGATAGAGCCTTGAGGCACACCCATATTTACCCATGAACCCCTTGATTTCGTACCATTTATTTGTAATTTTTGTATCCTATTTACTAAATACGATTCTAAAAGATCTAGAGCCTTATTTTTAACACCGTAATGGTCCAGTTTTACAAGGGGTGTCAATTAAATGGTTAGCATAGTATTGTTATTTCTGTGAGCAGAAAAATATAATCGGTGAGCAGAAATAGCTAATTGGTCAGCAACTCATGGTCAGCAAACATTTCAAAATCAATCAGCAATTTATGTCATTCTGGATGGCTGTAATTATTTTAAACATCCCCGTACTACACTCTTCCTACAGTGTTGAATGGTCGACGGAGCCCCTTCGGGGCTCCTACTTCTGTGTTCTCATGTTAAACCTAACGCTACGACTGTGCGGGGAGGCGAGCTTAGCTCGCCTCCCCGCACAGTCTCCGAACCTAACGGATCCGAGTCGGGGTGCTCCGCAAGTCCGAGCTCGCTTCGCTCGCTCCCGCTTCCATTTAGAACTCCCCGTACCACACTCTTCCTACAGTGTTGAGTTGTCGACGAAGTCGGACCCGCGTGCTTTCCCCGCCCTGATACTCCCACATCCCCCTGGGATCCTGCTTATAGACATGTTTTTCTGCCGCTCAATCATGAAATCTTGCCGCTCAAGTAGTTATTTTGCGGACTGAATGTTTATTATGCATTTCAAATATATATGTATCTTTTACAAGCAGAGTTTTATGTTCCACACAATCGAATGCCTTTGACAAGTCGCAGAAGATCCCTATCGCATTTTGGGATTTCTCAAAAGCATCATGTATGTTTTTAACGAGTTCAACTCCCGCGTCCGTTGTGGAACGCCATTTTGTAAAGCCAAACTGCAGGTTATGGAGCAATTTATTGATGTTAAAGTGAGTCAACATTTGGTTTAGTATAATTTTTTTAAAGACCTTACTTAAAACTGGTAGCACAGAAACAGGCCTATAATTACTAGGGTCTTTCTTTTCTCCCGACTTAAAGAGTGGAACAACTTTACTAAATTTCATGAGATCCGGAAACACTCCAGTGTCAATACAAATGTTGAATAGATCGGCCAAGTAAGGAGCCTCTGGAGTAAGGGGTTCTGACCGAAGGACGTCGTGTTTCGGCAATTCCGATGCACCATGCCAGTCCACGCTTCACCAAATATTACTGACATCCTTTAATACACAGATACACGGCTTTAAATAACACTTAAGTAGGTACTTCTTTTATTACACATAATATAATAAAAAGTCCTAAAAATAATTTCAAACTAATTACAAATTAAGAGAGCGTCGGTGGTGCAACGGCAAGGGCCGCTGCCGGGAAGTAGTGGTTCGAGTCCTGCCACGTACGAATGTGTTTTCGAATTTCGATCTCATAACATGTACGAGTGCGTTTATTCGAAGGTTGTGTGTGAAGTTGACAAACCCGCACTGGGCCCGCTTGGTCGACTAAGGCCCGATCGCCCTAATTCAGGGTAGGCTCGAGCCCCTGATGTAATGTGATGAATTACAAATTACACCTAAAATAAAATGCCTAAAATACCTACAGTAAAATAGTATTTTAATCCTTTATTTGTATTTTATTTATACTATCTATGTTATGTTAATATTATAAGTTTTATATTAAATTATGGATCGTTCCTAAGTCAAAGTATATATATATTAGTACTAACATACAGTATGGACACTCCCTGCCGCTCTCTAGATTCCGATCTCAACCCCTCGTCACCCAGATCGATACAGATTGGTTACAGTTTGGTTGTCGAAAGTATAGGATTTCGCCGCCATTTTGTTCGTTCCGTCATTCCTTTTCTGAAATGTCATTTCTGGCCCGTTGTACGAAGTGTTCTGGGTGTGCAAGTTCAAGTTCATTCATTCATATTTATCAGCCGGCGGCGGACGTCTACTGCTGGAAAAAGGCCTCCCCCAAAGATATCCACAATGGCCGATCCTGCGCTGCCCACATCCAATGTCTTCCCACGACCTTCACTAGGTCGTCGGTCCACCTACTCGTAGTTCAAGCCTGCCTACGCTAGTTGGGTATTTAGTGTCACCAACCTTGCAAATTGCCAACAAAGGAAGCCACTTGGCACAGGCATACCTAGTGGTCATCTGAGCTGATTTAGCCCTGTACCCACGTGGTACCACCCTGCAGGTAGGTGGGGGAGGGGGGGGAAAATTCCATCTGCCGCGCTGCACTCTTTCGTCCATATCTCCGTAAGTTTAGCAAACAAGTCGTGTTTGGTATCGTTTTCGTATAATTTAAGGACGACAAATTCATTTCTGGAACAATATTTTCACTTGTTCATAGAAGAAAAAAAGATTAGGCGCAAAAATAGAAAAAATAGAAATAAAAATTCTTACAAAATCTATGCCTACAATTAAACCAGGAGACTATGTTTTATAAAAAAAATATGATTTTGTAGCCCTGTTTATCTTGAATATATAAACATAAACTTTCTTAATAGATTGAACTAGTAAATGTGTCAAAAAAAAAATATTGCCTCGTGCGGTGGAGCTGCGACGGGAGAAGTAAGTATTTTTGGATAGGATTTGACACTAAATTGTAAACAATTATTAAAATAATGAGCAATGAAAATAATTAATATAGGTGTATCTATATCTAGAGATAATATTCTTGAAGAAATATCTAGAGTAAATATTGTTAAAAAATAATATTAGAGTTCATAACATTAAAATAAATGTTTTATAATCACTGAGATAACCCTAAAGTTCAGCTTATTTTAATCATGTTAGTTGTAATAGGGATTCCTATTTTAATTCTAATAATGGAATAAAGAATAAAAGGTCTATTTTAGTAAATAAGACAATTTATTGACCGTTTCCGGGTGTAAGTGGTCCAATAAACATCTTTAGAATCTAAGCCGACCTCACCTGCTCGTGGTGCACCCTGCTAGGCTACAAACGAGGCTCTGGCGAAACTGGTTACCTTCGGGGTTTTTGGAGTCAGACGGCAGTCGCTCCTTATAATACCTGAAACCTGTCATTTATTATGAAAATGTCGGACAAAAACCCTGGCACAAGTCGGGACAAAGCTAGGTAGAAGAAGAAGATTCACAGTTTCCGCTGCAGCCTCACAGTTCGGTGCACCTTATCTCTCTTTTTAAACAATTGCACCTTCCTGTGCATTATTTCTTACATTTACATCGTATTAACTCCACGCAAGCAGCGGCTGCTGGCGGTAGGGTGGTCCACACAGGCTCCCATTTGCCATTATTTTTGGCCCAACCACTGTCAGCAGGATATGGTAGGTTTTGTGTAGGTTGCAAAAGTTGACCCCATATATGTCCTCCCTGATAAATTGCTCGCAAAATATGGTTGCGCAGGGCATCTTTAGTTGGTGGAAGATTCTCCAGCTGTTTGTGCTTTTTCGTAAATAGTAGTTTTCTACACTGATTGATATCAGTGCACGCGCCAGATCTAAAATGAAACAAATTGTACACAACATGCATTCCAATAACTACTTAAATCATTTCAAATCACAAAAGCCAACCACCACTTAAATTACTTGTCATTTATAGAATTGACAAATTTTTCTAGTATTGGTAAAGCTTGTTCCACATTTCCTTCTTTAGCGCTTGTGAACCCCTCTGTCGCAGGTAGATAAGCGCCCCAAGCTTCGAAAGCACTCTTTTTCCCTTTACCAGCAAAAGACGAAACGGTATCACACCCGGAAAAGGCGTGGAACATTGGCAATACTTCTGCCTTTTCTGGTCCTAAAAGAAAATAAACTAGTATATAGCTGAATTACTTTCAGATTTTAAAGTGTAAATATATTATATTTATTTAGGTTACCTAATGAAGCTGCAATAGCATGGCATGGCAAGAACTGATTTTTTCCCGTGCCAATATGAACCCACAGTTCCTCAAGCTGTGACAATCGTGACACACATGAAACCGCAAGGACAACAACATTGGTATCCACTGTACGCACCATGATTTTTGTGTGTCCTTGGGCTGCAGCATCACCAATGTGGACCATTATGCGCGTATCTGCTTCCTCATGGTTGCATAGTTCCAGGGCTTTTTTATCACTGGGGCTGTTGCTGAAAACTGTGGGTCCATCTGTCGTATAAAAGTCTTTGCCAGCTAAGAATTCTGTAGCTTGGCACTGTAGAGCTAGGAAATGGAAAAGTTCCTCTTTATTGGAATTATCCCTGAGAAAATTTGCCCAACCCTTCGGAATTCTAAAATTTGAATTAAAACGTGTTCTTTGTCCGGTGCCACGTTTTAGTCTCGTTTTTGAGACTGTCAGTGTCGTATCTGTCCCAAATCACATCTAATCTTGATACAGTGACAAGCTCTCTGTTCGCGAAAGGTATAAATACTTTTTCAGCAGTTTTGCTGAGTCCTGGAGCCCTTAAGTTTAGCAATTCTGAGAGCTATGTCGGTTACTTTGGTTCTTCTACAGATCTCCTCGTTTCTGATTTGATCACGCAGAGAAACTCCGAGCATAGCACGCTCCATTGCCCTTTGGGTGACCTTGAGCCTTCTTATGAGGCCAATAGTAAGCGACCATGTCTCAGTTCCGTATGTCATCACTGGCAACACACACTGATCGAAGACCTTGAGATAGGTACCTACTATATAATAGCTTATTAGTAGAAATAAAAAATGGTATTTTTTTTAAGATAACCGGTCGGCTGTCTTCTTCCTGAATCCATCATCGGACCCTCTTCACCTAGTGTAATATATGGGACTCGTCAAAACCATCTAAATGAGCCCAAACTCAAGAGGGTTACTAGTAATACTAGAAGAGTTTCACTGTCCACCTCCTGACTTCATCATCAGGCCCAGTTGAGACTACCATAATATTGTTTCGTTACTAGCACCCCACGTATGCAAAGGTTCATAAGAATCGATTCAGTACAACTGAAAAAGCTTTCACAAGATTTGAAACAAAGAAAGGCATAAATATACGGGGTTAAGTCAAATAAAATCGTTTAAAAACATAGTAAATCTAAATAAATACTTAAAATTCTCATATCCTATGAAAAAAATATACTAGTTTGATAGTTTATCCTCCTGAAAACACTTCAAAAGTTCAAAATACGTGCTTGCGTTATGTAGTGATCACTGAGTAAGATGCGAACCGACTGAACTGAGAACACGCGTGTATGGTCTGGTCACTGAGCGCTCCGCGCAGCGGTCGAGTTGAACGAGCCGCTAAAACGCAGCTCCACCGTGCGACGCTAATGATTTTTTTTGACACATTTACTAGTTCAATCTATTAAGAAAGTTTATGTTTATATATTCTAGATAAACAGGGCTATATAATCATATTTTTTTTATAAAACATAATCTCCTGGTTTAATTGCAGGCAAAGATTTTGTAAGAATTTTTATTTCTATTTTTTCTATTTTTGCGCCTAATCTTTTTTTCTTCTATGAACAAGTGAAAATATTGTTCCAGAAATGAATTTGTCGTCCTTAAATTATACGAAAACGATACCAAACACGACTTGTTTGCTAAACTTACGGAGAAATGGACGAAAGAGTGCAGCGCGGCAGATGGAATTTTCCCCCCCCTCCCCCACCTACCTGCAGGGTGGTACCACGTGGGTACAGGGCTAAATCAGCTCAGATGACCACTAGGTATGCCTGTGCCAAGCGGCTTCCTTTGTTGAAGATTTGCAAGGTTCCCATACAAATCAACACACTAAATACCCGACTAACGCTACGTTTCGCCAGTCGAGAGCTTTACTGCTATAGCACTAATTGTAAGTTACCTGAGAACAAATAAATGATAAAAAAATAAATATCCTTAGAATTTCCCTACGCGATTGAATCAGAAATAAGGAGATACGTAGAAAAACCATGGTTACTTAAGTAGCAGTGGGCGGGGCATGTGCCTGTGTAGGTTGTAGAACAGATGGTGGACAAGTTGTGGCAGTAAAGTTCTCGAGTAACGACCGCGCACCCGATGACGTAACGTAGGAAGGCCCGCCACTCAGTGGACCGATGACCTGGTGAAGGTCGCGGGAAGCCGCTGGATATTGGGCGAGGCCTTTGTCCAGCTGTGGACGTCTTTCGGCTGGTATGATGAAGACGTTGAAGCGGTCTAAGTAGCTCAGTGGGACTTGCGTGGTTGGGTCGATAACGCAGGTTAACTAACCAGAAGTACGGCCAGTACCTGGATGGATTTTACTGTAAGTGGCATTTGTTTCGACCCAGACACGTTAAGCCGTTGATGCCGCTTGCTATCACTGAAACGCAGTCGTTAAGTCGTGTCAGAAACAGGCGCCTTATCAGGTTGTAACAAAATTGGTGTAGGTTCCGTTAACTGGGGCTTCTTTCTGCTCATCATACTGTACAACTTTTGTTTCATGACTTTGTTGAAATAGCTAAAAAAAAACTTCTCGGTCTTCATACAAATAGATCAGCTTATCGACAAATTTTATGTATTTTTGTATGGAGGGTCCAATTTTTTTTAAGCATTGAGTATGAGTTTTTGGGGAAGGTTGTTCAGTATGATGAGTAGATTCCCTAGTTAGGGTCCTTTACCAATTTTGTTATACACTGTAGAGGCAGCTTGAAAGCTTAAAAATGGGTCCGGCACTAATAAAATAAATAAATCTGTTTCTTTATTCTTTGAGTTACATATAAATAAACAACATCAGAACGCTAAATCTAGTATTAAGATTGTGTGCGCCTGATGGGTCACACTACACACACGGGTAGACCTACAACATCCACTATTCCGGACTTGGCCAGCGTATATGGAGTAATTATAGCCTGACCTTCCTGAGTTTGGGAGGAGATCCATGCCCAAGCAGAGGGGTCTTACGGGTTGTTAACGAACCCAACTATAACACATAGCAGAATAACCTCTAAATACTTGCTCTAATTGGTCGGCAAGCTCTACAGGGTCTATATTTTATAATTAATTACCGTATATTTTGTGAGGCAATACATCATAGTGTTCGATGGTAGGGTTGCGACCAAGTGCAGGTAGGTACGGTGAGGTCAGTTCATGAAAAAAAAAAAACCACAAAAGCACTCTGGGAGTGCCGACAGAAGTGAAAACCTGAACAATTAGGCCTGGTACCCAGAGACATTAAAGGTGTCGGCCTTGTACCCAGAGACATTAAGGTGTCGGTACCGCTGTCGGATAAGTAACAGTGTCCCGAGTTCAATGGTTTTTTTCCATCTCAAAAATGATCAACGCACCTAAAGTAGTTTTCACTCCAAAAATCCACGAGTAATTGGTTCGTTACTATATGAGTAACGACAGTGTCGCCAACCTAGGAACTTTTTGTTGGATAATTAATTTATTACAAAAAGTTTTCATTTTTTTATTACTACAAATCTTAATTGTAGTCTGACATGTACGCACTGTGACATTTGTTATATATTTATTATCTAATTATATTTATTTTATGTTAATCTTTCTTTGACGATCATATTATCCTCTGACATTTTATTTTAATATAGTGATAATTATAATGACAATGATTGAAATTGATAATATGAAACAAATGTATCTAATCTAATCTAATGAAACTATGCCAGGTGCGCGGTCTCCAGTCGAGAAATTCACTACCTCAAAGGCTGTCTGTTTTGCCTCGCCCACCTACTTAAGTTTAGCGATTTAAATAAATAAAAAGACGTGTGGCACTCGGGGACTGCCGCGGTAAAGCTATTGCATATCATTTTTATCAACTTATGCAATTATATATATTTTTTATTTTTTATTTATGCAGTATTTACCAGTACCATATAGTCCTTGGGGCGCGGAATGTTTATGTAATAAATTAACACTAAGAAAGTTCATCTTCATCATCATCATCATCCGCCATCATCAATCGCCATCGCCATCATCATCATCATCATCATGATGGATAGATAGATTACACTGTAAGTTTTTTAGAACTTAATTTTTTTTTGGGGTGTCAGGTTTTATTTTCGTTACGAAATTTCTTGATTCGGTCCCCTCAAAGCCCGCAAAAAACCTATACAATAGCTTAATTAAAAAATAGTGCAGTCGGGGGATCCCCGCTCATAAGGAATGACGACGTTTCTAGTATAGCGATACACATGTGTGTCCAATCACGAGAAGTTATCAGACTGCTCATTCGCATTATTTACCTTATATTGCATTTTAAACCTACGTTGAACAAAACGCGTTAAGCGCTTGCAACGTTTTGGTGGCGAGAAAACTATGCTTGGTAAGTGATTTAGCGCTGCATGTTTGACACTATTGATTGGACGATATAAGCACAGAAATATGACCTACGTAATACTGTGACATAAGTAATGGTTTAGCGCTGCAGCGAACTTTAGTTGTAGGTACTCGCCCGCACCGTATTTCGTTACTGACGATCTGACGCGTAACATATTCTACCAATTCACTCTATCTGTCCCGATCCTGTAAACTTCGTTCAAATAATTTTAAACAAAAAAAAACGACTTCAAACAGAAAACTAAGGTTCCCTCGATTTTTCTGGGATGCCATGATCTGATCCTGGTTTCCTTATCATGGTACCACTTCTACTTCTATCTACTTTCCAACAAAAAAAGAATCATTAAAATAGGTTCATAAACGACGAAGTTATCCGCGAAGACACATAATATATATCCCTACTAATATTATAAATGCGAAAGTAACTCTGTCTGTCTGTTACGCTTTCTCGCAAAAACTACTGAACGGATTTGGCTGAAATTTGGTAGGTAGACAGATTAGGACCTGGATTAAGACATAGGTTACTTTTTACCACGCTTGCGAGCCGCTTGCGGCTCGCGCACTGCGCACCCTCGAAAAGTCATAGAAACGTGGTCCACGCGGGTGAAGCAGCGGGAAACAGCTAGTATATATATATATATATATATATATATATATATATATATATATATATATATATATATATATATATATATATATATATATATATATATATATATATATATCTATATATATATATAATCATCATATCAGCTCATATATGTCCCCACCGAGGGGCTCGAGCCTACCCTGAATTAGGGCGATCGGGCCTTAGTCGACCACGCGGGCCCAGTGCGGGTTGGTCGACTACACACACAACCTGCGAGCACAGATTACTTAATAGTTACTTCGTAACAGATACATCACTCCCATACAAAAGCTTAAATACCTACGCTATATTAGCCTACAAAATCTTAATAATAATACCAGCTGTTTGCAGCGAGAAGAAATGTACCATAACTACGCATATAGAGAGTTGAGATTGTTTTGCCCGCCGCGCGACCCACGTGCGAGCGCGTCGTCGAGCGAATGTGCTAGGGTTGTACCTATGATGATTTTGGTAACGAATGTTGTAGAAAATCAATTATTTTATATTTGTCGATCAAAGAAGTTTGAGTTTAATAAAATGATAGATGCATTTTTTCCCTTCCCTGAATTCCCGATTAATAAATTTTAATGTCGAAAATATTCGAAACCTTGTAAATAATTTTAACAAATAATCAAAAGGGAAATATTTCATTTCATTTATTTCAAGAACAAATTACATTGTGTTATAATTTTTTATGTCGAAAATATTCGAAACCTCGTAAATAATTTTAACAAATAATCAAAAGGGAAACAGGAGCAAAGCGGAGAAAAATCAATCAAAGTTGGCTTTTTACTTGAGTTGACGTAGAATTTCATACCTACTATTCATACAAAAGCATTCCCCCAAGAGGGCCTCATTGTGAGCTTGAATTATTGTTATTTTAAGTGAAAGCTAGGTAAAAACGTAACGAAAATAGTTTTTCTGTTACTATCTACAAGTCATAACAAAAAACGGCTTGTGAATGCAAGCTATAGTTTAAGAAGTTACTATTTAGTAATGTGTGCTAAGTTCTTGAGATTTTTTTCGTTTACATTCGTCCTGGTAATAAAAGTCGGCGGCGCACGCGGGGGGGCGGGGCTTGATGGAGTTATTTCGATGACGTAATGGTACTTGACAAGTTAAACCTTGGATTTTGGTTTTAAACGGTTTATTTACAGCTATAGAAGTGCCCCCCAGCTACCGAGTGGCCGGCGCATTAGTACTTATATTCTATGACATACCTACCTAAATCACGACGACGACGCTAGGTACCTACTATGTTCTGACATTAAGTAGGTGACTGTTAATTATATAAAAAAAACGAGCGAGACCTACAGTACTCGCATATGATGTGTAACATGTGACAAAATACTTATGAAATTAATTAATTATCGGGTCGTACATTCACGGGCCGACCCTTCGAATAGTAGTATGTCATCTTTGCCTTTGCCATCACACTAGGCGGCATGGCTATGACAACCTTAGTTTTCGAGAATTAAAAAACGTTCGCATTTCCTGTTACACTCTTCCGTCCCATTTCACGAAATCGCTCGCACAAATTGCAGGAAAGCGAGTGGAAAGATGATACATATAAAATAAATAAAAATTATTATTTTTGAGAAATTTTTGATACCGAAGAAATGAACCGTGTAAATAGCTAGTATTATTCTTTTTTTTTCAATCAAAATTAAAAATATTAATGAAAAAGATTCCTAACCATTAGAATCAATTTCTTCTTTTTTAAATCGTAAGATCATAAAAAAGATCAAATTTAATAAAAGAATTTTGTTTAAGCAGTGACAGATATTAACCTAAAAATTTAAAAAAGCTAAATACTGAAATATTTTATTCGAATAATTATTTATTATCACTTACTTGAGTTTTTTCCAATGATCTGCACTTTATTGACTTCTTATTATTACCAGTAAATGTTTATTTATGTAGTTGAAGTATATAAATTGATTTATATATCAGCGAACTTTATACACCGTACTTAAGTTTAAGTGCACAGCTGATGGCTGACAGTACCGACCTCTCGGAAAATTGGTTGGTACTATCTGACGGTCAACTCTACCACCGCGCGCTCATTCGTCAGATCGAATAGCGCGCGCTTTCGCGACTTCCTGTTACATATTTCCGTCCCATTTCACGAAATCACTCCCACAAATTGCAGGAAAGTGAGAGCATTGGTACTATCTGACGGTCAACTCTACCACTATTCGATCTGACGAATGAGCGCGCGCTTTCGCGACTTCCTGTTACACATTTCCGTCCCCTTCCTGTTACACATTTCCGTCCCATTTCACGAAATCACTCCCACAAATTGCAGGAAAGCGAGAGCAAAGATGTTACACATCAAAAACACATAAATAATACCTGAAATCCTTAATTTACGACGATTAACATAGTAGGTACCTACCCACCATTGTTCTAAGTTTAAGGAATAAATGATTACAATTTGTAAAGGAATGAGAAAAGGGAATTCGAAAAAAACAAAAGTTTTAAAATACTATTAACTTAGGTACCTTTGTTCGTCTCTCGGCAATGAAAAAAATGACAAATTTTCATTTGTCTTTTGACAAATCCCATACACTGCACAATAATTGCGTGGTTTCGGCATTTCGATAGTCAGAGCGGTAAATGTGACGTGCGAGCACTCAGGCGGGCGTGCGTCAACCTACTGTCCGTTGTATCGTCTCCGATACGCTTAGCGGTAGGCATATAACGCGTGGCCTTGAGCAAGTGACGGACGCCTGCTGCGAGTTTCTCCGCAGGCGTGTGCAGGTTTCCTCACGATGTTTTTCCTTCACCGTTAAAGCAATCGCTATATATATGGTCGAATTGAGAAACCTCCTCCTTTTTTTGAAGTCGGTTAAAACTAAAAACTAGTGGCACCCCTACTGTCCCTCAAACCTATACCGCGCCGCGCCCGTCTTTCTTCGCGTGACGTGACCTTTCTTGTAACGATAACGGTGCCGCGTTCAAGGTACCACGAACTGGACACGCCACCACCTACCGCCTTCCACTACCTACCACGTTCTACTTCTAGGTACCATCTACGAGTATCTACCATTATATGGACATTAACCATCTACCATTATATCTTCTAAAATTCAAATTTTAAAATATTTTTTTTAAAGAGATACCGTGTTTACACACACTTTTGAATAGTAAATAAAAGTAATGCATATTAAAAACCGGCCAAGTGCGAGTCAGAACCGCACACAAATGGTTCCGTACCATCACACTAGATGGCGCTAGTTTCTTCATGTTTAAAAAAACATGTTTTTGTATGGAAACCCCCTTTTCTTACTTTTTCTAATTTTTAATATTTGTTGTTATAACGGCAACAGAAATAAATCATCTGTGAAAATTTCAACTGCATAGCTATCACGGTTCATGAAATACAGCCTGGTGGCAGACGGACAGACAGAGAGACGGACGGACAGCGGAGTCTTAGTAATACGGTCCCGTTTTTACCCTTTAGGTACGGAACCCTAAAAACAATGTCATGTTTCAGACGAGACTCCAAGGTTATGGTATTTGCTGGTGGATCACTACATATCCATATTCCCTTGTCATTTACATACTTAATCTATTAATTTATAATATCCTCTAGAGCACATGCATTTTTGACATGTAGAGTCTAGTAGTTTATAGTCTATATAGATCATATCCGCCGAAAGACGTCCACTGCTGGGTACTTATTACGATTAATTTTGTTCCTGGACTTAAATTATCTATTTACCTGTATATAAAGGCTGATATAACATAGTGTGGCTTCTAGCCATGAAACTAAACAACTATTGTCAAATATTCGTAACCCATAGACGATTTACAAAAAAATAAAACCCGACTGCTTGAAAATTTATACTTTGTCTTATAAGACAGCGGTGCCAGGCGTCCAGATAATGCCGGACAGGGTTAGGCTTTTTGGATACGTGTTCGGCCAAATTAGATGATGTCCGGCCTGTCCGGCTTTTGTTAGGATTTTTAGATTCCATGAATTAACCAGTCACCTGGACATTCCGGCGAGCGCGCTATTATGGTGGCGTTTCGTAGTCTGATTAAAACCTGCTCTAAAGAGCAGTAAACATGACTGAATGACTAACTAATGCACTAAATTTAGTCATGTCTAAAACGGGCTTTAATAATTTAGAGACTCCGGCTTTTTAACCTAAAAGTCCGGCTAAATTAGCTGGTCTGTCCGTTTATTCAGTTTTAAAACCTTGCAACCCTGCTCAGGAGATCAATATGAATATAACGACATCTCGCACTCTAAAATCCATCGAGCCGTTTAGGCTACAGGCTCAGCCAAAGAATGTCCAGGTGACTGGTTAAATCATGGAATCGTCATCCCTACTATATAATATATAATATAATTATATAATATATAATATAATAATATAATATAATATAATATAATATAATATATAATATAATATAATCCCTACTAATATTATAAATGTGAAAGTAACTCTGTCTGTCTGTTACGCTTTCCCGCAAAAACTACTGAACGGATTTGGCTGAAATTTGGTAGGTAGACAGATTAGGATCTGGATTCAGACATAGGCTACTTTTTACCACGCTCGCGAGCCGCTTGCGGCTCGCGCACTGCGCACCCTCGAAAAGTCATAGAAACGTCCACGCGGGTGAAACCGCGGGAAACAGCTAGTAATATTATAAATGTGAAAGTAACTCTGTCTGTCTGTTACGCTTTCCCGCAAAAACTACTGAACGGATTTGGCTGAAATTTGGTAGGTAGACAGATTAGGACCTGGATTCAGACATAGGCTACTTTTTACCACGCTCGCGAGCCGCTTGCGGCTCGCGCACTGCGCACCCTCGAAATGTCATAGAAACGTTGTCCACGCGAGTGAAACCGCGGGAAACAGCTAGTAGGTATATATTTGGTAAAACAACATGAATTCATCAAAATTATAATTTTTTTCAACTTTTGTATGAAAAAAAGACACGTGGCACTCGGGGACTGCCGCGGTAAAGCTATAGCATAGCATTTTTTATCAACTTTTAACACTAAGAAAGTTACACCAGTAAAATTGACTAAGTCCTTTTAGTACCGCAAATCGCTAATAGATGGCACTGTAAGTTTTTTTTAGAACGCGGTAACTTTACGTCACGCTCGGCCGAGCTAGTAAAATTGACTGTCCTTTTAGTACCGCAAATCGCTAATAGATAGCACTGTAAGTTTTTTTAGAACGCGGTAGTGTCAGGTTTTTTTTGTTACGGAATTTCTTGATTCGGTCGCCGCGCTCAAAGCCCACGATAAAAGCTATGCAATAGCTTAAAATTTCGAGAAAGATTAGTGCGGGCTGCCGTACAGTTCATATTGTTTTGTTAAGCTAGGAATCATAGTTTTGGAGATATTCAATAATATTTTGTTACCGATCCCTTACTTTTGCTCGTCAGTGTATTATTCCTTATTGCTATATTCTATTACATTGAAGCGGTTGAAGTATGATGACTTTCGGAACAAGTTATTTCATCACTAACCAGGCAGGTACTTGCAACCCTCATTACAACTAGGTCATAAACCTCTATGAGCCTCTCGACGTCTACTTTCGCACTGCTTACGTCACCACGGCTTACCTTATGACGTCATAAGACCTTATTTATAACGCGCTGAATATAATGGCGACTATTTTTAGACTAAGCTGTCACAGCGAAAAAAGTAATTTTAACACGAAAGCAAGAAATTATTTATATTCAGTGGTTTTTCTATTGTAATTTTGTAGGTATGCTTTGTAATATTATCCAAGTATTTGTGATATTATTCCATAAACATGCCTATTATATTTCATTTGTAAGGACTATTAAGTCCTTACATATGAAATTGGCGTTTCATATGGAAGAAGCAAAATGATTTTTTTTATGATATTTAATATTTAATCAATCAAACCATACCATTGTTATCAATGCACTTTCGCCATTTTAAAGGTAGTTCATTGATTCCTTTGCTGTAAAAATTATCCCGTCTTCGCCTTCGAGATTTAATCCTTGACCATGTAGTAGTTGCCCCGCTACGCGCAAACCTAATCGCACAAGCTTCAGAGTTAGAGAAAAGAAAAAGAAATCTTTTTCTCCCTCCTAGTGGTGTGGTGACCCCCACCAAACCAACCTGGCAACACCAGCAAGCCGGCTGCCAACCTCATTCTTGTCCGTGCGCGCGCGGCGTTCGCACAAGTGCAAGTGATAAACATGTCTAAACGTACGCACGACGAATCTTCTAAAAGTGAATCCCGAGAAGAACGATGGATAAGGAAGATGAAAATGTACGAGCAAAAAATAGCGGCAAAAAGACAGCGGCATGCCGAAAGCCCTCAGGTCTTTCCAGTTGATCGAGATGTGCAAATTGAAGGTGGTTATTTTTCATTAAGCTCAGTATTTTCGTTGTATTCTTCGGAAATACTATTTTATTTATCCTATTAATTTATCCGTTGTATTCTTCGGATAATAATTTGCCACAATTTTTTTTACGAAAAGGCACCTGTTGCATTCATCAGGACACTTTATTTTTTCCCTATGCATAATGAGCAGTTTCCTCAATTCGATGATAACTTTTTATCAAGATACCCTCATTATTTTACTTTTTTATTTTGCTTCCAGAAAATCTCGAATGCAATGAGGGTTTATCTGCTAGGCCTCCGGCACCTGCGGATATTGAGGGCATAGCACCCACTGATATCGAAGGCATGGTACATTACGATGCAGAAGGTGCTGCATTCTCATTGCACGACTTCAGATTCGACGAATTTAGTCATATGACTGAGACCACTGCTTGCACGAGCCCAATCTCCAATGTTTACGAAGATATTAACGAAATTGTCACGGCCGATGATTTCGACCCCGATCTTTTACGAGAATTAGGGTGATGTAGAAAAAGACCCTGTCGAATTCAGCGAGAGCTTGCAAGCAGATGTTGCAGCCAGATTTCAAAAAATATAATTAGAAGGTCTTAAGAAAGAGACAAAAGATGAGCTTATGAAAAAATACCCGGTTTCTAAAAATGTCCCTTTAGCAAAGGGCCCGACTCTAAACCCGGAGATTGCAGCCATGTTGGTCGAGACCTGCAAACTGAGGGATAAGCGGTTACTCACCAAGCAAGATCAGCTCGGCAAAGCTCTTTCAGCCTTAGGAAAGGCGTTAACTGGCCTCTTAAAAAAGACTCCAGATATTCCTGATGTTATACGTACTTTAAATGATGCTGGTATACTGCTAGCTGACTGGCACTATACCGAGACTGACACTCGCCTCTCAGTCATTATACCCTTGATAGATAAGTCCTTGGCTGATCCTTTCAAAGACAGGAAAAGAGATACTTTCCTATTCGGAGAGAAGCTAGGTGATTTAGTCAAGGACTCACGAGGCATAAAAAAGACAGGCCAGTTAATTCAACCTTCTACGTCAACTGGCTCCAATTTAAATGGGAAAGGCCCATCGTCCCGAGGAGCGCGTCAGCAACGCGGCGGCCAGACGTATCGTTACCGAGCCGGTGGGTCGAGAGCCACAACAACAGCCCCGGCATACTACCAGTACCCGAGCCGTCGGCGAGCAGCTCCGGCTCCGCCGCCGCCGCCCAACCGCCGGAAGACCGCGCCGCCGCCCGCCTTCTCCGGCGCCGCGCCCCTCGGCCAGTCGTCAGACGTAGCGGCGCAGCCTCAGGTACACGCCGGGCGTTTAAAGTTTTTTCTCAAGGAATGGCAATCTATTACCGATGATGACTTTATTTTAAAAACGGTTTCGGGTTATATGATACCCTTTGCTGTAATGCCTAAACAAAATTCACAGGATTATCCCTTTCGTTCCTTTTCTTCGAGTTAATTACTAGAAGTTAAAAATGAGTTGAATCATTTATTGCAAATAAATGCTATTAGGCGATGTAAGCCAACGGAAGGGCAATTTATTTCTGACATTTTTCTGATTCCTAAAAGTGACGGTGGCAAGCGCTTCATTTTGAATAAAAAAAAACTGAATAAGTTTATTTACAATGAAAATTTTAAAATGGAGGACATAAGGACGGCTATCAAACTTATGTTCAAAGGCTGCCATATGATAACAGTAGACCTTAAAGAAGCCTATTTTTTACTGCCTATTTATGAGGAACACACGAAGTTCTTACGTTTTTATTTGGAAGAAGATTTATATGAATTTGTTGCCCTTCCTTTTGGTCTGTGTTCGGCACCATATATTTAAAAAAAAATTTACAACCTGTTGCTGCCCACTTGCGATCTCAGGGTCTAATGTCTGTCAGGTATTTATGGGGACTAGTTATGGGGAAAGAAGACTCAGGTAGGAAACACTGAACTTTGGGGTAGGGTGAGATCTTAAATCTCTCCGGCGAAGACAGGATAATTAAGATCGAACTTCACTTCAGGTAAGTTCGTTTGATCATTAAATTATTGGTATCAATGCTTTTTCGCCATTTTATAGGTTAACCTTTGAAGGCGGTTTGGACTGACACATCATCATCATCATATCAGCCGAAGTACGTCCACTGCTGGACAATAGGCCTCCCCCAAGGATTTGCACGACGACCGGTTCTGCGCATCTTGGACTGACACATCGGAATTGAAATTTTTTTTCTTGTAAGAAATTGTCCAAATTCGAAAAAAAGTGGTAATCTGTTGGAGCAAGATCCGGAGAGTATGGTGGGTGTCGGAGACATTCCAATCGCAGCTCCACTAATTTAGCGACCGTCTCTTGTGCAGTGTGTGGTCTAGCGTTGTCCTGAAGCAGCAGTGGGCTTGAGTAATTTACCAGTCTTGGTATTTTAATGGCTAGCTTTTCCATCATGGTTTGCAGTTGTTGACAATACAGCTCTGCTGTAATCGTCTGGCCAGGTCTTAGGAAGCTGTATAGTGGAAGACACCAGCACTGGTCCACCAGACACTAACCAGTACCTCTTTCTTAGTCAACTTTCGCTTGGGGCAAGATTTTGCCGGTTCTCCTGGTTTCAACCACTGTGATGAGCATTTTTCATTATCGTATTCGATCCATTTTCATCACAAGCAACGATTCGAATTAAAATCCCCTTGTTATTGTTACGATTGAGTATTGTAACGCAGCACTCGACGCGTGTTTGTTGGTTTGCTTCACTCAGTTCATGCGGTACCCATTTTCCGAGCTTATTCACTTTTCCAATTTGTTTTAAGTGAGTTAAAATTGTTTTATTACTCACACTGAAGCCTGCTGCTAACTCTGACGTGGTCTGCGATGGATCCGCTTCCACGATCACTTTTAATTCTTCATTGTCAACTAGGGTCTCCGGCCGTCCACGGGGTTTGTTCTGCAGGTCAAAATTTCCAGAACGGAAAGGTTAAAACCAAAAACATACCATGTTTTTTTTACAGTACCTTCCCCATACACAGCATTAATCCTTAGAGCTGTTTCAAGTGTGTAAGGACCTAATATTAATTACGTCGACAAAAACGTAAATTAAAACCTTGAAAAAAATTATAAAATTAGGAACTTTTTCCCGTGTTTTGCACGCTTAGTGTATACTACTTTTTTTTTACAAAATTATGAAGAATTAAATCAATGCGTTAAATTGACTATAACTTGAAAACCGTTGATTTCCGACCCCTAGTTATTATGACTTTCTTAGTTGTACATTATGAAGTTAAAAGTATTAGTCTAACTACCAATCACCCTGTATGCTAATATTATAAAAAGGTTAAGTTTGTATGTAGAAGGTTATCTTCGAAACTACTCATCCCATTTAAAAAAAATACTTCATCAATAGTTAGAATGGAAGTTCAGGATGGAAATAGGTTGAAATAATTTTCGAAAAACCTACAAACTTTAAGGTACAAGCTTTTGATATTGCATTGTCACGCGATATACATATGCATGCAGAATTTCAGCTTAATCGGAAATTCCCGGTGGGTCAAATTTAACTTGCAAGATTTCACCCTAAAAAACATACATACATTGCAAGTTAATTAAACGCTTGTAAAAACACCGCTCCTTCTCGATATTCACGGGGGCGAAGCCGCGCGCAGCAGCAAGTTGATAATAAATGGGAGGAAAATCAATGTCTTTGGTATAGTTATTAACTTATGTTTGAGTAATCCAATCTAGTAACGAGTATATTATGTTTACATTAGGTACACAGGTGTACATACGTATGTTTGTTATCTTTTTATCAATGATTTTTGGTTGCTGGTCATAGATAGATACACGTAGATAAATACGTACAGAGTTAGGAAGGTATAGAATGCGTGAAAAAATATTAAGTAAGTAGATAGATCATTAAAATATTTTATTCAGAAAAAATTTTTGTGCAGCGAGTTTGAATGAGTTTGGTCACGCCAAATTTATTCAATCTCGCTGCACAAAAATTTTATCATAACAATAAAGCAAGACGATACGATTTTTATGTAATTTACAAACTTCTTGAAAAATATTTGTTAATTGTTTATCATAGTGGGTAAATGGCAATTTGCGGCAGTAAAGTTCTCAAGTGGGGACCGCGCATCGGAGAACGTAGCGTAGGAATTAACCTGGTGAAGGTAACGTGAAGCCGTTGAATACGGGCAGCGCAAGACTCGTCTTTGTGAAAATGCTTGGTGGAGGCAATGGCCAAAAGCAAAGCTCCGGCTGGCTGATATGATGATGATAGTGGGCAAAGTGACCATAAGTATTACCTACCGACCGAAGACGCGTCGTCTAATACCAGAAAACTGAAACACTAAAAGCATTATTGCATCTGTATTTTATTCTTATTTCGTGCAATAAAGTGTGTTCAATTAATCAATCATTATCAATAGCCAACCCATAAGCTTTATCTGGCGATAGAAAAAATATACATTTATAAATGCAATAAAGAATATTTTTTTGCTAAACAATGCCCGGATTAAAAGTTTCAGAAAAGACCGAGATCGCAGCAAATTAAATTGAAAGAAATACATGTGATTTACTTAGCTAATCATTTAATTGAAAAGAGTGTGTGTTCAAAAATGTGGTTATCAAGGATGTTACTACTCTTAGTTAATAATTTTCCTCTAATTTTGTGCAATAAAGCGTTTTCAGTCAATCAATCAATCAATCATTATCAATGCCTTGTCTACTAGTTTCTCAGGCTTATACGATTGGCTAATTAACTTATCAACCCATAAGCTTTATCTGTTGATAAAAAAATTGATCCAGTCAGAAATGCAATTAAGAATCATTTTATGTTAAACAATGCCCGGATTCAAACGTTTCAGAAAAGACCGAGAGCGTAGTAAATGAAATTGAAAGAAATAAATGTGATTTACTTATTGAAGTGGAAACAGTGTGTGTTCAAAAATGTTGTTACCAAGGACTTTACTACTCTTAGGTAAGAAAGAAATACGCGCATAGCCTTACATATTATTAAACAAAGTCGCGCCTGTCTGTCTGTCTGAACTCGATAAACTCAAAAACTACCTAACGGTTTTTCATACGGTATTCACCAATCGACGGAGTGATTTCATGGGGAAGGTTTAGTCGACGCATTGGGAACTTTGGTCGGCAGAGATCTCGATTTTTCACAGCAATTATAAAACATATGAATGTGATATTTAGATTATTTTCTAACCTGATTCTTAATTTCAATGACTTCATTTTGTCAGTTGCAGAAACACAACTCGTTCACTTTTATGACAGAAAAAAATAATAACAAAGAAACCTCTTTTCCAACAGAGTTTGTATTCTACGCAAACAAGGCCGATTGAAACCTCTTAATTTTCTTAGTCGATTAGTCTAAAAACACACACTTCAATATGCCAGTTGGATTTTTCAAAATTCTTTATATTTGTTATATGTATATGTTTTTATATATTAATCTTTTTTGTCTATTATAAATATTTGTTATCTTTTTTGTTTTTTCACATCGTGACTCTTTCATGACATTCCTCCGGATCATCCTGTTCAACCATAGCAAGGTATATACATATATTAGTACTAACATTTTTACAAATGTCATTTCTCGCCCGTTGTTTGAAGTGTCCGGTGTGTGACCGTACTGTCAGTTTTCTTATATTTTACGTTTTTTTTTCCATGTATAATTCAGTTTTGATGGATTTTGCACATTTATTTTACATGTCTTGGGTATAAAAGAAATAAAATACAATATGTTATATTTACCGCCGTTTCGCCCGCGCTGCAGATTTCTAAGGATTTCTCCGATTGTATTTGTATTTCTCAGTATCATCATCATATCAGCCAAAAATCGTCCACTGCTGGACAAAGGCCTCCCCAAAGGATTTCCACGACGACCGGTCCTAATAGGCTAAATTACCATCCCCACCTGATAAATTTCCTTTCCAAAAAAAATTCCATTAAATTTGCGGATGGTGGTTCATCGAGTGCCGAGTCATTCCTTTCCCTCTATAGAGGGATATGGAAGGGAGCGATGGTTGACTCCTCGTAATCGGGTTTGGGGTGCTGTCCGTGTTAACTGACCTACTATTGTCAAAGGCACTAATATCTCAAAAAAAAAAATTATAATTTTATCTTTTTGTGTCTTATTGCGTTAATGTTTTCATGATTTTTTTCTTTTTTAACATTTATTTTATTTTGACATGATTGTGTTTATTTTTAATATTTTTCACAAATGACATTACAGTATATGTAATTATTGTTTTATGACCATCAGAATAAGTGTAATGCATCTCTTTTGAATAAACATTTGGAATTTGAAATTCAAGTTCTAACGATATTTATTTAACACGTGTTAGATTAACATAAATAAAATAGAAGAAAAGTCTTGTATTTTATTTATGTTAATCTAATACGATAGATGAGCCCGCTCGACCACCGGAATGAGCGGGCTCGACCAGCTTGAGCGTTGTCAATTACGAGGTCCAAAAGACGGATACAACTCGACCAAGCCACACCCCGGACACTGCATAAAAATGTTCGTGAAATGACATTTCTAAAAACAAATGACGGAGCAAACACAATCACGGCGAAATCCTATACGTTCGACAACCAAACTGTAACCAATCTGTATCAACCTGGGTGACGAAGGGGTGAGGTCGCAATCTAGAGAACGGCAGGGAATGTCCATACTGTATGTCAAGGAGTATAGAAATCACCTGTATGTCAGTACTAATATATATAGGGTGACCTTAAATTAGTTCTTGATAGCAAAGGATATGAATGTACTCGTGATTACAAACAACTTTCCCAAAGAAACTATATGTCGAATCAGAAAAAAATTTTAAGTCCTCGGTACATAACAAGTTATCAAATCGACAAAAATGTATGAAGGACCAAATTTTTTTTTCATATTTGACATATAGTTTCTTAGGGAAAGTTGTTTGTAATCACGAGTACATTCATATCCTTTGCTATCAAGAACTAATTAAAAGTCATCCTATATACTTTTACCAAGCTAAGTTTGCACCTCGCGTCGATTACGTCACACTGACGCTTAAGTACGGTCTGCAAAAAGGGATTCGCTGTAATATAGAAGTCATTGGATTCGCTATAACTTTAAAAAAGTAAACAAGTGTTTCTTAGATTTTACTCTGCATTTATTGTTTTTACTCGTAACATTATATCATACATAGGTACATGGAATGCGCCGCATTCCAGCGAGGTGCAAAATTAGCTTCGTGGAGTTGTAGGTAGGTACAGTGGCCAGCACGTGGCGATGGACAGTATACACACATATAACTACGACCGATTTTTAACAGTTGAACACTCGCACACATCGGTGATTGGTTGAATTTGTCATCTTTACGAAAATATACCAATCGACATTCTTTTCTAAATAAGCGTCTATTTAAGACCAATAACGAATTCACACAAACTTATGACCACAGATCTGTGCTTTTGAAAAATCATAAGCCACGCCCCTTACAAAGCATCCGCCACAGATCTAATGAACCAACAAGGAGTTTATAGGTAAAACTGGAGGCCACACTCTAAATACCTAATTGAAGCAAAGAAATATGCCCTTGAAATGTCTCTTTACCGCTCCGTCTCTTTTCAATAAGCGGGTGTGAGCAAGAGCTTCACCTATACACGTCTTGTTCATACCTAAGAGACGGAGCGGTAACGAGAAACTTCAAGGCCATATTTCTTTACTTCAAGTAGGTATTTAGAGTGTGGCCTCCAGATTTACCTATAAACTCCTTGTGAACCAAGCATCTGCGCAGTGACACGAGCTAGCAGGCAGTATATTAAAGTCACTCACTCATCCGTCTCCGTCCCGTCCCGTCCAAAGGGAATATAAGTCACCAATACTTACTACGTTTGTCAGTCCAAGTCCAGTCGCATAGATATTAGATAGCATTTATTGTGAATTTGTGAGCGTACACCGCCTCATTCTTTACTGCTTTTTTTTATTCACAATTGGTAAGCCCTTCGCATCATCTCATCTGATGGTGAGTGACGATGATGCCGAAGATAGAAGCGGGCTTACCTAGATTCCCCAATACAATGGAGAACGGGCTATCTTATCTTCAAGCCGGAACACATCAATGTTGTTAACACTGATGTTTTTTGGCAAGACTTAGATGAGATGGTGGTAGCTAGCCAGGCGGGCTTAGAAAATGCCCTACCACCAACCAAACCGAGTCTTACAAGTTGACCCCACCGGGAATCGAACCCGCGACCTCCTGGTGTGAAGCGAATGGACTACCTACCCATTACGCCACGGAGGCGGTTAAAGAATTTTAGATTCGGTTCAATAATTCTAAAGTTTAACCCCCTACAACCAAACAAATAAACAAACCTTACCACTACCTATAATATTTTATTCTTAAAAGTCTGGTCTTTTTCACAAATAAATCGGAATTTCCATCAATAAGTATGTAATGTAAAATCTTCGGACGAACGCGATCTCCCCCGACCCCGCCTACCCGCACCGGCCAGCGGTAAGCGACAGCGCAGACTAAAAACAATGCGAAGAGAACAATTACTATCTCTTTTTCGCATTCGCTCTGTTCAACTTCTAACATTTTCAAGGCCATTATGTCCAACTGCATGTGCTGTTCACTGTACTAAAAGTATTGTACAGTCACGGTGTGCATTTCCCGCGAAGCCTTCAGCGTCTGGCGTAGACGATACACAAATCAACAATAAACATCTTGCTTAGAAGCCAAAAATAAAGGTTATATCAATTAAATTCATATATTTTATTTCAGTTAAATGATTCCATAGTATGCAAAATATAAAATAATTAACGTTCATTTTATCTTAAAAATATACTAAAAAATACACTAAGAAAAAACAAAAAAAAAACAATGTCAAATTACACGTCATGTCAAAAATATAAAATAATCACAAGTTACTATAGTAATCTGACTCGTTGGCTCAGTGGTCCTGCTCTTGACTGCTGATCCGAGAGTTGTGGGTTCGATCCCCACCCAGGGCAAGCATTTGTGTGATGAACAGATTTGTTTGCTCTGTGTCTGGTTGTTAAATATCTATATATGTATGTATTTAAACGTATATAAGTATTTATATCAGTCTCTGGTTCCCATAACAAAGGGCAATCCTACTTTGTGGCCAGATGACCATGTGTGATTTGTTCCAAATATAATATTATATTTATAATATTTCCGTCCAATGACTGGCAATAGGGCACTCATGCTTACCGCTGATATCGGACTTGATGTAAAATTTACAATTATGGAATTTCGGTTTGTATAGGAGATACTTTATTCAGATTTTTCCTAGAATAAGATAAGATAAGATAAATACTCTTTATTGTACACAAAAATTAAAAATAAATAAATAAATAAACACAATGTAAAAAAACAAATTGTAATTAACTACCAAGTGTAATAAACCTTGTTAAATTCTAATTAATCGCAAAAAAGTTTTATTAAAATCGTTACAGCTATTTTTGAGAAAAAGAAACAAACAATCTAAGTACCGAATTCAGATTTTTTCTAACGTAACAAACTACCGCGTGTAGCTTTACAAAGTTACACAGGGTGTAACAAAATTGGTGTAGGTCCACAACTCATAGTCAATAAAAAAAAATTGAACCTCCATACAAAAATACACAAAATTGGTTGATCAGCTGATCGATATCTATAAAGTTATTTATTGCGATTTCAGCAAATCATAGAACAAACATTGTTAAGTATGATGAGTAGAAGCCCCAGTTAACTAGACCTAATCGAGTTTTGTTACACCCTGTACATAGTAAGTACCTACTGAGTTTCATCAAAATCGTTTAAGCCATTTTTCAGTAAAAAATAAAAGTTCTTTTTACTATAGTAAAAACCATAAAAATCAAATTAAGAAAAACTTTGAAAAAAACCTGGCCAAGTGCGACTCAAGGTCACACAAACAAGGTTCCGCATCAAAACTTAACTACCAATAGAACAAGACCTTTCAGTACATACTTTGCTCTAGGTAAATAGGGGTCTACTTATTCTGGAATTTAGAAATATAATTTTTTTTAAATTCACAATTGGTAAACCCTTGACAACATCTCACCTGGTGGTAAGTGATATAAGTGTATTTCCTGTGGATACGGAAGGACTTTACATTTTCTAATAGATTTTCCTGTAATCTGTGTATACAACATCATATACTTTGATTATTTCAGTTTTAAGGCCCAGTTATTTCGGAGGCTGGGGGAGGGGGAAATGGTCAGTTTTCACATATTTCCATAAATAACTTCAAAACTGTTTATCTTACAATTATAAAAAAAATTAATTGTAATTTAAATAACAAGCTCTTTCATTTCATTTCATTTCAAACAATATATTTTGAAAAGATTTTAATAGAAATTTTCTAATTTAAGTACCCCCAAAAGTGGCTTCCATGTTTAAAATCCATTTATTTACGTTACACGTTACATGTCCATCTTTGGGTCAGCGACTTACATAGATTTTTT
Organism: Coleophora flavipennella; assembly: GCA_947284805.1. Classification (NCBI taxonomy): domain Eukaryota; kingdom Metazoa; phylum Arthropoda; class Insecta; order Lepidoptera; family Coleophoridae; genus Coleophora; species Coleophora flavipennella. Next base: position 4,798,744 of record OX369278.1, read on the forward strand.
ATTTTAAGTTCTTTTAACTCATCACACAAATATCGCAAGTTTGTGAGTGTGTATGTTTGTTACTTCTTCACGCAAAAACTACTAAACGGATCTGGCTGAAAGTTGGTGGGTAGACAGATTAGGACCTGGATTAACACATAGGCTACTTTTTTTCACTGCACTGCGCACTCTTGAAAAGTCATAGAAACGTTGTCCACGCGGGTGAAGCCGCGGGAAACAGCTAGTTAAGACATAATCCACGTCAGTCTCAAGTTTAAAAATAATAATAGAACATGATAGTACATTCCCAACAGGTTGCTTCTACCTCACCAAACCAGTCTCATCTCTCTGGACGTGCTCTTCCAATGAGGAGTGCTCTGCTCTCTCTGGCAGCGTTTGCAGTGATGGCGGCTGTGTGTGCGCAGCAGGGCAGCAGCAGACTCTGGGCGGCACGTTGTGTGCTGACAGTAAGTTACCCCATCGAGTCACCACCGAGGGGCTCGAGCCTACCCTGAATTAGGGCGATCGGCCCTTAGTCGACTACGCGACTTCACACACAACCTTCGAGATTCTTCGCAGGTGTGTGTGCAGGTTCCCTCACGATGTTTTCCTTCACCGTATAAGAGCGTCGGATAAACGTGCATATGAAATCGAAATTCGAAAACACATTGGTACGTGGCAGGATCGAACCACGACCTCCCGGACAAGAGGTATCGGCCCTTGCCATTACGCCACCGACACGTTACCAACACCTTGACAACAAGTTACCCCACTCTTTTCTATTTCACTTTTAACCACCGACGGAAAAAAAGAGGTATCATACGCTTGAAAACTATATTTTTGATATTTATTGGAGCTTATATCTGGGTTTCCGTACATGTCATCGCAGCTCCTAAACGGATGGACCGATCCCAATGCGGTTTTTTAGGGTTCAGTACCCAAAGGGTAAAAACGGAACCCTATTACTAAGACTTCGCTGTCCGTCTGTCTGTCCGTCTGTCACCAGGCTGTATTTCATGAACCGTGATAGCTAGACGTTTGAAATTTTCACAGATAATGTATTTCTGTTGCCGCTATAACAATAAATATTATAAATTAAAAAAGTGATAAATAAGGGTGGTCTCCTTACAAAAAAAACTGGATTTTTTTTAAACATAACAAAACTAGCGCCATCTAGTATGATGGTGCGGAACCCTTTGTGTGCGGTTTTGACTCGCACTTGGCCGGTTTTTTATTATTTTAAAGCTAGATAAACCAAAACGGGTCTTAGCCATATTTGTTTTGACAGATAAGAACAATTTGTAGTTCTTAGTACATCGCCCGCATGAACCGCAAAATATAGAAAGGTGATGGAGTTTTAACTAAAACCACACCCGGACACTGCATACCTACAAACGGTCGTGAAATGACATTTCTAAAAACAAATGACAGAGCAAACAAAATCACGGCGAAATCCTATACGTTCGAGAACCAAATTATAACCACACTATAACCAATCTGTATCGTTCTGGGTGACGAGGGGGGTGAGGTCGGACTCTAGAGAGCGGCAGGCAGTGTCCATAATGTATGTTAGTACTAATCCTACTAATATTATAAACGCGAAAGTTTGTATGTATGGATGGATGTTTGTTACCTTTCACGCTTCAACCACTAGGCGGATCGGGATGAAACTTGGCACACAATAGGTGAGGTCCTGGATAAACATATAGTCTACTTTTAATCCAGATTTCTTAAGTAGTTCCCGTGGGATAGCTGTTAACTCTCTCTTTTTTGGTAATTTCTGTCACTTCGCAATGAAGCGAAAGATTTACGTGCTAATAATAATACTGATTATCGAATTGACTACTAATTAGCATAACCCGACATAGTTACCAAGGGATCTAGAGTTGATACAGTTCCCACGCTCGATAGCACGACAGACATAAAAACTATGTTCACGCAAAACTAACTAACTACTAAACATATCTGGCTGAAATTTGGTAGGTAGACAGCTTAGGACCTGGATTAACATATAGGCTCCTTTTTTCCACGCTCGCGAGCCGCTTGCGCCTCGCGCACTGCGCACCCTCGGAGACAGTCATAAAACTATGTTCAAGCGAGCGAAGCCGCTGGCAAAATCTAGTATATTATACACTTTGCGAAAACAATGTTCTCGTAAAACCTCCGTAGATTTTAGGTGCAATAAAAATTCAAAAGAGTAAAAGTCAGGGCTAGCTACTACTGCTAGGTTTTTTTGTGAATTTGATAATTTTGGAGGTCACTTGCGCGGTCTATGACATATCCTCGGCGAAACACAGGGTGGATCTAAACGTTTTTTCAAGTTTACTCATTTAAAATTGATTCATATACAGCCCGATATTAAAAATACACGAGGAGCGCAATCGAGAAGGGTAGAAGCTAATGCGAGGCCGAAGGGCGAGCTCAGCGATGGGCGAACCCCGGAGCATACCATGCAAGGCCGGAGGCCGAAAAAAAAGTTTCATGAGTAAACGCCTGTAGCTGCCACACTTTTTAACATCACTCCATATCTCTCATATCAGCCGAAAAACTTCCACTGCTGGACAAAGACCTTCCCCAAGGATTTCCACGACGAACGGTCCTGCACTGCCCGCATCCATCGGCTTCCCGCGATCTTCACTAGGTCGTCGGTCCACAAATAACAACAATCTCTCAGCACAAATATGAAAATACTTTATTTTTAAAACTGCTCGGTACTTAAATGTTTTACCTACAAATTTATGAAGAGTAAAAAACATTATCTTTAATATTTCCAGAGTATTAACGCTTTTTGCAAATCTATATATTTTGGAACATCTATCCCACATATGGGATAGTTGCCTAATCCATTTAAATTAAGTTTAGGATAGATGTAGCGCCGAGAAACAGGACATCTATCCCGCAAAAACTTTGATCGCATTTTGCCTTTCCATGCAATCGCACAAAGACACGAGACATGGTCAACTTACAATAAGTGGTAATTGGAGAATCTTTCGATAGATTAGTAAAATAGCATGCGATTCATCCGCGAAACTAGAGTAATTACTATCGGGGCAATGATACCCCTGGGGCAACTATCCTGGTTTTACCCCAAACTACGTCATGCGTTACCGTAACTTTTAGTGTAAATATGTTTTTTCAGTCACGGAGACAGTTAAGGAAACATGGCCATGCCGTCTAATGCGAGGCCGAAGGGCGAGCTCAGCGAAGGGCGAACCCCGGAGCATACCATGCGAGGCCGGAGGCCGAAAAAAATAGTTTCATGAGTAAACGCCTGTCGCGTGTGGGAGCTGACATATCGCTGAATTGATCTAAAATAGGCGGTATAATTATTTTTATTCTATCTGCTAAGTGCAACACCAGGCAAACACCGTCTATCCCTTGGATAGAGCACGGTTAATTGTGCCACACGAAAAGAAAGAAGTTTACCCGTACGATGCCCTCAAAAGTACATTTTGGAATGCCCGCCGGGATGTCGACGAAGATGTTCATCGAATTCACGTCAAAATGATTGAATTACTTAAATGGACAATGTGATAACGCGTCTTTCGGGTGCAAAAGCGAGCCAATAGAGCTTTTGTCTAAGTGCGGCGGGACGTATCAGCGAGACCGTACTTCAAGTCGCTTGATATACGCTGCCGTCTCTCGTTATTGTTGTTATTATTGTTAGGGGCGGGCTGGTTTCCGTAGCCCTGGCGACCACTGCGCCCATTTTGCGTTTTTGGCCGACAACACTGCCAGTCCAGCTCCTCCAAGAAGCACAGTAGCCCCCGTAGGTTGCCGACGACTTCCTGAAGCGACCTCGGCTCACGACCCTGTACTGTGCTAGCTCCTTGCAATCCAATAGGATGTGGGCAGCAGTCTCCTCAGCCTCCAAGCACGCTCTGCATAGTGGGCTGTCGGTGGTACCTAGAGCGAATAGGTGTTTATTGAAATGGCCATGTCCAGTAATAGCGGCAGTAGTAGCCGTCTCTCGTCATAATGCAGGTTGCAGCGCAAAAATCTATCCATTTATAGAACTCATAGGGATGTGCATGGCCGCGAAACCCGCAATGCAGACAAACTAAAATAATTCCTCTGCCCCATTCACATTTACTGAACACACATCGCGGGCTCGGGAATGTATCAAGACACACGGCAGTGTGCCAGCCAAGTTTAAAAAAGAAGCCAAGTTCGAAAAGGATAATTTTAAACAAAAAAAAACAGACTTCAAACGCACTAGTCGCCACTACGATTATTGAAGGTTCCCCTCGATTTCTCTGGGATGCCATCATCAGATCCTGGTTTCCTTATCACGGTACCACCCTTGGGATATCTTCTTTCCAACAAAAAAACAATCATCAAAATCGGTTCATAAACGACGAAGTTATGCGCGGACACACATAAAAAAAAATATATACGGTCAAATTGAGAAACCTCCTCGTTTTTTTGAAGTCGGTTAAAAAGGCGCCACCAGTTGTGCGTAATATTACAAGAACCATTTAGAGCCACATTTGACATACTCGTAACTTAAAATCTGTTTGACGTACACACTTGCGATTTTGTGTGTCTAGAAGACCCCCTTGATCACCTAGAATCCCAATCTTATAAATTTTGATTTCACCATTTCTGAGATATTGACGTCCGTAAATCAAAGCTAGGATATTGAGCTGACATAAGTGATTCTTTTCCTGTTCTATTCTATTTCACACTTCATTATGTATTCCAGTCCAGTAGGCCAGTGGCTCTAACTAGTTCCGTTCTAGGTTGGTGAGCGTATGTAGTGGATTTAAGAGATGTTCAATAGGGATGACGACAGGGAACGGTCTATTCGAGTGGTCGTTGATGGCAGTTCCTCAGACCTATTGGCGATTGATGCCGGGTTACCTCAGGGATCTGTTCTTTCCGCAACACTATTTCTGCTTCACATAAACGATCTGCTGAAACCCGGTATAATTGGTTACGCAGACGATAGCACGGTTGTAGAAAGATACCTGTCCAGTGCACGAGCTAACAGCGCTGATACGCTGTTTCTGAGAGAGGCCATGATAGAGCGCATTAACCTATCACTTCAGGCAGTGTCTGAATGGGGTGATTCCAACCTCGTAAGGTTTAATGCCTCTAAAACACAGGCGTGTCTTTTTTCCGCCAAAAGGAGTCCATTCGCCTTGACTCCAACTCTCCGGAATGAACCGATTCAGATATCTGACCACCTGGAACTCCTCGGCGTGGATTTAACACCCAATCTTAACTTCGGTCGTTACATTGAGTCCAAGGCAAAAGTTGCTGCAATGAAGCTGGGCATTCTCTCTAAGGTGAGACGGTACTTCACACCTGGACAGCTGCTTACCTTGTATCAAGCACAGGTCCGCTCATGTATGGAGTACTGTTCACACTTATGGGATGGATCAGCCCGCTATCAGCTGGATACCTTGGAAGCCATCGACCGACGCGCACGGAGACTCATTGGTGACGACGAGCTAGTCAATGACAAGCTCCAAAGCCTTGAGCATCGCCGCAAAGTCGCCTGTCTATCGGTATTCTATCGAATTCATTTCGGAGAGTGCGCGCAAGAACTTCACGACCTCATTCCCCCTGCTCCATTCCACCGTCGGTCAACGAGACGCAGGGAGGGGTTACACCCCTTTGTTGTTGATGTTCCACCTTTTCGCACGAATCGTTACGATTCTTCATTTATTATGCGTACAGCGCAGGAGTGGAATTCCTTGCCTGCGTCAGTGTTTCCCGATTCCTATAATTTGGGGATCTTCAAGGCAAGAGTGAATAGGCATTATTTGAGTTTGCGTGTACCATCCTCGACTGCATCATCACTTACCATCAGGTGAGTTGCAGTCAAACGCACTCAAATTTTTAATAAAAAAAAAAGCAACAGAAATAAATTATGAACTCTTGATCACTAACTTGACCTCCTACTTAATCCATCAAGTATTCGATTTTTAATTCACCAAAATCACAAAATAAGTACATAAATGACGCTGCTAAACTAATACGTCACGCCTAGGTATTTTAAACATTTTTAGAACGAAATGTCGTTTTTGACAGATGACAACTTTTTTTTATAGTTACTTTTAACTCAGAATTCGTCATCCCTATTGTATACAGGGTGTAACAAAATTAGTGTAGCTCCCATTAACTGGGGCTTCTGCTCATTATACTGAAAAACTTGAAAGAAACTGCTGAAATTGCAAAAAAAATAACTTCATACAAATTGAGCAGCTGGTCGACCAATTTTGTGCATTTTTGTATGGAGGGTCCAATTTTTTTTTGAGAATTGTTTTATGGCCTATTCTCAGAATACAGAAAAAACCAGAATGCGCGTTAAGTCAGAATAGTATGACGCGCGCTGAAGCCAAAAACTCCACGAATACCCTCCTTCCCTTGGCTGTAATGTTGCTATATTAGGTCGGATTTTAATACTTTTTGAATTAGGTAAGTTATGAAGAACCACTGCTTGTTTTCTCACAAAAATAAATCACCTGCATGCAGGATTTAGAAGGAACAAAACGTCAAAACTACACCGATTTAGAGTAGTTTCATACAAGCACAATTTGTCTCACTTTTATCGCCGTACGCGTGTTATGGTTTTTTCTGTATTCTGAGGGCATATTCTAGTTTAGCAGATTTGGTACACTATGAAAGGGATTTTTAGGGTTTTGTACCCAAAGGGCAAAAACAGGACCTTATTACTAAGACTCCGCTGTCCGAAACCAAAAATTGAACACCTTAAAATACCTAAAATCACACCTTAAATAAAACACCTAAAATAACCCGTCCCTCGTCTCGTCATCCCCGGTGCAAAGGTTGCCCATAACACTAGCTGCATTTCCGCGCTGAATTGCTATGGACAGGAGTGGGAGTTAAAGTCCCTCTGAACTAGGCGAACGTACCCACACACCCAGCTCCCCGCTGTCTCCACCGATTTTTTTATTTTATTCACGTTCGGTAAGCCCTTGGCATCATCTCACCTGATGGTATGTGATGATGATGCCGAAGATGGAAGCGGGCTTACCAAGATTCCCCAACGCAATGGAGAACTGGCTATCTTATCTTCATGCCGGAACACATCAATGTTGTTAACACTGATGATTGGTGGCAAGACTTTAGATAAGATGGTGGTAGTTAGCCAGGCGAGCTTAGAAAATGCCCTACCACCAACCAAACCGAGTCTTTCAAGTTGACCCCACCGGGAATCGAACCCGCGACCTCCTGGTGTGAAGCGAATGGACTAGCCATTACACCACGGAGGTGGTTAAATCCAACGGAGTGGAAAATGGAGTAAATAAGTATTTCTCACGGAGTGTGCTATACTTTTCCTCCGTTTAGGCTACAATACCCAGTTTACAGCGGGACGCTTGCAGCTGAGCCGGACAACTCTGTGGTCGCTGTAGCCGAAAACGGCCAGGACCATCATCATCATCATCACCTAATTTATATTTTTATATTCCTTTCAGTTGCCCCATATCACACGTCAAGTTGCGTGGAAGACTTCCAGTGTTCCAGGCTGCTCACTACTTACGAGTGCAGAAAAGACAACGAAACGGACACAAGTACAATCTGCTTATTTTTGTACCGTTTTACCAGCTTTATATTAAACTAGCTTTTGCCCGCTGCTTCGCCCACGTGGACGTAGTTTTTATGACTGTCTTTGAGGGTGAGTAGTGCGCGAGCCGCAATGAAAATGAGTTTTTTTGCAGAACCCTAGATCGGGCTATTGTGATTAGCGGTCTATGTCACTTCTTAACCATCTCTGTGCAAAAAATCATAACAATCCATTGTTCCGTTGGGATGTTAAATAAATAAGCCAAAAAAGAGTTTTTTTTCAGTTCCCTCAGGAAATACATAGGACTATGCTATTTTCACGGGCGGGATAAAAAGTAGCCTTTGTCCTTTCCACTGACACAGGCTACCTGCATGCCAAATTTCTTCAAGATTGGTCAAGGTAATGAAGCGTGGAAACGTAATAAACAAACAAACACATTTTCAAATTTATAATTTTAAGTAGGGTGCTAGCTAGTTTGTTTGTAAAAAAATCTTAGAACATCTTAGAACATTAGAAGTTATAGAATCTTATAACTTATTATTTATACACCCCCCAAATTTGGGTATCAAATGAAGGGTTTGCTGAGAAAAACACAAAATAATTAAAATTAATTTCAAGCTAAAGCTTGTACCTAAAAAAAAATTAAAAATTAAAACATGACTCTCAAAATTATCTCAGTCAGCAGATCAAGACAAGGACACCTGTGAAGTTAAGCTTCACAACGTTTGTGAATTTCTCCAAAACATTTTTAGTACCTATGCCTAATATACACCTATGAAGTTACTTCCCGGAGGTACCTTACAGCGGGTACCTCTAAGAAATAAGATGTTAGTAACACGTGCTCAACCTTCACGCGGATGAAGCCGCGGGCATAAGCTAGTACCTACATAAATAGATAATAATATACGCAAACTTACATACCTACAAAAAATATACATACTTATACCCCAAAAACCTTACTCCTACTTGTTGTTTAGGGTTCCGTAGTACAACAAGGAACCCTTATAGTTTCGTCATGTCTGTCTGTCCATCTGTCTGTCTTTTCGTCTGTCTGTCCGCGGCCTAGCTCCTAGACTATTAGTAGTTAAGAGCTGAAATTTGGCAAAGATATATATAATAATAACGCGGAGAGAACTGTAAAAAAAATTTTGGAAAACAACTTTTTAAGGGTACAAGTAAAGTGGGGATGATTTTTTTTCTCGTCAAAACCAGTCATGTGGGATACCCCACCCCTTGGTTAGAGCTTAAAAAATAGTTGTGAGTCTTCTAAGACCATTTCATAATTTTGGGTTCCGTTTTCGAAAAAATAGGCTTGAAAGTGCTAAATTTTGTTGGAGTCGAGTGTCCCCAGCCCCTTACAACTAAACCGCTGTATTTGAATTAAAAAGGGAAACTATCACGGCGAAGTAGGCTTTCCTAGTTTAGGAGTAATAGTTGGCCAACTTGTAAATAGTTCATAAATTTTCCATACAAAATGTTCTATTACCAACTGCAAATATAATTTTGTTTTTTAAAATAATCATTTATTTTTTGAAAAGACTACGGAACCCTACATTGCGCGATTCCGACTCACACTTGGCCGGTTTTTTTTTATTCAAAGATTTTATTTAACTTGCAGTGTTTGTATGTATGTTTGTTTAGTTCAAATCTTGCGACAGATTTTAAAGCGAGGATTGAAACCGTATTCCCGGCGACAATAGATTCTTTTAGTATTTTCAAGTTGATCGACTGACTCGCTGGCTCAGTGGTTAGTGCCTTTGACTACTGATCCGAGGGTTGTGGGTTCGATCCCCACCCAGGGCAAGCATTTGTGTGATGAGCAGATTTGTTTGCTCTGTGTCTGGGTGTTAAATATATCTATATATGTATGTATTTAAACGTATATAAGTATGTATATCAGTCTCTGGTAACCCATAACACAGGGAATCCTACTTTGGGGCCAGATGACCATGTGTAATTTGTCCCAGAATATTTATTTTATATATTTATTTATCTGATGATGAAATTTGAAGGTGGAATCATGGTCCCAGAATCGTCTTTGATTTCAATAGAGTCGTAGATACCCTATTTTGAATTTGGAACCGTGTATTTATATACATTTGAGCATTCGGCTTTTGAGTATAAAAACTTTTTTCAATTATAAGCTTGTACAGAGGCCAGCACACCAAACTATACACTCGTAGTGCGATTCTGATCCATCAGCATTCGGCATAAGAACGATACAAAGTCCAAAGTGTGTAGCTTGATGTGCTGGCCTGTGTACATAAAAGCTTTTACGTTTTTCGAAAATTACTAATTTTAACAAGTAGAAATTTATTGGTAAGATCCTCGAGCATTTCAAAGTATTGACACAGATCTATCCTTGTCTTATCAAGGAGCTTTAGCAAACGTTAGACAGACGCAGCGATAGTTTTCGCTCCATACTCAGGTATGAAGTGAGTCGCTTCCCGCGTAAAGGGACCCGTGCAGATTCAGGCGTTTGACGTAAGCGTTAAATTCCCGCCCGGCTAGGTACTGGTAGAAGACATATCCGCATATCTGCTAAAATGGCCGCGCCAGGGGAGTGGTTAAGACTTGTATAAACAGACTTTCGGACTTTGGCTGCCATAAAACACGGAGCTCTAACATCACTTTTACATCCTTGTTTAATCTATAACTTCGTCCCTCTCATTTCTACACAAAATCCGGATTTCTATAACGCCTTTACGTTTATTACTCGACTGGCCAAAAAGGAGGGTAATGTTTGTCAAATGTATGTATGTATGTTTCTTTGCCTAAACGGCTTAATGGGTTCTGAAGTGCGAGGTGTCATTAGATTCGTCTTGATCCCATGAGTGACTACCTTAACTATAATATTATAAATGTGAAAATGTGTTTGTTTGTCACCTTTTCACGCTTCAACGCCTTGACCAATCTTAATGAAATTTTGGCATACAGGTAGTCGGTATCACGAAGAAGGACATAGGCTACTTTTTATACCGTGAAAATAGCATAGCCCGATGCAGTTCCTGAGGGAACTGGAATTATACTCTTTTTTGGTTAATTTCTTTAACATCACAACGGAACAATGGATTGTTGTTATTTTTTGCACAGAGATGGTTGAGAGGGTGGGAAATTACATAGTTTACTAATAAGCATATCCTGACATAGTTCCCGAGGGATCCGGAGAAAATTCATATCCACCGCGCACCGCGCACCCTCTAAGACAGTCATAAAAACTATGTCCACGCGGGCGAAGCCGTGGGCAAAAGCTAGTAGGATATATTTTTATCCGACTGTTAAAAAAGGAGGGGTAATGTGTTTATGCTGTTGGATTTTTAATTTAACATTAAATTGGTTAATTTAGGTTATTTTTACACATTTATCTTTTACTAGCCGGTTCCTGTCGATGCCAATCCAACCATCACTACTTCCTCGGTCGTTGCTGGCCATCCATCCCATTCGGGAGTCCGTGCACCACAGATGAGGAGTGTCTTGGCGTACTGAGGGATCCGTATAGCATGGTTTGCAATGGGACCTGCAGCTGTGCGCAAGGATACTTTGAGAGGCAGAGGGGGGAGTGTCGGAAGATTGGGTTTGGTAAGTCTCTCTTTGTCTAGTTACTCATATCGTGCTGTAGCTCTGTAAACCGTGGTACTCCAACTCACAGTGTAGCTACCTCGTGTTTTAAGCATTGCCCACAGATCATAAAAATCCATGGACGACGTCTAGGTCACTTAACCGTCTCAGAATACAAGTGGGTTGCTGCAAGAAAAACCTGTTAAAGTGAAGTAGGCAGACCAACCAACAGACGCAGTGCAGCTGCGGGACTGTATAGACTACGGTGCACCTTCTCACATGCCTAGAGTATCCCTACTCCTGTAGCCAGCAGGACCTTGGCGACGAAACGGAAAGGATCATTAGAGCAGCCACATTCGCAGAACCCATTGACCCGAAATTAAGAAGACCAGCGATCACGTGTTGATTGGCATACCGACCTACGAACATTTAAAATGCATGCAACCCTAACTTGGTTTTGATATATAAGGTGTAACAAAATTAGCTGAAACTATTTTAACTGGTGCTTCTGCCCACGAAACTGAACAACTTTCCCCATGGAACCCATAGTCAAATCGCAAAAAAAATTCTCTCTCCTATACTAACTCGATCAGCTGATCAGCCAACTTAGTATGTGAAGTTCAAATTTTTTTTGTGATTTGACTATCGGTTTCATGGGGAAAGTTGTTCAGTTTCATGGATAGAAGCACTAGTTAAAATAGTTTCAGCTAATTTTGTTAGACCTTATATATTAGTACTATGGTGCACCTTCTCACATGCCCAGTCTATCCCTTCTCCTGTAGCCAGTAGGATGTTGTCGACGCAACGGAAAGGGCCATTTAAAGAACACATTACTACGAAAAGAAGAAGACCAGCGGTCACGTGTAGAGCTTACCAGATTTACATATCAACCTAAGAACATATTAAATGCAACCTTTACTTGGTTTTGATAGATATGCTCAAGTACACGCACATAATGTTTCCGTTATCTGTTAAAGCAATCGGAAAAAATCTAGGTCCTCATCATCATCATCATCATCGGGGACTAGGGGCCGTTTTCTGGATGTGTTAATCATTTTGGGGGGTTTTGAAATAATCGCCACGCTTAGCAGGCAGTTTGGCGATCGCATTGTGGTTGCAGGTGTGTTGCAATGCACGAAAAGGATGCTGCTGCCCATCTTCCGGTTTAAAGTTCCTTAGTCGTCTCTTAGGAACCCTATTGAAGAATACTAGTACTAGGTACTGAAATGGTGTTAAACACTCGTTGCCGGCGGAAGAACAATAAATGTGGGAGTCGGACGCCACGTATAAGTGCACCCTGTCGCACTTACAGGCGTTATGGAAACGCATAGCGATGATCCACACTCATCGATTTCCCAGAGCAGGTAACAAGGAGATATTGTTGTATGCATCAGCGCGGCCCTCCTGCTTTCTTCTAGGAATCGAGAAGCGGCGAACTGTAAATGCCTAACCTTAGCATACCATTTTAGTTCATCATCATCATCATCATATCAGCTCATATACGCCCCCACCGAGGGGCTCGAGCCTACCCTAATTAGGGTGATCGGGCCTTAGTCGACCACGCGGGCCCAGTGCGGGTTGGTCGACTTCACACACAACCTTCGAGTTTCTTCGCAGGTGTGTGCACAGGATTCCTCACGATGTTTTCATTCACCGTTAAAGCAATCGGTAAGTATATTATGTACGTAAGTTTCGAAAAACTCATTGGTACATTGGCCGTCCAGATTTGAACCCGGTACCTCTGGTTAGGAGGACCGAGTCGTTACCGCTTGAGCCACCGACGCTTCAGTTCATAGTCGCAGAAATAAACATAAGACCTCTGTGGAACGCGCTGCCCCTCCCGATCCCCGCACTGCTCGCTACTGCGCCCTCGACGCCTCTCAGTGTGTTGGCAAACCATATTATCGTTTCTACGAATATAATGATGATGATGTCCACCCAGACGTATCCGTCGATGGCGACACCCTTAGCTCGTGTTGACCTGCGCTCTTCCGCATATCTAGCAATTCGTGGGAGAGGCTTGCTACTCAGAAGATAGAATGGCGAGCTGCTGTCAAATCGGGCTTAGAAAACTAGATATGCGAGTAGATATGATGGTTTCTCCCTGCTTTCTTAAGAGAGAAAGCTGCTTTTGCATTCTTTCACCCAGGTGGTCCCTTTAATAGGACAAATTATTACCTGCTTTTGTCCCATTAAAGGTACCACGAGGCTACGGAATTTTTAGTATTCCAAGCCAATTTGTCTATTCCTGATTTTCATAGATACGTCCATCTTATTTGTCTACATATGAACAGTGTGCGTCTAGGCGAATCTAGTTTATTTTGATAAACTTTTTTAGCTGTTGGTGATGGGTGTGTGCTGGATGAAGACTGTCAGTTCGAAGGCGGCGCGTGCGACACTACAGCCGAACTGTTCGTATGTTATGACGTCAATGCTCCAGGTAATGTATACTTATTTAGGGGAGAAGTGGCATGAAAGAGCCAGTTTTCTTTAAGGAGGGAAAAAGACTACTTACAATTAAAAAAATGTTATTATTTTGTTTGTAAATTGTTCTTTATTTATTTGAGCATGTAATTTCATACAAACAAATCTTAAACAATATATAAAAATCAACGAAATATGCATTTCAAAAAAATGTGTCATTTGGCTCTTTCAAAACTATTCAGAATTGAAAGAGCTGCTACAAGTTTTGAACGATCCGGATCGGGAGTCATAGCCCCTCTGAAATAGGCCTACTACTAATAGTTGTGTTGAAAATTTTCCCGTAATATCCCACCAGCGTCCTTAAAAAATAAAAACTGAAAAGTAAGCAGATGCATGATCGATTATCGAAAGGGATTGCTTGAAGTACTGCGAGCGAGCGTGAAGGGAGAATGAAGTATTGATTTTTATAATTGAATATTAAATTTTAATGCTAATGTTAAAGATTTAGATGTATCTTTTATTTTAACATTTTTGATTAATAAAGAAATTTGAAATTTAAATTTGTATATTTAGAGCCATAGATTTGGTTATTGAGCTATGGTGTGGTGAGCTTACACATGGAAAGTAGAGTGATCAAATGAAGAGTTACTCTCCACCTCAAATATCCTAAACTACTAACTAACATGAAGAGAGTTTCTCCACCTCCAATAGCCTAAACTACTGAAATGACGAGTTATTCTCAAACTCAAATAGCCTAAACTACTGAAATGACGAGTTATTCTCAAACTCAAATAGCCTAAACTACAGAAATGACGAGTTATTCTCAAACTCAAATAGCCTAAACTACTGAAATGACGAGTTATTCTCAAACTCAAATAGCCTAAACTACTGAAATGACGAGTTACTCTCAAACTCAAATAGCCTAAACTACTGAAATGACAAGTTATTCTCAAACTCAAATAGCCTAAACTACTGAAATGAAGAGTTACTCTCCACCTCAAATATCCTAAACTACTAACATGAAGAGAGTTTCTCCACCTCCAATAGCCTAAACTACTGAAATGACGAGTTATGCTCAAACTCAAATAGCCTAAACTACTGAAATGATGAGTTATTCTCAAACTCAAATAGCCTAAACTACTGAAATGACGAGTTATTCTCAAACTCAAATAGCCTAAACTACTGAAATGACGAGTTATTCTCAAACTCAAATAGCCTAAACTACTGAAATGACGAGTTATTCTCAAACTCAAATAGCCTAAACTACTGAAATGAAGAGTTACTCTCCACCTCAAATAGCCTAAACTACTCAAGGGCCGCCAGGAGGCTCGAGTTTCCATACAAACGTAGTTCCGCTTTAATACAAAAACTACATGCCGGATTGAATCCAAACTTTTCGAATATATTGCAGAGACACACATCGATGTTTGTAATTAGTTTTCGATGTACTAATACGTTTGTATGGAAACTCGAGCCTCCTGGAGACTCTTAAATGAACTCTTAAGTTAATCTTTCACCTCAAATATCCTAAACTACTAACATGAAGATAGTTTCTCCACCTCAAATAGCATAACTACTGAAATGAAGAGTTATTCTCCACCTCAAATAGCCTAAATTACTGAAATGATGTGTTGGTGGATTACGAATATGCCCTAGAGGCTATGAAAAACTAGGCTTACTTAGGCTTAAACCGCCTTGATCGCTAATGGATTTAACTATTATGCCATAGTTAAATCCATTAGCTTCACATCAGGAGGTCAAGGGTTCGATTTCCGGCGGAGTCTATCTTTGTATGACTCGCTGTAGTTAGTGGAAAGCATTGATTGATTTTCCAACCCCGCCTGGCTAGCTATCATCCATCTTATCTAAGTCTTGTCACCAAGCATGTTGGGAAAATTTATGTTTTCCAGCTTGAAGATAAGATAGCCAAGATAAGATAGCCATTGCGTTATGGAATCTTGGTAAGCCCGCTTCCGTCTTCGGTATCATCGTCACTTACCATCAGGTGAGATGATGTCAGGGCTCACCAATTGTGAATAAACCAAAAAAAATGGCATGGTTCCTGACTTTATGTGTAAATCAAATTTTTTATATTGCCTCGTAAAATCGTGATAGTTGGCATTCTCTGTTTTCCTGTAGCGAGAATTTACCAGTGAAATACCTACTTACAACCTATGTAATCCTATGTAAACCATAGACCACCTGCGACCATTTCATACAATTTAAATGCCCTTATTGCGCGAGGAGTTTCGCTGCAAAGATTGGCTACCTAAGTCATCTTCGAACGCACGCGCGGCAAACCAAATAGGAGTCGAAGTGGTCGCCATGACCGAAATCGGTCGGATAGATCAATCAATCGTATGTAAAGCCAAATGATTCTACCAAGTTCTAAAATCTCCCATTAACTCACCGTCCCTTTTACAGCTGAAACCAAAACACAACCCTCCATCAACTCATCATCTATAGCGCCTCACGTTCCATCATCTGTGACGAGGCAGCACGGAGCATCTTGTTCCTCAACAGAGCCCTGCTCAGCACCATTCGAGTGTACAAGCTATGGTTGTGTGTGCCCTGTGGGGTATTATGCCAGTGATGATGGGGAAAGCTGTTTAGCTGGTAAGTTTCTGCGGTACTTCTATCTGTCTATGGTTTCTCATCTTAATATCAGCACATATACGTCCCTATCAAGGGGCTGGAGCCTACCCTGAATTAGGGCGATCGGGCCTTTGTCGACCACACGGGCCCAGTGCGGTTTAGGTGACTTCACACACAACTTTCGAGTTTCTTCGCAGGCGTGTGCAGCTTTCCTCACGATGTTTCTCTTCAGCGTAAGAGCGTCGGAAACCTAAACGTATAATTATATGAGATCGAAATTTGAAAACACATTGGTAAGTGGCAGGATTCGAACCACAACCTCCCGGGCTGGAGGCAGCGGCCCTAGGCTAGCTGTTACGCCACTTCTACTTGTATAAAACCTTTAAAGACGATCTTTGGTTAAAGACACAATGGGTGAGCACAGGAAATGACTAAGCAGAGGGCTGTCTCATCTACAATAGGGTACAAAACAATAATGCGCATGGGGTGCGAAGAATCCCCGGTAGATGCCAGGCTACCAAAACAAAAGGCGTAGGCCTCCCACTCGGTGGACCGATAACCTGCTGAAGGTCGCGGGAAGCTGCTGGATGCGGGCAGCGTAGAACCGGTGGTCATGGAAATTCTTGGGGGAGGCCTATGTCCAGCAGTGGACTTCCGTCGGCTGATATGATGATAATAATATAGATATAGTTCATCTCTCAACCCTCCCACACCGCGTGCTTACCACGACCTACCTTAGGCTCCTGCCGCTTCATAGATAGGTTAATTTATAACTTTTGTTCCTAGAATTGGGCTCGCCAGCATCAGTTTCCGAAGAATGTGTCGGTTTGTTCGCCATAATCGACAACGGCGTCTGCGCCTGTCCAGCCAATTTCTACTTCGATGATAACATGAGGAATTGTATTAAAGGTAAATATTTCATAGTTTCTATAGTTTGTCCCTTAGCTCAAAGTCCCACAACGTGTCATGGACGAAGCTATACTCGGATTTAGAGTTAACGACATAGCTCAGAAATTATTAACCGCCTCCGTGGCGTAATGGATAGCCCTTTCGCTTCACACCAGGAGGTCGCGGGTTCGATTCCCGGTGGGGTCAACTTGTAAGACTCGGTTTGGTTGGTGGTAAGGCATTTTCTAAGCCCGCCTGGCTAGCTACCACCATCTTATCTAAGTCTTGCCGCCAAACATCAGTGTTAACAACATTGATGTGTTCCGGCTTGAAGATAAGATAGCCAGTTCTCCATTGCGTTTGGGAATCTTGGTAAGCCTGCTTCCATCTTCGGGATCATCGTCACTTACCATCAGGTGAGATGATGCCAAGGGCTTACCAATTGTGAATAAAAAAAAACTTGGATATTAGACTGGAGTCTTTGGCCTGTGTTGCGGCCCTGGAATATAATCACCCGGTCTCTATTCGAGTGTGTCTTTAGAGACAACTAAGAGATCAAAACAGCGTCCTTTACCGCATGCTGTAACCACAACCACACTGCACATTGTGAACGCCAATCCAACCCAAGCGTGGCGATTAGCGCAAAACCTGGAGGGTTTATTGTGGAAGGCATATGTCGTCACTAGTGATCCCGATTTTTGCGGTTCCCGTGGGAATTTCCCAAAACCATTTCTTAACGGATGCCTACGTAATAACATCTACCTGCATGCCAAATTTCAGCCCGATCCGTCCAGTGGTTTGGGCTGTGCGTTGATAGATCACTATGTCAGTCAGTCAGTCACCTTTGAGTTATATATATTTAGATAGATGAGGCGTATGACGTCTTGTGGTTGATGCAGCGCTGGCCCTGGGGTAGAGCGATAGGAGCGGTCGCTCCAGGCGCCAGGTGGTAAGGAGCGCACAAAAATGCGAAAAACAATTTCCAGCGCAAAATAAAATTCAGATGGCAGTGTTGCCAGATCCGACTTTTAAAAACCCGTAGGGTGACGCTGAAAAATCCGTAGATTTCCGTATATGACCTCTAAATAAATTGGTACATCTGCAGATTTTTTTAAAAGCTAAATCTGAGTGTTTGGAGCGGCTGGACTAGCTTTAGACCTAGTCCATAAAACCAAAAGGCGCAATATCACTCTACCCTGATCAAGGGCTAGGGCCGGCGCTGGGTTGATGTGGTGATTGTTATCTCTCAAAGGATTTCCACGACGACCGGTCTTGTGCTTCCCGCGACCTTTACCAAATCGTCAGTCCACCGTGTGAGAGGCCTGCCTACGCTACGTCTTCTGGCGCGTGGTTGCAACAGAGAACTTTACTGCCTCAACGGCCATCTGTTCCACGACTCCACGAGTTACGCGCCTTGCCCACTGCCACTTAAGTTTAGCGATTCTGTGAGCTATGTCGGTTTATTGGTTCTCCTACGGGTCTCCTCATCTCGCATAGGAAAACTCCGAGTACAGCTCACTCCATCGCCCTTTGGGTGACCTTGAGAGTTACTGTAATTCTTGAGGAAAGTATATACTCAACAAGCAATCTCTTTCAGCATCTCGACAAATCACCGATTCCTGCGTGTCAGACAGTAACTGTCACACCTTCGGAACGGCCTCTAGATGTAGCCCCCCTCAGGAGCCTTGGGGGTTGAGGAATTGCGAATGCATCCCCGAGGAGGCCGTGTGGGATGCCGAGAGGCAGATGTGTCGGCTTTTTGCTGGTGAGTTTGTAGAAGCAGGTTTTAGCAATCGATACGTCAAACAACAAGTAGATTAGGGTAAAAGTTAATGATGTGTTAGTTTACAGAAAAATGTAACTCTATCTACTCAGCTAACAAGGCAAACTTTACAAAATCCATTGCAGTAGTATTAAAAATTGTACCAAGCTTCAAACTGATAGTAAGCGTACACGGTAGCACACCCCGGACACTTCATTCAAAGGCCGTGAAATGACATTTCTAAAAAGCAAATGACGGAGCAAACAAAATCACGGTGAAATCCCATCGTTCGAGAACCAAACTATAACCAATCTGTATCATTCTGGGTGACGAGGGGTTAAGGTCGGAATCTAGAGAGCGGCTGGGAGTGTCCATACTGTATGTTAGTACTAATATATATACTTTGACGGTAGCAAACTTATTACCAAGCTCACTTATCTAATTTATCATGAAACTTGCAGCGAGCATGTTATCAGACTTGCAAAAACTTACATGTTATTGTACTTCAAGATAACTTATATGTTATCAAACTTGAAGATAACTTACATGTTATCAAACTTGAAGATAACTTACATGTTATCAAACTTGAAGATAACTTACGTGTTATCAAACTTGAAGATAACAATTACAAAACTAAAATGTTATCAAACTTATAGCAAGCTCTCATGTTATCAAACTTGCAAAAAACTAAATATAATTGTATTTCAAGATAATTTATATATGTTATCAAACTTGAAGCTAATAATTTATATTATGTTATCAAACTCGCATCTAATTTACATTATCGTACTGGTTACAAGCTAAAATGTTATCAAACTTACCTGCTAGTTAACAAACTTGCATAAACTTAAACTTTGATAACTTGTCCGTGGTTGCCTGTTTAAATAATTATTTATTATTTATTTATTAATTATTTTTAAAATAAAAGTGCAGAGGAGAACATTTTACCGAAGCAGCACGCTTAGCATACTTGCAGACCATATACCTATTATCAAACTTGCAATAGGGCAGCTCCAATGTTACCGACTTAAATATGAATAACTAGCCGTCGCCAGCGGCTTTGCTCGCGTGAACATAGTTTCTATGACTGCCTCCGATGGTGCGCAGTGCGCGAGCTGCTCGTGGAAAAAAGTAGCATTTATGTTAATCCAGGTCCTAATCTGTCTACCTGCCGAATTTAATCCAGATCCGTTTATCTGTTGTGGCTTGTGGCGTGAAAGAGTAACAAACAACCATACATCCATATATACATACAAACTTTCGCGTTTATAATATTAGCAAGGATTAGCTAATGTTTTTCTTTACAGGAATTGGAGAAGCCTGCGAAGTGGACTCTGATTGCTTAGCCGGAGAGTTGGAAATCCAGTGCGTGCAGGATGAGCAGGGGCAAGGCTACTGCGCCTGTCCAGACAACTTGTTCGAGTCTGATGGACTGTGTCTCACTTCTGGTCTAGGCAAGTACCTTCACAATAGCCAACTGTTGAAAGTATTTTCAAAAGGACACATGGTCCTCGTTAAAAGATTTAGAAAATAACTAGTTTTTGTCTGCGGCTTCACCCGCGTGGGCATCGTCTTTATGACTGTCTTTGAGGGTGAGTGGTTCACGGGTGCTAAGATGCCTCAATCCGAGCAGGTAAGTAAGTGTTAAAATAATATCGAACGTAAGTCTATTCATTTTAAGTTCAAATCAATGCGGGCTTCAACGCGGCTGTTACGATGAAACCGAACGCCCAATTCTCGATTTTTACATGCTTTTATTACTTTTCATCACTTTCAAAGAAGTTTAAAAAAAATGGGTTCAATTAAAATTAAAGGTCTTGGAAGTCACCAATTTTTGTGTGTTGGTTTCATTCAACATTAACTATTTGTTTTCGTGAAATTTTGCAATTAATGCCAAAAACTGGGTCTACAGTATATTTTTTTACATCAAGTGGTAATATTTTTAAAATTGTATAGGGGTGACGACAGCATCAGAAATAAATTATGAACTTTAGATCACTTAATTGCCCTCCTACTTAAACTTCGGAAAACCTTACTCGTTTTGTTTTCCATCATATCTTTGATTTTTCTTCTTCGTCCTAGCCTTTTCCCGTTATGCGGGGTCGGCATTCCTATATCTTTGATTTTTAATTCACCAAAATCACAAAATGAGTACTTAAATGACGCTGCTAAACTATGACGTCACGCCTAGGTATTTCAAACATTGTTAGAAAAAAAATTCGTTTGTGACAGATGATAAAAAGTAACTCAGATGACGAGTATTTGTCATCTTTATTAAATCGATTTTTTATTACTTTAAGTATATATTACTCGAGTTCTTAATCAAATAGCCATGTTTAAAAGAAAGAAGATGATAATTTCATTAGGCTTTAAGTATGGGTATTTAAAATGTATAATGCACATGTAGGTATAGAGACATACTGTATGTAACTGCCTATTTCCTTAGTTTTAGACATATAGGTAACTCGTATAGGATTCAAGGTGTGATGAAATAGTCGTTCGAGGTGCGCACGACACAACCACCGGTACTGACAGAATATCAGCGTTGTGGAGCTGTGGGAACACAATCCACAACATTATGCTGAGTCAGCGCCGTTTCATTGGCAGTACTCATCGTTCGTCCTGTTTGTCTTTAACTTAGTTTTTAATTTTGCTTTATTACGTCTTTTATTTTAGTCTTCTTCTTTGTGTCAAATGTTTAAACTGTCAATGAATAAATGATTTATCTATCTATCTATCTATCTATCATTATATATTTTTTCCATTGTGATAGCTTTACATAGTCTTTCAATAATTTGAATTGAATATTGTCATTTGACCAATCTTAAGGCCTTAACCATGTCAGTGGAAATATTATGAGTTGAATTGAATTATTTACCTCAACTTTTGTTACGTATTATATATTTTGGTGTGGTGTTACTGAAACCAACAAAAGTATTTCTTTCTTTCTTTATTTCTCTGTTGCGATGTGCGCGAGTCTGGAAATAAGTTTTTCCAAAATTCTCGCGAACTATGTCGGACTATGCTAATTAGTGTTCTATGTTTAATCATTTGCCAAACTCAATAAAATCACAAGATGGTGCTCATTTTAAAATTTCACTAAAGGAGTGGTTGATTGAAAACACGTTCTATAGCTTAGAGGATTTTTTTTAATATATAGTAGCATAAGTAAGTAGGTAATTTTATTTGATTAAGTAATGACAATTTATGACAATGTTATTAACGATTATTGAATGCCCGAAATGGTTAAACTGTAGATGCCTGAACAATTTGTAACAACCCTTTGTACTCAGTTTTGGACAATAAATTTTATCTTATCTTATCTATGTGATTTCTTACCTTCTCAACCATCTTTGTGCAGAAATATCGCCACAATCCGCTGCTCCGTTGCGATCATAAAGAAATCTACCAAAACAGTGTTTTTCTCAAACACGCTTAGAAATTCGAGATGAATCGAAATTGCTGTACTGGCCAAATACATGCGAGCAGCGGCCGTTAAAAGTTGTATGAAAATGCATATCTGTCGTGTTTAGCGGCTAAAGAAATTACCATGTAAACTCATATCTGTCGTGTAATTTAAAAATGGAAGTATATTTTACTCCGAAACATGGCAACCAAGGAGGTAACTTATCAAAGGTTTTGTTTAAATTTCATACTGCCTTGCAAATAGAACGCTGCTTATTAAAAAATAAAAACAAATGAACACTTTGACGCGTGAAAAATTATTGTTGTTCGTTGATCGTCATTGATTTTGAAAAGTAATTTTATTGAAGTTTTAATTTCCGCGCATTATTTGACAAAAGTACTATACAAGCCTTGGCCACAACTAGGCATTGATTGACTTACGTATGTGTTTTTTACACGTATGTATGTTTTTTACACGTTCGTCCATCAATGCCTCGTTTGCTGGCCGCTGCAGTAATGTATTACTATTTTTTTATTATTTTATTTTTTATTTATTCACTATTGGTAAGCCCTTGCCATCATCTCACCTGATGGTAAGTTACGATGATGCCGAAGATGGAAGCGGGCTTACCAAGATTCCCCAACGCAATGGAGAACTGGCTATCTTATCTTTATGCCGGAACACATCAAGAACTTTATCGGATTATGCAATTTTCACGGAAAAAAGTAGCCTATGTCCTTCTCCATGAAACAGGCGACGTGCATGCAATATAGATTGAGGTGTTGAAGCGTTAACAGGTAACAAACAAACAAACAGATTTTCACATTTATTTGACTGTAGTAGTAAGTATACAAAACACGTTGCACACTTCCGTAGGTATAAATCTAAATGCCCTACACGTGACCGCGGGTGATGCCAAGTGCAACACCAGGCAACCGCCGTCTATCCCTTGGATAGCACGGTTAATTGTGCCACACGATAAGAGAGAGATTCGAACATTGCAAGTTAAATAAAAGCTTGTAAAAAAACTAGTATTGATTGATTGATTGAAAACACCATAATGCACAAAATAAGAGAGAAAAAAAGGTACAATGATTAAGGCAGTTGTACTATATAGGCGGTCTTATCGCTAACAAGCGATCTATTCCAGACAACCTTTAGGTGAAGGAAACATGAGAAATCATTATTGTAGGGTAGTTGGGCAATTAACAAATTCATAAAGAGAAAAGCAAGCAAGCGTGATGGGCACCTTCCCGTCGTGAACGCCCAGGGGAGACCCTTCAGACTAACGAAGCCTTCGGGTGGATATATAACAGACTTAAAATTTTTGACATTGTTATTTGTATTATTTAAGAGAAAATAAAATAAAAATATAAATAAATATCTATTCTTAAACCATTGTTAATTGGATTGTAAATTTCATCTCTCCAGGGCTCGGAGACGCGTGCCAAGTCACTGCAGAGTGTACGGGGACCCCATACACGGTGTGCTTCGAGGGGAGCTGCTCTTGTGACAGCAGCGGTTATCAGGAAGTGAATGGAGAGTGCGCTCCTGGTGAGTTATTATCATCAGGGTCAGCTCTGAAATCATCATCAGCAACATCATCCAAAATGACCTATTTATCTATTAAAAAAAGAGACACTACCGCGAGCGACAGCATTTTTTTTTGTTCACATCAGACTCGCGAGCGCAAGTACGACCTACACTTAGCCGGTAAGAAACATTATAAAAGATGGTAACTATTCTATTTGAAACAAAATACTACAGCGCGAGCGACCGAATTTATTTTTCATTCAGTTCAGACTCCTCAGAGCGCAAGTACGACCTAAACATACTTTACGATTTGTATACTACAATCTAAACATACTTTACGATTTGTATACTACAATCTAAACATACTTTACGATTTGTATACTACAATCTAAACATACTTTACGATTTGTATACTACAATCTAAACATACTTTACGATTTGTATACTACAATCTAAACATACTTTACGATTTGTATACTACAATCTAAACATACTTTACGATTTGTATACTACAATCTAAACATACTTTACGATTTGTATACTACAATCTAAACATACTTTACGATTTGTATACTACAATCTAAACATACTTTACGATTTGTATACTACAATCTAAACATACTTTACGATTTGTATACTACAATCTAAACATACTTTACGATTTGTATACTACAATCTAAACATACTTTACGATTTGTATACTACAATCTAAACATACTTTACGATTTGTATACTACAATCTAAACATACTTTACGATTTGTATACTACAATCTAAACATACTTTACGATTTGTATACTACAATCTAAACATACTTTACGATTTGTATACTACAATCTAAACATACTTTACGATTTGTATACTACAATCTAAACATACTTTACGATTTGTATACTACAATCTAAACATACTTTACGATTTGTATACTACAATCTAAACATACTTTACGATTTGTATACTACAATCTAAACATACTTTACGATTTGTATACTACAATCTAAACATACTTTACGATTTGTATACTACAATCTAAACATACTTTACGATTTGTATACTACAATCTAAACATACTTTACGATTTGTATACTACAATCTAAACATACTTTACGATTTGTATACTACAATCTAAACATACTTTACGATTTGTATACTACAATCTAAACATACTTTACGATTTGTATACTACAATCACATTAAGTTTCACGTTTAATGTATTAAAAAGCGTCGGTGGCTGAATCGGTAACAACTCGGTCCTCCTAACCAGAGGTGCCGGGTTCAAATCCGGACGGCCAATGTACCAATGAGTTTTTCGAAACTTACGTACCTACATCTCACTCACCGATTGCTTTAACGGTGAAGGAAAAACATCGTGAAGAAACTCGAAGGTTGTGTGTGAAGACGACCAACCCGCACTGGGCCCGCGTGGTCGACTAAGGCCCGATCGCCCTAATTCAGGGTAGGCTCGAGCCCCCCGGCGGGAACGTATATGAGCTTATATGATGATGTATTAAACCATTTTTACGATAGAGCAAAAACAAAAAAAAAACTTTAAAACATTTCTTTTATTTTTAGGGTTCCGTGCACCCAACGGGTGACTAACCGGACCCTATTACTAAGCCTCCGCTGTTTGTCCGTCTGTCCGTCAGTCAGCGGGCTGTATTTCATGAACTGTAGGTAGACAGTTAAAATTTTCACAGAACATTTATTTCTGTTGCTGATTTAAAAACAAATACTTAAAATTTAAAAAATGTCATACAAAGAAACTTGTTTTTTTAATAGGATTTTAGAAGTATTTTTAAACAGTAAAACGGTAATACATACAAGCGTGAAACTTGGTAATACTGAAGTAAAACAAAAAAAAAATTGGCCAAGTGTGAGTTTACTTGCGCTAAGGAGTCCGAACTGAATGATAAAAAAACATTATTTTTGACGTTCGCATCATTGATGTCTTTTGTTTTTAATGTGAATAGTTATCATTGTTCTAATACTATAATACTTGTGTGGAGAGTTGTGGTGGTAAGGAACCCTCGGAGTGCTAGTACAACTCGCACTTGGCCGGTTTTTATTATTTGTCAGGAATAGGGTATAATAAAACATTATTCAGCAAAAAGCATACCTATAGTATCTGACTCTATAACAAACTTAATATTTAATCAAATCACAAAAAAAGAGTGTGTGGTTTTATGAAACCACGGTAAAAGTGAAACTTTCGTTCACATTATAGACATTTACAGAGCACGAAACGGTCATGGCTGCTCTCGTCTTGGAGCTACGGTACAGAGGACGAAACGATCATACCGACCGTCACGCGACACACAGAAGAAAGGTCGAAAAGCTTTACATATTTGTGAACAAAAGAAAAAATATAATTAAGAACAAAATAGCGTTTTAGACAGATGATAAAAAAAACTGATTTGACTTTTTTTTATTCATAATTGGTAAGATCTTGGCATCATCTCACCTGATGCTAAGTAAAGATGATGCCGAAGATGGAAGCGAGCTTATCAAGATTACCCAACGCAATGGGGAACTAACTGGAAAATACCCTGTTCCTCGGGTGTAACATAAAGGTGCAGTGATCCTTGAATTTATCAAACTGAACAAATTTTCTTCTAAACAATTGATATATAAATTTTCAGAAATCGTAATTTTTTTTAGATTGTTCAAACAAATCGGTCGACTTGTTGGCCGATTTTGTATGAAAAATCCAAAAATGTGTTTTGTAATATAATATGTTATTATGCCGGCTACCTGTTACGGTCCTTTGAAAGTCTGACAGATGAACAAAAAGACTGACGGAATAGTCTTAGTAAAAGGCTCACCATCACCATGCTATCACCATCATCACCACCGTCATCATCAGAAAGAAATGATAAGAGTATTTCCCTTCCTTAGTTATCGGTGGCGCGTGCGCACAGAACTCTGACTGCGTGATCATGAACACAGTATGCCGCAACGAGTCCAACACATTCACATGTCAATGTGACTACAGTTTCGTTGAGTTTACCGACGCTTGCTGGCAAGGTATGTAGAAAGTGCGTTTATAGTCTTGACAGTAAAGTTAGAAGTAAAGTTTATAGTCTAGACATAAATAAAGTTAGAAGTAAAGTTTATATTCTAGATGTAAAGTAAATTTACGAGTAGAAGTAAAGTTTATGATCTAGACGTAAAGTAACAATAAAAGTTGAGTTTATAGTCTAGACGTCAATTAGGGTTAGAAGTAAAGTTTATAGTCTAGATGTAAAGTAAATTTAGAAGTAAAGTTTACAATCTAGCCGTAAAGTAAAAATAAAAGTTAAGTTTATAGTCTAGACGTAAATTAAAGTTAGAAGAAAAGTTTATAATCTAGACGTAAAGTTAGAAGTAAAGTTTATAGTTTAGATGTAAAGTAAAGTAAGAAGTAAAGATTATAGTCTAGACTAAAGTGTGAAGTACTCGGATATTTTACACGTTCATGAATCTTGACACACAGGTAGAGTAGGTAATTTCCTTTTTGTGCAACTAGTGGAACATCCAGTGGAACAGTGTGGAACAAATTCTCATTATATGTGGTTTTAGGATATTCCGAAAAATATAAGTTTTTTTAACAAGCCTTTATTTAACTCGCAATGTTTGTACGTTAGTTGGTTTAGGTCAAATCTTGCAAGCAATTTTAGAGCGACTTCCAGAAGTCCGATTAAGCTGAAACATAGTATAAAGCCGTATTTTTTTATATTTTGTTGCTGATCTGACAAGTTGCAAGGTACCAGGATCGTCTTTTGTTTAAAATAGAATCGTAGGAAATACTGTGCCTAGCCTTTTTTGAATTTAAAAATGTGTATTTGAGTTCACATTTGCTATACTGAGCATTTGGCATTTGTGAGCATAAAACTCTTTATAATAAAAGCTTGTAGGTACCTGAAAGTTTTTAAGCTTTTAGATTATATTTAATAAACAATCTGATGGTATGTGATGATGTTCCCGAAGATAGAAGCCTATTGTATAGGCTTTCTTCTATATTGTCAATTTCTTTTTTTTATGTTGTGATGCAATAAAGAATATTGTATTGTATTGTATTGTATTGTATAGAAGCGGGCTTACAAAGATCCCCCAAAGAAATGAGGAACTGGTTAAACACGCAGCACGACTTAGTTACGATGGTGGTAGCTAGCCAGGCGGGTTTAGAAAATGTTCTTGGACCAACCAAACCGAGTCTTACATAGTTAGACTCCGCCGAGAATCGAACCCGCGACCTGCGGATGTGATGCTAATGGAATAACCATTATGGCACGGAGACAGCTTTTACACGTAGATTAAAAAAGTGTAACATATAAATATTTTTGACTTTTCTTCATTGTTGATTTGATCAATGTAAACCAGTTCCAAATGCCTCAGTGCCTCAAGACTATAGGGTCTTTGAGGGTGTGTTGCCAGTGATGACTTACGGAACTGAGACATGGTCGCTTATTATGGGCCTCATAGGGCTCACCCAAAGGGCGATGGAGCGAGTATATTTATATGTATACTAGCTGTTTCCCGCGGTTTCACCCGCGTGAACGTTTCTATGACTTTTCGAGGGTGCGCAGTGCGCGAAAAAAGTAGCCTATGTGTTAATCCAGGTCCTAATCTGTCTACCTACCAAATTTCAGCCAGATCCGTTCAGTACTTTTTGCGTGAAAGAGTAACAAACATACATCCATACATTCTTACAAACTTTCGCGTTTACAATTTATATATTGATATGCTCGGAGTTTCCCTACGTAATCTAATTACAAAGGACAAGATCCGTAGCAGAACCAAGGTAACCCACATAGCTCACAGAATCGCTAAACTTAAGTGGCAGTGGGCGGGGCACATAGCTCGTAGAACGGATGGCCGTTGGGGTAGTAAACTTCTTGAGTGGCAACTGCGCACCGGACCAGTCGGACCATTTGTCCAGCAGTGGACGTCTTCCGTCTGATATGATGAGGAACCATCTTTACACTTTGTTTAATATCTTTCACCAAAGACAACATTATACCACAGTGATCTCCGGAATAGACGCACCGTGTGAAGTGAACGCGCAGTGCCAACAGTCTCTTGGAGCCACCAGTTTGTGTGAAGATAACCGCTGTTCCTGCGCATCAGGCCATCATTACAGAGACGGCGCTTGTTGGCCCATGACTGGTAAGTCTATACCTGCATCATTATCTCAGAAGACGTAAAGTTTTATACCACAGTGATAACTGGTATAGACGCACAGTTTAAAGTGAACTGTGCCAACAGTCTCTTGGATTCACCAGTTTGTGTGAAGATAACCGCTGCTCCTACGCATCAGGCCATCATTACAGAGACGGTGCTTGTTGGCCCATGACTGGCCAGTCTATACCTGCATCATTATCTCAGAAGACGTAAAGTTTTATACCATAATGATCACCGGTATAGACGCACCATGTGAAGTGAACGCGCAGTGTCAACAGTCTCTTGGAGCCACCAGTTTGTGTGAAGATAACCGCTGCTCCTGCGCATCAGGCCATCATTAGAGAGACGGTGCTTGTTGGCCCATGACTGGTAAGTCTATACCTGCATCATTATCTCAGAAGACGTAAAGTCCGTTCGTCACCGTGTGAAGTGAACGCGCAGTGCCAACAGTCTCTTGGATCCATTAGTTTGTGTGAAGATAACCGATGCTCCTGCGCATCAGGCCATTATTACAGAGACGGTGCTTGTTGGTCCATCACTGGTAAGTCTTTACCTGCATCATTATCTCAGAAGACGTAAAGTTCGTTCGTCACCGTGTGAAGTGAACGCGCAGTGCCAACAGTCTCTTGGATCCACCACTTTGTGTGAAGATAACCGCTGCTCCTGCTCATCAGGTCATCATTACAGAGACGGTGCTTGTTGGCCCACGACTGGTAAGTCTATACCTGCATCATTATCTCAGAAGACGTAAAATTCGTTTGTCACCGTGTGAAGTGAACGCGCAGTGCCAACAGTCTCTTGAATCCACCAGTTTGTGTGAAGATACCCGCTGCTCCTGCACATCAGGCCATCATTACAGAGACGGTGCTTGTTGGCCCGTGACTGGTAAGTCTATACCTGCATCATTATCTCAGAAGACGTAAAGTTCCTTCGTCACCGTGTGAAGTGAACGCGCAGTGCCAACAGTCTCTTGGATCAATGGATCAAACTAATGAGTTTGTGTGAAGATAACCGATGCTCCTGCGCATCAGGCCATCATTACAGAGATGGTGCTTGTTGGTCCATGACTGGTAAGTATATACCTGCATCATTATCTCTAAAGACGTAAAGTTCGTTCGTCACCGTGTGAAGTGAACGCGCAGTGCCAACAGTCTCTTGGATCAATGGATCAAACTAATGAGTTTGTGTGAAGATAACCGATGCTCCTGCGCATCAGGCCATCATTACAGAGATGGTGCTTGTTGGTCCATGACTGGTAAGTATATACCTGCATCATTATCTCTAAAGACGTAAAGTTCGTTTGTCACCGTGTGAAGTGAACGCGCAGTGCCAACAGTCTCTTGGATCCACCACTTTGTGTGAAGATAACCGCTGCTTCTGCGCATCAGGCCATCATTACAGAGATGGTGCTTGTTGGTCCATGACTGGTAAGTATATACCTGCATCATTATCTCTAAAGACGTAAAGTTCGTTCGTCACCGTGTGAAGTGAACGCGCAGTGCCAACAGTCTCTTGGATCAATGGATCAAACTAATGAGTTTGTGTGAAGATAACCGATGCTCCTGCGCATCAGGCCATCATTACAGAGATGGTGCTTGTTGGTCCATGACTGGTAAGTATATACCTGCATCATTATCTCTAAAGACGTAAAGTTCGTTTGTCACCGTGTGAAGTGAACGCGCAGTGCCAACAGTCTCTTGGATCCACCACTTTGTGTGAAGATAACCGCTGCTTCTGCGCATCAGGCCATCATTACAGAGATGGTGCTTGTTGGTCCATGACTGGTAAGTATATACCTGCATCATTATCTCTAAAGACGTAAAGTTCGTTCGTCACCGTGTGAAGTGAACGCGCAGTGCCAACAGTCTCTTGGATCAATGGATCAAACTAATGAGTTTGTGTGAAGATAACCGATGCTCCTGCGCATCAGGCCATCATTACAGAGATGGTGCTTGTTGGTCCATGACTGGTAAGTATATACCTGCATCATTATCTCTAAAGACGTAAAGTTCGTTTGTCACCGTGTGAAGTGAACGCGCAGTGCCAACAGTCTCTTGGATCCACCACTTTGTGTGAAGATAACCGCTGCTTCTGCGCATCAGGCCATCATTACAGAGATGGTGCTTGTTGGTCCATGACTGGTAAGTATATACCTGCATCATTATCTCTAAAGACGTAAAGTTCGTTCGTCACCGTGTGAAGTGAACGCGCAGTGCCAACAGTCTCTTGGATCAATGGATCAAACTAATGAGTTTGTGTGAAGATAACCGATGCTCCTGCGCATCAGGCCATCATTACAGAGATGGTGCTTGTTGGTCCATGACTGGTAAGTATATACCTGCATCATTATCTCTAAAGACGTAAAGTTCGTTTGTCACCGTGTGAAGTGAACGCGCAGTGCCAACAGTCTCTTGGATCCACCACTTTGTGTGAAGATAACCGCTGCTTCTGCGCATCAGGCCATCATTACAGAGACGGTGCTTGTTGGCCCATGACTGGTAAGTCTATACCTGCATCATTATCTCAAAAGACGTAAAGTTCGTTCGCTGAATTATCTGCATCTAATAATGAATGAAAGATTTTGTCACACGAGTGGTCCTATAATGGTTCCGTTTTTACCTTTTGTCACACGAGTGTTCTTATAATTGTTCCGTTTTTACCTTTTGTCACACGAGTGGTCCTATAATAGTTCCGTTTTTACCTCTTGTCACACGAGTGGTCCTATAATAGTTCCGTTTTTACCTTTTGTCACACGCGTAGTCCTATAATAGTTCTGTTTTTACCTTTTGAAGTGCAAAACCCCGAAAATTAAAAAAAATATGAATTAGGTAGTTTGGTGTTCTTCACAAGCTTTATTAATATAAAGCTAACACATATAAAGCTAACACATTTAAAGCTAAAGTTAATGTCTTGCCGTTTTAGTTAAGAGTACCTAGGTAGTTTGGGACAAATCTTGGAAGCTAAATAAGAACTATTTTCCGGATTCCGATTGAGCTAAAAATTTGCATACTCGTAAAGTTTGGAGCACAATGCATGGTTACAAGTGACGTCATTCTAAATCCATCATGGTGGACTCCCAAAGATGGCGGACCAGTATTTTTTTTGTATCCCCATGGTATGGGTATCAAATGAAAGAGTTTTCTCAGAATATTCATCATATCAGCCGAAAGGCCTCCTCAATGTACCAATTTACCAATGTGTTTTTTGAAACTTACGTACATATACTCACCGATTGCTTTAACAGTGAAGGAAAACATCGTGAGAAAACCTGCACACACCTGCGAAGAAACTCGAAGGTTGTGTGTGAAGTCGACCAAACCGCACTGGGCCCGCGTGGTCGACTAAGGCTCGATCGCCCTAATTCAGGGTAGGCTCGAGCCCCTCGATGGGGACGTAAATGAGCTGATATGATGAAGGTTTAATTTGAAAATAATTATAATTATATCATAACTTTCTGAAATGAGGAGATCCGCAGGAGAACCAAAGAATAACCGACATAACTCACAGAATCGCTAAACTGAAGTGGCAGTGGGCAGGGCACATAGCTCGTAGAACAGATGACTGTTGGGGCAGTAAAGTTCTCAAGTGGCAACCGCACACCGAAAAACGTAGTGTAGGCAGGCTTCCCACGCGATGGACGAACGACATGGTGAAGATCGTAGGAAGCCGCTGGACGCGGGCAGCGCAGGATCGGTCGTCGTGGTTATCCTTGAGGAAAGCTATGTCAAGCAGTGGACCTCTTCCGACTGATATTATGAATATTCTGAGAAAACTCTTTTATTTGATACCCATATCATGAGGATACGAAAAAAAATTACTGGTCCGCCATCTTTGGGAGTCCACCATGATGGATTTAGAATGACGTCACTTAGCTAACCACGCATTGTGCTCCAAACTTCACGTGTATGCAAATTTTCAGCTCAATCGGAAACCGGGAAACGGTTCTTATTCCCAAACTAACTAGGTAGTCGTAACTAACACGGCAAGTATTAACTTTAGCTTTAAATGTGTTAGCTCTATATAAGGTGTAACAAAATTAGCTGAAACTATTTTAACTGGTGTTTCTACCCATGAAACTGAACAACTTTCCCCACGGAACCCATAGTCAAATCGCAAAAAAGAATTGGCTCTCCCATACTAACTCGATCAGCTGATCAGCCAACTTAGTATGGGAAGTTAACATTTTTTTTTGAGATTTGTCTATGGGTTTCATGGGGAAAGTTGTTCAATTTAATGAGTAGAAGCACCAGTTAAAATAGTTTCAACTAATTTTGTTACACCTTATATTATATGTTAGCTTTATATGTGTTAGCTTTATATGTGTTAGCTTTATATGTGTTAACTTTATATAAATAAAGCTTGTAAAAAATACCGAACAACCTAATTAATATTTTTTTAATTTTTGGGGTTTCGTACCTCAAAAGGTAAAAACGGAAGCATTATAGCACCACTCGTGTATCTGTCTGTCCGTCCGCCTGTCAGCCAATTTGCTCGGAAACTACTAGACCGATTGAGTTAAATTAGGTACACATACGTAAGTCGGTGACCCAAAGGCGGACGTGTAACGTAAATAAATTAAACATGGAGGCCACTTTTGGGGGGTTAATTAGTAAATAAATTAAATAATAAATTATGTGACGTATCAAATGAAAGGGCTTATTGTAAGATCCTTAAATACATTAAGAAAATAGGCAAACATTGACCGTTCTCCCCTCACCTTATACCCAAAAATACTGAGCCGAAAATCTTGAAAACATTACAGTATATGAGATTAAATACATAGATTACAGGAAAATCTATTAGAAAATTTTAAGTCCTTCCGTTCCCACAGGAAAATAAAATATCTAAATTCCAGAATAACTAGACCCTAATTTACCCAGAGGATAGTATGTACTGAGAGGTCTTGTTCTGTTGGCATTTAAAGTTTTGGTGCTGAACCCTGTTTGTGTGACCCCGAGTCGAACTTGGCCGGTTTATTTTTGTACTAGCCACCCGACCGCGGCTACACCCGCGTCGTTTTCGATTTTCCCGTGGGAATACGACTAAAGTAAAAAGTAGCCTATGTCCCATTCCAGGACCTAACCTATATGTGTGCCAAGTTCCATCCCGATCCGTCCAGTTGTTGAAGCGGGAAAGAGTAACAAACATCCATACATACAAACTTTCGCATTTATAATATTAATAGCTTTTGCCCGCGGCTTCGCCCGCGTGGACATAGTTTATGTAACTGTCTTTGAGGGTGAGTGGTGCGCGAGCTGCAAGCGGCTCGCGAGCGTGGACATGAGTTTTCTCTAGATACCTCGGGAACTTATGTCATGATATGCTAATTAGTAAATTATGTCATTTCCCACTCCCTCAACCGTCTCTGTGCAAAAAATCACAACAATCCATAGTACCGTTGTGATGTTAAAGAAATTAACCAAAAAAAAATTTAAGTTCCCCCAGGAACTGCATCGGACTATGCTATTTTCACGGGATAAAAAGTAGTCAATTTCCTTCCCCGTGACACAGGCTACCTGCACGCCAAATTTCATCAGGATTGGTCAAGGTGTTGAAGCGTGAAAAGTTAACAAACAAACACATTTTCACATTTATAATATTATAAGTAATAAGTGCTCTATTTCATCTTTCATCCTTTGGAAGATTTCAGTTAAAACCTTCTCTAATTACATCATTTTCCAGGTCTTTTCGAGTCATGCTCCCGCAGCAGCCAATGCTTCCTCTCGGACATCACTGATCGCGTCGTCTGCCGCAACGGCCTCTGCCAATGCGACTTCCACTATCCTTACTCTGAGGAGCTTCAGACATGTCGTGAGTGTTCAGGATCTGATGGTTTAATTTAAGAGTCTCCATCAGGAGGCTCGAGTTTCCATACAAACGTAGTTCCGCTTTAATACAAAAACTACATGCCGGATTGAATCCAAACTTTGTAAATATATTGAGTAGACACATATCGATGTTTGTAATTAGTTTTCATCGTAGTAAATTTTAACGTAACTAAACAAAGGCTTAAATTAGGTGTGTACTGAAAGTTTGAAACTGCTCTTATTTTTTTCTATTTTATATTAGTACATGGAAAACAAATTAAAAACATCGATATGTGTCTCCTCAATATATTTGCAAAGTTTGGATTCAATCTGGCATGTAGTTTTTTTATCAAAGCGGAACTATGTTTGTATAGAAACTCGAGCCTCCTGGCGGCCCTTAAGGCGGTAATATTTCAGATTCCCGTTATTTTGACGTCAATTACTCCGAAACGATAGAAAACCCAAGGTTGAAAAAATATACCCTTATTGTTGATGCTGTTCCTTAAAGTTAAAAGCTACTATAAACACGATTAAGAAGTTCTGGCTTGATACAAAAAAATCTCAAAGATAGGTCTACACCGTTACTTTCAACTCTAGTTAAGACTAATATTTTTAAATAATAAATTTTAAAAAATATACTGAAATATTTGTTATGACAATACAGAGTGAGTAATGTAATATTTTTTTATACTTTCATTGTAGTTTTTGATTGAATCGAAAAACCATAGAAAAAGTTAAAAATGTGGTTATTTTCTTCATCTTTACACGTAGAGAAAAAGACAGAGACAACTGTTGCAATCAATACCCTGCCTTAAACCCTTTATATTTTAATGACGTCACCAGTGCGAGAGAGAGGTGCGACACGACAGTCATGCGCTGTGCAAGCATTGAATGAATGAAATGAATGAATGAAAGATTTAATTTATTGTTTACATAATAAACAAGTTACAGAGAGGAATGTAAACAAAACAAAAATATTATTACAAAAGATAAAACAAAAATTTAAAAAAGGGAAACAAAAGAGCAATACAAAAGGGCAGCTCAGTGAAGTTTTTTGCCTTAAAAATGCAAAACCCTGTATTATTATGCTATCACCCGAACACACAACCTTCGAGTTTCTCCGCAGATGTGTGCAGGTTTCCTCACGATGTTTTTCCTTCACCGTAAGAGCGTCGGATAAATTCGAAAACACATTGGTACGTGGCAGGACGCGAACCACGACCTCCCGGATAGGAGGTAGCTGCCCTTACCGTTGCGCCACCGACGCTATTAATTATTCAGGGACAAATCCCATACTCACAAGTAGGTCTTACAATGAACATGGACAAGATGAAAATTTTGTCAAACGTCCGTGTCGCACCTACTCCTCTGAAGGTTGGAGGTTCTACGCTCGAAATTGTTGCTGAATATGTGTGTACCTGGGACAAACAGTCCAGTTAGGTAGGTCCAACTTCAAGAAAGAGATTAATCGTCGAATCCAACTCGGCTGGGCAGCGTTCAGGAAGGTTCACAATATCTTCACGTCCCAAATACCGCAGTGTCTTAAGACCAAGGTCTTCGACCAGTGTGTGTTGCCAGTGATGACATACGGAACTGAGACATGGTCGCTTACTATGGGCCTATAAGAAGGCTCAAGGTCACCCAATGGGCAATGGAGCGAGCTGTGCTCGGAGTTTCTCTGCGTGATCGAATCAGAAACGAGGACATCCGTAGGAGAACCAAAGTAACCGATATATCTCTTTCAGAATTGCTAAACTTAAGCGTGGCAGTGGGCGGGACACATAGCTCGTAGAACGGATGGCCGTTGGGGTAGTAAAGTTCTCGAGTGGCGACCGCGCATCAGTAAACGTAGCGTAGGCAGGCCTCCCACTTGGTAGGGCGATGACCTGGAGAAGGTCGCGGGAAACCGCTGGATGCGGGTAGCGCAGAACCGGTCGTCGTGGAAATCCTTGGGGGAGGCCTATGTCCAGCAGTGGACGTCCTTCGGCTGATATTATGAAATCCCATACGGTCATCTAGCCTCAAGCTTAGGGTTCCCTGGACTAAGAGAACCAGAGACAGATATACAATTTCTACACACATTTCTACATTTCTACACATTTCCTCAATATTTTTACAGCTTTCAAAAAAAACATATTTTGTATGAACCAAAAAAGTCTCCTAGGCAATACTTGATACAAAGAAAGTCCCTTAGGCAATGTTGAGAAGTACTTGATACAAAGAAAATCCCCTAGGCAGTGTTGAGCAGCACTTGATTAATATTCCTACAAGCTAACAGTGTTTTCTTTTGCAGTTCCATCGTCTACATCGGCCGTGTTCGGAAGTTGGTTCGTGATATCCACAGCCACAGCACTGATTCACTTGTTCAGTAGTTAATAGCTCTTATTTAAATAAAAACTCCTTTTTGTATC
Source organism: Coleophora flavipennella (assembly GCA_947284805.1). Lineage (NCBI taxonomy): Eukaryota > Metazoa > Arthropoda > Insecta > Lepidoptera > Coleophoridae > Coleophora > Coleophora flavipennella. Next base: position 4,835,803 of record OX369278.1, read on the forward strand.
CTTGCCTTTTTATCTACCTTCATAAAACCTACACTGTAACTTTAAAAAAAGTGTGTGTGTCAGCTTCGACGCACGACTGGAGTTTACTTCTTGCTAACGATTATAAATGTGCTTTTTTTCAATTCTGACAACGTATTCGTGATTAGGGACCTCAAGGGCCGTCAGATATTAATTTTGGAGGCATTCCGTCCAATAACTAAAAAGTTCAAAATGGCGGCCACTTTTCTTCAATTCTGACAACGGATTCGTGATAAGGGACCTCTAGTACCCTCAGATATCGATTTTGGAAGCATTCCGTCCAGTAATTAAAAAGTTCAAAACGGCGGCCACTTTCTTTTCAATTCTGGCAACGGTTTCGTGATAAGGTACCTCAGGGACATCGGATATCGATTTTGGAAGCAAGCGGTCCAGTAACTAAAAAGTTCAAAATGGCGGCCACTTTTTTCATTTCTGACAAGAAAAACCTAACGACACCTCATACTCCAAAATCCATCTGGCGCTTTTTTTGACTTTATCTCACCAGATGGTAAATGACAATAATATTTAGTCGGAATGGTGCACGCAAACTCAAATAATGGTTATTCACTATCGCCTTGAAGATCCCCAAATTGTAAGAGTCGGGAAACACAGACGCAGACTAAGAGTTCCACTCCATCGCTGTCCGCATAATAAATAAGGAAGCGTAACGCTTCGTGCGTATATGCTGAATATATCAACAACAAATGGGTTTTTTCAACTGGTAAGCCTTTGGCATCATCTCAGCTGATGATAAGTGACGATGATGCCGAAGATGAAAGCGGGATTACCAAGATTCCTCAACGCAATGAGCCTGGCTAACTTATATTCAAGCCGGAACACATCAATGTTGTTAACACTGATGTTTGGCGGCAAGACTTAGATAACATGGTGGTAGCTAGCCAGGCGGACTTAGAAAATGCCCTACCACCAACCAAACCGAGTCTTACAAATTGACCCCACCGGTAATCGAACCTCTCCCTGCGTCTTTTTGACCGAAGGTGGAATGGAGCTGGGGGGATGAGGTCGTGTAGTAAGTAGTTCTTAGTATATGTAACACATAACAATAATACTAAAAACAGCCAAGTGCTAGTCGGACTTGCGTGGAGAGGATTCCGCACCATTCAGTTTTCCATAAGAACGCTAAGTCTATTCTGTAAACTATAAAAGATTACTATAACTATACAGGGTGTGGCATAAAGGTGCAGCGATACTTTAAGAAATCGCGATTTTTCTTATTTTTCATACAAATTCGTCAGCTGATTGACTGGTTTTGTATGAAAAGTCCAAAAAAAAATTCGCGACTTCAGCAAAGTTGCATAACAAAAGTTGTTCAGTTTGATGAGTACAAGTCCACCTTAAAATATCGCTGCACCTTAATGATACATCCTGAAATTAAAAAAAAAAACATGAAAAGTACGGAATCCTAAAAAAAACTAAAACCCGACTAGGTACAGAAAAGTATGAAAAACAGGAGTTTCCTACCTGTCATAGAATTTGTTTTTCGTTTGATGTAGGGTAATAGCCGCGGTTGCAAGCCATAATGATAGGTACCTACAAAAGATATTTTTTTTATTACGATAGGGCTTGCGACTACGGCTATTACCCTAGAATGCCCTAGATGAAGACCCAACTAACACATTGGTGGAAACTACAGCTAATTATAACGCTTTTATTAGCTCCACCTGTATGTATGTATGTATGTGTGTTTGTAACCGACTCCTTTGCACTCGATTTTGACCCACTTTAAACAGACAAATTTAATTTAAACTTTGTACGTTTATCAGGAATCAGTGACAATACAATAATTTCATAAGTTTATCTCATTATCCTGAACTAAATTTTGAAAAATAATTATAGTTAAAAAAAACAATAAAAACACGCTTTTAAAGCACATCAAACTAAAAATTGAAAAATAATTTATAATATAAGCTGAAAACAATAATGAACGAAAAATACTAGTATTATTGTGAAAAAAACGTGGGGAGCTTTGTGCCATATTTTTCGTATATCGAGCAACCTATATCCTATCCTGAAGAATTTTATTTTGAAAAATAAATACAGTTAAAAGAACTAAAAAAAACGCTTTAAAGCACATGAAACTTAAAAGAGAAAAATAATTTATAATATAAGCTGAATACAATAATGAACGAAAAATACTAGTATTATTGTGAAAAAAATAACACTACTTTTTTCGTAGTCAGGTAAGTAGTCGGGTATAAATGGACCTTAAATCCGCTTATTCATATCGTACATTAAGTATTTTTCAGTACTTATTTATATAAGGTCTAACAAATTTAGCTGAAACTATTTTAACTGGTGCTTCTACCCATGAAACTGAACAACTTTCCCCATGAAACCCATAGTCAAATCTCAGAAAAAAAATACATTTCCTATATTAAGTTGGCTGATCAGCTGATCGAGTTAGTATGGGAGAGCCAATTTTTTTTGCGATTTGACTATGGGTTCCATGGCGAAAGTTGTTCAGTTTCATGGGTAGAAGCACCAGTTAAAATAGTTTCAGCTAATATTGTTACACCTTATATATGCAGACCTACATATTAACAATACCAACTCTTTGGCTAAAACCTCAAACGTATAGCCATAAGCCGACAGCATTACAAAAGACGCTATTATTCCTCCATAGGTGTTAAAATAGTACCCATTACTGACATGCAAACTTTTGCGCTCTAAAAATTAGAGGGTAGGCGTGACTTGAAAGATATTTATGACGTGCAGTTTTAAAAGGAAATGAAGCAAGGTACTTTCCACTAATAAAATACAGGGTCTTAACAAAGGTATGCACTTTTTATAACTGGAGCTTGTACTCATGAAACTGAACAACTTTCCCCAAGAAACTCATAGTCAACTCGGCCCCGTTACAGTTTTATTATATTACGTATAGATATTACTAGCATTTTCCCGCGGCTTCGCCCGCGTGGACATCGTTTTTATGACTGTCTTTAAGGGTGATTAGTAAATTATGTCGTTTCCCACCTACTCAACCATCTCTGTGCAAAAAATCACAACAATCGAATATTTTTTAGTTCCCTCAGGAACGACATCAGATTATGCTATTTTCCCGGGATAAAAAGTAGCCTATGTCCTTCCCCGTGACACAGGCTACCTGCATGCCAAATTTCATAAAGATTGGTCTAGGCGTTGAAGCGTGAAAAGGTAACAAACAAACAAACACATTTTCACATTTATAATATTAGTAAGGATGTATAGATAGTATATTTGCTCACTTAATTTTACTTAACTTCCTCCCGGAAAATTGAAAAAAATATATTGTATGATTTAATATTAAATTACTGAGTAAAAAGTTATAAAGATAATTGAATAAAGTACATTTTTGTATTGAAGTTTTTGGTTTTATAAATTAAGTAATAATATACTTACATATATTTTAGCACGTATTTTATTCTAAACTGTACCTACTGTTCTTTTTCTGCGATTTTGATGAAACTTGCACTGTTCCTTAAGTAGAAATAGTACATTACTGCAGCGGCCAGCAAAAGAGGCATTGATGGACGAAGGTGTAATGTGGGCCGAGACGAAGACGAGTTTCAGTTGGAGGAGGCCTTTGCCGATTGGCAAACAGATCCACAAAGAAAATAAAAAGCAAAAAGGCTTCTACTTATCATACTGAAAAACTTCTGCTCTATGATTTAGCTAAAATCCCAAAAAAACCTCTTCATACAAATCTATCAGCTGGTCGACCATTTTTGTGCATTTTTGTATGAAGGGTTCAATTTTTTTTGAGAGGTTACTATGGGTTAGAGAGAGTTGTCCAGTATGATGAGTAGAACCCCCAGTTAGGGGGTCGTACACTAATTTTGTTACACCCTGTATAAATAAATAATTCTTCTCCTTTTTTTGTATTTTTATTATTTGATAGCAAATCTTCCATAGTAACATATTATATTCTGTAAATATTCCAGGCGGCTACCTATAAAGGTTAAAAAAAAAAGCTTTTTAAAAGTCGAACGGACAGACGGAGAGCGTAGGTTTAGTAATAGGGTAATAGGGTTCCGTTACTTGGTATGGAACCCTAAAAATAGGATAACAAAATTAATCACCTTTGCGAGTAGACTCGGTAACTAAAAGTGTTGTTAGTTAATTACAAACATCAAAATGTTTATAAAATAATGTTCGCTATAAAATTAATACAAGCTTTTACAAAAGAATACAAGCTTTTATTTAAAAAGAGTATTTACACTCTAAAGTCGAATGCTGAAATGAATATAATAATACGGTTCTAAATTCAAAAAGGCTGTATTTTATACGATTCTATCTATACATATATATATTTAAAAATGAATTGCTGTTCGTTAGTCTCGCTAAAACTCGAGAACGGCTGGACCGATTTGGCTAATTTTAGTATTGAATTATTTGTGGAAGTCCAGAGAAGGTTTAAAAGGTGAATAAATATAAAACAGCTCGGAATTAAATAAAAAAAATCAAAAATAAAATATACGTCAAAAATAATTGGTTTTAGGGTAGGGTAGTGTAGGGTTGGGTAGTGTAGTGCGGGGTAGTGTATGTAGGGTATGTAGGGTAGGGTAGGGTAGGGTAGTGTAGGGTAGGGTAGTGTAGGGCAGGGTAGTATAGGGTAGGGTAGTGTATGTAGGATAGGGTAGGGTAGGGTAGTGTAGTGTAGGGTAGGGTAGGGTAGTGTAGTGTATGTAGGGTAGGGTAGGGTAGGGTAGTGTAGGGTAGGGTAGGGTAGTGTAGGGTAGGGTAGTGTAGGGTAGGGTAGTGTAGTGTAGGGTAGAGTAGTGTAGTTTAGGGTAGGAAAGTATAGGGTAGGGTAGTGTAGTGTAGTTTAAGGTGGAACGAAGTTCGCCGGGACAGCTAGTTGAAAATAAAAGACAATTCGGGGACCATGCATGATACCACCTTCAAATTTTATCATCACATCCATTTCAAAATACCAAAAAGATCTATAGTCACCAGGAATACGGCTTTATTCCAAACTTTACTTCAATCAGATCCCTGGAAGTCTAGAAGTCTGGAAGTCAGCCCCAAAATCGATCGCAAGAATACATACAAACATAGCAAGTTAATTAAAGACTTTTAAAAACGGTGCTTATTACACTCTTTCTGATTGTCATAAAATATTATAATTACATTACATAACATGAAAGTTAATGGTTAATAATGTCAATATAAACTCATTGATATATAATTTTCGAAAATTCCACAAACTTTTAGGTGTACAAGCTTTAATTAAAAAAAAAAAAGTATTTCATATTCTTCTCAGTAAACCCTTTCATTTGATACCCATATCATATCATGGGGGTGCATAAAAATCACTGGTCCGCCATCATTGGGACTCCGCCATGTTGGATTTGGAATGACGTCACTTAGTTAATCATGCATTGCTCTCCAAACATAACATCCGGGAAGTGGTTTTAATATAGCTTCCGAGATTTGTCCCAAACTTACAGACAGACAGACTTACTAACTAACTAACATGACAAACTAATATAAAGCGTGTAATAAAAACAAATAATGTAATTAGGATGAAAACAATATAGCACGAGAAGTTAGGTATACATGAAAATTATTGAGTTTGTCATTATTGCCTTACCCCACCAGGTGAGATGTTGTCAAGGGTTTTACCAACTGTGAATAAAAAATAATAATAAAAAAAAAACAAGCGTAGGCCAGTTCACACGCACAGCACCCGGTCACGAGTATAACAAGAACCCTGTTACGTCTGAACAGCGAAAACAATGTGAACACCAGATACCTTAGTTATATGCTACGCTAAAGCAAACAAGTGTGGCGATCGACTACCTGTCAGCTACGTAAACTTACTCCACGGCTTTCTGTGTTATTATCTCTATTTTTATACTGAGTTTATTTAAGAGCGTCGTCGGTGGCGTAACGGCTAGGGCCGCTACATTCTATCCCGGAGGACGTGGTTCGAATCCTGCCACCAATGACTTATATATTACTGGCGTACCTACCACGTACCAATGTGTATTCGAATTTATTCACACACTTGCGGAGAAGGAAAACATCGTGAGGAAACCTGCACACGCCTGCGAAGAAGTTGTGTGTGAAGTCAACCAACCCACTCTAGGCCGGCCTGGTCGACTAAAGCTCGATCGCCCTTTGTCCCTCGGTGGGGACTGACTGACTTTATTATGCGAGCGTGGATATGAGTTTTCTCCAGATCCCTCAGGGACTATTCTGATTAGCAGTCTATGTCACTTCCCATCCCCTCAAGATCCCTCGGGAACTAACTCAGGATATGCTAACTAATAAATTTTTACATTTGCCACCTCCTCAACCATCTCCGCGCACAAAATCACAACAATCCATTGGTCCGTTGCGATGTTAAACACTTTAACCAAAATAGATATTTTTTTCAGCACGGGATAAAAAAACAGCCTATGTCTTTTTCAGTGACACGCTACCTGCTAGTGTTATTTTTTATTCGAGTCAAGTGTCCCCCCCCCCACCCCTACAAGTTAAACCGCTAGGACATCTAAAAAAATTGAAAATAGTTGGACATATAATCAATTTAAAAGGAAAACTATCACAGCTATGTAAGCTTTCTTAGTTCAGGAGTCATAGTCGACCAACTTGAGATGTGCAGTTGGATTTGTCAAAAGTTCATAGATTTTCCATACAAAATGTTCTATTACCAACCGTACATATAACTTTGTTTTTTAAAATAATAATTTTTTACATTACATTACAGAATAAGTTTAAAGAAATCAATATTTTAACTGTTGCTAATCAATTCATTTATTCATGCAAAAAAATCATGTACTTTCGTAAAATTTTTTCGTAAATTTCGTAAATTTATTTCCTAAAAACAGTGACTTAATTTAATGCCTTAAATTAAAAGGATATAGCCTAGTCGAGACTGAGTAAGGTAAAAAAGTCATTTGTGTGGCAGTGTATAAGATTCTACAATACAATAGGGGATCGGACTGCTAGTCATTTGAGTTACTTTTTATGATCTGTCAAAAACGAAATTTTGTTCTAAAAATGTTTGAAATACCCACAAGTGACGTCATAGATTTTTAGCATCATCGAGGAACTTATTTTGTGAATTTGATCAGTAAAAAATTGAAGACGTGATGGTAAAACAAAACAAGTAAGGTTTTTTGAAATTTCAAGAGGAGAGCAATAGGGATCGGACTGCTAGTAATTTGAGTTACTTTTTATGATCTGTCAAAAACGAAATTTTGTTCTAAAAATGTTTGAAATACCCATAAGTGACGTCATAGGTTTATAGCGTCATTGACGAACTTATTTTGTGAATTTGATCAAATAAAAATTGAAGACGTGATGAAAACAAGTAAGGTTTTTTGAAATTTCAAGAGGAGAGCAATTTAAGAAAACAAATTTCAGAATTTATTTTTGATGCAGTCCGATCCCCTACTTAGGAAATCATATTTCAGAATTTATTTTTGATGCAGTCCGATCCCCTATTCCTGAAAATTTAACTAGTTTGTCGGAGAACAGATTCAAGACTCATGTCAAAAATGCTTGTATTCTAGAGGATATTATAACCGCGGCTTCGGCCGCTCAGATCCCTGTGAAAAATTTTCTGTATCTATTCTCAGACCTACCGAATATACTTACACAGAAAATTCATTGAAATCCATCCAGCCGTTTCAAAGGAGTATGACAACTTACTAACACTGTGACACGAGAAATTTATATTTATATATATAGATTATGTAAATGACAATGATGACATTTTTTTTATTCACAATTGGTAAGCCCTTGGTAGTTGGTATCATCTCACCTGATGGTAAGTGACGATGATGCTTGCTTAACAAGATTCCCCAACGCAATAGAGAGACATATTATTTTCACCTATTCAGATGTTTTTGTCGGAGGATTTTCGTTAGGAGGATATTTTTATTCTTCTAATTTTAAGGGTTCCATACACCCAAAGGGTGATCAACGGGACCCTATTACTAAGCCTCCGCTGTCTGCCCGTTGTCCGTCTGTCCATCTGTTAGCAGGCTGTATTTAATGAACAGTAATAAGTTGAAATTTTTAGAGAATGTGTATTTCTATTGCCGCTATAGCAACAAACAATAACAACGCTATAACAACTGTGTTCGCAAAAATTTTTGAATCGATGATAAATTTTCATATAACTCGTCAGATAAATGCTCGGTTAGACGACTCGCAGCATGGCTTCCGTCGTGCCCGCTCTACCACCTCGAATCATATCACCTTCGTTGATAGCATAGCCAGAGTGATGGATTCAAAACAGCAGATCGATGCAATCTTCCTTGATTTCAGGCGTGCTTTCGATATTGTGGATAATGATGTGCTTTTGATGAAACTTTCGTCTCTAGGAATGACCCCAAAATTGCTGAAATTCTTTGCTGACTACCTTAGAAATCGCAGGCAATATGTTCAGTTGGAAAATTACAAATCTGAAGAGTACTTCACTAGGTCGGGCGTAAGCCAAGGTAGTACGCTGGGGCCGACGTTATTTCTTGTAATGATTAATGATCTCCCTAAAGTGGTTACCACCGCGAAATGTTTACTATTCGCTGATGATTTGAAAATTTTTAAGTCCGTCAGTGAAGAAAATGACTGTTTGGCTCTTCAAAGGGACCTTGATAAGGTTGAGAATTGGAGTCGCGAAAATAGGCTCGGTTTCAGCGAACCGAAGTGTAAAGTCATTACGTTCTCTAGGTCCCGCAAACCAATCACTGAAACGTACTTTCTAGGAAGTTCAGCACTGGAAAGAGTATACGAAGTTAAAGATCTTGGCCTCTTGATGGATTCAGAGCTTACTTTTCGTGAACACATAATATCAACGTGTAAATCGGCCAATAAAGCACTGGGTTACATAATGAGGACGGCCTCTCAGTTCCGGGATGTTCGTGTAGCGATTATGTTATACAACGCATTCGTGCGTAGTAAACTAGAGTACAGTGCAGCAGTCTGGGATCCGCGCGAAGCTAAATATACTCTGCTAATAGAACGGCTACAAAGAAAGTTTGCCAGGTACTTATATAAAAGGATGTACGGTACATATCCGTTTCTCTACCCATCTATGTTCGTTTATGGTATGGTCGGGCTCGATGCCCTTGAACTGAGAAGGAAATTACAACTAGCGATGCATTACTGTCTACTTTTGCGTAACAAAATTGTTAACCCAGTGGTATTATCGAGTATTAAGCTCTTTGTCCCTGATCATTACGTGCGCTCGGGGCGGCGGCACCACCAGCTGCTGGCGGCGGGTGTGCATCGCACGCACTACGCACACCATGCGCCCACTTCCCGCGCGCTGGCGCTACTTAATGAATTCGTTGATGGGATCCAACTTGTTGACATTTTCGATGACAATATAAACAAAATATACTATCATTGTAGAATATTCCTTAGTTTTAGATAACTATAAGTGTAACAACAATAGCGGTTTGGGTGTACTGTAAGCTCTTGTTGTATTTTAAATAAATAAATAAATAAATAAATAATAAATACTAAAAATTACAAAATTTAAAAAACATACGGGGTCTCCACACAAAAAACATGTTTTTTATAGGTATTCTAGAGGTATTTTTGATTTAGCTCTATCGTAAAAACGGTAATACATACAAGCATAAAACTTGGTGTGATTACAGTAATTATAAGTAAAACAAAAAGTAATAAAAACTGAAACAAAAGCATAAGTGATTTTTACGGCGTTGTAAATACGGGCGTCAAACTTGGTCAGCCTTTGTGTATTTATACTATTGAGTATGAATACTTACTATATTAAAAAAAATAATTGATTTCACCTCGGATTTCACAAACACTCAGATAATATCTCAACTTACCTACAATTCAAAATAAAATTAGTAACAGTAATTAAGTATGTTAGTACTTCGACAAGACTGTTTTTCAGCTGAATTCAAATTATAATGGATTGTAAATATGGGTTGGAAAATGGAGACTTACTTGGGTAATGGCAGGTGAGGAACCGGCTTCCCTTCGTATTTCTGATTCACCAATTGTTCTGTTGAAAGATCCTCTCAGTTTTGGAAAATATTTACTGAAGGCACTTTTCATGAATTTTTGTGGCCGGCCGGCACGTATTTATATTAATTTTATTTTAAAATAGCAGACACAAACTTTCTTGATTTCTCTCGTTGATCGAAGCGGTAGTAGAGGGCGTTGTGTATCGGATTGAATGTCATTGGTCGGGAAAAGGAAGCGGACTGTGATTGGCTATTGGAATATATTAGGAAATTTGTTTTAATTTTATTTTTATGCTTTAACAAAGTAGGTACAGAGGCCAGCACATCAAGCTATACACTCGTAGTGCGATTCTGATCCATACGCATTCGGCATAAGAACGGTACAAAGTCCAAAGTGTGTAGCTTGATGTGCTGGCCTGTGTACATAAACGCGGTAACGGGCGGGAGCGCACGCACAGCGCGCATGCGCGAACAAAGCTTTCTAAGCAACATTAAAGCCGACGGAGCTTATTAGTGGCGTAATAATATAAGGAGATAATACGTATCATATTGTAAATATTCCTCAAGCGTAGGTTGAGACTTCACCCCCTCGGCACCCACATTGATACAGATTGGTTATAGTTTGGTTCTCGAACGTATAGGATTTCGCCGTGATTTTGTTTGCTCCGTCATTTGTTTTTAGAAATGTAATTTCACGACCGCTATATGCAGTGTCCGGGGTGTGCCAGTGCTTAACCGATTGAGTATTAATGGGACCCATCTGTCCCGGTAAGTTGTTCTTTCCGTTGAGTATTAATGGGACCCATCGGCCCCGGTAACAACACGCGACCTTATGCTCTAAAGTACACAAATATAGTTAAAACTGTGTTGAAACTGCCTTGGGTTGATTTATGGACTTACGTCGTTATTAAATTACGCTCTTAGTGCCATACGCAGTTTAATATAAAATCATAGATAAACTTTTCATAATTTGACAATTTCTTGTCATTTTCCGCCATTTTGGAAAATGGCGGGTCCGCCTGAAGGAAGGGAACGTCAATATTCAAGGTCGGCCTGGACGGTTAAAGAGTCTAGCTAAAAACGGAATGGCCCGAGTTTAAAATTGTTATACTTAATTTTTTTTAAATGACTAACTTATTTTTCATCGTATGGGTTGAAATTTCAAGTTTTTTTTTTCAAAAAATTTCGGTTTTACACAAAAAAATCACATGCCTAGAAGACTCCGAGCATCGCTACTACTAGCTACTAGCGATTCGCTAGGTCGCCCACATACTTTTTGATTAAACTCTACCGTAATAAAACCGGCCAAGTGCGAGTCGGACTCGCACAAAGTACGGATCCGTAGTCTTTTTCTCCTAAATTAAGAAAGCCTACTTAGCCGTGATAGATTTCCTTTTAAATTCATTATATAGTAGACTACTTTCATAATTTTTCAAATTTACAAATACAGCGGTTTAGTTGTTAGGGGGTGGGGACACTCGACTCCAACAAAATTTAGCACTTTCAAGCCATTTTTTTCGAAAACGGAACCCTAAATTATAAAATGGTCGTACAAGACTCACAACTATTTTTTAAGCTCTATCCAAGGATATCCCACACGTCTGGGTTTAACGAGAAAAAAAAATCATCCCCACTTTACTTTAGAGATACCCTTAAAAAGATTTCTTTTTCTAATTTTTTTTTACAGTTCTCTCCGCGTTATTATTATATATATCTTTGCCAAATTTCAGCTCTTAACTACTAATAATCTAGAAGCTAAGCCGCGGACAGACGGACAGACAGACATGACGAAACTATTAGGGTTCCTTGTTGTACTACGGAACCCTAATAAAAACGGTAATACATATGAGCGTGAAACTTGGTGTGATCCTGAAATATATCCCCATTGCGTTGGGAAATCTTGGTAAGCCCGCTTCCATCTTCGGCATCATCATCACTTACCATCAGGCCATCAGGTAAAAATGATGCCAAGAGCTTATCAATTGATGATAAAAAAAACGACAAATAACAAAACCGGCTAAGTGTAAGATGCACTCGCGTTAAGTGGTCCGAACTCAATAAAAAAAAGTATATATCTGTCGCTCGCGTTGATCTCTTTTGTTTGTAATGTGAATAGGTATCATTGTCATAGTTGTGTGAAGAAGTGTAGTAGTAAGGAACCCTCAGAGCGCGAATTCGACTCGCACTTGACCGGTTTTTACGATACCGTACCCAAAGGGTAAAAGAGGGACCCATTACTAAGCATCCGCTGTCCGTTCGTCCGTCTGTCACCAGGCTGTATTTCATGAACCGTGATAGCTAAACAGCTGAAATTTTCACAGATGATGTATTTCTGTTGCCGCTATAACAAATACTGAAAAGTAGAAAATGAGATTCTACTTACAAAAAAAGTGTTTTCTTTAAACATGAAGAATTTAGCGCCATCTAGTATGATGGTAAGGAACCCCATGTGTGCGGTTCTGACTCGCATTTAGCCAGTTTTTAATATTTGTTGTTATAGCGATAATAGAAATACACATTCTGTGAAATTTTCATGAAATAAGTAGATACAGCCCGCTGACAGACGAACAGACGGGTGGACAGACGGATAGATAGCGGAGTCTTAGTAATAGGGTCCCGTTGGTCACCCGTTGGGTCTACGGAACCCTAAAACGCTCATTATACCCCAACTGTCTGTCAATATAGTTACCTGCCATGCTTTCTTCGTATAAACTAAACGCTGGAACTTGACCTTTAGACACAGCACGAATATCCCTTGCCTCTTTAATTAAAAAAATAAAATAAAATCTACCTCATTCAAGTGAAAATCAACTCTATGCATGAAGATTTAAAGTGTTAGTTTAGACTATTGCTTATGTAAAACTAATTTCCTTATAAACACGGTACTGTAGAGATTTTCATTGTTTTTCTTTAAGGCCAGTTCGTGTTGGCATGTGCGTGTAAGACTAGCCTTTGATGTTAATACGAAATTTATTTAATTATTCTAACTATGTATATTCTGAGGTACCTGTGTACCTAATTTAGTTTTGGTGGGTAGTGGGTACCTAACTTAAACCTTTAAATACTAACTAGCTGTTTCCCGTAACTTCTCCCGCGTGAATCGTTTTTGTTCGAATTGTGAAAAATCCCATACAAAAAACCTGACCGCCTACATTTATAGCTTCCTCAGTCATTTTATACTAGTAATTTCCTTTTATGTTGTACCTACAAAAAAGTGATTTAAACGACTTCAAAAAAGGAGGAGGTTTCTCAATTCGACCGTACATTTTTTTTTATGTATGTTCGCGGATATTTTCGTCGTTTAAGAACCGATTTTGGTGATTCTTATTTTGTTGGAAAGGAGATATCCCAAGGGTGGTACCATGATAAAAAAACCAGGATCTGATGATGGTATCCCAGAGAAATTGAGAGAACCTTCAAAAATCGTAGTGGCGACTAGTGCGTTTGAAGTCGTTTTTTTTGTTTAAAATTATTAATGCGAGGTATTGATTGGAACAGTTGTCTCTGGTTTTTTTTAAGTGTAAAGAGTAAAGAAAATAACCACACTTTTTCACTTTTTCAATGTTTTTTCGTTTCAATCAAAAACTACAATGAAAGTATAAAAAATAATAACAATAATCATTTTTTATTATCATAACAAATATTTTTGTATATTTAAAAAATAATCTTTAAAATATTAGTTATAATTAGAGTTGAAAGTAACGGTATAAACCTATCTTTGGGTTTTTTTCTATCGGGCCAAAACTGCTCAATCGTGTTTCTAATAGCTTTTGACTTTAAGGAACATTATAACTATAGTATCTCATCTGTGACATTATCAAAAAGAAGAGTATATAACCTTGGGTTTCCTATCGTTTAGAAGTAATTGACGTCAAAAATAACAAAAATCTGTAATATTACCGCCTTAATCAATCAATAAATTTTCAGGTTTTTCTCGAATTTCTCAATTTTCCGGGAAAACGGCTCGCGGTTTTTACTTTTGAGCGACGAAGGAGTGATGGAGGTATTGTGATGACAAAAAAAACGAAGTTGAGATTTTGATGGGGATCGATTGTCTTACACTAATAGTTTAAACTACAAGAAAATTTAAAAAGTGTGTGAGAGTGAGTCTGTGTGTGTGTGTGTGTGTCTTTGTACGTCCGTCCGGTGCTCTAGTTCCCAAACTACTGGACGGATTTTAATGTGAAATTTAGGTTACAGCAATATGATTTCTATATCTCCAGGGGGTTTTTTAAAATTTTTCCAATCTTGATTTTTTAGGATTGCCACCATAGTAAAAATCACTCCTAATTTTTTACTCAAAATGTCTCTCTAAGGATTTTGATGAAACTCGGCATATTTCTATAATTATATATGGCCTATATTACACGGTAGAAAAAGATGTTGCACCGATCCCAAATGATAATGAGTTAAGCCTTAATATCTAAATGACGTGTGGAAACAAATGAACAAATCATTGTTCCAGTTACTTCAGGTTCTACCTAAATACTCTCAAGTTATTTTCTAATATGAATTTAATGATCGTTTTTCATATGCATACTTGCCCATGTAAACGACAAACATATATAAATATTATAGGTTGTAGGTCCTAGAATGGTAAGACCTCCCCCCACCCCCTCTCTTCCCGAGGGTGTCGTAAGAAGCGACTAAGGGATCAAAAACCGAAGGACAGGCAGCAGCATCCTTTCCTCGTACTGCTGCGATCGGCGAAAAACGTCGGTGGCTCAACCGGTAACGACTCGGTCCTCCTAACCAGAGGTCCAGGGTTCAAATCAGAAGCAGCTTGATGGCATGCTAAGTAGTAAGCTAACATATGTATGGCAGGCGGGTTGCAGATTTGATTCTTACGGACAAATCGGGGCGACGCGATACGAATCGCCTGATATCAACACAAAAATGTAAAAAACCTGCCAAGTGACAGTCGGGCCCGTGCACCGAGGGTTCCGTACCGCCACAAGTCTCCACACAAGTATAACAATAATACCGATTCATTTTAAGCAAAAGACATAAACGCGAGCGACAGAAAAATACCGTTAGCGTACCGTTTTTATGCACAGCACAGCCATTTTTAGGGTTCCATACCCAAAGGGTAAAAACGGGACCTTATTACTAAGACTCCGCTGTCCGCCCGTCTGTCTGTCCGTCTGTCACCAGGCTGTATTTCATGAACCATGATAGCTAGACAGTTGAAATTTTCACAGTAAATGTATTTCTATTGCCGCTATAACAACAAATACTAAAAATTAGAAAAAATTAAAGTCTCCATACAAAAAAACGTGTTTTTTTAAACGTGAAGAAACTAGTGCCATCTATTATGATGGTACGGAACCGTTTATGTGCGGTTCTGACTCGCACTTGGCCGGTTTTTTTAGTTTATTTCATTATTTCTATTGTTTGTACCTTTTAATTGTTGTACTGTGCTCTAGTGCTCTCTAAGAGCGTCGGTGGCAGGGCCGTTTAGATTTATACCTACGGACGTGTGCAATGTGACCTTCATACACATTTGAAATCAGATGTGCAGGGGTCTTCACGATGTTTTCCTTCACCGTTAAAGCAATCGGTAAGTATATGTACGTAAGTTTCGAAAAACTCATTGGTACATTTGCCGTCCGGATTTGAACCCTGGACCTCTGATTAGGAGGACCGAGTCGTTACCGGTTGAGCCACCGACGTTTTTCGCCCATCGCAGCAGTACGAGGAAAGGATGCTGCTGCCGTCCTTCGGTTTTTGATCCCTTAGTCACCTCTTGAGCGTCGGTGGCGCAAAGGCAAGGGCTGCTACCTCCTATCCGGGGAGGTCGTGGTTCGAGTCCTGCAACGTACTAATGTGTTTTCGAGCTTCGATCTCTTAAGTACGTTTATCCGACGCTCTTACAGTGAAGGAATACATCGTGAGGACACCTGCACACATCTGTAAAGAAACTCGAAAGTTGTGTGTGAAGTTAACCAACCCGCACTGGGCCCGCGTGGCTGACTGAGGCCCGATCGTCCTAATTCAGGGTAGGCTCGAGTCCCTCGGTGGGGACTTATACAGGGTGTTTGGGAAGTAGTGCAGAAAACTGAAAGGGGAGCCAGAGGCGGTCATTTGGAATAGATTTGACTTAATACACTTGTAGTCTAAGTCTCACAGTTTTCGAGATATCCGCTTTCTAATTTTCAGATTTTGTATGAAAAACGCATTTGTTTAAATATTTCGTAATTTTCCAAAAAAAAGTTATACTACAGTTAAAGTACAAAATACGGTAGAAACTTCCTCATTTTATCAGCTTCCAACGAAGTAAAAAAGTTAAAAAAAATACTTATGCATTTTTCATACAAAATCTGAAAATTGAAAAGCGAATATCTCGAAAACTGTGAGACTTAGGCTACAAGTGTATTAGTTAAATCTATTCCAAATGACCGCCTCTGGCTCTCCTTTCAGTTTTCTGCACTACTTCCTAAACACCCTGTATATGAGCTGATGTGATGAGTCGCCTCTTAAGACACCCTCGGTACGCTAGTACTAATATATATACTTTGCCCTCGGGAAGAGAGCCATTCTAGGGCCTATAACCTACGTTTGTCGTTTACATGGGCAAGTATGCATATGAAACGATCATTAAATTCATATTAGAAAATAATTTGAGAGTATTTAGGTAGAACCTGAAGTAACTAGAACAATACTTGTTCATTTGTTTCCACACGTCATTTAGATATTAGAGCTTTACTCATTTTCATTTGGGGTCTGTGCAACATGCTTTTGTATTCCATTCTTCTATTTTACAGTCATCTGTACAATCACCTCTTTCTAACTCATTATCAATGTCCACAGGGTCCCCAGCAGGCTCGAGTTTCCATACAAACGTAGTTCCGCTTTAATACTAAAACTAATTGCCAGAATCAATCCAAACTTTCCAAATATATTGAGTAGACACATGATTGATCTTTGTAATTAGTTTTCATCATAGTACTTGTACTTGGTCTTTGACGGACGGACGGACGAACCGTCAAACAAGTGTGTCAATGGATTAAAAGTACTAGGCTTCCAGGAGCTTACAAAAGGTGTTCCAATGCGGTCGATTCTCTGTGAGGAAACACAAAAGTTTAGTAAGTACAGTCAAACCTGGATAAGCGAGAGTTCAAGGGAGCACAATCCCATTCTCGCTTATAGAGGTTTCTCACTAACCCGAGTTTCTCGCTAATGCAGGTACTATACCTATTCTATTTCGTGGAGCTAAATAATGTTGTTATCCTATCGCATTCTTTTCGAATGGACACGTGTGCCTGTGTACCGTCCTGTTTGTCCGACTTAATCAGTTTATAGTTATCAATTGCGAAGGAAAGTTCTGTTCTGCATCATGTCAAAACGGAAAAGTAAAGTACTTTTATTAAGTGATAAACTTAAAATAGTGAATGCGCTTGAATCCGGAAAATCGCGAAATGAAATTCAGAGGGAGTTTAATTTACCAGAATCAAAAGTATAAAGTCAAAAGACTCTATAAAGTCTGAGTGCTCTGATGGACATGGAAATATTAAGAGGACTAGAGTTTCTAAATAAAATAAAATTACATGTTGCATGAATTTTTGTTTTGTTTTCGTAAGCATTTAAAATATAATATGTACATAATATTTATTGTGCATATCATGCACATAATTTTATCATATTACATATTTACTACATTCGTACTTGCTGTAACTTGTTATTGCTGCGTACCTCTATAAGAGAGAAACGCTACCCGTACGAGAAAACAATACAAAAACAATTGTAGGAAGTTCCACGAAAGTTAAGAATGAGTCATAAAATAGCAGATGTTAAAGTTGTAAAAAAAAATCGACTGTCGCTTATAGAGGTAAAAATCAGTAGCAGTCTCACTTACGGAGGTCTATGAGGGAAAAACGACTCTCTCTTACAGAGGTTTCTATTTCTCGCTAATAGAGGTTTTGGGAGCTTAAAATGACGGGTTCTGGCTATTACTCTCACTTATAGTTTTCTCACTTATCCAGTTCTCACTTATCCAGGTTTGACTGTATTCCTTTTTAATGACACATCCATTTGTTTTTTTTTTTAATTTCATTTATTGTATGTTTATATTTTTAATTTTAATTTATATGAAATTTAATTTTATGTAACTTTGAATGACAGGTTGGTGATATAGAGAAATCTGTAAATTAATTGACTGAATAAAGAAATAAAAGGGGACTTGGATGGGGGCTTGGACGGGCACTTGGATGGGGAATCGGACGGGTACTTGGACGGAGACTTGTACGGGTACTTGGACGGAGACTTGGACGGGTATTTGTTATCACGTAAAATTATCGTCCGTAAACCGACTTTACAGATAACCGGTTTTTACATTATTTTTTCACTTTTTCTAATTTTTAGTATTTGTTGTTATAGCGGCGACAGAAATACACATTATGTGAAAAATTTACCTGTGTACCTACTACGGTTCATGAAATACAGCCCGCTGACAGATGGACAGACAGACAGCGGAGGCTTAGCAATAGGGTCCCGTTGTTTACCTGTTGGGTGTACCTACAGAACCCTAAAAATCCTGATGGAGTTCCAAACGCGAGCCTTGAATCCTTACTATATATTTTAAATGTGAAAATGTGTTTCTTTGTTACCTTTTCACGCTTCTACACCTCAACCAATCTTGACAAAATTTTGCATGCAGGTAGCCTGTGTCACGGGAATGGACATAGGCTACTTTTTATCGCGGGAAAATACCATAATCTGATGCAGTTCCTGAGAGGGAACAAAAAAAATACTTTTTTTTTTGGGTTAATTAGTTTTACATCGCAACGGAATAATGGATTGTTGTGATTTTTTGCACAGAGATGGTTGAGTAGGTGGGAAACGACATAATTTACTAATCACCCTTAAAGACAGTCATAAAAACGAAGTCAACGAGGGCGAAGCCGCGGGAAAAAGCGAGTATTTAAATATTCTACTTTTATAACGCCCGGCCAGTGTGTCTACACAAGGAAATGCAATAAATGGGTGTAGTGACTAATGAGATCATTATTGTACCTACCTTTAATAACCACCTTTTAACCACCTAAGTGGCGTAATGGTTAAGTCCATTAGCTTCACATCAGAAGGTCGCAGGTTCTATTTCCGGCTGAGTCTAACTATGTGTGACTCAGTTTGGTTGGCGGAAGAGCATTCTCTAAGCCCGCCTAGCTAGCTACCACCATCTTATCTAAGTCTTGCCGCCAAACATCAATGCTAACATCATTGTTAACGTACCCTATCGTGTGGGGTATCGTTGAATATGTCTTTCAAAACGAATGAGGGTTTACTAACACTATTTCTCGATTCAACTGAACTAATTCTAACTATCGGTTTTGTGAAATGACTAATATTTTTTGTTAGAGTCAAGTGCCTCCCCCCCTACCCTACCAGCTAAACCGCTATATAAGGACATCTAAATTAAGAAAATAATTAATTTGAAGGAGGACTACTTAGCTGTAAGTAGACTTTCTTAGTTTAGCAGTAATAGTCGACCAATTTAAGGTGTGCAGTTGAATTTTCATAAAGTTCATAGATTAACTATGCAAAATGTTCTTATACAAACTGCAATAATAACTTTATTTTGAAAATGTACATTTATTTATTGAAAAGACTACGGAATTCTACTCTGCGCGTGGTCCGCCATGCATTTGGCCACTTCATAAAGTCTGAAACTTTTTAGCAAGTGTAGCTCATGAAGAAATAATCTCTCTATCTAGACTCTCAAGTAAGATTCATTCCCACGGCTCCATTCCACCGTCGGTCAACGAGACGCAGAGAGGGGTTGCACCCCTTTGTTGTTGATGTTCCACCTTTTCGCACGAATCGTTACGCTTCGTCATTTACTATGCGTACAGCGAAGGAGTGGAACTCCTTGCCTGCGTCAGTGTTTCCCGATTCCTTCAATTTGGGGATCTTCAAGGCAAGAGTGAATAGGCATTATTTGAGTTTGCGTGTACCATCCTCGACTGCATCATCACTTACCATCAGGTGAGTTGCAGTCAAACGCACTCAAATTTTTAATTAAAAAAAAAGATTTTTCATATTTTTTCTTATTAAGCCGCTTATTATTAAGCAGTGGGCGGGGCACATTGCTCGTAGAACAGATGGCCGTTGGGGCAGTAAAGTTCTCGAGTGGCGACCACGCACCGGAAAGCGTAGTGTAGGCAGGCCTCCCACTCGGTGGACCGATGACCTGGTGAAGGTCGCGGGAAGCCGCTGGATGCGGGCAGCGCAGAACCGGTCGTCGTGGAGATCCTTGGGGGAGGCCTATGTCCAGCAGTGGACTTCCTTCGGCTGATATGATGATGATGATGATGATGAAGCCGCTTATATAAGTAAAATCCGGTCAAGTGTGAGTCGGACTAGCACTCTGAGGGTTCCGGTCTACCATACCTCTCCACACAACCACAGATTACTAAATAGTTACTTCGTAAACACAACTACATAGTATAATGACAATGATACCTATTCACATTACAAACATAAGAACAACGCGAACAACCAAATTATGATTTTTTGTCATTCAGTTTGAACTTCTTAGCGCGAGTAAGACTCACACTTGACCAATTTTTATCTTTTGTTAATTTAACTTTGGTATTAGTACTATAATCGCACCAAGTTTCACGCTTGTATATATTATCGTTCTTAAGATAGACCTAAATCAAAAGTACTTCTAAAGACCTATAAAAAACACGATTTTTTTTAAGATTATTTAATTTTGTACGGAAAACAGGTTTCGGTAAGACACCCTAACTGGGGCTTCCCCTAATCATACTTAACAAATTATCCTAAAAGCCCCATAGTCAATTAGCAAACAAATACTTCAATTTAGTTACACAAGTTTTCAAATTCAAAAATATTCCAACTCCTTTAGAAGACCTTGAAAACCTAGGTTTTGTATGAAAAAAAAAGAAATACGTATCTACCCAAAGGTACTGGTACCCAAAACGAGTAGTTCCTGCGTGTGCGTGACGCTCGCCTTCCACGATAGCCCACGTGAATAGGGTGCCGTTAATTTCCCTTATACGGAGTGTGACTTTGTTCAAGCTGTATTTTAAAGTGAAACTTTTATTACATCGTCTCAATTTTTTTCTTCTATGTGTTGCATGTCGCGTGACGGTCGCTTTCGTCTGACGGTATGATCGTTTTGTCCTCTGTACCGTAGCGAGAGCAGCCATGATCGTTTCGTCCTCTGTAAAGTTTCACTTTTACCGTGGTTTTATAAAACCACACACTTACATTTTTTATTTTATTTCAAAATACATATTATTGAACAGAAAAAAATAAGTTTATACCTACTTAACAAGGAAAACAACAAGTTTTATTTTCATCATAACAGCTCATATACGGGAAGTATAAACACTTAAATTTTTTATTTTATTTCAAAATACATATTATTGAACAGGAAAAAATAAGTTTATACCTACTTAACAAGGAAAACAACAAGTTTTATTTTCATCATATCAGCTCATATACTTCCCCACCGAGGGGCTCCGAGCCTACCCTGAATTAGGGCGATCGGGTCTTAGTCGACCATGCGGGCCCAGTGCGGGTTAGTCGACTACACACACAAGCTTCGGGTTTCCTCGCTTCTTTCACCGTAAGAGCGTCGGATAAACGTACATCATCATATCACCCAACGGACGTCCACTGCTGGACATAGGCCTCCCCCAAGGATTTCCATGACGACCGGTTCTGCGCTGGCCGCATCCAGCGGCTTCCCGCATCCTTCACCAGGTTATTGGTCCACCGAGTGGAAGGCCTACTTACGCCACGTTTTCCGGTGCGCGGTCGCCACTCGAGAACTTTACTGCCCCAACGGCCATCTGTTCTACGAGCTATGTGCCCCGCTCACTGCCGTTTAAGTTTAGCAATTCTGAGGGCTATGTCGGTTTCTTTGGTTATCCTACGGATCTCCTCGTTTCTGACTCGATCACGCAGAGAAACTCCGAGCATTAATCTCTTTCTCGAAGTTGGACCTACCTAACTGGACTGTTTGTCCCAGGTATACACATATTTGGTAACAACTTGGATTGTAGAGCCTCCAACCTTCTGAGGAGTAGGTATGACTCGGACGTTTGACATAATTTTCGTCTTGTCCATGTTCATTCTAAGACCTACTTGTTGAGAGGCTCTACTGAGGCCATCGAGCATTGTGCCTCAGTCGTCCATAGTCTCAGCCATGACCACGATATCGTCAGCGAATCGAAGGTGGGTGATGTACTCGCCGTTGATATTGATGCCGAGTCCAAAAGCTTAAAAACATCTTCCATGGCGGCGATGAACAGTTTCGGAGATATAACGTCTACCTGTCTCAACCCTCGCTGTAGCCGGATAGGTTCCGAGTTTTGGTCCTGGAGGCGAACCGACATGGTAGCGTTTTTATACAAACACTTCAGTACCTCGATATATTGATAGTCAATTTGGCACCGCTGGAGAGACTGTAACACAGCCCAAGTTCTGTATAATCTGCCGCAGCGTATGTATGTGGTCTACGGTACTAAAGCCTTTTCGGAAACCGGCTTGTTCGGGAGGCTGGAAGTCGTCAAACCTGCGTGCGAGACGATTCGTAATGACTCTCGAAAAGAGCTTTTACATATAAAATCTAAATTAGAAAACACATAAAGCCTGTTCGCTTTGATAGTGTCACTCGCCCTTTGTAAATACCGACACAACACAATGCATGCTGCCGCGTGTCAAAGAACGCCGCCGCCTTAACATAAAAAATGCTGACACATGTGTATTACTTGATTTATACCTGCAATCTATAAATTGTCTATTAAGGCTTCTTATGCCTCAATCCGAGCAGGTTGGTAAGTGTTAAAATAATATCGAACGTAAGACTATTCAATTTAAGTTCAAATCAATGCGGGCTTCAACAAGGCTATTACGTTGAAACCAAACGCCCAATTCTCGATTTTTACATGGTTTTATCACTTTTCTTCACTTTCAAATAGGTTTAAAAAAAAGTGTTCAATTAAAATGAAAGGTCTTAAAGTCACCGATTTTTGTGTGTTGGTTTCATTCAACATTAACTAATTATTTTTGAAAAATTTTGCAATTAATGCCAAAAACAGGGTCTACAGTTTATTTTTTACATCAAAAGTGGTAATATTTTTTAAAAAATGTGTTCAATTAAATCGATTTTGTATTACTTTAAGTACATATATTATATATTTTTCCATACTGATAGCTTTACAGATTCTTTCAATAATTTGAATTGAATATGGTCATTTGACCTATCTTAAGGCCTTAAAGAAGATTTAATTCTTGCATTTTGTATAAACGAATGACACTATTTGAGCGAATCGACTTTACGTGGCAGGATTCGAACCTCAGCCTCCCGAGCAGCTGGTAGCGGCCCTAACCGTTACGCCACCGACGACGCTTTGATTTTCCTTTATACCGCAATAAAGGTCCGCTGAAGATACCATATTTATAATAATTATAAGACCATATTTATAATCGTAAATGTTCTATTTTGCAACATTTCAACAATATACACATATTTTCCTCTTTAATATTATAAGAAAAAACAAAATAGATCTTTAAATGAAGATAAACGCGTTCCAAGAAAAATCGCTACGAGGCGGCAAACAAAAAGCGTAAACAAAAAGTAATCGACAGGATATGCATAATAATTAACAACAAGTGAGCAGCTGAGAACAGATATTTAACCTTTCGTAGAAAAAATTGGAAGACATTACGTCATGCGACTTATTGGTCTAGATCTTTGTTCGTCCTTTAGTTTCGACACAGTATATATATTAGTACTAACGTAGTTTCGACGTACAGTGTGATTTTAATTTTACTTTAAGATTCCTCCCGTTTTAGGGTTCCCTAAGTCAACAAGGAACCCTAAAAGTATTTCCATGTCTGTCTGTCTGTCCGTGGCTTAGCTCAGAGACTATTAGTAGTAGAAAGCTGTAACTCGGCATGGATGTACTTACATATTAATCACGCCGACAAAGTGGTACAATAAAATCATGAATTTTTTTTTTGGGTGCCTACCCTACATGTAATGAGGGAGTGAATTTTTTTTCGTTGACTTACCCTATCGTTGTAATAACCGCTATTCGATTCAGGGATCGGTTTTAGACTCAAGTGTGCCTCCCCTCACCCTTCACCAGCTAAACAACTATATATGTATTTTTGGACCTTGATTTCACCTCCAAAGTTCATTAAGTTTTCAATTTCAAAATAACAAAACAAAAGATTGTCACCGGGAATACGGCATTATTCCAAAATTCGGCTTAATCAGACCCCTGGAAATCGCTCTAAAACAGATCACGAGATTTAAACTAAACTAAAATACATACATACATACATACAAACATTGCAAGTTAAATAAAAGCTTTTAAAATAGCAAGTAACTTTTTAATAGGACGTATTAATAGGACGAATTACTTTGTTCTATATTACAACCTGTAGTTACATTAAGTATTTAACTATGAAGTTTTATTATAATCGTTTGAACCATTAAAAAAAATTAAAAAAATATTGTGTGAATGTTTGTGTGTCTGTGCATACATCCGGTGCTCTAGTATCAAAACTATATTATAGTATACATTTTTTTTTAGGGTTGCCACCATGGCAAAAAAAGGAATTTTAGGTCTATCGATCCCCATCAGAATCTCAACTTCAATTTTTTTCTTAACTATATTAACAATACCGCTCGCTATTTAGTCGCTCAAAAGTAAAAAGATCACCATGTGTTGGTACCTCTGTTTTTAGCTTACCGCCCTGTATATGAATATAAGTTCAAAATCGCGTGAGGGAAGTCTTGATTCTAGTAGTGCCGCGTACCACTTCGCCGTTACACCACGCAAGCAAGGAGAGCGCAACAAAAGAAATTGTAACTAAACCTATACAATCTTCTTGACAACACTGGCAATCTGTGACTTAAAAAAAATAACTAAATAAACAAAACGTTTTAATTTTATAGTTTTTAAATAAAGAAAAAAGTTTGTCTCTTGTTTTAAAAGTTTATAACAAAGAATTCTAAATATGAAAATACTAACGCTATTTGCACGCTTCATGCACCATGCTTTTGTATTCGTGTGATTTTTATTTTTATTTTTACTAATGTGGGTTAGGTTGATAATAATAATTTTATTAAAAAATTTTAACGAAAAAAGGCACTTTGAGGATCAAAGATCAGGCAGAAAGAGTAATTTGCATTAAATAAAGTGCAACAGCATAAGCAGATAAACTTTTTTAAAAAAAAAAACATACGTGGCTATAATAATGTGCGCTATTTAGTAGCTTATAGAGCAAACAGGTCAATAACTACTTACAGAAATTTTTGATTATTTAAGAATCAACCAGTTTTCTCTACAATATCGTACTATGATTCACTGTGACTTTTTCAAACATACATGTGAATAAGTCTTTTTTTTCTTAAAACACAGTAAGTAGCAATCTCTTTTCTTAATTCTTTATTCGGTCTCCTTGACAACTTGCAAAGAACAATGCATTGTTATTCTTTGTTACACCAAAAACTCTTTGTTGTAGAGTATCGTACCATTAATAATGTTATCAGCGACCTGTTTCCTTGAATTTTGGCTAAAAGATTACTTCCGCGTGTAATTTCCTGAAATCATTTTTGATAATGATGTAAGATATACAACTTTAGTAAGAAAACTAGCTTTGTGTCCAACAAACGTCTTTGTAGCGTTATTCGAGTTGTAAGTGAGATATATATAAACCTTCCTATATTTAATAAAAATGTTATATGTTGATTCTTTAACAAATACCATTACCTGAGACTTTAATTTGAATCATGACATTACTTGTAAGAGACCATAAGGTTTTTGTTATAATTTGAAAGTGTGTGTTAACACCTATAAAAGTAAAATAAATTATTTTGATTTGATTTGATAAAATAAAATTAAAACAACATAATAGAATCGATAAACACTAAAAAACCGACTACAATGGCATCGAAGTACAACTTTGCAATATTTTTTGTTACTTTTAGTTAATTTTCTATAAAAGTACTAATTCGGTTTTTAAATAAAATATATATGGGACTATGGGACCAATCTGAAAAAGAATACCATGAAAATCAGTTCACAATCTGCGAAGTTATCGCGTAACAAACATATAAAAAAACATACAGTCAAATTGAGAATCTCCTACTTTTTTTTAAAGTCGGCTTTTTTAAAGTTTTTTGAAGTCGGTTATTTATTTTTAATTTAATTTTTCAAATGTAATTTTTTTTACTATTCTTCTATAAGAAAACAGGACTGTTGTATAAGATTCTGTAAATAAGGTGGGGTTTTTATGATACATTATTTTTTTTAATGCATGCACGCAGCTTACAATATGCACTGAAAAAAAATATGTAGTTGTATTTTTGCTATCATAAAACAATTTTATAATAGCAAACAATAATTTTAATTCTACATAGACCAATTAATTTATTAACCTGCTAATAACTGTTAACAATTTATAAATATAAAGATATTCCCAAGGAACTTTTTTCGCCGAAATATTTTTTTTTTGCAAAATGTTTAATTAAATCTCCGTTTAATCGAGGTTCCTTGTCGAAACTATTTTTTATATAAAAGTGTTAAATTAAGACAAACAGACGACAAAAATATGTTCACCTCTTTTTGTTTAATATAATTATGACACTAAAAATATATTATTGATAGGCACGAGTACATTTAATGCCCTCAATTTAAGTCGCAGATTTGTAATTAGCCCTATATTATGAGAAGTGATATTCCTAGTACGCTCCAAATTTTTTCATCATCATATTATCAACCGAAAGATGTCCATTGCTGAACAAAAGCCTCCGCCAAGGATCTCCTTTCCTGTCTAAGTACTTCATCATCATCATATCAGCTCGTATACGTGCCCAACAAGGGGTTCGAGCCTACCCTGAATTAGGGCGATAGGGCCTTAGTCGACCACGCGGGCCCAGCGCGGGTTGGTCGACTTCACACACAACCTTCGAGTTTCTTCGCAGGCGTGTGCAGGTTTCCTCACGATATTTTCCTTTACCGTGAGAGCGTCGGATAAACGTACATATGAAATCGAATTTCGAAAATACATTGGTACGTGGCACGATTTTATAATTATCAGAAAGAGTAATTTTCACTTCATCATCATCATCATCATATCAGCCGAAAAACGTCCATTGCTGGTCACAGGCCTCCCCCAAGGATTTCCACGACGACCGGTCCTGCGCTGCCCGCATCCATCCATTCACTTATTTTGAATAAATATCTTGAATATTCTTGAATCTTGAACTGACTTCAATGACTAGGGTGAAGGAAAACTTCGTGAGGAAACCTGCACACGCCTACGAAGAAACTCGAAGGTTGCGTGTGAAGTCGACCAACCCGCACTGGGCCCGCGTGGTCGACTAAGGCCCGATCGCCCTAATTCAGGGTAGGCTCGAACCCCTCAGTGAAGAAGTATATGAGCTGAAATTATTATGATGAGTAACTGACTTCAATCGGAACAACCAAGTACAATTTTGTATTTCTTTTTGTTTTTTAAAAGTTTTTTTACAGAAATACGACAAACAACAAACACAGATAATAGTTTCTAGAACAAAGCAATTACAGAATGTAAAATAACATGCATTTTAATTATTCAAATAATTGACAAAACGTTAAAAGAACTAACTTCAATCGTACATCCAAATACAATTTTGCTATTTTTTGTTTTGTTCATTTTCGAAACGATTACTTAAGCGATTTTGATAAAAATTAATGGGACCGAATTACTCTGTAAAAAGATATGCGTTGTCATACATAAAAAAAATATAAGGGTTGACTTGAGAAAATCCTCGCTTTTTCGTCGGAGAACCAAACTTCATTCGTATGGAGCGTGCTGAGGATGAACTCCTTTTAAATATTTAGAATATTTATTTATAATTTTAATTACATACACAATGAAGGGCACTGAATGTAACTTCAATTCATTTAATCTACAAACAAAAGACAAAAAAAATTATCAAAACATTTTCTTTCAAAGGTATTTCGTATTATTCCATGACAACCATGAGTGAATTGAGTACATCATCAATCAAACTGCATAAAGTCCATAACTCATTAAATAATCCATATAATCCATTACACAAACTGACATTTTCAACTGTCGTAATTAATTGTTTCCGTTAACATCTCTACAGAATTGACGTATAAGCTAGGCACCTTAGAATTGACGTGTATGTAAGGCGCAAATAAGTAAATTTTTAATGAATCAGCAAGTCAGTTACGTTTCAGTCTGAAACATTTTTGAGGAAACGTATTAAATACATTATCTACTATAGTAATAACACTCCCAGAAGTAAAGACACATTCAGATAAAGAGTATTTACAAAATTAATACGTGTATTTGTTTATCTATGAATGATTCTGTACAGGTGTAGTTAAAATAATATCGAACGTAAGTATATTCAGTTTAAGTTCAAATCAATGCGAGCTTCAACGCCTCTGTCACGTTGAAATCGAACGATTTTTAAATGTTTTTATTACTTTTCTATACCTTCAAATAAATTTAAAAAATATGTTTTAACTAAAATGAAAGGTCTTAAAGTCACCAATTTTTGTGTGTTGGTTTCATTTAACATTAACTATTTGTTTTCGAGAAATTTTGCAATTAATGCCAAAAACTGGGCCTATAGTACATTTTTTTACATCTTAAGTAGTAATATTTTTAAAATTGTATTCAATTAAATCGTTTTTTTATTACTTTAGGTATGTTTTTTTACCATAGTAATAACTTTACACAGTCTTTCAATAATTTGAATTGAATATTGTCATTTTACCACCTCGTGTTTAGGGCTCCTTACCAAGTTACGTGACCCTATTACAAAGCCTACGCTGTCCATCTGTCTGTCCGAATTTTTAAGGACAATCTTTTAAACGTTAATTTAGCCTAGGAATTTTCAAAGAATATGTTATTTTAGGAAAACTCTTTAAAAAGCCCTTTCCATTGCAACAACTTAATACAGTTTCACAATCTGCAAAAGATATCGTGTAACACACACAAAAAACATACAGTCGAATCGTAAACCTCCTCCTTTTTGGAAGTCGGTTGAAAATAGGTGTTGCCATACAAGAAAAGTATTTTTTAAGGTTTTTTGTTTTTGCTCTAAGCTTGAAGTTTGGTGTAAAGTAAATCAACAAATAATAAAAACCGGCCAAGTGTGACTCGTACTAAGAAGTCCAAACTGAAAGAAAAAAGAGTATTTTTTCGTTGCTCGGATTGATGTCTTTTGTTTTAAATGAATAGGTATCATTGTTGAAAATGTGTGAGGAGGTGCAGTGGTACAGAACCCTCGGTACGCGAGTACGACTCCTGCTCACGCACTTTACACCTCCTTTGTTAAGTGAACTATAATCGCTATAGTTTACAATTCAAGAAAACACTTTAATTTTTGAATCGCTTTCGTCATGTCCTACCTCTCTGTACCGAAAAGTTAAATGAATGAAACGCGACATACGTTAAAAAACCGACTTCCATCGCAACAACTTAGTACATTTTTGCACAATTATTTTTGGTTTTTGTTAATTTTCTAATAAAATACAACAACAATTTTAATAAAATTAATATGGGGCCACACGGGAAGCACTAGCTTTCAAATAAAAAAAGAATCATAAAAATCGGTTCACCCAGTCAAAAGTTATGAGGACACATACATAAAAAAAAACATACAGACGAATTGAGAAGCTCCTCCTTTTTGGAAGTCGCTTGAAAACGTTCAATGTTAAAAATCTCTAGTTTTTTGATTGGTAATTTGATACACATGAGCCTATTTCCTACTTTGCTTGCTCCAGAAATATAAAGATTGCAAAATAAGTCGTATTATTTCCTGTAACATAAGGTACACAGATCCATAACTACGATCTTCCTACCCTCTTCCTTTTTTCTTTTTGTAATCGGAAAGCCTCAGAACATGGCCCCCGTGATATGGGTAAATGAAAGGGTTTGCTGAGAAGAATACAAAAATTCTTTTAAATTTAAAGCTTGTTCCTATAAGTTTTTAGTTCTTTCGAAAATTATTGAAATTATTCATCTAACTATTTTATGTAAGCATATTTTGTATTTAATTGGTTCCTTTAGAAACTAATGCATAAAAATATAACCTCTGTTTTTTGAGAAGTCGGGTAAAATGTATCCTATGTCACTCACAAATCTAACGATATCTCGCACTCCAAAATCCATCAAGCCATTTAGAAGATATCCTGGAATCAAAAAACATACCTTATCCACACCGTCATCTTTTTTTTTTGTATATTTACCCATTTTTTTCTTTAAAATATTTATAAATTAAAAGTATTCCGATTTACCACGAAATATTTTTCTTTGCTAATTTCCTCTATAAGGCAGGCCTTCCAAATTCTAAATATCATGTGGCGAATTCTATGTTGGTATTTTAGCCCTTTATCATTTATTTTCTCTACAATACATACATTAGACCTGAAAACAATACACTTCTCTTTAACAGAGTCATGTAACAAAGAATTTCGAAAAAATAATCAATACACTGTATAATTCTGTGTCTTGCTTACATAATATGGTAAATGGCTAAATATTATCTAAATGGCTTGATGGATTTTGAAGTGCGAGATATCGTTAGATTCGTGAGTGACATATATTATTTATAGAGTTTAATTATAAGAGATTTACCCATTTTCAAGAAGTTTTAATCTTGAACGTTTCGATAAGATCCCTTAATAATAAAAAAAAATATTTCAAGCAATGCATTCCTTTTGATGTACCTACCTACATATTAAAGAGTGTGCTTAAGGCCTTAAGATAGGTCAAATGAAAATATTCAATTCAAATTATTAAAAGACTGTAAAAGCTATCACTATGGAAAACATATATAACATACCTACTTAAAGTAATAAAAAATCGATTTAAATGAATAAAATTTTTAAAATATTACCAAATTTTATGTAAAAAAAATATACTGTAGACCCTGTTTTTGGCATTAATTGCAAAATTTCTCGAAAACAAATAGTTAATGTTGAATGAAACCAACACACAAAAATCGGTGACCTTAAGACCTTTCATTTTAATTGAACACATTTTTTAAACTTGAAAGTATAGAAAGTATAGAAAAACACGTAAAAATCGAGAAATTGGCGTTCCGTTTCAACGTAACAGCCACGTTTTGATTTGAACTTAAAATGAATAAGACTTACGTTCGATATTATTTTAACACGTATCAACCTGCTCGGATTGAGGCATCTTAAAGCCATAATGAGAGTAAACGTTATGTAAAGTTAAGGTCTTTTCACATGAAAATGATTTACTACGGTTCATGCACGACCCAGCAGCGGCGATACGCCACTACTCGTACTTCAAAGATCCGTTAGCGGTCGAATCGTACGCGTACCGCGGGCGCCGTGTCCCGTCGTGGCGGTCATATTTGTTTCAATACAATATATACTATATCACGCTGCAATACAATATATACTAGGAGGTAACGACAAATTTGGTAACGATAACAGAAATGGATAAACTTAGGTTGAGAGGATAAATGCCACCCTCTGATGTTAAATATGTCGGTCTGCCTGTGCATAGTGGTTGCGTTATGTACTTATATCGCCTGAAAAACTAGTTATCGTGACAAAAAAAAAAGGATAAGGGAAATGGCCGAGTAAGATAGAAAATGACAATTATGCAAAAACTGACCAAATATTCGGTTGCGTTATGGAGCAACGCCCGTTAGTAGTAGAAATAGCGAGTTTTCTGTGCCAGGATTTTTCGGTGCCCAAAGTTGGAAATGGCGAAAATTAAATCCAAAAAAAACATTTAAAAACAATGGTGTCGCCTCCCATTTAAATCGTTTGCGCGTGTTCCCATTTCGCTATCTCCAAGCGTTACCGAGATAGGAATTCCAGGCAATTTTGGGTCTCCGGCAGGGGGATGGGTTCCTGGCACAGAAAACTCGCTATTTCTAGTACTAACGGGCGTTGCTCCATAACTCAACCTAATATTTGGTAAGTTTTTGCATAAATGTCATAAATACAAATAGTAATTTAATTTTCTATTTTACTCAGCCATTACGTTTTTTTTTGGTCACGATCACTAGTTTTTCAGGCGCTATAAGTACATAACGCAACCACTTTGCGCAGGCAGACAGACATATTTAGCATCAAAGGGTTGCCATTTATCCTCTCAGCCCAATTTTATCCATTTCCGTTATAGTTACCAAATTTGTCGTTACCTCCTAGTCTAATACTGTAGGCACGGTCGTCGAGCCGGAACCGTTAATTTAGTGGACTCGCACGGGCGACACACGGTCACGGCACGGTCCCCGTGCCATGTGAAAGCTCTCTTGATACATACAATTTATTCATATAAGTGAGATTTTTTGTATATTTTATACATATATAAAATTGCTTTCTCGGAAATGGTTTATCTATTTGCATATAATTTTGTATTTAGGAAATGTTTTACTTACATTTCAAGCTTATCTAGATAGCTGATATTCCGAAGAAAAAATTTTTTTTTAGTTTACATGACTAAGAGACTCCAAGTAAAGCATGGTCGTCCTCGTTCTTACTACTATATCTAACATGGTTGAAATGTGAAAGGGCCTTAACGAAAGATGTTCCACGGAAATATTATGACAGTAACAGAACTACCACTGTCACTCTCGATTTATTTTACAATTACTTTACATTCATTATTACTTTTGTGTCTGCCTAAGAATAAAATCACATGAAGACATCGAGTTAGTTTTTTTTATGTAATTAACATGGTGTTCGTTTTTAATAAAATAGATAAATAAATCAATAACATTAATTTGGATTCTTTTCATAATTCGTACCTTTTAGTACTAATAAAAAACGAATCAAATCGTCTCCCGCCAAATTGTAACCAAAGACAACAATATACATAAGTAAACGAAAACTTTTGCGTTAGCTAGCATTAGGGAAGGGGATGGATCATTTTTGTATGAAGTTTGGCATAGTGACAATATAATAGGGGTTTAAGTATGAAATTGCCGATTCAGTTTTTGAAGTTCAATGCCAATTTTTATTTTAAAAAAAGTTATTGTTTTTTATTATTGGCCTTATGGTGACACTTCTTATTGTCTTTATTTTAAAAACTAGTGGCATGTCTTCTACGTTTCAATCCCCTGAGCTATGTACTATTGAATGCAACAAAGGCGTTTTCTTAGTGGTCAGATGAGGCAATTTTTCAGACCAGTTAATATCTTGCATTTTCCTGAAAGTGACGAAATCTTATGCGGGGTATTCCCAAATATGACATTAGTAACGAATAATCCGCTGCGATAACTCTAAAGCTTTAAAATTAAAAATGCCCATTTTTTGCTTTAATAATAGGCGATTTTTTCAGGTGAAAAAAGCAGACTTCATGGGGTTAAGGCCACCATGCTCTCAAAATATCTAAACAATAAGCACACATTTTAATAACACTTTTTCTTAATATTAATTTTCTTCTTTAATTTTTTTTACCCGATCGACAATTTCATACTTAAACCCTAATTACATTTTTTTCAAAATCGTTTGCACATGATTAAACCTATATAGTTATTTAGATAATTATGTAAATACGTACCAAAAACAAAGGACATTTTTGCCTTAAGCGTATCGTTACTGATATGTTTTGTAGCACGTTAGGCACCAATAAAAAGAGATGCCTGTATAAATAGTTCATATAGGGCAGCTTCGTTGACATTACGGGCTGCTTAAACATTCTGATTGTATTTTGCCTATGTAAATAAACAAAAATACAACTAAATTGTTTTTAAAGTATAAACTTGCAATCAATTGCAAGAAGTAGTTTATCATTATTATATCAAACTAGCAATTTACCTCGCGGTTTTGCCACCGGTATTTTTTTTTTCAATACAAAGTAACTTGACACTTAAGGTCAAAAAGCCCTTGTATATTTTTGGTTTCTATTTGCATCAGTATCGAAATATAAAGGTTTGATTGTGTGGAAAAAATTTTGAAAATAAAAATACTTATGTAGGTAACCTACATAATCATATTGTGACTGTCACAGAGGTTCGTACCTACCCATTTCTGGAAGAGGAATAACTCACTTCTTACTAAATTAATTTAGGTGAAAAATTGAGTGCTTTTGACTACACTTCATGTAAGATTTTCTCATTTTCGAGATGTCGTGCCGTAAGCAAGCGGTGTGGATGACATTACACATGCTGCTTGCGTGGTTTATTGGCGACTCGTCAGAAGCTCTCAGCACATTCGGGGTTTCCAACCCTCAGCCATCACAACGACCACGCCCTACGACTCCACCTGGTAATTTATTTTTTAAATATAATGGGACATGAATTTTCACAACTGAATGTTTAGAGATGCACCACACGAGTCACGTGACACTTTGCGAGTGACAAACACCTCTTTTCAAAATTTTTCAACACAAAAAATACACTGGACTGTTTTTGGCAAAATTTGAATAAGTAATTCGATTGTTTTGTTTGACGAACGCTTCTGGAATTGGCACTAGATTTTATACATACAAAATTAAACTAGACATTAAGCATAATACTTATACAAAACAACAAACTCTACATTATTGAACATTTTTCAAGAATTTTTAGCAATGTTTGTCCCATTGTATAAAAAAAATGTTTTACCAACTCATCCATACACATTCATGACTTTTTTAAACTACGACGGTGTTCGACTTCAATAATGCTGTTAAATTTCAGAACACCCTTAAACAAATTTTCTTCGGATTGACAATGGCATTGTGGCAAAGACCGTCAGTTTTGATGCCATTATTGTTTTTTCTTGGAATGGTTGGAAACTGTGGTGGGGCTTTCAATCACATATTTGGGCCTGTGAGAACTGACACGCCTATTGTACCAACACCTACCCAACCACCGGGTAAGATTGGATGATAAAAGTTTCAAAATTTCATCTCTACAAAACTTTCAAACTTTGTACATATTAAGGTAGTAATATCAATTTTGTATGAGATATAATTAATTTGCTTACAAAGTGTGCCCGAAAAACTACTGTAATATATATTTTTTTAAAGAATATTCATTTTAAAAACAAACTTGTTTTTCTGGCATGACTTTTCAATGTAAGTTGAACAGAGCATTGTTGGTTGATGTAAATATACTTTTTCTTTCATGTTATAATTTTAATTTCTCTTACTTAATTGAGATTTGTATTTTTTCAATTTTTCTCCTCTATTAGTGTAGATATTTAAAACACATTATCAATTTTGATCATTTATTAAATCCCATTTTTGTATAAACCTTTCTCTTTTAATGTCTTTACCTACATTTTAATATCTTTATACGTTTTCTTTGCCTAAATCTATTTAAATCAGTATATTTTCTTTGGTTTGCAAAGCTAAGTAATATACCTACTTACTAAACTTATAGAGGGTACTTATAAATACGGAAAGACGATTTGATTCTTCCATTATATACCTAAATTTTCATTTCATACCTACCGATCCACATTTACACATCATGATATCACCTTCAAAATATAATCTACAATAATCACAATCACAAAATAACAGAAACGACATTTTAATCACAAAAACTTCACAACCCTCATTACACCGTCATTTCCGTAATGTCACGATTTTGGTCCAAATAGATCGAACTCAAACCAAAGTTCCATAGGCAAAGCTATAGAACGTAACTTTGGAAGGAGTGTAAAATAAACAGTCAATCGAATAAAATCTTTTTGGAGTGAAAAAAACAGGTGCTATTCAAAATGTGGTGTAGAGTATCAGTAATTTTACCGCTAGTTTTGGTCGGGTTGATGAGCCAATCAGACGCACTAGGTGTATCCTTCGGGAAGTCCAATACAGACCCGCCGCCCCCGCCACAGCCGACGCCTTCGCCGGGTAAGATTTTTTTTCCATAATGGGACAAGCAGTTGCTTTTCATTAACACAAAATAAAAGCAAAAATTCATTGCAACACAGTAATTTTGAATGACATACATTTCAGTAATAAAATAGGTAAGCCATGAATCACATCGAGGAACACGTACTTTTTACTTAAATACATACATAAGCCTTTATTGCACTTTTTAAACCAGTTAAATTAAGCAAATCATTTACTAACGCACTTACCCTAATACCTTGTACGTATCAATCCTAATTGATGTACCTACGGCTGTATCTAAACAAAAACACTTTTAATGAACTTTAAAATAATATTTTGGTGATGTAAATTCGTGTCAGATCATCCCTTTAGTAAAGTTAGGACTTGTTACCTTGTCAAGTTATAAGCAATTCATTTAAAATTAAAACTCACTTACCTACACAGTAGGTAAACATACTTCTTAAGTCATGGCCATTAAATTATTCAAGTCTGGTAATTGCATTAAAAAGCCATGTAGATGTACGAAGTTGCTTAACTTTAGCTTAGCTTGAGCTAATAAAGTTATAAACTTACTAGCTTTTGCTAGCGGCTTCGCTCGCGTGAACATAGTTTCTATGACTGTCTTCGAACGTGAACCGCAAGCGACTCGCGAGCGTGGAAAAAAGTAGCCTGTATGTTAATCTAGGTCCTAATCTGTCTACCTACCAAATTTCATCCTGATCCGTTATCTGCTGTGGCGTAAAAGAGTAACAAACATCCATACATCCATACATACAAACTTTCGCGTTTATAACATTATTAAGGCTAAGGATACTAATAACATTTGGCTTTTGAGTGTCTTCATACTTTTTTCATTTAA
Organism: Coleophora flavipennella; assembly: GCA_947284805.1. NCBI lineage: Eukaryota > Metazoa > Arthropoda > Insecta > Lepidoptera > Coleophoridae > Coleophora > Coleophora flavipennella. The sequence goes on from OX369278.1 coordinate 4,872,460, forward strand.
GTAGTTTGTTTATCTTATTTGGAAGACTAAATGCTTTTCTTATTCACAATTGGTAAGCCCTTGGCATCATCTCATCTGACGGTAAGTGACGATGATGCCGAAGATGGAAGTGGGCTTATCAAGATTCCCCAATCAATGGCGAACTGGTTATCTTACCTTCGTGCCGGAACACAGAAATGCTGATTGAAACGTTATGCGTTTAGTTTCCCGCAGACATTTATTTTAGTTGCACTATTGAAAAAAATACGTTTTTGAAGTCGTCACAAAGATTTTATTTCGAAATTCAAACAATGGTCGATCTTTTTTGATCTTACCGTCAGTTGAGATGCAGCCAAATGTACTCAATTAAAAAAACAAATATGCTAGAGATTTTTTTCAAGAGCATTGTGCTTACATTTTTACATCACCTCAACATCCCTAAAGTCGCTACATACAATTCATTATCTCTTAGATATTCTTGCTATTTTTCATTTTATGGATTTCATAACATACTGTTTTACTATTACTACGAATATACTAGAAGTTTCCGGAATAAAATAAGAAAAGAAGTACTAAAAATGGTCAAAGTACAATGAATTGTTTCTCAAAATATTCTGCGTAAGCGTGAATGCACTTTTTTACACTAAGCAGTTTAACGCCGAGCGAAGCTTTGCTGAGCTGTCAAGTTACGCTTAAAATTGTATAAAATCAAATACAACGAAAATTCTCACTAGTTAAATCCATGGTGAAGTAGACACGCAATTTCTAAAATGACGCCACATTACAAAAACAAGTGACAGTCAGATGAATAAAACTGTATTTTACAGCCAAAGAGTTCCATTTTCAAATGTTTTAGTTACTTTTTAAATATTGTTTTAAAAAGTAACTAAAACATTTGAAATTGTAAGTAAGTGGCCAGTTCCGGAAACATATAATGTATATAACTAAATGTGTTATTTACAAATAAGAAGACATTTTAAAAACACACTTCTATGGCAAAGGTAAGACAATACAACTACTACACAATACATAGATAGAAGTTTAGGATTTGTTTTGGTGAAAAACGACAAGGATGTACCTATTTTTTCTCGTTTTACATAATTTTTACACAGTTTAAGCCAGATTACTGATAGTTGTAACGATCAAAATTGCTTGAAAAAATAATTTAAAAAAAATCTTTTTCCAAGTCAGGAAACAAAACAAGTAAGGTTTCTTGAAACTTCAAAAGTATAGCAATTTAGGAAATCATATTTCAAAATTTATTTTTGATGCAGTCCGATCCCCTATTATGAATAAAAAAAGAATTAAAAAAAATTAAGACTTTAAAACAAAGGTTTCTTCAACAAAGTTATTTGTCCCAGCAATGGAATCTCCTACTTTGTTGTCAAGAACGGTTTTTTTAACCCGTTAACAGTCCGTTGTACCATATGTGGTACACAGGGAGCGGTTCCACCGGGTTCGTGTACTCTATGAGGCACACGAGCTCTGTGTTAGTGTACGAGCTCTCAAACATGGACATATGGCGTGCTTCGGACGGAATGCTTGTATGGGGACTGTTAAAGTGTTAAACCATGTAAAAGGAAAAAAAAGGTACACTACCAAAACATTTTGTTCTGTTTATGGTAGAAGTAGGTATTTTAATAGGGGTCAAATAAAGGTTATTCTCTATATTTCGTGTTTACTCAAATAAAAACTACACCACATCTTGATCCGAACCGTTTATAGCGGCTAATAATTTATAATAACCCAAATAATTCAGAATTTTACGCTCCTTACCAAAATACCAAAACAGTTAAATAAAATAATGGAGTAATTTCACATATTAGAGCAAACACTGCCCTTTTTGTAGTAAATCTTATCAAAATTTATATAAAAACTTTTTGCTTATTACATAAAAAGGCGGAAATCCATAACTTCTAAAGAATTGGTCGCAAACTTATTTTTATTTCAATAACCACCTCTTTCGTTTTCAAAATTGGCGTAAAAACATTTTACTCATATACAGATTGGCAACTCATTGGCTATTGAAAGAAACAAAAGACATAGAACGTAAATTGTGAAATCGCGCGTGACAAAAATTACACTATGCGTATTTTTTCGCGATTCGAGATGTGGTGCAGGCGACAGGCAACGGCGGCCATCTTGGCTTTGCTGTTTGCTGGCTGGCTGACGGGAGAGTCTTCGGAGGCGCTTACGACCTTTGGAAAAAGTGAAGCGCAGTCGCCTAAAAAAATTGGACCTACTTCACCACCAGGTAAGGCTTAACCCTCGAAATAAAGCATTATTGTACAGGGAGGAAAAGTTGCGTAATTTTTGTATGACTAAGAATATGAATAGATTTATTTAATTTAGTTACCTTAGTGTAAATATCAGTAGTTTAGTTGACAACGCCAAACACGTTAAAACAAGCGACTTTAAATGCAGAAATTTCAATTTTGCTTAACCAATTTTGATACAATTTGTTTACAACGAGTTATTGCACGCGGCTTTGCCCGCGTGTATTTCGTGGGTGCATGATCTTTTTTAGCTTATGTCCATCGTCAAGGTCCATTCTAAATATTGGTGATTTTTTTATGAAATCTTATGAGTAGTTTCGTAGACATTTTTTTTTCATACAAACTTACATACAAACTTTATTTTTTTTAAATATTGCTTTGGATTCTTAAAATTAGGTGGTTCATAAGTTGAGTGTATGTTTTTTATAAATAAATATAAATATTCTGGGACAAATCACACATGGTCATCTGGCCCCAAAGTAGGATTCCCTGTGTTATGGGTTACCAGAGACTGATATACAATACATACTTATATACGTTTACTTATATATTTATGTATTTTACGGAATTTCTTCGCCGATTGTGAACCGATAAAATTCAAGATGTTTATTCAAAATATGTGCAAATTACACTCTTTCTGATATTCATAAAATAGTAATTATACAGGGTGTAACAAAGTTGGTGTACGACCCGTTAACTGGGGGTTCTACTCATCATACTGAATAACTTTCCCCAATGAACCCATAGTCAATTCTCAAAAAAAAAATTGGACCCTCCATACTAAAATGCACAAAATTGGTCGATCAGTTGATCGATTCGTATGAAGAAAGTATTATTTTTTTGTGCGATTTCAGCAAAGCCGTAGAACAAAAGTTGTTCAGTATGATGAGTAGAAGCCCCAGTTAACAGGACCTACACCAATTTTGTTACAACCTGTATATAAATTATGTCATTTGTGAAAAATAAAGTAATAAACAATCATTATTAGTTTATGACGTCAAAATTCAATAATCGATATAAAACAAATGATGTCATTAAAATATAAAAACAACATGACACGAGAAGTTATACACCGAATTAACCGCCTCCGTGACGTAATGGTTAGTCCATTCGCTTCACACCAAGAGGTCGCGGGCTCTATTTCCGTCGGGGTCAACTTTGTAAGACTCAGTTTGGTTGGCTATTTTCATAGCCCGCCTGGCTAGCTATCACAATCTTATCTAAGTCACTTACTATCAGGTGAGATGATGCCAAGGGCTTAGCAATTGTGCATTAAAAAAAACATAAAAATAATTGAATGTCAAGAGTAGGCCAGTTCACACGGACAGCACCCGGTCACGAGTTTAACGCGAGAGTCAGCCATCGATATTAATGATTCTTTTCTTCAAATTGGCTGAGTAATTTTATAACAAACTAGCTGTCCCGACGAACTTCGTTCCACCTTACACTACACTACACTACCCTACCCTACACTACCCTATCCTACCCTACACTACCCCAGCCTACCCTAGAGTACCCTACCCTACACTACACTACCCTACCCTACACTACCCTACCCTACCCTTCCCTATACTACACTACCCTATCCTACCCTACCCTACCCTACACTACCCTACACTACCCTACCCTACCCTAACTACACTACACCTACACTACACCTACACTAAACTACACTACCCTACCCTACCCTAAAACTAATTATTTTTTGACTGATAATATTTTTTATTGATGAATATCATATTTTAATAAATTATCGTATTCTGGACAAAATTCAAAAACAAAAAAATCATAAAAATTGGTCCAGCCGTTCTTGAGTTACAAATGGTGTAACTAATACTTCTTTCTTTTATATATATAGATCAACAAAAACAAAATGAGCAAAATCGTAGTTGTTGCATCTACAGTCGTTTGTTTTCGACTTCTAATTATTTATTTTTGCTGTGCACATGATTAAAATAAACTATGACTTGCACCATATGCCTACAAAAAAAATAATTCTTACTTGACTTATTACCTTGCGTAAAAATCGTCTGTACAAGGGCCATAACCTCAAAAACATGTAATTATTATTCATGAATACCGACGGACTTAATTAAGCAACACTTTTGTTAAGGCAATTAGAGATATGCTTTAAATAAGGGGAGGTAGATAGGTTACATGCGTCCAAAGAGTGAAGCAAATAAAATGATTCCAATATTGGCATCTCTTTTCTTAGTAGCATTCGGTGCAACGGAAGCTAACTATCTATAACACTGTGTGTGTAAATGGGTTCGATTTTAAAATTTTGTTTGTTAGTGCATAAATCTATGGTAACAAATCTCTGAAGGCAATAATATTTATGTTCTTTTATATAAAGTTATCATATCAGCTCATGTACGTCCCCACGGAGGGGTTCGAGCCTACCCTGAATTAGGGCGATCGGGCCTTAGTCGACCACGCGGGCCCAGTGCGGCGGTTGGTCGACTTCACACTCAACCTTCGAGTTTCTTCGCAGGCGTGTGCAGGTTTCTCTCGATATTTACCTTGACTGTAAGAGCTTCGGGTAATCGTACAGAAATCGAATTTCGAAAACACATTGGTACGTGGCAGGATTCGAACCACGGCCGGGACGAACAGAAAGTAGCGGCCCTTGCCGTTACGCCACCGACGCGCTTTAAAGAAATTTAAAAATATAAAGTATATCTTGAAGAGTACTGATATAATTTTTAGATAAGGATAAGCATAGTTTCAGTCCAACAGCTTAAACACTAGACATCGTGTTAAATAACATTAAAAAAAAACAACACACAACCTCAAAATAGTGCTTTTGTCTTCTAGATTCCTAAATTGTCCAAATCAGGGTACACCAGCACGGCACACCCCGGACACTGCATACAACGATCGTGAAATGACATTTCTAAAAACAAATGACGGAGCAAAAAAACGCGACGAAAGCCTATACGTTCGAGAACCAAACTATACCCAATTTGTATCAATCTGGGTGACGAGGGGGTGAGGTCGGAATCTAGAAAGCGGCAGGGAGTGTCCATACTGTCGCTTAAAGCGACAATTTATCTTAACTTATATTATATTAGTACTAATAAATATATACTTTGACCACCGTGTCAGGTTACAACGTTTGTATTAAACCTGGACACCGAAAGAGTTTAGAAACCTTCACACTGGAAAAAAGTCCATGGAGTTGGTAAAAAATATCAAAATATAGTTGTATTGCGATACAGTTTTACAGGGATCAGAACAGTTTGATAGTTGAATGGCACAATAGACAGCACGAGTGTTGCAATGGCTAATTGCGTGCAGTGGCATACAATACTTTTTCTACGACCATGAAATAAATAAAAGAAAATTTAAAACCGTCAAAAATTCATCCATACAGCCTAATCACACGCGATGTTTAGCCGTGGCGCAGGTACGCGCACTTTTTTAAATGGCCTTGGCGTCGTGCACAAAATACATTGAAATTTTGTCATAATCATTTATTGAATTTATGAAGCCAAAGCCATAAAAATATTCAAAAAGTTTCATTGTAAGTACAGTTGTTTCGTTTTGAAATGATCATTGTAAAACGACTTGTAGCAATGAATACTTTTGTGATATGATTTTGTATCAAGCAAATTACGAAATGGGAGTAGAAAAACGGTTTTTTTTAATGTTAGCAAGTCGTCTTGTTAATCCATTCGTGTCCACGAACACATAACTGGCATTGTTCAAATAGATTAAGGTTTGTATGTCGCAAGCATATTATGTAATTCGTCATTTTACAAATGGTCAAGCAAATTGTAAAATGCCCTACGCAGATTTCTGCTTGGAGCTCTTTGACTGTATGATCAATCAATTCTGACCGAACCTAACATCACTCGCTCATCTTAGTTTCGCTTGGTCAGTTTATAATCTGCGTATGGCATTCTACAATTTGGCTCGCTCGCTCGTTTCACTTGCCCGCTTGCTCATTTTACAATCTGCGTAAGGCATTTTACAACCTGCGTAAGGCATTTTACAGATTACCTGGCCGTTTATATATGGACGAATTATACAATTTGCCTGACAATTTGTAAAATGACTAATAATTATAATTAGACTAATTATTATTAGCCTGCCACATGTTCATCCGCTGGGCGAAAATATGCCAACGTACTACGAAGCGTAGTCCGTAGCTTCGTGTTCGTAGCACAAGCGTAGTACGCATACAGTATTATGCAGCTTCATCGCAAGCATTCTTAGGCTACCGGAGCCAAAATAACAAAATTATAATTTCGTCATGTTCGTCTGTCCGTCTCTCTGTCTGTATGTCACAGTCTATTTCCCTGCCACTATTAAACCTGTAGTAGAGAATTTTGTGCACAGGTGTAAAGTTATGACCGGAAATGGAAAAAAGAAGTCAATATAAAAAAAAACAACTAGAGTAGGCCTCCCTTAATTTAAGAGGGGATACATTTTTTTTTGAGTGTACGCCTAGAGTGAAGTTTCGTTGAATAGGTCCATAAAATGTTTTTTTTAAGGTTTCTTGAAACATTTTTTTCATTAAGGTAGCATTTTTGAAATATTGAGCTGATAAAGTGTCATTCCCTCCTCCTCTTTTAACTATGTGACTTAAAATTCTAAATAATTCAGGTATTCAACATAACTTAAATAAGCAAACGAAAATTATTTTGCCGAAGAAGATTTTTTTTGAGGGGGGCCTTCCAGGTTTTTAACTGTACCTCCTCGTCTATAAGAAATTCAGTTATATATTTTTTTGATACATTTTATCTTAAAACGCAAAATAGAAAATTAAGATTTTTTGTCAAACGAAAAATTTTTAAGGTGCCTCCCATACAAGTAAAAGTGGCTCGAAAAAAATCGGGTGAGGCTGTGTCGGGGCACACTGCCGTTATTCTAGCCTTATTATTTTCTCGACCCGTTGTAAGGTACATACGTATGTACGTAGGGTAGAGGAAGTATTGTTATCGCAAAAAAATAAGATTTTCCAATTTTCGTGAAAATTATTCATAATTCATTTTTTCGCTTTGTACAGGGTAAAGATACAAAAAATGCAAGATAACATAGCACAAAAAATCACCTGGTACAACTATTAAAATAGCTTAACAGTTATAATTTTACTTGGCTACACTACATATGCAAGTCAATAGGTATATCTTAATATGCATTTATATTGTGAAATAACATTTCCAAGTTATGTCACATGTCAAAGTTATAATAATTAGTCATTAAATTTTCCGTCGAGAAATTTCTTAACGCTATAAAAATTATGCTCTAATAACCAATTAAATAGTGTTCTATATCATTAACATATACCGAATATCTCAATTCCGTGCGTGCGTCCGTGCGTCTGTTCGTCACGCTTGGCTCTGGAGGCTATATCTTTAGTCCAATTGGGACCAAATTTGGAACTATTAAAAATATTACTATACTATTGACTATTTAAAAGTGTGTGTAAACACCTATTTGAAATAAATTGTTATGGATTTTGAATTTTGACTTGAGAGTTTTAAATTATTTCATCGAGGTTTTATCAAAAGTTTCTTCGTAACATCAAACCGAAGAGTAGCTATCACACAACAAAATCTGTTTTTTTTCTCTAAAACGGCTTTAACGATTTTGATGAAACTTTGCATATCAGAGTTTCTTTTTGTTTGATGATATCAGCGTCGTATATACGTCCCCACTGAGGGGCTCGAGCCTACCCTGAATTAGTGTCGACCACGCGGGCCCAGTGCGGGTTGGTCAACTTCACACACAATATGCGAGTTTCTCCGCAGGCGTGTACAGGTTTCCTCACATTGTTTTCCTTCACCATAAGAGCGTCGGATAAACGTACATATGAAATCTAAGTTCGAAATCACATTGGTACGTGGCAGGATTCGAACCATGACCTCCCGGACAAGAGGCTGTGATTTACGAGGTTATAACATTTTTAACCTCATTCACCTGTTATAGTTACTCGTACAGTCACCGTATTAAAGTTTATGTTTAGCAGATTCAAATCTCTTAAATTTGGCCGGTTTATGAAATTAGTTAGAAATTTCATTCTTTATCAGTCGTATGATCTCGAAATGGTAGGTAGGTACTTGACAACACCTTACATCCATGTCACCAGACATAGATAATACGATAGTTAGCTACTTTAGAACATAAAAAACCGAGTTCCATAATTTTGAACACCGCCGGAAACCAAAGCCACGATATCCCTTTTGTAAAACCATTGGCCTGCACAAGGAAGGCGCCAAGTCCTAAATTAACCCTTATTCCATTGACCTAAAAATGTTATCACTGTTGCCACACCAATTAATACAGTTAACCTTTTGTTTCACCTGCTATAGACATACAGGTGGATAGTTTTTCTTTGACAGCTATAGGGTACATACAGGCGATTTTTTTTATTTGCTGAATAACGGCCCATGGTACAGACACACCCTGGACACTTCATACAACGGGCCAGAAATGAGATTTCAAAAAAGGAATGACGGAACAAACAATATGGCGGCAAAATCCTATACGTTCGACTACCAAACTGTAACCAATCTGTATCAATCTGGGTGACGAGTGGGTGAGGTTGCAATCTAGAGAGCGGCAGGGAAGGTCTATACTGTATGTTAGTTAGTACTAATATATATACTTTGGTACAGGACTATACTCATGCATGACACAAATATTTCTTTTTCATGGAACCTAAACAGATAAAAAATCGAGTGGGTTTGTGTCAGAGCACACTATCATTGGTTTGACGTGGAAAATATTTCAATTTTCCTCCGTAATAATAAGAAATGAGCTTATTATACAGTTGGCTGGTTCTACCGGAAACAGATATGTCTCTTTCGTTATCATCATCATCATCATCATATCAGCCGAAAATCGTCCACTGCTGGACAAAGGCCTCCCCAAGGATTTCCACGACGCTAGGTGTGTTTTTCATAGGGGGCTTTGCCGTAATCGCCACGCTTGGCAGGCGGGTTGGCGATCGCAGTGTGGTTGCAGGTGTGTTGCAATGCACGGAAAGGACGCTGCTGCCCATCCTCCGGTTTTAAGTCCCTTAGTCGACTTCTACGACCCCCCATTGGAAGATATGGGATGGTCCTATTCTTAGCCGGGAGCCATACGGCCTCTTTCGTTATATCCGTTGCATTTCAGTTCCCTGACCTGGTACCCCGTATGTGGTTTAAAGACATTTCACGTCAAAATGAGTTTTTATACTAAGTATAGGTAATGTTAATAATACCTAATTGATTTCCAATTTTTTGTATGGAGTCTTGAACTTTGGACTCTTTATACAAATATGCACAAAACTGACCAAACAATCGATTTGTACGTGTTTGCAAGCGCTGGTAATAGAAAATTAGTTATCGAAAAAAAAATTAAGTAAATTTAACTTTTTTACATCAAAAAAAAAGTTTAAACAGTACTTTACAGTACAGAAACAACAGTCTTTTCGAACAGTCTCTTGGAGACAGTTGTTCAGTAGGATGAGTAGAAGCCCCCAGTTAAGTAAGTAAATAATTGACTTATCTTTATTTGCATTCGAAGCGTCGGTGGCTCAACCGGTAACGACTCGGTCTTCCTAACCAGCGGTGCCGGGTTCAAATCCGGACGGCCAATGTACTAATGAGTTTTTCGAAACTTACGTACATATACTCACCGATTGCTTTAACGGTGAAGGAAAACATCGTGAGGAAACCTGCACACACCTGCAAAGAAACTCGAAGGTTGTGTGTGATGTCGACCAACCCGCAAGCTCAGCGTGGTCGACTAAGGCCCGATCGCCCTAATTCAGGGTATGCTCGAGCCCCTCGTTGGGGACGTATATGAGCTGACATGATGATGATTATGATGATTTGCATTAGATGTGGTTACAAGGACAATAAAAATCAGTTTCATACACTTAATCCAGTTTAAAAATTGTTATTTTTTAAAATGTAAAAAAAGTTAAATGTAAACCGCCCTGGGCCCTTGTGGTCGACAAAGGCCCGAACGCCCAAATTCAGAATAGGCTCGAGCCCCTCGGTGGGGACGTATATGAGCAAATATTATGAGTGTTTCCAATTACCTACCTTACCTATATATATATATATATATATATATATATATATATATATATATATATATATATATATATATATATATATATATATATATATATGTATTAGTTCATAAATTCATTACAAATTACACCTAAAACAAAACACGCTAAGGGCCGCCAGGAGGCTCGAGTTTCCATACAAACGTAGTTCCGCTATAATACAAAAACTACATGCCAGATTGAATCCAAACTTTGTAAATATAATTGAGTAGACACATATCGATGTTTGTAATTAGTTTTCGCTTTACTAATATAAAACGGAAAAAAATAATAAGAGCAGATTCAAACTTTCAGTACAAAACTAATTTAAGCCTTCATTTAGTTACGTTAAAATTTACTACGATGAAAACCAGTTACAAACATCGATATGTGTCTACTCAATATATTTACAAAGTTTGGATTCAATCCTGCATGTAGTTTTTGTCTTAAAGCGGAACTACGTTTGTATGGAAACTTGAGCCTCCTGGAGACACTTAAATCACACCTAAAATACGAGTACTTACCTAAATTGAATTTATGAACCAACTAGTGGATGTTCTGTGGATGATATTCCTACACTAATTTTGTTTTAAACCGCCTCCGTAGCTCAGAGGCAAAGTTCACTGGCTTTACACAGGAGGTCGCGGGTTCGATTCCCGTCGGGGTCAATTGTAAGACTCGGTTTGGTTGGTGGTAGGGCATTTTCTAAGCCCGCCTGGCTAGCTACCACCATCTTATATAAGTCTTGCCGCCAAATATCAATGTTAATATCATTGGTGTGTTCCAGCATGAAGATAAGATAGCCAGTTCCCCATTGCGTCGGGGAATCTTGGTAAGCCCGCTTCCATCTTCGGTAACATCGTCACTTACCACCAGGTGAGATGTTGTCAAGGGTTTACCAATTTTGAATAAAAAAATAATAAAAAAAACACCCTGTATATGAGGTCTTTAGGTACTATGTGGTAAGAAGGCCGCCCACAAGCCGTGTCGGTGAGATGAGGCACTAAGATAAACCACGGAAGCCTGAATTTACACTTTACCGTTTGCCTTGACCTAACGCGACTACACACAGGGGGAATTGGCATTGTTCAGTGTTTAATTGGCATGTAAAAAAAAAACATTTGAAAAAATCTAAAGTATTTATTTATAGATAAACCCTAGAACTGGGTTTGGCGATGTGTAAAAAAAAAGTAAATCCATAAAGGATTTAAATAAATTTGCAATCTTTCACTTGTCAAAGTGATGAAGTATATCTTAAAAACGCTAAACACGTTAAAAAACCGACTTCCATCCCAACAACTTACTACAATTTTGCATTATTGTTTTGGGTTTTTGTTAATTTTCTAATAAAGGACTACACCGATTTTGATAAAATTTATACAAAACCTCACTGGAAGTACTAGCTTTCAAATAAAAAAAGAATCATCAAAATCGGTTCACCCAGTCAAAAGTTCTGAGGTAACAAACATTTAAAAAAATACAGTCGAATTGAGAACCTCCTTCTTTTTCTAAGTCGGTTAAAAAAAGAAATATATTATTAATATTTATGAGCACGTCAGAAAATGTTCTAGAAATTCATTAAAAATAAACGAATAGCAACATCACAAGAATTTTGACTTATTTGCTAATTGAAAACTGTAGCCAATGCCTTGCTGGCAAGCTTCCTCTTATATATAAGTTATACAGTTATATAAGTATAACAATAACATTATAATGAAAATCGGTCCACAATTTGCGAAAATATCGCGTAACAAAAGTACAAAAAAAACATACATACGAATTGAGAACCTCCTCCTTTTTGGAAGTCGGTTAAAAACTATGGTGTCTAACAATAGTCACCCCCCCATTAAACACGCTGTGTAGGAAAGGTCAGTAGTATATACGGCCTGTCTTCCTCAACCACAAAGCTAGGTAATTTGCTCGTGTTTATCTGTAGGTCAAAGTGGAACGAATTTGCATAATAACTTTAAAATCATTCTAAAGGGTTTTCTTTCAGTTACTACGAAAAAAAAACATTAGATATCGTTTTATACTTTGGTAGGTACTTTGTAGATTAAGTTCGGCCTGCAACTTTTGCCAACGAGACCCTATCACTCCTCCGCTGTTCTTGCGTACGTCTGTCTGTCAACGGGCTGTATCTTATGAACTGTTATAGATAGACAATTGAAATTTTCATAGATTGTTTATTTCTATTGCCACTATAACAAAAAATAATAAGAATAAAAAATACAATAAACATAGTTTTTTTTTTAAAACATGAAAAGTAATTAAAAAGACCATAGTGTTAAATCTTGTACGTGGTAAGGAACCTTCCATGTGCGAGTTCGACTCGCACTTGGCCGGTTTTATAAGGTTCTTTCTCGCAGCGTAGTGACTCTAGTCAGTAAAATACCTTAACAATATATTGAATACATTCAAATATACTTGCTCTTGCCCGCGGCTTCACCCGCGTAAATATCGTTTTCGTTAGTGTCTTTAAGGGTGAGGGGTGCGCGAGCTGCTTAAGTGAAACAAAGAACTATGTACCTTTCATACGTATACCTAATGATAGATATGAAAACCGTGGACCAAGCGTGGAAATGAGTGATCTTCCGATCTTTCGGGAACGATAGTAAGCTATGCTAATTAGTAGTCTTTGTCGATACTTAAACTGTCTCTCATAACGACAATGCGTTGCTACGTTGCAACGTGCGCGAGCATGGAAATTAGTTTTCTTCTATTTCGGGCTGTACGTCAATCTGTAGCTCCGTTACGATGTGAAAAAAAAAATGGAGTTTGTTATTAAATAAATAAATAAAATAATTCTTTATTCAGGCAACCACGGGCCCACAAACAGAAAATTCAGCTCACAATAAAATAAAATAAATTAAACTAATAATAAATTCAAATAAGTCATCAAAAAAATAATAAAACGTAGTCACACAGATGACAAGAAGACAAATCATCATCACATCAGCTCATATACGTCCCCACCGAGGGGCTCGAGCCTACCCTGAATTAGGGCGATCGGGCCTTAGTCGACCACGCGGGCCCAGTGCGGGTTGGTCGACTTCACACACAACCTTCGAGAGAAGACAGATTACAATTAAAATAAACAAATTGTCAATATTTCCTCACCGGCATTGGAACCACGGCATTATTATTAATCAGAGATTTGTTACCATAGATGGGTTATGCACTAACAAACCACATTTGAAAATCGAATCCATTTACACACACATTATAATAGGTACCTACTGCTACTATGAAAAGAGATTCCAATTGGCATCTTTTTTTTGCTTCACTTTTAGGATGCATGTAACCTATCTACCTCCCCTTATATATAGCATATCTTTGTTATTAATTATTATTTCTACAGGAACTGTGTTGAACTATGGTCACTAATGTAAGAGTGGTGTGCCCTACTTGACGAGAGCAACGGGGGGATATCTCCGCCTGGATAGGTGATATGCCTGGGGAAGTAATATTTTTGATGTGTAACATCTTTGCTCTCGCTTTCCTGCAATTTGTGGGAGTGATTTCGTGAAATGGGACGGAAAAGTGTCCCATGTGACGGAAATGTGTAACAGGGAGTCGCGTTTTTTCAGGCTTTAAAAGCGCGGAAAAGGCAAAGGTATCTATGACCATACAGCCTAGTCTGCCGTATCTTTGCCGTCCTTTTTTCAGGCTTTAAAAGCGCGGAAAAGGCAAAGGTATCTATGACCATACAGCCTAGTCTGCCGTATCTTTGCCGTCCTTTTATAAAGTATTTTGTCACATGTTACACATCATATGCGAGTACTGTAGGTTTCGCTCGAATTTTTTTACTCTTTGGCCTGGGGCCCGGCCGTGGACCAACCTTGGATGGTTGGCACTTGTTTAATGCGAAGTGATATTAATCGCGCGTTCTAGATGTTATGTTCTATATGTAATTAGAGAGTAATTATTATTTAACTGCTATTATTTAACACCATCTTATCGAAGTCTCGCCGCCAAAACATCAGTGTTAACAATATTTATGTGTTTCCGCTTGAAGATATGATATCCGGTTCTCCATTGCATTGGGGAATCTTGGTGAGATGTTGTCAAGGGTTTACCAATTGTGAATAAAGAAAAATCTGTATCAATCTGGGTGACGAGGGGGTGAGGTCGCAATCTAGAGAGCGGCAGGGAGTGTCCATACTGTATGTTAGTACTAATATATAGGGTGACCTTAAATTAGTTCTTGATAGCAAAGGATATGAATGTACTCGTGATTACAAACAACTTTCCCAAAGAAACTATATGTCGAATCAGAAAAAAATTTTAGGTCCTCGGTACATAACAAATTATCAAATCGGCAAAAATGTATGAAGGACCAAATTTTTTTTTTTCATATTTGACATATAGTTTCTTTGGGAAAGTTGTTTATAATCACGAGTATATTCATATCCTTTGCTATCAAGAACTAATTAAAAGTCACCCTATATATACTTTGGCTATGGCATGGCACTGGCCTGGTGAGAAAGTAGAACAATTTCAACCGTATTATAACGCATTACAACCAACGGTCATGCGTAACTTAATTTACCTAAACCAACCAACTTATTTTTTAGGGTTCCGTACTTTAAAAGAAAAAAGGAACCCTTGTAGGGTCACTTCGTCATCCGTTTGTCAAGACTCTTTTTTTCAGGAAGGTGTAGAGTTATCAAGTTGAAATTAATATAAACTAGCGACCCATCCCGGCTTCAATCAATCAATCAATCAATCAATCAATCAAAATAATTTATTTTTAAATAGGTGCTTAGACACACTTTTAAATAGTCAAAAAAACAAAAAAATACTTATTTTCTATTACATAATTTCATGATACAGATTACAGTCTCAGGTAATGGTATTTGTTATAGAATCAACTTATATATCTTTGTCATTTACGTAATCTATTATTTTATAGTATCCTCTAGAGCACAAGCATTTTTTAACTTCGCACGGATAGTAGAGTAATATATGCATGCATGTTTTCGTGATCATTTTTTTATAAGATAGATACATTATATCCTTAAAGTATATGCCATCGCGGAAATTTTTGTAGATCTATAAAAGAGAAAAAAACGGATTGGGCACAGTTTTTGATGAAAGCTCCCAGGCGGCTTGACTTTTTCCAACACTTCCAACAATTATTGTTATATTTTAACCAATTTACAAAAAAAAAAACCTTGACAAATTACATATCTAAAGTATGTTTTTTTTATATTGTGTTTGTTTTTTATATTTTTTTAGTTACCTAAGTTTTGTTTTTATTCAAAATCAAAAAAACTAAAAATGTATTCAAAATAGGTGCAAATCACACTCTTTCTGATAGTCATAAAATAGTGATTACATAATTTCATATTTTGTAAAAAAATAATAAATTAACAATCGTTAGTTAATAACGTCAAAATCTAATCCTTGATATAAAAAAAATCAAATTATGTCACTATAACATGAAAACAATATGACACGAGAAGTTATACCTACATAAAATCATTGAATTTCATGAACGTCTTTGACGAGTGTACGTCCAGTTCACACGGATAGCACCAGGTCACGAGTATAACGCGAGAGTCAGCCATCACTTCTCTAAACCATATTAGAGGGAAAGGAACGACCCGGCCCCCGATGCGCCACCATCCGCACGAAAAATTTATAATTAGTTTATATTTTTTTAACTTGTGTGTACGTACAGAGTATCTTATCATCTTATCTAAACCTTTCTCATAAATCACTCTATCTATTGGTGAAAACCGCGTAAAATCCGTTCAGTAGTTTTTGAATTTATCGCGAACGAACAGACAGACGCGGCGGGGGACTTTGTTTTATAATATGTAGTGATAATATACTACTGCGCCTTAATATACTACGGTCCCTTAAATTGATGAAAAAATCAAGGTTATGTCAAAGCAGTAAAAAGATACGGTTATGGGCATTTTTGTTACCTACATATTTTGATATTCGCAAATAAATCAAAACCTATAGGGTACGTCCCGTGACTCTCCCTGCCGCTCTCTAGATTCCGACCTCACCCCCTCGTCACCCAGATTGATACAGATAGGTGCTAGTTTGGTTCTCGAATTTATAGGATTTTGCCGTGATTTTGTTTGCTCCGCCATTTGTTTTTAGAAATGTCATTTCACGACCGTAGTATGCAGTGTCCGGGGTGTGATTAGGTAATTATTTCATTATTTTCTAATATCAATCGGTTTTATACCTCAATTTATGTATTCAGTGTCGATTAAAGTATAACAGTTTTTTGGTAGTAGTCTAACTATCCTTACTAATATTATAAATGTGAAAATGTGTTTATTTCTTTGTTTGTTACCTTTTCACGCTTCAAGTCCTTGACCAATCCTGATAAAATTTGGTATACAGGTAGCGTGTGTTACTGGGAAAGACAAAAGCTACTTTTGTCCCATGAAAATAGCATAGTCCGATGCAGTTCCTAGGGAACTGAAAAAATACTCTTTTTTTAGTTAATTTCTTTAACATCGCAACGGAACAATGTATTGTTGTGCCTTTTTGCAAAGAGATGGTTGAGGGTGTGGGAAATGACATAATTTACTAATTAAATAGTTCCCAAGGGATCTGGGGAAAACTCATTTCTACGCTCGCGCACGGATTGAAGTGATTTTTTTTATAGAATTGGTTGAAGGGATGTGAAATGACATAGACTGCTAATCAGAATAGGTCTATATAGTACCTGAGGGATCTGGAGAAAACCCGTGACAACGCTCGCGAACCGCATGCGGCTCGCGCACCACTCACCCTCAAAGACAGTCATAAAAACGATGTCCATGCGGGCGAAGCCGCGGGAAAAAGCTAGTAGATAATATATACAGATTCACACTTTAATTGTTTTCCTTTACTTATACTGTAAGACCTTGCTTCTAGTCAAATTTTATGATTCTAGGTCAACAAGAAGTACCCTGTAGGTTTTGATTTACTTGCGAATATCAAAATATGCGACATAGATGGCCGTAAAATGGCCGTATCTTTTTATTGCTTTTACTTAGAATCTTTATTTTTTTACAGCTTCAAGGGACCGTAGATCTCTAAGTATTTGATATTAATTTCAACTTGATGTCTCCATGCGTTACCGAGAAAAAGGGTCTCGACAGACAGACAGACAGACGGACATCGAAGTGATCCTATGAGGGATCCTTTTTAGGGTTCTGAAGTCAACAAGGAACCTCTATAGTTTCGCAATGTCTGTCCGTCTGTCAGTCTATCTGTTCATCTGTCCGCGGTTTAGCTCAGATACTATTAGTATTAGAAAGCTGTAATACATATTTATCACGCCGACAAAGTGGTACAATAAAATCTTGAAAACCATTTTTTTTTAGGGTGCCTACCCTACGTGTAAAGGGGTGTTTTTTTTTTCGTTGTCGTACCCTATCGTATGGGGTATCGATGAAAAGGTATTTGAAAAATACTGTGGGTTTGCTAGAACCATTTTTCGATTCAGTGATCTGCTTGTGAAATATTAAAGCTTTAAAGTACTAATTTTTGGAGGCAAGTTTGTGTACCAGCTAAACCGCTATATGGACATCTCAAAAAAATTATAAATAGTAGGTTAAATAATGAATTTAAAAGGAAAACTATCACGTCTAAGTAGACTTTCTTAGTATAGGAGTAATAGTCGACCAACTTAAGGTGTGCAGTTAGATTTGTGAAAAGTTCATAGATTTTCCATACAAAATGTTCTTTTACCAACTGCAAATATAATTTTGTTTTAAAAATATACATTTTTTTAAAAACTACGGGACCCTACTTTGCGCTAGTCCGACTCGCACTTGACCGCTTTTTATCCCATTTGAGGTACGGAACTCTGAAAGCAAAATAAAACTTATAGGCGCAACACACGCACCCAACCTCTATTTTCGTACCCCGCTGAAAAAGCTTGTGTTATTTTTTATTTTATGTTAACCTTATAGCTTGAAACGGCATAACTTATCATTTATTTAGTTTGCTTTCTTACAAATTAGCATAAGAAATCACGCGATGTATTTTGTAAGCTGTATTTTGTATTAGGACATGGTTTCGACCTTCTTGGCTTGCGGGGCTACATAAGAGGTTATTTTAGGACAGCTTGAGCAGAATTTATCTGTGGATTCTACTCATGACACTTGCCAACTTTCCTTTATGAATTACCAGCTTTTGCCCACGGCTTCGCCCGCGTAGACATCGTTTTTATTAAGGCCCAGTGGTAACTAAAAATCCACTTAAACAGGTTTTTAGAATTCATTTTTGAAGTAGTTAACAGTAAATTTAAAATCTAGGAAAACATATTGGTATTATTAGTAAAAGTTACGAGGGATTATATCGAATGGAAACACGATTTAATAAAGTTGACTCGATAGAATAATTTCGCAAAGGTACCTCTTTTCGAGCCATTTTATCGTCTATTTTGGATTTTATTCTTAAAATAAGTAATTTGATAATATGATTTATTTACTAAAATAAAGTTCATAGGTGACTGAAGGGAAAACCTCGACTGGATTATTATTTAAGATAAATATGATGAAAATAAAAATGAAAACATCGAAAATCGTGCAAAAGTGTGGTTATTTTCTTCCCTCTTTACACGTAAATAAAAAGACAATGACAGATTTTTAAGTACCACTGGGCCTTAATGTCTTTGAGAGTGAGTGGTGACATGAGTTTTCTCCAGATCCCTCAAGAACTACATCAGGCTATTCTGATTAGCAGTCTATGTCACTTCCCACCCCTTCAATCAATTCTATACAAAAAAAAACACTTGAATCAGTTGCTTCGTTGCGACGCTGACGTGCGCGAACGTGGAAATGAGGGTTCCCCAGATCCCTCGGGAACTATGTCGGGATATGCTAATTAGTAAATTATGTTATTTCCCACCTTCTCAACTTTCTTTGTGCAAAAAATGCCCCAACAGCCATCTGTTCTACGAGTTATGTGCCCCGCCCACTGCCACTTAAGTTTAGCAATTCTGAGAGTTAGGTCGGTTACTTTGGTTCTCCTACGGGTCTCCTCGTTTCTGATTTTGACGCAGAGAAACTCCGAAGTTAGCTCACTCCATTGCCCTATGGGTGACCTTGAGCCTTCTTATGAGGCCCATAGTAAGCGACCATGTCTCAGTCCCACTGATATAATTATTTTTATAAATATATTCTCAGATTCTCAGATTTGTTGTTTAATTTGATTAAATTTGGTAGTGCGGCCCGCTTGGAAATCATCATATCAAAATTTGGCCCAGCTGCCTAAAAGCTCAGCTAAAAGGTTGGCCACCCATGTACTGAAACTATACAAATCTTACTCTAGGTTAATATATTTAAGTACTGGCTCAACAACCCTAAGTGTGTCGTAATTATGATAGGTAGGTATTCATTAATAGTTATTTATGCCACTGCCAACTAATGAGAGTCATTGTAACATGAGTGCTAGTTGCGTGCAGTGGCATAAAATACTGTTTCTATGAAAAAAAAAAAACTGTGAAATTTTGTCATATTTATATATTGAATTTTTGAAGCCAAAGCCATAAAAATATTTAAAAGTTTAATTGTAGTACAGTTGTCTTGTTTTGAAATAATCATTGTAAAACGACTTGTAGGAATGAATTACTTAATTTTTAAAGCCAAAGCCATAAAAATATTTAAAAAGTTTCATTGTAGTACAGTTGTCTCATTTGAAAATGACCATTGTAAAACGACTTGTAGGAAGGAAAACTTTTCAACCGACTTCCAAAAAGGAGGAGATTCTCAATTTGACTGTATTTTTTTATGTTTGTTACCTCAGAACTTTTGTCTGGCTGTACCGATTTTGATGTTGTTTTTTTTTATTTGAAAGCTTTCCATATGGTCCCATATAAACTTTATCAAAATCGGTGTAGTACTTTGTTAGAAAATTAACAAAAACCAAACATAATAATTCAAAATTGTACCAAGTTGTTGCGATAGAAGTCGGTTTTTTAACATGTTTAGCGTTTTTGTTTTTTGTGATATGATTTGATGTTATGTATTAAGCCAATTACTAAATTGGAGTAGAAAAAGGTTGTAGAAATAGTATTGTATATGCCACTGCATGCAATTAGCCATTGCAACACTCGTCCTGTCTATTGAGCCACTCAGCTTCGCTTCGTGGCACAAACTGGCACTCATGTTACAGTGGCTCTCATTACTAGGCAGTGGCATAAAAAACTATTATTTAACTTGCAATGTTTGTTTTATGTATGTAAGTAAGTTAGTTTGTTGAGGTCAAATCTTGCAAACGGTTGTAGAGCGACTTCTAGAAGTATTTTCCACGTTCACAACAGCAAGTCTTTAGTTTAGTTTTGAACGTAGAATCATTTCTTATTGTTTTGAATTCGCCAATTTATTATCTTTCAAAGGCACCATTTTCATATAATTTTTTAACTTCAAATAATGAAATGTGTCACATTTGCATGTTTTGCCATGAAAAACTAAATGGTAATACCTAACTTCACCGGCTTTTCTGCAAAAACCAGCACTGTCAAGGTTTATATGGCGTTTACAATTTTAAAACACTTGGCAATGAGCAGCTTTTTAACCGCCGCCGCAAAAAGAAGGGTGCTAAATGTCTATTATATGTATGTCGCAGCCATATCGTAGAGTTAGCCGATTCACAAAATGACGCGCCGCATTGTAAAACTAGTGAGTAAAAACTCCGAATAAAACCGAGTCGATTTTCACAGTAGAACAAGACATGCTAACCTAACTTAAACATTTGTCCGTCCATCCTTCCGATTCGGTTTCATTCGGAGTTTTTTACTTAGTACTTTACAAAATGGCGATATATGGCTGCGCCATGTATACAGGATGTAACAAAGTTGGTTACTCTACTACTTACGTCGACTTATCATACTGAACATCTTTTGTTCTACAAGATAAATGAAATCGCAAAATAAATTT
Organism: Coleophora flavipennella; assembly: GCA_947284805.1. Taxonomy (NCBI): domain Eukaryota; kingdom Metazoa; phylum Arthropoda; class Insecta; order Lepidoptera; family Coleophoridae; genus Coleophora; species Coleophora flavipennella. Next base: position 4,893,666 of record OX369278.1, read on the forward strand.
AACTCATACAAATCGATCAGCTGCTAGACCGATTTTAAACATTTTATATGGATCGTCGAATTTTTTTTTAGAATTGAATATGGGTTCCTTGGGGCAAGTTTTTCAGTATGATGTGTAGATGCCCCAGTCCTACACCAATTTTGTTACAGTCTGTATAGGGTTTTTTTTGCGCTATCCATTTGGGAAGGTTTGCTCTAATAGCCACGCTGAGCTGGTTGGTGATCAACCCGCACTTGTGAAGCTGTTGCCAGTCTCAGGTCTGTGAGTATTAGAATTTAGTTTATAATAGGGATGACGACAGCATCTGAAATAAATTATGAACTTTTGATCACTAAATTGCCCTCCTACTTAAACTTCGGAAAACCTTACTCGTTTTGTTTTCCATCAAGTCTTCGATTTTTAATTCATCAAAATCACAAAATGAGTAGGTACATAAATGACGCTGCAAAACTATGACGTCACGCTTAGGTACAGGTTGTCTCAAAAGAAAGTTTATATTTGTTTAGCTTACTGCGTGAACGCAAAGAATCCTAGGGGCGCGGGGGTATATCAATCGGTAGACTGGCTCTTGGGAACTCAGTCGCTATAGAGCGTTTCAAGGAGGCAGCGTGTGTTTTGTGTGCGCGCGTTTTACAATAACAATGATTCTGCCAATTCTTCCATAATTGCCTGGCGATTTTTGCAATCGTTACTAAATTCATCACCATAAAGAAGCATCAGAATTAAAACGTGGGTACAGGAAGTTTGAGGAAGGTCTCCTCAAACTTCTGGACCTTAAAGAAACACCCAGTGACGAAATTGGTAATGATTGCAAAGTTTCCGCCGCGCAATTATTGCAGAATTGGCAGAATCGTTGTTTTTGCCATGAAAACGCTCGCACACGGAACTTACGCTGTCTCCCGTGAAACACTCTATAGCGACTGAATTCCCAAGAGCCAGTCTACCGATTGATATACCCCCCGCGCCCCTAGGATTCTTTGCGTTCACGCAGTAAGCTAAACCAATATAAACTTTCTTTTAAGACATTTCAAACATTTTTAGAACAAAATTTAGTTTTTGACAGATGATAAAAAGTAAATCAGATGACTAGCATTCGTCATCCCTATTGTGATGGTTATCCCGCCACCAGTCGGTCGTCAATGCCTCGTTGGTTGGTACAAGGGTGTACCACGTGCAGGTAAGTTGGCATTTGGGCTTGCTATGTGGAGAGCGTCGGTGGCGTAATGGCAAGGGCCGCTACCTCCTGTCCGAGAGTTCGTGGTTCGATCCTGCCTCGTACCAATATGTTTTCGAATTTAGATTTCATATGTACGTTTTTTTCGACGCTCTTATACGGTGAAGGAAAACATCGTGAGGAAACCTGCACACGCCTGCGAAGAAACTCGAAGGTTGTGTGTGGAGTCGACCAACCGGCACTGGGCCAGCGTGGTCGACTAAGGCCCGAACCTAATTCAGGGTAGGCTCGAGCCCCTCGGTGGGGAAGTATAGGAGCTGATGTGATGATGTAGAAATTAGACCCTTACACCACCCTAGCAATCTCTTAAATCTACCAATACTGTGACGAAGTCAACCATTTTAGTTGATTTTCAATCTCTTTTGATATTATCTTCTTTTTAATTTCGTTTTTTTTTTCATTTATTTTTTTCAAAATTTAATATTTTTTTTAATTTCTACTTCTGCCACTTTTCTCTTACTACCACTCTGTTCTTTTTATCAGATTTATTCTGATTTTTTGGTGTTATTTTACTTATAATTGAACCCTGTCCCACTCTCCATTTTGGTATTTTTTATCGTCCGAGCTTAGACGCGTCTGGGAGGGCGCGTCGAGGCTACAATACCAATATGTAACCCATCTAATTTTTCCTTAATTTTCCAGCAAAAATCTGCACTAGCCAGCGTGATTGCGCTGGCATAAGCAGCGTGACGTGTGTGCGTACCCCTTACGAGAGCCAAACCCGCTGCCTTTGTGGGGACAACACGCCGCCAGTCAACGGCCACTGCGAAGCCTCTACTAAGAGTAAGTTCCATAATTCTTTTAAGGGTAAACCTTAGTAATAGGGTCCCTTTACATGGTACAGAACCCCATTTCTAAGCCTACGCTGTTTTTCTGTCTGTCCGACGTTTAAAGGGCTGTATCTTTAGGACCGTAAATTCTTTCAGGCCAAAAGTTGTATGAAAATTAATATCTGTCCAATGGCTTCTATATTACTGGCGTAAGGACCCGGCCAACGCGCGCGACTAATGCTCCCAGCGAATTGGTGCGAAAATCAAACGTTTCGCACACTCGCGACTCAGTCGTCTGAGGGAAATTGCAGAGTGCGGTGGAAAGATATTCCATATGAAAATGCCTTTTTGTGTTGCTATAGGCTGTAAAAGTCATGAAAAAAAGGCTATAAAGAAACATGGAATATCGTATCATCGTTAAATAACCTTACATTTTATTTTTTCTTGTAAAAAAAATCAAACGCATTTTTAAAGGGACAATTCTACCAAGGTCCTTTTAGCGTGGCACTGACGTCAACTCTCGCCCACGCTAGTTCGTACGAGTTTTGTCAGATGGCGCTACTTTTTCTATGTATGAAGAAAATCTGAGTGAAATATGGAGACGGGCGGATCCTTCTCTTCAAATCTGTGTATCTGTCATATTTTAGCGACCAAATAAATTAGTATGTAAACTCATATCTGTCGTGTAATTTAAAAATGGAACGATCTTTTACTTCGAAACATGGCAACCAAGGAGGTAACATATCAAAGGTTTCATTCGAAGGCTTGCAAATAGAAAGCTGTTTAATGAAAAAAAATATTAAATTAATTAAATTATTGTTGTTCGTTGTTCCTCATTGATTATGAAAAGTAATTGTATTTTCAAATAAAAAGTTTCGCCTGGGTACTACTTAGTATTAATTTCCGTGCATTATTTGAGAAAAGTACTATACAAAAGCGTCGGTGGCTCAACCGGTAACGACTCGGTCCATCTAACCAGAGGTACCGGGTTCAAATCTGGACGGCCAATGTACCAATGAGTTTTTCAAAAACTTACGTACATACTTACCGATTGCTTTAACGGTGAAGGAAAACATCGCGAGGAAACCTGCACACGCCTGCGAAGAAACTCGAAGGTTGTGTGTGAAGTCGACCAACCCGCACTGGGCCTGCGTGGTCGACTAAGGCCTAATCGCCCTGATTCAGGGTAGGCTCGAGCCCCTCGGTGGGGACGTATATGAGCTGATATAATAAAAACTATACAAGCCTTGGCCAAAACTAGGCATTAATGGACTTACGTACTCGTATTTGTGCCTCGGCTTCGCTTCGGCCCACATTTCCACTTTCGTCTAACAATGCCTCCTTTGCTGGCCGCTGCTGTAATGTACTAATAAACAAACAAACTGTTTGCAGCATATCTGCTGGCCGAGCCAGTCCAATAATTAGTGTAACTTAATTAAATATCAGTCATAGTATTCCGCCGCCTCCTGTCCGGGAGGTCGTGGTTTGAATCCCACCACGTACTAATGTGATTTCGAATTTCGATTTCATATGTACGTTTATCCGACGCTCTTACGTTGAAGGAAAACATCGTGAGGAAACCTGCACACGCCTGCGGAGAAACTCGCAGGTTGTGTGTTAAGTCGACCAACCCGCACTGGGCCGCGTGGTCGACTAAGGCCCGATCGCCCTAATTCAGGGTCCATTTTTGTTCTACGCATTTCTTGAGAAATGTTGTTCATTATGATGAGTTAGATACCCCAGTTAACGGTTACATCAACTTTGTGACACCCTGTATATAGTTACGACTCAAGTAATTTCAAGTTCGTTTACCTTGCAATTAAAAATTTAACAAAAACACGTAAACATTCACCCTTTTTTAGGAAGTCGGGTAAGAGTACCTATGTCACTCACAGGATCAAGAGCAATCTAACGATACCTCGCAGTTTAAAATCCATTAAGCCGTTTAGAAGATATCGTCGAATAAAGAAACATCATCACATCACATTAACTCATATACGTCCCCACCGAGGGGCTCTAGCCTACCCTGGGTTAGGGCCCAGTGCGGGTTGGTCGACTTACTTCACACATAACCTTCGAGTTTCTTCGCAGGCGTATGCAGGTTTCCTCACGATGTTTTCCTTCACCGTATAAAAGCGAGGGATAAACGTACATATGAAATCGAAATTCGAAAACATATTGGTAAGTGGCAGGATCGATCCACGACCTCCCGGACAGGAGGTAGCGGCCCTTGCCATTACGCCACCGACGCAACATAAATACAACATAAACATAAATACGTACATTAGACCTAAAAACCATACACTCCTTTTTGTGGGCGGTGGTGTAAAAATAAACAATTCAACGTTTGATCGTGAAAATTAGGAATTTCATGAAGAAATGCCCTCGGATTTAAACTTGAGGTTTTTTCATGAAAAATACAGCGCTGTGAGCATCGTCGTTCGTGGCTTGGTGTTTCCGTGACCTGTGTTATTTTCACGTTATTAGTTTGCTGTGATTTACGGATATATTTTCGGATTTAAAAACTAAATGTGCGGATGGTGGCGCATCGAGAGCCGGGTCGTTCCTTTCCCTCTAATATGGTTGATGGGAGCGATGGCTGACTCTCGCGTTATACTCGTGACCGGGTGCTGTCCGTGTGAACTGGCTTACTCTTGTTAAATGCATTCAATGATTTTATGTATAACTTTTCGTGTCATATTGTTTTCATGTTCTAATGACATAATCTGGTTTATATCAAGGATTTAATGTTGACGTTATTAACTAATTATTGTTTATTTCTTGATTCTTCACAAATGATATGTTATTATTATTTTATGACTATCAGAAAGAGTGTAATTTGCACCTATTTTGAGTAAATACCTTAAATCTTGAATGACTGTCTTTGAGGGAGAGTAGTGCGCGAGCCGCAAGCGGTAGGAATTGCATCGGACTATGCTATTTTCACTAAGCGTCGGTGGCTCAACCGGTAACGACTCGGTCCATCTAACCAGAGGTACCGGGTTCAAATCTGGACGGCCAATGTACCAATGAGTTTTTCAAAAACTTACGTACATACTTACCGATTGCTTTAACGGTGAAGGAAAACATCGTGAGGAAACCTGCACACGCCTGCGAAGAAACTCGAAGGTTGTGTGTGAAGTCGACCAACCCGCACTGGGCCCGCGTGGTCGACTAAGGCCTAATCGCCCTGATTCAGGGTAGGCTCGAGCCCCTCGGTGGGGACGTATATGAGCTGTAATGATGATGATGATGCTATTTTCACGGGATAAAAATAAGCTTACGTCCTTTTCATGAAACAGGCTACCTACGAGCTACCGGCTACGAGCCTACCCTGAATTGTACGGTTTGTCTAAAATAGTGAGGGTTGAAAAAATGTTTGAACTTCTGATTGTTATTGATCATATTACTTACCAAACTGATATAGGAAATTAAAAAAAATGCGACTAACTATAGGTTCTTTCCGGAAAGTTACGCTGAGTTTTAAGAGTAGAAACTAAAAACTGAAAAAAATAACAATAACATAATTTCATTTGTGAAAAATCAAGAAATAAACAATCATTAGTTAATAACGTCAAAATGCAATCCTTGAAATAAACCAGATTATGCCATTAGAACATGAAAATAATATGACACGAGAAGTTATACATAAAAATAATTGAATGTCATTGATACATTTGACAAGAGTAGGCAAGTTTACACGGACAGCACCCGGTCACGAGTATAACGCGAGAGTCAGCCATCGCTCCCATCAACCATATTAGAGGGAAAGGAACGATCCGGCTCCCGATGCGCCACCATCCGCACGAACATTTAAGCGAGCATGCACCACTCATGTCAACGCTAAAATAAAAATATTAATTAAAAGAAGTACTAGACTTGTCATGTCTTGTCGCTTCCACGTCAATTCTTAGTCATACAAACTACTAGATTTTGCCAGCGGCTTCACTCGCTTGAACATAGTTTCTATGACTGTTCGAGGGTGCGAAGTGCGCGAGCCGCAAGCGGCTCGCGAGTGTGGAATAACGTAGCCTATATGTTAATCCAGGTCCTAAGCTGTCTACCTACCAAATTTCAGCCATATATGTTCAGTAGTTAGTTAGTTTTCGCGTGAACATAATTTTTATGTCTGTCTGTCGTGCTGTCGAGCGTGAGAACTGAGTCATCTCTAGATCCCTTGCGAGCTATGTCGGGCCATGCTAATTATTAGTCAATTCGATAATCAGTATTAATTAGCACGTCAATCCTTCGCTTCATTGCGAAGTGACATAAATTAACAAAGAAGAGAATAAATTAATAGCTATCCCACGGGAACCACTTAAGAAATCAGGATAAAAAGTAGCCTTCATGTTAATCCAGGACCTAACCTATATGTGTGCCAAGTTTCACCCCAATCCGTCCAGCGGTTGAAGCGTGAAAAAGTAACAAACATCCATCCATACATACAAACTTTCACATTTATAATATTAGTAGGATGTCCACGCGGGCAAACCGAGGGCAAAAGCTACTTCAAAATATTTATTCCGGATATCTTATTAGGGAGTTTACTTAACTACTTACAACACTAACTACAGTATCAAGCATTGCAGTCGTAATATGCAGAAGTAATATGCAGTTACGAATCCTGCTATGCCTCTAATTGCTATAAGTACACGTGTGTTATACACACGAATTATGACTCAAATTTATCAAATTTTGACAAGAACAATGAGTGTAATTTTTGAGTTGGAAAAGGTGTTATTTTATGCGATGTTGCACATATCCTTGTAGCAGACACGAAAAAAGTTTCTAAATCGTTGTTTCAATAGAGTTTGGTCTAAAATTAATTACTCGAAGTTAGCGTCGATGGCGTAACGGCTAGGGCCGCTACCTTCTGTCCGGGAGGCCGTGGTTCGAATCCTGCCACGTACCAATGTGTTTTCTAATTTTGATTTCATATGTATGTACGTTTATGTGACTCCGACCCGCGCTTCTACGGTGAAGGAAAATATCGTAAGGAAACATGTAAACACCGCTATAAAACTTGAAATTTTTGTGTAAAGTTGACCAACCTGCACTGGGCCCGTGTGGGCGACAAAGGCCCGATTTAGGGTAGGCTCGAGCCCCTCGGTGGGGACGTACCATATGAGATGACATAATACTCGAAGTTTAACGCTTGGTAGGTAAGTAGTTATACATGGTGTATCAAAATTGGTCATCATACTGAAAAACTTTTATTCTACGACTTTGCTGAAATCACAAAAAAACCTCTTTATACAAAACGATCAGCTGATCGTCCAATTTTGTGCAATGCATTTTGTATGGAAGGTCAATTTTTTTTGAGAATTGACTATGGGTTCCTTAAGAAAAGTTGTTCAGTATGATGGACGAGTACAACCCCCAGTTAACGGATCCTGCACCAATTTTGTTGCACCCTGTATATAGGTCTTTATATTAGAGTATGGACAATCGTCAAATGCATCTCCTTAGGTACGCACGCGTACTGGTCGCGCGTAACAAAAAAGATAAATTTCAAATAATAACGGCTCGCCGTTTTGGAATGCATTCACTCGAGATTCCTTCTTTAGTTCTGATGCTGGTCGGGCATGGAACCCTCAGGTGGAAGAGACATTTCTTTTGCCGACAAGCTTCAATGTTAACAGCATTGATGTGTTCCGGCTTGAAGATGAGACCTGTTCATGAAATACAGCCCGCTGACAGACAAAAAGACAGACAGTCAGCGGAGGAGGCTTGGTAATAGGGTCCCGTTGGTCACCCTTTGGATCCTAAAAAGAATTATCGAAATCGGACATCGTAATGTGAAAATTTATGCGTGGTCATAAAGGTTTCCGTACTATCATACTAGATGGTACTAGTACAAAGGGTTCCATATCATTATACTAGATGGAGCTAGTTTCCTCATGAACACACGTTTTTTTTTATGGAGACACCCCCTCATTTTTTTTACTTATTCTAATTTTTTGTATATTTCGTTATAGCGGCAACAGCAATACATAATCTGTAAAAAAATTCAACTGTCTAGCTATCACGTTTCATGAAATACAGCCTGGTGACAGACGGACAGACAGAGAGAAAGACAGACGAACGGACAGCGAAGTCTTAGTAACAGGGTCCCGTTTTTACCCTTTGGGTACGGAACCCTAAAAATATACGGATGGACTTGAGGATCTCCTCCTGTTTCGGTTGTATGGAAAGTATGTTTCAGTGATAGGCAGACAGACGAAATTTTCAATCAGTTTATACCTAAATCAAGATAAAATAATTGAGAATGGCCCGTACCTTTCGTGTTTCGTTCAAATTAGAAACGATATCTAGATCACACGCAAATAATCTAGGTTTGACTGTAAATTAAACTGGTTTTGGCTAGTTTAAAACGAAACATGTTAGAATAAAAAAAAATTCAATGTAGAACAAAATTCATATTTTTGAAACGATTTATTTGAATCAACCTTATAGCCTATTAAAATATTACTAGCAGTTTCCCGCGGCTTCACCCGCGTGGACAACGTTTCTATGATTTTACGTGGAAAAATGTAGCCTATGTGTTAATCCAGGTCCTAATCTGTCTACTTACCAAATTTCAGCCAGATCCGTTCAATAGTTTTTGCGTGAAAGAGTAACAAACATACATCCATACAATCTTACAAACTTACGCGTTTATTAATAGAATTTTCCCGCGGCTTCGCCCGCGTGGACAGCATTTTTATAAGTGTCTTTAAGGGTGATTAGTAAATTATTTCGTTTCCCACCTACTCAACCATCTCTGTGCAAAAAATCACAACAATTGAGTATTTTTTAGTTCCCTCAGGAACTTCATCAGATTGTGCTATTTCCCGGGATGAAAGTAGCCTATGTCCTTCTCCGTGACACAGGCTACCTGCATGCCAAATTTAATAAAGATTGGTCAAGGCTTTGAAGCGTGAAAAGGTAACAAACAAACACATTTTCACATTTATAATATTAAGTAAGGATAAACGCGAAAGTTTGTAAAAATTACTCTGTTTTACTCTGTCACGCAAAAACTACTAAACTAATCTGGCTAAAATTTGGTAGGTAGACAGATTAGGACCTGGACGCTTGCGGCTCGCGCACTCCGCACCCTCGAAAAGTCATAGAAACATTTGCCACGCGGGTGAAGCCGCGGGAAACAACAGTAACGAATTTGGTGTTGGTCTCATTAACCGGGGCACTCCTCATACTGAAAAACTTTTGTTCTATGATTTTGCTAACATTGCAAAAAAAATTAACTCTTCATACAATACGATCAGCAAATCATTTTAAGCCGCCTCCGTGACGTAATGGTTAAGTCCATTAGCTTCGCATCAGGAGGTCGCGGGTTCTGTTCTCGGTGAAGTCTAACTATGTATGACTCGGTTTGGTTGATGGAAGGGCATTTTCTAAGCCCGCCTGGCTAGCTACCACCATCTTATCTAAGTGTTGCCGCCAAGCATCAATGTTAACAGCATGGATAAAATAGCCAGTTCCCCATTGCGTTGGGGAATCTTGGTTCACCCGCTTCCATCTTTGGCATCATCGTCACTTAGCATCAGGTGAGATGATGTCAAGGGATGACCAATAATTATGGATAAAAAAACTGATCGACCAATTTTGTGCATTTTTGTATGGACGGTCCTCATTTTTCTTTGAGAATAAATTGACTATGGGTTCCTTGTTACATCCTGTATACAGGTTGTAAAAAAATGATTGCGTTAACTACATTTCTACTCATCGTAATGAACTATTTTTGTACTTATACTTCTATGACTTTTCTGACATTGCAAAAAAATATTCAAAATTAAAATATACAAAAAATATTCAAATATTAACTTCATACAAATCGATCAGCTGATCTACAGATTTTGGGAATCATCTATGGAGGGTCCAATTATTTCATTGAGAATCGACTATTGGTTCCTTGGGGAAAGTTGTTCAGTATGATGATTAGAACCTCCAGTTAACACAAAATCGATGTAGGTCCCATTAACTGGGGGGGGGGGGGGGGGGCTTCTACTCATCACACTGAACAACTTTTGTTCTATGACTTTGATGACATGAAAAAAAATAACTTCATACAAATCGATCAGCTGATCAACCATTATTTTTTTGCATTTTTGAGTTGAGGGTCCAATTTTTTTTTGAGAATTCCTTCTGGAAAGTTGTTCAGTATGATGAGTAGAACCCGCAGCTTACGGGTCCTACACCTTAATTTACACCCTGCATATGTTTAAAAAAATGTAAGACTGTCTGACTGTAACGTAACGACACTACGATGATGGAACGGAGAAGGGTATATAAGGTCGGAAGCTCCAGGGCACACTCTATGCTCATATGCATATAGGCGAAGGGCTATGAGTCCCACATAAGCAATACAGCCGGCTTTATTGGTATGCGTAAACGCATTTATCCTCCTCTCTACTCCGCAATCCGAGGGAAAAAAGGGCACACTTCTAGCACGACGGAAGGAGTTAGGTACCTATAGGGTGTGGGTTTTGAAACTCCGTTCGTGCTCACGAATATTTAAAAATTTATTGATGACAATAAGACCTAAAGAGAACATGAGAGTAAGAAAAACAATACGATACCTATACTTAAATTACAAACACAAATCACAAAGAAAGATTAATGAATCGTACCCGAAAAGGGTCTTAGAAAGAATCAGCTTCACAGTTTTCTTTGCATAGGTAATATTTTATTTTATAAATTACGAAGGTGAAATATTAAAGATAGAAAATATAATGGATTTTGATTTTTCAATGAAATTGTCAGAAGGCGTGAAAAAGAAATAGATGAAATTAAAAGAAGGTCGGATGAAAGAAAAACGAATATAAGCGCACCGCGCTACACACTCCGCAATGAACCTGTAGCACCGATAGGCAGGCGACTTTGCAGCGATGCTCGTCGCCTATGAGTCTACAATGGTATACTCACATTACAAGGTCATTGCTTGTTCAATAAAACTCCATTTTTGCGGCGCCTGCTGTGTTTTCTAAACGGGTTTGTTTGAGTGTTTTCGCGAGAGTGAGGAGATAAAATATTTACCCAACTACCCAAATAGGTGGTTTTTGGAATGTATGTATGTATGTCTCTTTCTTTGGCTGAGCCCATAACCTAAAGGCATAGTACGAGTATATATACATATAATTACTAACATACAGTATGGACACTCCCTGCCGCTCTCTACATTGCGAACTCACCCCCTCGTCACCCACTCCCGTTGGTTACAGTCTGGTTGTTGAACGTATAGGATTTCGCCGCCATTTTGTTTGTTCCGTCATTCCTTTCTTGAAATGTCATTTCTGGCCCGTTGTATGAAGTGTCCAGGGTGTGCTAAAGATTTCGATGGATTTTTAGAGTGCTATGTGTCGTTAGATTCGTCTTAATCCCGTGAGTGACATAGGATACATTTTTACCCGACTGGCCAAAAAAGAGGGGTGATGTTTTGATACAGGGTTCTTAATTTTCTGTAATTCTCTGTAAAGCAGCAAATAAGTAGCAACTCAAGGAACCGAATATTTTGGATACGTAAAATAATTGGATACGCAAAATAATTGGATACGCTAAACACGTTAAAAATCGACTTCAATAGCAACAAACAAGTACGATTTTGCTACATTTTTATTATTACTTAAAAACGGCCAAGTGCGAGTCGATTTCTCGCAAAGTAGTGTTCCGTAATCTTTTCAAAAAATATATATGTAAAATTTGAAAATTAAAAATTTTGCAATTAAAAGATATTTTTATGGAAAACCTATGAACTTTTTACAAATCCAACTACACATCCTAAGTTGGTCGACTTTTACTTCTAAACTAGGAAAGTCGAAAAATACTTAGCTGTGATAGTTTTTCTTTTAAATTATATTATATGTATGTAATTTTATGATATGTCCTACTACATATTTATAATGGCCTGAAGTAGCGGTTTAGCTAGTAGTAGGAAGGCCCTAGCTAGTAGGAAAATTAGCACTTTAAAGTTTAATATTTCGCAAAAGGATCCCTAAATCAAAAGATAGCAAATACTTTGTAGTTTTAAAAGACCTATCTAACAATAACACTAAAAAAAAATTGCAGAAAATGTAGGGGAGGTATAAAATTTATTTAATTCAAAATTTTATTTTATCACTATCGGCGTGATTAATATGTATCATTATAGCGAGCCTATCCTGAATTAGGGTGATCGGGCCTTATACAACCACGCGGGCCCAGTGCGGGTTAGACGACTTCGCACACAATAACCTTCAAGTTTCTTAGCGGGCTTGTGCAGGTTTCCTCAAGATGTTTTACTTCACCGTAAGAGCGTCGGATAAACGTACTTACGAAATCGAAATTCGAAAACACTTTGATACGTGGCAGGATTCGAACCACGACCTCCCAGACAGGAGGTAGCGGCCCTAGACGTTACGCCACCAATGCTTTGTAATGTATATGTATACCTATTACAAATTACAGCTTTCTACTACAAAGAGTCTATGATTTAAGTCGCGCACAGACAGACGGACATGGCAAAACTATATATGGGTTGCGTGTTGACTACGAAACCCTAAAAAGTGCTTATAAACCTAACAAATGAACTCATTAACCTAACAAATCATAAAATAATTACTAAAATCGGTTCACAATCGAAGTCAAAGAAATCGCGTAACATACACACAAAACACACAGTTTTTTTAATAATTTTATCAAAATCGGTTAAAATTCACCAAAATCAAACAAATACCTCGCCTTAATAGGTAGGTACCTACAATTAAAGGTACCTACCTATTAAGGCGACGTATTGATTGGAACAGTTGTCTCTGTTTTTTTTTACGTGTCAAGAGTAAAGAAAATAACCACACTCTTTAACTTTTTCAATGGTTTTTCGTTTCAATTAAAAACTGCAATGATGGTATAAAAAATAATAACATTTCTCACTTTTGCATTGTCATAACAAATATTTGTGGTATATTTTTTTTAATCTAAAATTCAAAATATTAGTCATAACTAGAGTTGAAAGTAACGGTGTAGACCTATCTTTGGGATTTATTTCTATCGAGCCAAAAATGCTCAATCGTGTTTCTAATAGCTTTTGACTTTAAGGAACATCATCAACAATAAGGGTTTTTTTTTAACCTTGGGTTTTCTATCGTTTAGGAGTGATTGATGTCAAAAATAACGAAAATCTGTAATATTACCGCCTTAAATATGTTGCGACTGTAATCGGTTTTTAACGTGTTGAGCGTTTCCAATTAAAGTTCTGTGGAACTACTGAACTACTCAATAGTCGTCGCACGTATAATTAATGAGCCTTAAACCCGCATATTAGCTGTTATTATAAACCTAGCATTCGTGATTTTGGACGTAACTTAGTGTATGCAATCAGCAAGGCCAAGTTGAAACTTCAAGTGCCCTACAAAATTAGTTATGTTATGAGTTAGGACTTAATTGAGTACCGAAGTACCGAAGAAAATACTAGGTAATAATCATTGAAAAGCTTAAAAACTTTTAGGTACAAGCTTTTATTTGAAAAGATTTTTTATACCATTGCTCCTCTAAAAAGCTTATTTTATTCACTGAAAACAGTGATTAAAAAGCTCTTTTAGTCACTATTTTGGTGTTTGAATTAGAACACACCAATATATTCGACCCAAATCTCAATGCTATATAACATCCTTCCGCAAAAAATACTCGACACAAACTTCTAGTTCTCGAAATTCAGACTCTTTGTGCAAATAACTCCTCGAGATTTGATTGTTCGACATTTTCGACAAGGTTTTTAGCATTAGATTATAAACTGTTTTATGTTATTTGCTGTCATTTCATTAGTAAATTGGCGCTATTTTGAATACTGTAAGTTGTACGAACACAAAATTATACTCTTAATTTTAGTGATTGTTCCAATTTTAATGTCATTTTAATTAATTTAACCTTCCTTTTTTTCTAAATGGCTATTTTCGCTTAAAACTTACTTTTTCTCTAAGTCATGGTATGGTATGCAACTCTTGAATAAAACGTATTTACATCGATGGCCATGAATCACTCGCGTTGCTCAGGATTCTAATACTTGAATCATCATCAATCACTCCCCACGGTCGTTATTCAGTCGTTAGAATCCTTCACTTGCTTGTGATTCATCTCTGGCCTTCGCTTTAAATCCGTCCTATATTCACTAGTTGCATAACATACTTATGCTCAAAAGCCAAATGCTCAGTGTGCTAAATGTGAACGTAAAATACAAATTTCAATAAATTTCCAATTTCAAAAAAGACGAGCGATTGAAAACAAGACGATCCTGGTACCTTGATTCCACCTCCAAAGTTTATCAAACAAGTTTTTATAAAAAAAAAACCGCTTGAATCAGGATTCTACCTAAACAAATACAAAACAACATACAAACATTGCGAGGTAAATAAAAGCTTGTAAAAATGGAAGTCTCAAAACATTCTAGGACCAATGCTAAAAATACCGAATGTATGAAACTGGGGGGGGGGGGGAACACATGATTCTAACAAAATTTTTCACTTTAAAGCTTAATATTTTGTAAACGTAGGGTAGGTATCCTAAAATAAGTTTTTTTTTGCTAAATTTTATTTTAGAACTTTGTCGGCGTGTTTATAATCTCTGTTCTAAGCCGCGGACAGACGGACAGACAGACAGACATGGCGAAACTATAAGGGTACCTTGTTGACTTCGGAACCCTAACAAATTAAATATGAGAAACTTTCCCTTAGAGACCCTTAGTAAATTCACAAATTTTGTTCAAACTTCACAAACTAAACAACTCTTCAATCAATTTTGTACATTTTTGTATGAATGGTACAAATTCAGTTCTTGACGTCGAAAGCAAAGTATATACATATATTAGTTATTAGTACTAAACATACAGTATGGACACTCCCTGCCGCTCTCTAGATTGCGACCTTACCCCCTCGGTCACCCAGATTTATACAGATTGGTTTACAATTTGGTTGTCGAACGTATAGGATTTCACCGTGATTTTGTTTGTTCCGTCATTTGTTTATGGAAATGTCATTTCACGACCGTTGTATGCAGTGTCCGGGGTATATCGGACGGAACTCCTATAAGACTTTCCTGAAGGAACTTATACGTACAATTCTTTTTGCTGCAGAATTTGTTCTTCGCTAAAAGTTTTTCAGTTTCATAGTTCCTATCTACGTGTACTTAGGGGACGGTCGGGCATAACGGGCATGTTAAGGCAGATCAAATAAAATGCACACTTATAGTAGGAATATTTAATAATTATGTGAACATAAATTAGAACTACCTCTTTGGCAATCGACTTAAATTAAAAAAAATATGAAAATAATCAACATTTCTAAGAAATAACACTTTTTTTAAAATTTGGAAAATACCCGTTTTGCCCAGAGGGGGTAGGCAAAAGGATTACCCTAGGCGGGCAAAAACAACACTAGGTACTAGTCAAAACAAAAGTCGCAAAAGTAGGAGCCGTGGCCACTGTATGAAGTGCACGATTCGTGTGCCCATTCCTGACACTGGGAACACATTATCCAATCCTCTGTCGGAGGAGCTACATATAGCTCTTTACAAACCAAACAATGACAATCTTTTTCTCTAGTCTTAACTTGGCTTGTATTTTTCTTATGTCGCTTTAACAACTTTGACATTGATGGGGTTGGCTGCTCGTTTTATTGTTTTGAAAATATGTAAATATTGATATTGAAAATCTAACTCAGCATCCATTCATACAAAAGTAAAAGGCGGGAAAAATGGGTAGTCTCCGTTTTGCCCGCACCCATTTTGCCCGATACCTTTCGATACCTACGCCCGCTACAAAAACATTACAAAACATAACATGTTTTCGGTTAAAACATTCACATCCTTTAGCACACAAACCTGGCTCCTTGATCATAAGCATTGACGTACAATAAGCTTTACATATACCATAAATAACCAAGCGTAAATACCTCTAAAATATTTTTATTTTTAGCGGGAAAATGATCAGAGTCTCCTGTGCACCCGTATAACTCGCACGGCGGGCCGCGGCTGACTGATTCTGTCCGAGGAGGAAGTGCGCTAGCGCCATACGTAAATATTTTGTCTCGCTCTTGCTTTGAGCGCGTGTTTGAGTACATACCCCTTTTGCCTACCCTGTTCTTCTTGCCCGACCGTCCCCTACTATTTGCGGCTTTTCATCGATTGTAATTAACTAACCAATCTTAGTAAATAAAAATAAAAACCCGACTGCATAAATACATTACCTTTCTTTTTTCGGCAGTGGTTAAGTACATTAACTTTACATCAGAAGGTCGCGGGTTCAATTCCCCGCGGAGTCTAACTTTGTAAGACTCGGTTTGGTTGGTGGGAGGGCATTTTCTATCCCGCCTATCTTATCTAAATCTTGCCGCCAAACATTAATGTTTACACCGTTGATGTGTTCCGGCTTGAAGATGATAGTTCCCCATTGCGTTGGGGAATCTTGGTAAGCCGGCTTTCATGTTGTGCATTATCATTGCTTACCATCACAAAAAAGTCGGGTAAAAATGTTATGTCACTCACAGGATCAAGACCAATTTAACGTCACCTCGCATTCCAAAATCCATCAGGCCGTGTAGGTTACAGCTAGGCTCAGCCAAATGAACAGACATACATACATACCTAAATAAATACATCCTTACTAATATTATAAATGTGAAAATGGGTTTGTTTGTTACCTCTTCACGCTTCATAGTTCGATACTGTTTTTTGTTTAATTTTTTTTTTCAAAAAATGTGTTTTTTTTTTAGGTTTCGTACACCCAACGGGACCCTATTACCTACAAGCCTCCGCTGTCTGTCCGTCTGTCAGCTTAGTAATAAGGTCCCGTTGGTCACCCGTTGGGTTTACGGGTTAACCCTAAAAACAGCAGTTTTGACAGGGCCACATTCAGCAGAACATAAAGGGCGATCATTTCAAAATGAAGTCCAAGCCAAACGACATTTTCGTGTAAGAAAAAAACATTGAGCAGGGAAGTCCGGCAGTAAAGTTAAAGTTAATTAAAATTTTATTTTCCCAGCTCTGTACCACATGTGCGCGAACAGTGACGAGTGTAACGACGGGCTTATCTGCGGGTCTCCTAACATCACGCAGGGAGTCCCGGTACCCCTGCATTTGAGGCCTTTCTCCTCCAATGACAACATCTGTCTCTGTGACACCGAGAATGGGTACAGGGAGAAGGATTACACTTGCAGTGGTAAGTTTAAGCTATATCACAACCCGGATAATGTTATTCGCTGGGTGCGAAGTACTAGGTGGGGGTAATATAATCGATCGCTGCGCTCATAGTGGCCAAAAGTAAAAATAATGTTGGCTCTGTCATCCGTCATATCTCATAGTAAACTGTTCAGACTTGGTTACCTAATTTTAATAAAACCCGGTCCTCAAAATAATATTCATTTCGATTTGAAAACGATATTTAATTTATCACTGGGGATACAGGAACAATTATATGTATATGTTTGTTATTATTGAATGAAACCATTAAAGTAGCTTTATCTTCTTGTTTTACAGTAAAACTACAACAAAAAATAAAGTAAACAAACCCTGACATGTTCAAAATAAAACACACTTTTTGAGTTAATTTAACATAAGTACCTCATTTCATTTGAATGTCCAAAAATTATTTTACAACCCTTTCTCCACCCAAATCAAGGTATCACAGTTATTTTGGAAATAAACTAATAGATAATTTTGGATTATAATAATATTTGTCACAATGTCGTGATTAAATGTCAAAACGTCAGAGCCAACAAAGTTGCGGACGCTAGGTGGCGCTGAACTCGTGCACAGAGCCAATACAACGGGCGGGAAATGACATTTCTAAAAACAAATGGCGGAACTAAAAAAATCACCTCGAAATCAATTATATGGAATATTACATGAAGGTGGCAGACTTTTTTTTCTCTCTATTGTCCAGTGGTCAACTGCTAGTATTAGTTTCGTTCGTTCGTTATATGACGTAATTTTGACTTTAAAAAATACTGGATGGCTATACCTATCAACCCGGCCAAATGTAATTCAGGCAGACCTGGTTTCTTTTACGTCACTTTGGGATGGAGCCTAGCAGTCCCTATGAGGTAATCGATGATGTAGGTAATCTTGTAATCAGATCCTGTACTAATGCAAGCTATGTCTTTAGAAAGATACAGTGCCCTGTCTCACTTGAACAGGCAGCCAGATGACAAATGTCAGGCAGGAGGCAGTCTTATATGCGCGCTGATGCTGAGTTGAGGGGATGTAGATGGCGGCATCTAAGTTGAACAGTGCGCAGTGCCTTAATTTCAGGTCAACGGGGAAGCAACATGGGGGTCGCGCCAGCCCTCTGCGTAACCAGCGCGCACCCCATCTGCGCGAACGACCGCTACTTGTGTTCAACTTATACGCCGCAGATTTGTTCCTTTAAGGCTTATACCGCCTCCAAGGACCAACTTTGTAACCACCTTTTACTTAAATCAAGAATGTTCACCAAAAAATTTTTTTTGTAATTTGCAGGATATGAGGAGTGATTTTGATTTCCTCGAATTATATTTTAATGCACGGAAATAAAGAAAAAAAATACTATTGCACCCTCTTTTTCTATTTGTAACCATAGAACTGCTGCAATTTTAATCCAAACATTAAGATAATTTATGAACTTCTTATCAAAACAATATAAAATTATTTCGTTTTCTTACTTTTTGGAAATTCATCGTATTTTTTTAAAAATGAATTAAAAATTACAATTTTCGCACGATTCGTCCGCAGTGATTAACGTAACAGCCACGTTGCAGTACGAGCTGACAAGAACTCTATTTTCAAGCTATTTCGTTCGATGTTTGAAACATCGTGAAACGAGTTGCAAATTTTAGGGACGGATGTCGTCATGTGCATTCAGCGCCTGGTGCGGTGTGTGAGTCCTGTTGCATTACCTTGGGTTGATACGACCCTACAAGTCCGATTTGACATCGAGGTGCTTGTAGGTAGACAGCCAAAATGCCTTTAATATAAAATCATTAATGGGTGTGTGTACGTTGTTTGTGTGTGTCTCTATAATATGTGTTTGAACTCAATTTACGCATGTGCTGTATACTGATACCTATTGATGATTAAATTTTAGACAGCATAGTAGTTTTGAATGCCCTTTATTCTCCATGAGGAGTAAGATAAGTATACCAAGAGGAAAAAGAATAAATGTTTATTTGTTTATTCTCCCTTGTTACAAGGCCTTCTTAAAAGAAAAAAGGTTTTCTACTCAAAACGTTAAATCATGGAAACGTGAAAGACAGCCATGTTCCCCATTGCGTTGGGGGATCTGGTAAGCTCGCTTCTGTTTTTAAAAAAGTATCGTAACATAAATCATTGTCCTTATTTTCAGATGCTGATATCATCAAGACTTCATTTATTGTCATGGCTGTCGCCTTATCCATGAGAAAAATGCTGATTTACTAGTGTGTAAATGTACACAAAGTATTTACAGTACAAAACCTAAGTTGAAACATGCTTTGTTTCCATTTACCCAAACAATTATCAACTTATTTACTGAATCATTATGTAAATTTTCGAATTGTATCTCGAGTTATGATTTATTTAAAGGATGGTTTGCAAACAGTATTTAAGTTAGGTAATATTAAAATAACTACTTTGCTGCTACCTATTAACTTATATTCAATATTCATTTAGCTTAAACAGTTTTTCAACCTCACAAAACATTCTACGACCAATGCTAAAAAAAATATTTTACCTACGCTTTCCAGTATTTTTCATGTCTATTGAACAGAAAAGATGTAATATATTTCCAAACCATTCTGTCTAAAATTATATTTTAGAAAATAAGAACACTTAGTGATTCAAATATTTAAGATTTTACCGTAGTTTTCTTATTCATAATATTATGTGTATGAAGTGAAAAAAGTTTGTGGTTCTGGTTCTGTTATATGTTTGAAAAGTAGCTAAGTAATTAATTATACCAAATCTGTATAGAAAATAGTTTGCTCGTTCAATTTATCAAATTAATCAAATGCACATTAACGTATTATAAATTATGTTTTAGTGTGATAATATTATCTTGGTATGAATACCTAACTAGATCTTAAAAATTAATCGACGTGTCAATTTTTAAAATCACCTCGAATTTCTAGGGCCTTATTCATTGTTCCTAATCCGTATCTGTGTTCCCAAACTTTTTAATGTGTAACATCTTCCGTCTCGCTTTCCTGCAGGGATGACGAATGCTAGTCATCTGAGTTACTTTTTATCATGTGTCAAAAGCGATATTTTGTTCTAAAAATGTTAGAAATACCTAGGTGTGACGTATTAGTTTTGCAGCGTCATATATGTACTCATTTGATGATTTCGGTGAATTGAAGACTTGATGGAAAACAGAAAGAGTAAGGTTTTCCGAAGTTTAAGTAAGAGGGCAATTTAGTGATCACGAGTTCATAATTTATTTTTGATGCTGTCGTCATCCCCGTAGGAGTTATTTCGTGAAATGTGACGGAAAAGTGTAACAGGAAATGCGAAGGTTTTTTTTTTAAGTCACGAAGGATAAAGTAACTTGGCCATGCCGCCTAATGTGAGGCCGGAGACAAAGGCCGGCCCGGCCCGTAAATGTACAACCCGATAATTTATATAACAATTGCTGTAAGGCTCGCTCGTTTATTTTCGCCAAATATTATGTAAAGTGCTGTCAAAATATCTGTCATCGCTGCAAGAGGTGTCTCTCCACGCAACACTAAACAACGCTCTCCGAGGTGCCTATAGAAAATTAGGAAAAAAATCGGTGGGTTGTGTCGGGGCACACTGACGTTGGTTTTAGGACTTTTAGGCGAGGTATAGATTGGAAAATTTGTCTCTGTCATTTTCTTAACGTGTAAAAAGAAAAGAAAATAACCGCACTTTTACACTTTTTAGATGGTTTTTCGTTTCAATCAAAAACTACGATGAAAGTATAAAAAATAATAACATAACTCACTTTGTATTATCATAGCAAATATATTTGTGTATTTATTAAAATTTATATTTCAAAATATTAGTTATAACTATAGTTGAAAGTAACGGTGTAGACCTATCTATGGGATTTTTTCCATCGAGCCAAAACTGCTCAATCGTGTTTCTAATAGCTTTTGACTTTAAGGAACATCATCAACAATAAGGGTATTTTTTTTCAACCTTGGGTTGTCTATTGTTTAGGAGTAATTGACGTCAAAAATAACGAAAATCTGTAATATTACCGCCTTAACGTAAAACAATTTCAATTTTCCTTCGTTAGTGGACAACTGATATTGAGGTTTGCTTGTTCCAAGAAATGAGATTGTTATACAATTAGCCGGTTCTACCGGAAACATATAAGTCTCTTTCGTTATATCCGTTGCATTTCAATTTTCTAGTATAGGTAGTTCGCGAGGCCTAGGCCCAAAGAACAACAGTGAAAACTTCTTTAGGCGCGTTGGGCATTTTTGAGATGGGAAAACTATTGAACTCGCGACACTGTTACTTTACCGTTACCGCTTACCAGGAACAATCGCAGGGTCAAAAGTTATAAAACTGTAAAAAGTTTTTGCGACTGGATTGAGTCGCCGCCCATCCCCTACGCGTCACCTCCATAATAATTTTGGCGATCACTCACACAAATGCAAAGCTGAGCTTCATCATCATCATCATATCAGCCGAAAGACGTCCACTGCTGGACAAAGGTCTCCCTCAAGGATTTCCACGACGACCGGTCCTGCGCTGCCCGCATTCAGCGGCTTCCCGCGGCCTTCACCAGGTCATCTGTCCACCGTGTGGGAGGCCTTCCTACGCTGCGTCCTCCGGGGCGCGGCACTTGGGAACTTTGCTACCCCAACGGCCATCTGTTCTACGAGCTATGTGCCCTGCCCACTGCCACTTAAGCTTAGCGATTCTGTGCCTAAGCTGAGCTTAGGCCTCGCAAACTGTAAAACGTATGTGATTCACGTCTAAAATTTGATGCTCATCATATAAATCGGTCGGTTGAATGAGTAACCTTGTACGGAGTTCAAGTTTTTTTTTAAAAATTGTCTATGGGTTTTCTTGGAGAAAGTTGTTTAGTTCCTCGAGGAAGAGCACCCCTTGCAGCGTTGACAGATATTTTGACAGCACCCGCTTTAAGGTTATAATAATCCTTAAAAATAAATTAAATAGATACTTTAATTAAATAATTTAATAATGTAAAGATATTCGTTGCAAATTATTAAATGTAAATAGTTTAATAAATTAGTGAATGCACCGTCCATTAAATTAAATATTAAATGAAATTCTTACTTACCTTTTGTAAATGTGCAGGAGTGTTTGTATGTTTGTCCTTCTTATACGTCGCAACGGAGTAACAAATCAACGTGATTATTTGCAAGGAGATAGTTGAATAGGTACTTTTTATCTCGTAATTCATTTGACGAGATAGGAAGTGACGGTAGGAAGTGACAAAGAATACTTTTTATCTCGTAATTCATTTGACGAGGTAAGAAGTGACAAAGAATACATTGTATCTCATTATTCATTTGACGAGGTAAGAAGTGACAAAGAATACATTGTATCTCATTATTCATTTGACGAGGTAAGAAGTGACAAAGAATACATTGTATCTCATTATTCATTTGACGAGGTAAGAAGTGACAAAGAATACATTGTATCTCATTATTCATTTGATGAGGTAGGAAGTGACATAGAAATACATTTTATCTCGTAATTCATTTGACAAGTTTAGAATTAAGTGACATATAATAAATTTTATCTCGTAATTCATTTGACGAGGTAGGAAGTGACAGATTACTTTTTATCTCGTAATTCATTTGACGAGGTAGGAAGTGACATAGCATTTAATCTCGTAATTCATTCGACGAGGTAGTAAGTGACATAGAAGACATTTTATCTCGTAATTCATTCGACGAGATAGTAAGTGACATAGAATACATTTTATCTCGTAATTCATTTGACAAGGTAGGAAGTGACATAGAATATTTGTTATCTCGTAATTCATTTCGGAGAGTGTGCGCAAGAACAACACGACCTCATTCCCCCAGCTCTGTTCCACCTTTGGTCAACAAGACGCAGGGAGATGTTCCACCTTTTTGCTGTTGATATATATTATGCGGACAGCGATGGAGTAGAAGTCCTTGCGTGCGTCTGTGCTTCCCGACTCTTACTATTTGGGGATCTTCAAGGCGAGAGTGAATAGCCATTATTTGAATTTACGTGTACCATCCTCGACCAAATTGTCACTTTCCATCAGGTAAGATTTAGGTAGTCAAACTCACTAAAAATTTTAATTAAAAAAATATCGTAGTCAGCCACAGTTGCCGAGGGATCTGGAGAAAACTAAATTAACTCAACGCACCTCGAATACAATCATAAATAAAATACATATGTACGATGCATTTATTAAAATAGTCACAGAAAGATGACATCGCATTGTAATTCACACTCTAACGTCATTTGATTAAGCAAAAAGATTGCATTTCCCAGCCAGTCATTGGCCAGTTCAAAAATAATAAGAATCCAGTACAATAAATAACTAGGTAGGTATTTAATGTTGTAATTTGATGCATACTTCACATAATATTTTTATCTTAGGGGATCCTCATGAGCTAATGAAGTCCCCTGGGGGATCAGCCTATAGGGGATCCTGGTGGACCTACCCCCATGTCTAAGTAGGTGAAGCCTCGGGCAAAAGCTAGTGAAAAGTAAATGGATATTTATAAGTGATTAATATTTTTAAGTTAATATTGATAATGTAGAATTTATTAAATGTGATTGCCAGGTTGATTATAGCTGTTGAATAAATACAAGTAAAATACTTACACACTTTTAATTTAAAGCAGATAGTGAGTTTATAATCTTTAATGAAAAAAAATACACGTTTTTCGCGAAGATTATTATTATTTGCTCCCTACCCAAACATAATAATTAAGAAATATATTATTTTTCATTGTTTCTAAATATATTTCTAAAAAAAAACTATGTTTTTATGATTTAATTACAAATGTTTAGATTTCAGATTCGCCGTAGCTTTTTTTTGTTATCCTAGAAGTTTGATTTTCACAGCTTCAAGGGAATGTAGACCAAAATATAAGGGTTTAATTTCAACTCGATACCTCCACGCATTCCCGAGATAAAGAGTCTTGACAGACAGACGGACGGACAACAAAGTGATCCTATGAGGGTTCCGTTTTTTCCTTTTGAGGTACGGAACCCTCATCATCATCATCATATCAGCCACAAATCGTCCACTGCTGAACAAAGGCCTCCCCCAAGGATTTCCACGACGACCGGTCCTGCGCTGCCCGCATCCATCGGCTTCCCGCGACCTTCACCAGGTCATCGGTCCACCGCGTGGGAGGCCTGCCTACGCTACGTTTTCCGGTGCGCGGTCGCCACTCGAGAACTTTACTGCCCCATCGGCCATCTGTTCTACGAGCTATGTGCCCTGCCCACTGCCACTTCAGTCTAGCGATTCTGTGAGCTATGTCGGTTACTTTAGTTCTCCTGCGGATCTCCTCGTTTCTGATTCGATCACGCAGAGAAACTCCGAGCATAGCACGCTCCATTGCCCTTTGGGTGACCTTGAGCCTTCTTATGAGGCCCATAGTAAGCGACCATGTCTCAGTTCCGTAAGTCATCACTGGCAACACACACTGGTCAAAGACCTTAGTCTTGAGACACTGCGGTATTTGGGACGTGAAGATATTGCGAAGCTTCCCGAACGCTGCCCAGCCGAGTTGGATTCGTCGATTGATCTCTTTCTTGAAGTTGGACCTGCCTAGCTGGACTGTTTGTCCCAGGTATACATATTCGTCAACAACTTCCAGTGTAGAGTCTCCAACCTTTAGAGGAGTGGGTGCGACACGGACATTTAACATTATTTTCGTCTTGTCCATGTTCATTTTAAGACCCACTTGTTGAGAGACCTTACTGAGGCCATCGAGCATTGTGCTTAGGTCTTCCATAGTCTCAGCCATGACCACGATATCGTCAGCGAATCGGAGGTGGGATATGTACTCGCCGTTGATATTGATGCCGAGTCCACCCCAGTCCAGAAGCTTAAAAACATCTTCCAGGGCGGCGGTGAACAGTTTCGGAGATATAACGTCTCCCTGTCTCACCCCTCGCTGCAACTGGATAGGTTTCGAGTTCTGGTCCTGGAGGCGAACCGACATGGTGGCGTTTTCATACAGAGACTTCAACACCTCGATGTATCGATGGTCAATTTGGCACCGCTGGAGAGACTGTAGCACAGCCCAGGTTTCGACTGAATCAAAGGCCTTCTCATAGTCCACAAAAGCCAAGCATAGTGGCTGATTGTACTCTTCGGTCTTCTGTATAATCTGCCGCAGCGTATGTATGTGGTCTATGGTACTAAAGCCTTTTCGGAAACCGGCTTGTTCGGGAGGCTGGAAGTCGTCAAACCTGCGTGCGAGACGATTCGTAATGACTCTCGAAAACAGCTTGTAGACATGGCTCAGAAGTAAGATGGGTCTGTAGTTCTTCAGCAGAGTGTTGTCACCCTTTTTAAAGAAAAGCACGACCACACTTCTGTGCCATGCCTTAGGCGTTTGTCCCTCGAGTATAACGGAATTAAATAACTTCTGAAGAGCTTTAATTCCATCATCACCCGGTGCCTTGTTGTTCTTGAGCTGTTTGAGAGCCATTCTAATCTCGTACAGGCTGACGTCCGGGAGATCTTCGGTATAGTGTCGGGTTAGTCTGGCTCTTGGGTCTTCAGCCAGATCGCTGACAGGCAAACGTGTGGTCTTGTACAATTGTCCATAGAACTTCTCAACTTCTTCCAGCAACTCAGTCTAAGACGATATGGTCCTGCCGTCCTCAGTCTTCAGCTTGGTCAGTTGGCTTTGTCCAACAGACAGATCTCTCGCGAACACTTTTGAGCCTTTGTTGTGCTCAATCGCCTCTTTAATACAATTTGTATTATATTGGCGTAAATCGCGAGTTAGGGACTTAGAGATCTGCCTGTTTAGTTGCCGATACTGAGTAGCGTCTTCAGAGGACTGCAAAACCAATCTGCGTCTTTCTTTCATGAGGTTGCTGGTGAAGTCGGAGAATTTTTTGGTTCTGTTTGAACGGCGAGTTTTAAAAATCTTAGACCCGACCGTTTGAACAATTTCCACGAACCTGTCATTATAATCGTCCACATTCTCGCAGTCTCCTAGGCATTCGAAACGATTGTGCAATTCGAGCTGAAAGCTCTCGGAGTTTTGGAGCTGGATGGGCGCTGGTCGGAGCGTAGACTTCATCAGTCGACATCTTTCTAGCTTGGTCTTTAGATTCAATGTGCCTCTGACCATCCGGTGATCGCTTCCTGTTTTGACTGAATTGATCACGGAGACATCATTGAATATTTGCTTCCTTGTCGACAAGATGAAGTCTATCTCGTTTTTTGTTACGCCATTGGGATGCAACCATGTCCACTTCCGCTGTTTTGACTTTTTAAAGAAGGAGTACATCATAAAGAGGCTCTTCTTCTCCATAAAGTCGGCCAGCATCTGGCCACGTGCATTTCTTACTCCATATCCAAATTGCCCCACTCTCAGCTCACCATCGCTTCGTTTGCCCAGTTTCGCGTTAAAGTCCCCCATAACAACGGTATAATGGGTCCTGGTGCTATGTAAGGCTGTAGAGATGTCCTCATACATAGTCTCTACCTCGTCGTCGGAGTGTTCCGTTGTCGGCGCGTATACCTGTATGACCTTCATCGAATACCGTTTGGTGATTCTGAGTATAAGGTATGCTACCCTTGTCGAAACGCTCACGATTTGGACCACATTGTTAATGAGGGACTTGTGGACGAGAAACCCGACACCACCCTGGGACTGTTGGTCGCCCTCCCGGAAATAGAGCAGGTTTCCGGATTTAAGGATCATGGTGTCCTCTCCCTCTCTTCGGACTTCACATAAACCTACGATATCCCACCGTAACCTGCTCAATACTTCTTCGAGTTCTGCAAGTTTCTTGTCAGTCCGCAGTGTGCGCGTGTTGTAAGTTGCCAGGGCCAAAGGTCGTTGGGTTTGGTAGCCTGGCATCTGCCGGGGATTCTTCGCACCCCCTACCCCGCCGTTACCATGACTGCTACCGGAGCCAGGAATAGCGGGGCTGCCGGGGACCCCTAAAAAACGTTAATGAGCGTTTAATAATTGCTTTTCTACTGATTTATATTTTAATCCATCAAGTCATTCAATCATAATCACGATTTTGATACATCAACACCTTGAAAGTCTACGACTTGTTATTTTAAAAATATTTTAAACAAAATTTGGTTTTTGACAGATGAAAATTTAAAAAAACTAATCAAAATGTACATATTCTGGTCACTCAGGGGATTGATTAAATACAAATATAACTACACTTAACTTAAATACACTTATTCTACACGAAACCTTAGAGTCCGTGCGGAAAGAGAACTGTTGTGGCGTAAAACTGAACTAACATTGAGTACATTTCTGGACTTTTTGGCGGGAATTTGTAGCGTTCAGTTTGTCATTTTTCTTTTATTATCCGAAAAATTACATTTAGTGGTTTTTGATGTATAATATTGATAGTGTATTTATCAGCGAAGTATCATATAAGTGTTTCTTGTGTAGGATAATGAAATAAAAGTGTGTATACTGTGTTTCGAGTTCCCACAAGAAGTCCGAGCAAGCTTTAGCAAAAGTGCTATATATATGTATGTAGGTTAGGTTAGTTTATAGACAATGATATGATGTGAACGTGAAGAAACAGTGATCTTGAAGACTGAAAAGTTACTGAACACTTAGAAAGATTGACAGGAGAAAAATGTGAGGAAACAATGTTAATGAAAACAAAAAAAATGGACTGGACATCTGGATTTGACCAATATAATGAGCTTTTGACTACGTAATCTGAAAAATATACTGAAAATTACTGAAGACGTGAATTCTACAAATTAATACTACTGAAAAACATATACTGAAGACTAGGCAGTATGGCCAATGAGCCTTAGCCTGTCCTAAAAGGGCGAAGGAAAAAAAAGTGTACATTAGAATTAGTAGATCTGTGACATTTCTTTTGCTTTTTTCCAGTGGGTGGAAACTTCCATAGTCAACAAATAGTACGAAATTGTATTAACTTTGTATCCACCAAAAAGGATTTAATATCACTAGTGTAGCCATTTAAATGAGTAGGAAAATTTATGCTTGAGTACTTATCAAAATAATTATTTTTTAAGTTATCACAGTTGAATGCCATCTATAAAATGATATGTTTTTTAAATAAAATCACAGAAATATTTAAAACACCATAGTTCTTTCTATATGCCCATATCACGTTACATTTGTGACTTTTTGGGAATCAACTGTTTGCAACACCAATAAAATGATGGATGTTTGAAATAGTTTGGTACATAAAATATGTCTGTTTTTATTTTTCAAAATAATATGTAAATCGTCGTTAAAAACATGTAATTGTGTTCCAGATGTTGAGTGAATCGATTAATATTTCCTCCGACACACTCAGTTTCAAAGTGAGATAGAGACTCTTTGCAGAAGTTCTAGAGAACTTGTCTTAACTTTAAGCTCAAGTCTAAAAACTTATTTTCTTATTTTATTGTTATTTTCACTGAGGCAGGACTCGTTACTAGTGTTTTATTGATGTGGTGAAACTCTCTCTTTGTTAAATATGTAAATATTTCCTCCGACACACTCAGTTTCAAAGTGAGATAGTGACTCTTTGCAGCAGTTCTAGATAACTTGTCTTATCTTTTAGCTCAAGTCTTAAAAACTTATTTTCTTATTTTATTGTTATTTTCACTGAGACAGGACTCGTTACTAGTATTTTATTTGTGTGCTGAAACTCTCTCTTTGTTAAAAATGAGTAGTAAACGTTGTGCTGGAACTGCTTTTGTGTCAAAAGTGCGTAAGCGTCGACAACGTCGTAAATGTGAAATTTGTGGCCTAAGAGAGGCACATCTCACAGATGACAGCATACATTTTGCAGTGTTTCCTCGTAATGAAAACCGGTAAGCATAATCTTTCATTTAAATTTGAACTTTATACATATCATAAGCGCTCTTTTTAATTCAAAGATTCACAGAAATGGTTAGCTTTTTTTACCTATAATACCTATGTTATGTTAACACCCATATTTTATCGTCCTTAAGCACAGGTCTGTTCCCAAACTTGGAAAGGATCGGACACACAAAACATAGAAATATTTCTAGCTATGGTTAGGCTATACATGACATAAAGAAGTCAACTCATGGAGTCAGTGGTGTTTCCCAACTAGCAAAAGTTTTCAAGCTGCATATAAGGCTTTTTATATGTCTTGAAGCATGGAAATGGTTAAAATGATAAATAAATTGCCTTCCAAATATGGCAGCAATTTTAAAGTTTATTTCGAGCCCACACTGGTCATCAAGTTATCTATCACATTCATCACCTATCAATCGAACACAATCTCAGTAGCTACTTGAACACGCTATGAGCATTATGTAAAGTATATTAAATTTAACCGTCTCCGTGGCGTAATGGTTAGCCCATTCGCTTCACACCAGGAGGTCACGGGTTCGATTCCCGGTGGGGTCAATTTGTAAGACTCGGTTTGGTTGGTGGTAGGGCATTTTCTAAGCCCGCCTGGCTAGCTACCACCATCTTATCTAAGTCTTGCCGCCAAACATCAGTGTTAACAACATTGATGTGTTCCGACTTGAAGATAAGATAGCCAGTTCTCCATTGCGTTGGAGAATCTTGGTAAGCCCGCTTCCATCTTCGGCATCATCGTCACTTACCATCAGGTGAGATGATGCCAAGGGCTTACCAATTGTGAATAAAAAAAAAAAAAAAAATTTCTATCAGGATTACATTTGTAAACGGACAATAGTGGTGTGGGCCTGATGTCAAGGAAGATTTTGCCTCAGCCATATAAAATAACAACTGATGGGAACTGAAGGTAGCACAGTGTTTGTCGCCAAAACATCCAAATTTGTTTTAGATTTTTTTCTGTTTTCTAATTAATTCATAATTATTTATATATATTTACTTTTATCTTTATTGTAAAATATCACTATAATATTTCCTAGATATAGATGTCTTTGTGATAATAAATATTTACAGATATTTTTTTGATAATTCCTTTATTGCAGTATGTACCTACCTAATTTAAATATGTAGGTCTTTAATTTAATTTTTTGTAAAATTTTGTTAAATATTATTATCTCGTAGAGAGGTAGAGGTAGTTTCAGTTCACATATCATTTGACACTAATTAATATTTTTTATATTTATTCATTATGTTTGACAATGTAATTTGATGCATACAACTAAGCAAAATTGATGCTAATTGTTCCTTAAAATTTCAGTTGCCGGGAGTGGTTAAGAATTGTGGGAAATGTAGAACTCACTCATTTACCTATAGAAAAACTTCACCAATTGAAGCGTGTCTGCTCATTGCACTTTAAGCGAAGAGACTTTAACAGATTAGGAAATCGGTTGAAAAAACATGCAGTACCATCACACAACTTACCTATTCCACCACTTACTGAGAGCCAGCTTGCAAATTTTCCACAACACATAAGAAAAAGTGAGTATTTATCACATAATTTAAAAAATACTAAGTTGTTTTGTTGTAATACTTTCATTTGACTAAGAGCGAATGGTAGCAAGCAACGAAAGAGTGAAGAAAGTAAAGTTGGCAAAAAATGCATCAATAGGTCTAAAGAAACTATTAAAATAAAAAATATATATGCATAAGTGTGTATCCATCTAGCGCCTAAACCACAGAATGGATTTGGGTGCAATTTTGCATAGTACAGTCTTCTTCTTATCATGTGGCACAATTAACCGTGTTATCCAAGGGACAGATGGCGGTTGCCTGGTGTTGCACTTAGCATCACTTTAGGTCACATGTAGGGCATTTTAGATTTACACCTATGAACGTTTGCAACGTGACCTAATACAGCACAGCTCAGTAAAGTATTCTTTTAGTATCTCCAGCCATATTCTTCAAATTGTTCCTTACTAGATTTATAAGTTTCCATAGTACTAAAAAGCACTTATTGTTTTATAGGATTCCGTGCCCAAAAAGTAAAAATGGGACCCTATTACTGAGACTTCGCTGTCCAATCTGTCTGTCCCTCTGTCTGTCTCCAGGCTGTATTACATGAACCGTTATAGCTAGACAGTTCAAAATTTTCACAGATGATGTATTTCTGTTGCCGCTATAACAACAAATACAGACAAATATTCAAGGGGGCTCCCATACAACAAACGTGATTTGTTTGCTCGTTTTTGCTCGATATTGATAACGGCAACAGGTAGATGCTTGAAATATTCTCAGAATATTAAGTTATATATTATTCACTTTATAAATAAGTAATTAAATTAAAATAAAACAAATATTTAAGCGGGGCTCCCATACAACAAACGTGATTTTTATAGATAATGGTACGGAACCCTTCTTGCGCGAGTCCGACTCGCACTTGGCCGGTTTTTTAGATATATTTTTTAATCTGCATTAGTTAATTGTTATTCTTTCTTACTTGAATGACTCTTTATTATACTCTTAATTTTTAGTACTTATCTAAAATCTATCTAAGACATAATTATTAAAATAAAGATCAAGGAAAAGTATCCAATTATTTAAAACATTTTATATTAATAGGTATGTAATATGTACTTTAATGCATTTTAAGGTCAAGGCTCCTCTGTTGTTCTTAATGAACAATTACAAAACCAAGAGAATATCCTTCAGGCTGTTCCATCTGGATCAGGTAATCATGTATAACTGTTGTTGGATTTATATTTTGGTATTTTTTTTATTCACTATTGGTAAGCCCTTGGTATCATCAGTTGGTTCTATTTTGAATTTTAATCCTGTTTTTCAGGAGTGAACTCCCAGAAACATATTGCTTCCGAGAAACCAGTCTTGAAGCAGCAAAATGCCAAGAAACCTAAAAAAGAATCTGATGAAAATCATCCGAGTGAAGGACTAATGGCACAAATAAAAACAACAATAGATTCACAGCGAGAGCTTGGTATATTTCTTGATTTATTGCTTAAATAGTTTCTGAACAGTGGAACAGATGGCCATTGGGGTAGTAAAGTTCTCAAGTGGTGATCGCGCACCGGAAGACGTAGCGTAGGGAGACCTCCCACACGGTGGACCGACGCCCTGTTTGAAGGTCGCGGCACAGTCTAAGAATCCATACATTCATCCAACGCCTTTGATAATCGCGTCATCGCCGACATCACAGTCACAGTACCAAGGGTTGTCACAATACCTGAAAATAAAATGAAATAAAATGCCATCACGTAGAAAAAGACTTCAATAGTGTAAAATCGAAATTTTAAACGTACCTTAGATCTCTGATCAAGAATCTCTTGTCAGAATCAAAAAATGGCGGTCATTTCGATTTTTTAGTTACTGAACCGATTGCTTCCAAAATCGATATCTGAAGCCCCCTGAGGTCACTAATCACGAATCCGTTGTCAGAATTGCAAAAAGGTTGCCGCCATTTTGAACTTTTTAGTTACTGGATTGCTTCCAAAATTCAAAAAAGGGACCTCAGGGGGGTCAGATATTGATTTTGAAAGAAATCGGTCCAGTAACTTAAAGAGTTCAAAATGGCGGTCACTTTTTTAATTCTGGCAACGGATTCAGGGGGGGGGGGGGGTCAGATATCGATTTTGAGAAAATCGGTCAAGTAACTAAAGAGTTCAAAATTGCGGCCACTTTTTTCAATTCGGGCGACGGATTCATGATATGGGACCTCAGGGACCCCCAGAAATCGATTTTGGAAGCAATCGGTCCAGTAACTAAAAAGCTCAAAATGGCGGCCAGTTTTTTCAAATCTAACAACGGATTATAGTATATAATTATATATGTCATTCGTAAAAAAATGATCCACATCAGGATGTTCAAGGCGAGAGTGAATAGGCATTATTTGAGTTTGCGTGTACCATCCTCGACTGCATCGTCACTTACCATCAGGTGAGATGTCGTCTAACGCACACAAATTTTTAATAAAAAAAAATATCGATATTGTTACAAAATAATTAGCATATTAATTAAATTATTAAAACACTTTCTTACAATTATTTTTTTAGTCATTTTAATATGATTAAAAAATATATTATAGCAATATTTATAATTTTAAATTTATTAAAAAATAATTGTGACAAATGTTTTTAATATTATTTTAATTAATTTATTTTCCTCGTAAAGAATTAAAATTTCATAGATTTCCGCAAAAGGAAGACCTTTAAATATTATTTCATTGTGCATAAAACATTTTTCCATGCCGGGTAAGGAAAATAAATTGGCGGACTAGCTATACTTGCGTTCAAGTAGCGAAATTCGATCTATCTATCTCTTTCATTTGTACCCGATTGATTTCATCACGATTCAAGCACGGACAGGGAATTTTAGTTTTGATCTTTTAATTTTAATTGATATAATTCGTAACAAAATATTTCTTTATTATTATTATTAAAATAAATGGTCGACTAAGGCCTGATCGCCCTAAATCAGGGTAGGCTTGAGCCCCTCGGCGGAGACGTATATGATATGACAAAAATATTTGTAGCAATATCGATATGGGTGTAAATTTCAGTTTTAAAATGACAACTTTTTGAAATCAAAGATGGCGGACAATATTTTTGGGAAAATATCGGTATGGGTGTCATTTTTTAGAATTTTTGGTTTTTTGATTACGAAAATGGCATGCATCCTATAATGATTATAGGATGCATGCCATCTTGGATTATAGTATAATATTATAGTATAATCCAAGATGGCGGACATGATAGACCCTGAAGCATCCTTTGTCAGAATTACAATAAGTATCAGCTATTTAAACTTTTAAGTTACTAGGCCGATTGTTTCCACATTCAATATTTGAAGTTCCATAGGTCTCTGATCACAAATTCACTGTCAGAATTGAAAAAAGTGGCCGCCATTTTGAACTGTGTAGTTGGAGTTAATTTTAGTTTTTGAGCATTCTGTTTTTTTTTGTCATGTGTAGAGAAACTAATTCCCTTGGGACATTTTGTGCTTTTTGAAGGAATCAACAACGTTGTGAGTTACGTAAAGTCAGTCAACCACGTGGGAAGTGTAGTGGCCCTCGAGAGCGTAAGTGCTATCTGGGTTAGTTTCAATGCAAAAATGACAAAAATGTGTCAAAATATGTCAAATATTACAAAGATGTCGAATATGTCAAAAAATATTTCATAACTGTAAATAAGATATTGTAATTTAGTTGAACAGTCTGTGATTTTTCAGTGAAATGTAACACATACACGAGATCTGTGATATTTTGGTAGAATCTTATTTTATTAATCACCAGCTGATGCCGCGGCTCCGCCCGCGTGAAAATCGAGGCTGCGCGGTGCTGCGCGTTTTTTGTCATAAACCTTCCCGGGCGTGCGCACAACAACTTGCCAAAGTTTCGTCACAATCGGTAGAGCCATTTTTGATTATTTGCGAGACTAACGAACGACAATTAATTTAATTATATAGATACTAGCTGTTTCCCGCGGCTTTGCCCGCTCTGATCCCGGTGAAAATTGTTCTATACCTATTCTCAGACCTACCGAATATACACAGAAAATTACATGGAAAACATCACTATACAAACCAAAAATGTAAGGAGACCATACACGTAAAGTTGCTAGAAGTTGTTGAAATTAACGTTTTAGTTTTCTTTAATAGTTATGTGGAAACTAAACTTACTGGCCGATTTTCAAATGAATAAGGATAAAAATTTCAGACTTCAAAAAAACAAGTGTTTCTGTCATTCATTAAATGCATTATTTAGTCAAATAATTAGTTGTGTTGTGAATTAAATATTGAACTAAATAGGTAAAATGCCTAAATCGTTGTGTCTGGGAATAACTAATGACAAATGTATAAATAGGGTATTTTCCACTTAGTCAAATCAGTTACTTTTTAATTTGTATTATCTGTAATGAAATGCTATTTTGTTCTAAAATTATTCGTGTTACATAAATATGGCTTCAAAATTTTGTAAAGTTTTTGACAAACTAATTTTGTGATTTAATTAAATATAAAATTGAAAATTAATAAGACTCAAATATGGAAAGTTTTCAGATGTTTCAGAAAGTATGCCTTATGCTGAATAATATTTTATGATTTAATACTAAATACTCAATATGTTTATTTGCATGCCACAATGGTATAGTTATAAAGTTGTTAAAATAATATTTATAGTGGTATAGTTAGTTTATTTTATATTTATAGATCACATCATGGACCCCTTAGGGCACTTTACTTTTGATAATGAAAAATACCCTGTTTCTGTGATACATTGTAAATTATTTTATTAAAAAAAATATTATAAAAAAGTTAACATAACAAGCTATGAGGTCATAGTTTTCAGTACCAATTATGTACGTATTTAATTATTCTGATTCATTAACAGTTCAAGATGTGTTGAAAAAATTAAGTAAAGTTTTTAGATAGTGTAGAAGGTATGCTTTATGCTGCATAATATATTATAATTTACTTTTCTATTCTGAAAAATACTCTGTCGTCTGATACATTGTAAATTATCATCTTTCAAAAACGCAATATTGGAATAAATTTTTATCTTAACTTTCTAATATTGCGTTTTTACAGATGATAATTTACAATGTATCACAACTACAGGGTATTTTTCAGTATAGAAAAGTTAATTATAAAATCATAGTTTTCAGTATCAATGATACACTTATCAAATTATTATGATTAATTAAAAATTAAAGATGTGATGAAAAAATCGGTCCAGTGCGTATTGGATCATGCATAGTGCAGGTTTCCGGACTCATTACATGAAGACTTTTTGTGTTGAGGTTCCCTAAATTTAGAAACTCCAGGGAAACAACGACTTTGACTAGATACAAATTGGAACGGAACATCTGATAAAAATATGTAAGAATAGAAAGCACTACTGCTTTTAAAAACACCAATTTAATGATACCCCAAACGAAGGGTGCACGGCATTGCTGTAAATCTAATGAACGACGGAGTACAAGAACCACCACCACCTCATTCCCCCAGCTCCATTCCATCTTCGGTCAACAAGACGCAGTTAGAGGTTCCACCCCTTTGTTGTTGATATTCACCCTATTCGCACAAAGCATTACGCTTCCTCATTTATTATGCGGACAGCGACGGAGTGGAACTCCTTGCCTGCGTCTCTGTTTTCCGACTTACAATTTGGGGATCTTCAAGGCGAGAGTTATTCCCTATTGTCTTGAAGTCACTTCGCATTATTTGAGTTTGCGTGTACCATCCTCGACTACATCGTCACTTACTATCAGGTGAGATGTAGTCAAACGCACTCAAATTTTTAATAAAAAAAAATACAATCAAATGAGACTTTTACTTGCATGGGAGGTAAAACATTTTTTGTCATCGAGACATTTTTTGTTTGTGTTTTTAGTCTGTATCTGTATTCATTTACATTTTTTAATTCATAGTAAAGAAGTTAAGAAAGGCGATCCCGGGGTGGCACAAAAGCTTCGCTTTTGAGGTCAATATTTCGTAAATTTTGTTTTTATTGCTGTAGTGTTCAAAGTAACCGTGAATATTCTCCTTATGAGACCTATTCTACGGTCGTTTAGTACCATAGTCCACTTCCTAAAATGACCAGTTTCCAAGAGGCGCACTTCCCAGAATAACCATTACCACAACTTCCACTTCCTAAAACGACTACTTCCCATATCGACCACTTCCCAAAATGACCAGTGCATAGTGTGACAAAAATTAAATAAATTGGGTTAAAATACCCTTTGGGAATTTGCCACACATGATACGTGGAATTTGAATCAAGGCCTAAACTGAGTTTTAAAGGAAAATAATTTTAGGGTAAATCAGAATAACTTTAATATAATAAACAATTTGAAGTAAAAAAAAAGGGTAAAATATACTAAAAGGATTATGAGATGACGATGTAGGAATGTTTTATACAAATTAGCTCAATGCATCGGTATACCTAAATTTACAAAATTTAATTTTAATAGTATTAAAACGATAAAATCGAATAGTGAGATATAAATAATAGTATTTTTTACTTGGTGTCAAAATTACCCCAAGGTTGTAAGTATCGCCATAAGAGAACACAATACTCTTAAGTAACTTAAAATTTACAGTCCTTTAAAATAGAAAGAGGTGAAGGAATTTGAAGGTTTAAAGTAGCACTTGATGTAGAACAACAGAATCCCGCAGGGCAGCAACTATACTTTGCATCGCACGGCCTCGAAGGTAGCGTATGGTTAAGATAATGAAAAAGAAATCACTTCCCTTGGAGCAAGAAGTCGGACGTGCCGCACAGCAATAAAGGATGGCCGGCAGAACGCACAGCTCCTTCCGGGGATCCAACCACTCTTCAACCAAGAACTGCACCATGCGGCGCAGCAAAAAGGGGAAGCTGGCAAAACGTTGTAGTATATTGTATCTTGCACCATAGCTCCGTCTCAGGCTCTTTCGAAGCGGAATATCTTCGGGATTCCAAAAATGCGACCGGAGTAAAAAGGCCCTCAGAAAAACTCAAAATATAGCGATGAGATAATTAAAAATTTTAATATTTACAACCCAAAATAAATCATACAAAAATTCGACCGTCATCTCTTTTATCTCCAACTTGTCAATCCTTCCCCGTTAATCAAAAAATCAATACCACGACCAACAGCGGAAACCAAAAAGAATTTAATATGAAACAGCAAGAAAGAAAATCGGCTTTGAAGCGATACTTTGCGCTTCAATAGGTATAACAAAAAAGAGCATCTTTTATTATAGGTCGCAGACATTTCATTGTCCACTTCTGTTGCGTTAAGCTCACAGTAAATGAAACAACATAACTTTCTACATTCTAAATATATATTTAGCCCAAACTTGGTACGTTTTGGAAATTACTTTAATTTTATTTTAAAACGAGTGACTGAAATGTCTTATATGTCATATATTTCTAGAATCTGCTTAAAATCCCTTCTATTTGATACCACACAAGATAGGTTTTAGATTTTTTTTCCCCATAAACCGATGATTTCTTCTGGGAAGCATTCAGCTACCCATGGGGGGAGCCTCGCATTTTGGTTTTTGACTCAAACCTGACCGAACCTAACAGTTTTTTACTCTGTAGCAAATGAGCGGGCGAAGCGAGCGATATTAGGTTCGGTCAGGTTTGAGTGGTTATACAGTCAAAGACCTTGCGAGGCTTCCCCCCCCCCCCCCCCCATGGGTGTCAGAATGCTTCTCTGAAGAAGAAATCCACGATACGAATAATAAAAAGGCGAGTTAAAATAATAGCCAATATAATAGCCATTTTACCTGCTTGCTGAAAGGACTAGAAGGAATCCTAGCTCTTCCAGATTGGTGACAGTCTTATACCTTTTAAATTACCTATCGCTTTTTATAAGTAGCCTGAAAATTTGACATTTTGGGAGGTGGTCATTTTGAGAAGTGGACGATCTGGGAATGGTTATTCTGGGAACTGGTCCTCTTGCAAAGAGGTCATTTTAGGAAGAGGACATTATGGTACTTAACGTCTACGGTACCCCACTCCACTGGGTACACTTAAAAAAAACCTTTTTACATGTCGGGAGTACACCCTGATAGTGTTGTTGACATATTGACTTTATTTTCCATTTTGGGTCATTGTGTACTAATTGTACTATATTGCTGTAAGTCTAAGAGAGGCAAGGAAAATTTACTGTGACCTGTGGATGGACGGATAAACATGACGAAAATATAAGGGTTCTGGTGTTTTTGCCAGTTTGCTCTGGAACCTTAAGTTAGGTTTTTGAAATGTCAGTAGGAGGCAATTCAGTGAAATCCCGACTGCGCTAGAAGGAAGGTTTTTTTTTACTTTGATGTAGTCAACTACCCTAATAATTGTAGACATTGTTTTTTTGTATGTTAATGAAAGCTTATATTCACTTGAAATAAATAATTATATCCTTAAATGAGTTTTATTGATCATTTTATATTTAATGAAAAATATATCAACCTATTATAGTACCTAACAAGAAAAACCTGGAATATATCGATTTTTATCGTATTCGATAACTATATAGCACTAGTATCGATTACAGTCAGCTCTAATGTTGACAGCTGCTGGAGTTTGTACTTTTTGCATTGTTATGTTGGCAGTATTGTACTTGATTTCTTTTGGTTGGTTAAAAATGGCTACAAAATTCGAAAATGACAGTTCTGGTGTTACTATGGAGTGCGCTCTCTTATAACGTAGTGTATTATATTCTCTTTGCTTTTTTCTACATTTTTTTTTTACAGTTTTTTATGCCCTTGGCATCATCTCACCTGATGGTAAGTGACGATGATGCCGAAAATGGAAGCGGACTACTACAGATTTCAACAGAATCTGAAAATATTATAGTGTAATACTAAGATAATATAATTCTGTTAGTCTAAGATGTGACAGTCACACTATAATGACCTCGTGTTGTCAACATGCCAAATATAACAGCTTACGAAGTACTTACTAGTATCTCATCTGTGGTAAAGCGCCCTCAAATGTTACGATGACGGTTCTCTTTGCGCACAGAAGATAGAACCTTGTCTAAACGAAAAGCATTACCCAAAGGAATTTCTACAATAATATGGCACATTTACACTCAGCCCTGTTGTACAGGGAAGTGGGAGAATGTAAATAAGTCACTCGCGCCGCCACTGCTCATGCCGCTGCCGCAGCCATTGCCGTGATTGTGGGCTTTTGTGCGGCAGTCAAAGGAATCGGCTGAGTGTGAACACTCACTCGCGTAGATGCTGCCGCAGAAGTATTTAGGGCATTATTTCCGGCAGCGGCAGGAGCAGTGGCTGGGGCTGAGTGAAAATCCCGGGTTAGTACCTACGTAATAAGACCGGATGTTGAACTCAGTAATGTATAGCTGCGGTCAGACATACTTCCACTTGACCGGCGCGGCCGCCTGACGCGCCCTGTAGAATAGCTGCCGGTTGTAGCGGGTGAGGCGCTCGTTCACGTAAAACTTCCGAGGCGCACCCGGAAGCTGCATGCCGGAGGTATCGGCGCCGCGCTCAGCAGTTGTTCACGGAGCATGCGTCTTGCTAGCCGCACAACAAACGGGCGCGGGCGTATGTCGGCGCCCCCTACGACGCCCTCCAGAGCGCCCCCGCGGCGCGATCCACCGCGCTCCACGCTTACCACGTCACGTTCCTCAATCTGCACGCCAAGTTTCTCAGCTACCAATACGACGAGATGAGTGGAGTTCTCACCGTTGACTTCGGGGAGACCCGTTATTTCCACATCAGTGAGCAGTAGGTCCTGGTCTTTGTCGTTAAGGTCGAGCTTCAGAACGTTCAATGGTATTGATATTGATACGAAAGCTAGACATACCTTTAAGAACTTTACCTTTTACATGTTGGCTAGTGTGGGAAAATTTGAATTCAAGTTTTAAAACCTGTAAATTATGAAGAACTAGTTGTATCCCGCGGCTTCACCCGCGCGTGGACAACGTTTCTATGACTTTTCAAGGGTACGCATTGCGCTAGCCGCAAGTAGCTCGCGAGCGTGGATAAAAGTATCCTATGTGCTAATACAGGTCCTAATCTGTCAACTTACCAAATTTCAGGAAGATCCGTTTAGTAGTTTTTGCGTGAAAGAGTAACAAACTTACATCCATACATTCTTACAAACTTTTGCGTTTATAATATTAGTAGGATTGAATAGTTTAATTATGTACATTTTTGTATATGGTGAAAAATAACATTTGCTAGACTGGAGGTGTCTGACTTTTTTTGCACTAAAATATAAGGCAGTATCCCATTTTTTAACGATCACAATCCTGTATGACTATTCGCTTCAAACTGTAAAACTGTTGGACCACAATTTTTCGATAGAGGGGTACGCCTGTAAAGGCTACTACATTCTTATTCCTCCAAGAATTAAAGTGAGTGAAGAGAATGGCCTATTACTTTCTGCCCTTGGGCCTAATAGCCTCATGTTACGTCCCTGCTCAATTCTTATAAAAATAATCATTATAATTTGTTTAACTAGACTCCGTTTCATCGAATAGTTCATGTTGGCTAACCTGTCTGTTTTGAATAGAAAATGTATGTAACACAGACTGGTTAGCCAACATGACATCATAATATCTTCTTCTATCGTGTGAGTTGTAAGATCGACTAAATATGCGAATCTGTCATTTGTGTGAAATGTGAAATTCGACTTGAATTTATGAACTTAACGATTTTTGCATACGTTTATATAGATAAGGTTGACTTCTCCTGGTTCTTATTTCATTGGTTTCTTTACATGAAAAGGAGAAAATATCAAAGATTCGATTTCGTGACGGTATTTTAGGTTTTGTGTAACGATTTTTATGTAAGTTGCTGTAAAAAAGTTGCTGTAAAAAAGTAAACTGTTAAAGTTGTAAGTTGCTGTAATTTGAAAGAAAAGATCAGTGGGAATTCATCATCTCATTATGAAACTCCATTTTGAATGCTGTTGTCATA
Source organism: Coleophora flavipennella (assembly GCA_947284805.1). Lineage (NCBI taxonomy): Eukaryota > Metazoa > Arthropoda > Insecta > Lepidoptera > Coleophoridae > Coleophora > Coleophora flavipennella. The sequence goes on from OX369278.1 coordinate 4,935,110, forward strand.
TTATTATTGTGTCAGTTGTGATATTTCCATGTGTAAATAGATTTCATTATTTTTTTCTGGACTAGTAAAGTTTTTTATCGATTTCGCAGGTAATTAACAATATTTTATTTAATGCTAATTGATTACAAAGTAAAGATATAATGAACAATTAATTCAAAGGATGTTATTTTTTGTTATTGACGATTTCTTACCTAAATTTTTGTCTTATGCAACACTTATATTATGTTTAAGTGTAACGTTACGTAAAATGAACATAAAGGTGTATGCAAAATAGAAAAATTGAGAATTTAGTGCAACATGTTTTATGGAAATCGTTTAAGGAGAGAGATAAAATGCTAAAGTTCTGTGCATGGAAAATAACAAATAATTCCAAAAAAACGTTAATATTAATTTAATTACACACTTGACCCAAAATAATTATTTTTTATTTCTTAACATCTTTAAAACCGGCAAATTTATAGATGATGTTTATTTATTCAGAAAGTTAAGTTTTCATCTATCACATAATACAAAATAAATTTCGATCATATTGCGAAAATTCTAATAAAAAATTAAACATTTCATGTTCCATAAGATTGAAACTAAAGTATTTTTCATCGAAGAAATATTACTTTTTTTTACCAAACAAAAGTTTACAGAATTATAATTAATCTACGCTATGTAACTTTTTCAGAACATGGAAATTCCGGGTGTCTATCTTTTCGAATCTCGAACCTTTTTCACTTTTATTGGAACAATCTGTTCTAAGCTTTACAATTTTACGTAACGTTTTGTTACACCTTTGTGTTAACGTTACATAATATTTTTATGTTTATCTCTAGGTCACAATGTGGAAAAATTCCATGAACTATATTTTGATGACACGGAGTCTAGTTCGTCGTCTGTGATCTACCGGCCGAACATAAACTCATTCACAAATGTCAGTCATCGTAGAGTAGATCCATCCACGTCAGAGTTTTTGGGCGGTATTTGTGGTGGACGCATTCGTAGTTTTATTTTATTTGCATTCTTTTCTGCTAGAAGTAATCCAAAAAGTGATGCGTTTTGGTGAAAATTGTCTGGTGCACATGAAAATAAAATGAAGGAGGACCGGAAAACCCAATTTGCACTTGGTGCAGTTTTATACACTGTAACCAGGTGTTCTACCACTGAATGGTGCAAATGGTGTCAAGAACTTTAGAGAAAATTTGTAATGCACCGGCACTAGCAATACAAATCCAAAAAACAAATGAAGAAAGTGAAAAATATTTACGAATTGGGCTGAAGGACTCGTTTCTATGGCCAAGAAAAATACACAAGAACCATCTATCTACGTCAGAGTAATCCATCAAGCTTCTTCCAAAACCAGTAATAATTTACCTGACATGAGTCTCTCTTTCCCACACAAAAAATACTATATCCTATCCTGCTGTCAGAGGGTAATAATTACTTCCTCAGACGTGTTTTAGAACGGAACCCTTAACTGTCAAATGCCAAGCCGTCAAGCCAAGCAAGCACATGTGTTTTTGATGTGTTTACATACGTTTAATATAAAAAATTGTGAATTGTTTTCGGAAACAAAAACCTTACAATGTCTCAAGATCCTTTGAACGAAATGCTTGAGTTTTTGAAGCTTGAATCTAGACCAGACTTGAAACATTTATCTGTGGAGCATTTAGTCGGAATATCGGCAACAAAAGACGGCGTACTAACTCTGCTAAAATACGAACAATTAATCAAGTGTATTATCGAATTAACCAGTGACAATGTGGAGGTAATAGCTAAAAACGCTCTTCTGCTCCTCGTTAACGTCTCAGCAACATCTGAAGGTGCCACAGAACTGCTTAAATACCGCCCAGAGAGATGCAAAAATATCATCGAGCTACTTATTGGTTATGTCCTAAATCCGCAAAAAACCAATGCTGACGCTGCTTGCATGATCCTTTCTAACATTACAAGGCTGGAAGATGAGTTGGAAGTGTGTCTCGACACCTTTATACCACATTTGAATGATATATTAAATGCTTTTGTAAACATAGAATTCAATAAGCAAGGTTCTAACTTGAATTACCTAGCTCCTATGTTTAGCAACTTGAGTTGTAGTCAAAGAATAAGGAAATGGCTTACAGAAGAGAATCCACATGTGCCATTAATAAAATTACTGCCTTTTTGTAATTACGAAGTATCAAATATAAGGAGAGGGGGTGCTGTTGGAACTATAAGAAATCTATCGTTTGATTCTGAGTACCATAACTTTCTTTTAAATCCAGATTTAGACTTGCTGACATACTTGCTCAGTCCTTTGATGGGTAATGAAGATTATCCCGATGAGGAAATGGATAAACTGCCGATTACGCTACAATATTTACCTAAGGAAAAACGTAGAGAATCTGACGTAGATATAAGAAAAATGATACTGGAAACACTGAACAAATTATGTACTAAGAAAGATTGTAGAGAAATTTTGAGGGAAAATGGAGTTTATTACGCTCTACGAGAATACCACAAATGGGAGAAGGACCCCAAAGTTTTGCTTGCATGTGAAAATGTAGTGGACATTTTGATTCAGAAGGAAAGTGAGGTTGGAGCTGAAGATTTGTCAGCAGTTGATGTACCAGAAGATATGAAGGAAAAATTTGAAGAAATGGATAAGGATTATTTGAATAGTGTGCAATAAATTAGTTTTATTAATCGCAATAAATGTGATTGGTTGGGGTGCAGATAACCAGGCTGCCATAAAGGAGAGGCTCTTCGACTGTGTAATCAATCAAACATATTTTTGAATTTGATTGCAGGCTAGTTATCTGTACTACAACCATATGATTTTTAATTCTTCATTCTGAAAGCAAACACTGGTTCATACCAGTATACTGGCCTCTACTAAACCATAAATGTGCAATGGCCGTCCACTATTTAGCACTGCTCATACATATTTGAAAAGCATACATGTTGTCGCTGGCCGTTGCCTGCGTTGATCCGTCGCACGTGTTTGCTACATTTAGTTTATTTAGTGCTGCTCAAAACATTTTTGCAAATTAGCGGAGGCCCTAAAGGTGAGCACAGTACAGCCTAGTGGCAAGTGGGCCCAGGCATGCCTCGCCTTGTGTGTTGAACACCACACATTGCCTTCTTTCCTAGTGCTTCGTCGTCGGTCGTACTAACGACCGAATCACACTCAAAGCGAGACTGTTCACCCTAAGGCTGTGTACTGATTTATTTTATTACTGACATCCTTGTAACCAACCACATGAATAAAGATACATTTATTAGCACAGTTTTGTCACACATATATAAGACAACATTTATAAAGCTTTGCCACATCTCCAAAATATAAGCGCAAATTTAGAAAATTCAATATTTTGATAAAAAGGTTGTGGCACCCAGTGCCAACATCCTATATTAATATTAAATAAGTTTCCTGATGTTTTCCTTCCTTTCCTTGGACATGGCCATTTTAATAAACACCTATTCGCTCTAGGTATCACCGACAGCCCCCTATGCAGAGCATGTATGGAGGCTGAGGAGACTGCTGCCCACATCCTACTTGATTGCGAGGGGCTGGCACAGTACAGGGTCGTGCACCTCGGTGACCCGAGGTCACTCCAGGAAGTCGTCGGCAACCTACGGGGGCTACTGGGCTTCTTGGAGGAGCTGGGCTGGCAGTGATGCCGGCCAATCACGCAAAATGGGCGCAATGGTCGCCTGGTTGCGGAAATCAGCCCGCCCCTAACTTCAACTTCAACTTCAACCTATATTAATATTGTTTTGTGTAATTGCTCTCAATATTTATCAGGCGCTTTGCCTATGTATTGTATAATTTTACAGTTATATATTTGGATATAAGCGGCACAACATTTTCCACCAACTTTCCCCATAGGTAACGGTTAAGCAGTAGGTCGATATTAACGACAATCGACAAGGTACTAGACGCAATGTAGTTCGTGGCGCGCCAGAAGTTGAAAAAACAAAAATCGCTTCGCTTTCTGCAGGAGTTGACAAGCACGGCCTGTAGAACTTATCTCGCCCGCTCGACCGAGTGTATACTTTCTGAAGTTGCAGAAGACTGAAATTTAGTATGTAGGCTAAAAATTGCATATAAACAACAGAAAAGTTTAAAAAAAAACCCTCCGATCCCTCGTATATGGGGTGCATATCTATACAGTCTGTACATTTCGAACCTTTATAATTTCGGTTCGGATTATGCTAAAAAGCTGAAATTTTCAGGATGAGATTTCATTGGCAGTTTATCAATTATATTAAAATTATTTATTATCTAGTTTATATGGTTTTAGTTTATTGTAATACTGTTGTTTTAGATTTATTTACATCTGAAATATGTTGATAAAAGAGCTAAAAAAACAAGGCCACCTGCCAGGTAGAAATGAAATCCCACAAAACACATTTCATGTAAAATTGGTTGCCAAGACTCACAAATTCACAATGCTTTCACTGTTAAAAATTTTTGAGATCTCTAGTAGAGCCAAGTCCCTAGCTATGCTCCGATTTGTGCTGCGCGTCATAGCCCACGGGGCCTGTCCCAATTCCAAAGTATATAGCTGTAAGTGTTCTTGACTACATCTTGGTAAAAAGGTACGGCTTGGGCGTTTAATATTCGTGGAACTATTATGTGATATGATATAATATTGAAGTCCAAAAGGAATATGGACTATATAGGAATATTGGCCGTATCGAGCCAAGCTATACCTTTTCACAAACATGTATCGAGTTTGAAGTCAGGTCTTATAGGTAAGAGTGTTTGTTTTTATTGTTGGGTGGGACGCCTGCGGGGTACAGGTGGGTGTTCAAGTCACTAGGTGGACTCATTACACCCTATTCCCATAGTGGTACAATGGTTACTGTGACCCCGGTGGCATCCCCCCCCTCAAACCTTGAGCTCCTTCTACAATACTCCGCTATGTGACTGATTTCCAGGCTGCATAGTTCCTCTTCCCTGATCCTATCGGCGCCAAAAGTCTCCCACCTTAGCCTGCTGTAGAGTACACACTCAGCTAAATAGTGTTGGCTGGTCTCCGGTTCTCCGCAATTGGGACAGGAGGGGTCCATGGTCCTATCTATTAGGGACATATGTCTGTTTAGCCTACAATGTCCTGTTACTATGCCCATTACCATTGCCAGGCTTTTCCGGCCTAGCGATAGTAATGTTCTGCTCCTCCTGCGATTCCTTCCCTTCAGGAACATTTTCGCTTGTCTGCAACTATTACTTCCTACCCATACTTCCTGGGCTTCGCGCTTCATGAGCTCTGCGATCACTCCCTTTGTGACGCTTGCTGATATTGGAAGTCGAGGCTCTGGTCCTATAAATCTTGAACTGGCACCCTCTCGTGCTAGCATGTCTGCTCTTTCATTGCCTAAATTTCCTTGATGTCCTGGAACCCATGCTAATGTGACCGCCATTCTCTCTGCCAGTTTATTGAGTGTGTCTGCATTCCATAACTAGCCTTGATGAGGTCTCTGCCTTGGCCAGTGCTTTGATTGCTGCTTGGCTGTCTGAATAGATTATAGTGCTGTTGAACTCTTCCCATGAGTCCGCCAGTACTTCTTCTGCACATTCCTTAATTGCAAATACCTCCGCTTGAAAGACACTGGTGTAAGTTCCCAGGGCCAGAGCCTTGTCCCTTTCTGGGTTGCTAGGTATGTGAATCCCTGCTCCTGCTAGCCCAGTGCCTTTTAATCTAGATCCATCTGTGTAGCAGTTAAGCTGGGATCCTATATGTATTCTAAACTTTTTGTTGAAGGTCCTTTGTTTCTTGATGAGGTCGTTATTTGTCATTAATAGCGACATATCTCTACCCAGAGCATCTTCTATTGAGGCATGACCTGTGTCCGTAGGGTTTGCCTTCCATTCATTGCACGCTGTGATCCTGTACCATTGCTCTGCTGCTCTTTTCTTAGCCTCGATCTGGATCGGGTTCAGTCCCAAAGCCACATCTAGTGCCATCGTTGGTGTGGATGTCATGGCACCTGTGGTCATTAGGTTGGCAGCTCTTTGTACTTAACTTAACTCTCGAACGTTTGACGATATGTTGGCTCTGTGCCACCACACTATCGCACCATACAGTAGTCTTGGAAGTATGATTGCTTTGTATATCCACTGGCAGATATGAGGTTTTAGCCCCCAGATCTTACCTACTGCCCTCCTGCATTGCATCAGAGTCATAATGGCCTTCTTACTCTGCTCTTTTATGTGCATATTAAAGCTCAGAGTTCTGTCCAGAGTTACGCCTAGATATTTTATTTCTTCAGTGGTTTCTAATATGGTGCCCCTCAACGCTATCGGCGCCAAGTCTATGTTTTTTCTCCTCTTGGTGAAGAGAATCACTTTTGTTGTCTGGGTTGAGGCCAAGCCCCTTGTCCTGACACCAGTCTGCGACAATCTTCAGTCCTCTCATTGTTATGTCTCTAACGGTACTTAGCACCTTTCCTGAGACTAGAATTACTCCGTCGTCTGAGTAGGCTTGCATGTATATATGCTGCTTGTTGATGTAACTTACCAGGCCGTTTATGAGGAGGCACCACAGGAGTGGGGATAAACAGCCACCCTGTGGGAATCCTCTCCTGGCCACTACAGTTTTTGTATCTGTACCTAATGTCATTGTAATAATGCGATTATTCAGCATAGTTGTAGCCCATCTAGATAGTGCTAGCGGTATATCTTCCCTGTGCAGGGCGTTTTCTACTGCACTAAAGTGTGCTTTATCAAAAGCACCCTCTATGTCGAAGAAGCATCCAATAGCATAAGCCTTGTCTCTACTAATCGCTCTTTCAATTCTTAATGTAAGATTGTGTAGGGCTGTCTCCGTAGACTTACCCTCCATGTAGGCATGTTGGTTGCCGTGTAGAGGTAAGTTGCTTGTCCTTAAGCAGGCTCGCATCGTCGTCGCGTCTATTATCTTTTCTAAAGTTTTCAGTACAAACGATGAGAGGCTGATGCAGCGGAAAGATTTAACTTAGTGTTTGTTACTCATTGTAATAAATGTGGTATAGCATTTAAAGCTAAGATACTTTGGGCTATGATGTGCAGCACAAATCGGAGCATAGCTCGACCTCTTCCCAAGGGTGTCATAAGAGGCGACTAGGGATCAGGAACTGGAGGATAGACAGCAGCCTACATTCCGCGCACTGTGCCACCACACTGCGCCAAGCGTGGCGATTACGACAAACCTCTCTCCCCTCCCCCCGCCTCCCCCCTGGGGAGGCCTATTATTATTTATTTTACTTCAGATAACATCATTCATATTGTGTTAGTAACAGTCTTAAAATTAATGTTCGTATAATTTAAATCTATGACCAGCAGTGGACGACGTTTGGTTGGTGTGTTAACGGTCATGAATTTTTCAAATATCGTTTTTGAAGCAATAGAACAAATCATTCTTGATTTCTGGTGTTGGTCGGAAACATCTATAGCTGTCAGGATGATCTAGTACAAAGTGGAAGATATTTCTAAGATGTTAATTATAATAAAACATGGAAGGGGGGTGGGGATCTTTGTCTTATGTAGTCATAACGTGGTCCTAACTCCTGGTTAAACATATGCGCAGGCAACATGTGAGGCTAACTTTTAGTTTGGGACAAATCTTGGAAGCTAAATTAGAACCATTTCCCGGTTTCCGATTGAGCTGAAATTTTGCATACCTACACGTTGGAGAACAATTTTATAGCTAAGTGACGTCATTCTAAATCCAATATGGCGGACTATTAAAGATGGCGTATCAGCTATTTTTATGCAACCCCATGATAAGGGTATATCATATTAAAGGGTTTACTGAGAAGAATACGAAATACATAATTGAAATTCTTTTTAATTAAAGCTTCAAAATTGCATTCAAAGTGTTCAGTGAAAAAGAAACTTTATCAATAAAATTCCTAAACTTCATAATTAACCTCACTTTTTCATAGTAGTGATATAAAATCTATTTTTTTGGAAACGGCCAATCATATAAACAAATAGTGAAGTATTTTCTTGAAATAAACCAATTTCAATTAGTTTTTATACCTTAAACACACACAGAGTGACTTTGTGAATAAAATGCTTGTAGGGACAAGTTAAATGTCCAAATGTAAGTGATTAAGAGCCTCCAGGACGCTCGAGTTTCCACACAAACGTAGTTTTGCTTTAATACAAAAACTACATGCCAGATTGAATCCAAACTTTGTAAATAAATTGAGTAGACACATATCGATGTTTGTAATTAGTTTTCATCGTTGTAAATTTTAACGTAATTATACGAAGGCTTAATTTAGTTTTGTACTGAAAGTTTAAACCTGCTCTTATTTTTTTCCGTTTTATATTAGTACTTCGTAAACTAATTACAAACATCGATTAGTGTCTCCTGTATATATTTGCAAAGTTTGGATTCGATCTGGCAGGTATTTTTTGGATTAAAGCAGAACTACGTTTGTATGGAAACTCGAGCCTCTTGGCGGCCCTTAAGATGCAATGTTAAACTGTTTTATTTACATGTTTGGCCATTTCCATACAAATACAGTTTACATCATACAACGGCTCGGCTCGAGCGGCTCCTTCGCAGAATTCACAAAATGTCCGTAAAGTAAAACTTTGCAGTCTCAAAGTGTTCTCTCTTGCTTTTAACATTAAAACGATTAATTGGAAACGCTCTAAGCTCGTTAAAATGCCGACTTCAATCGTAACAACTTATTACAATTTTGTGTAGTTTTTTGGTTTTTGGGAATTTCCTTAAAAAGTACTGCACCGATTTTGGTAAAATTTATATGGGAGTAAGAGTAAAAAAATAATTTTCCAAATCGGTTTGTAATTGACGGAGTTGAGGTAACAAACATTAAAAATAAAAAATAATCAAGCGAATTAAGAACATCCTTCTTTTTTTTAAGTAGGTTGAAAATGTAAGTGTTCTTGGATAGTTCAATAACAAGACATATTTTTAAATCTAAGTACATACAGTGTAAACTCTGTAAAACGTCACTCGATATTTTCTGGCTCCAGTTGGTTTACTTTGACGCCAATTTCTCTCTGTATAACGTCGCATAACGCCCGGTCCCTTGAGTGTCGCTATATAGAGTTTATTAAACTGTAATTATAGTCATCTGTGATGTACTTAAGTTATTTTTTTGCATGAAGAACATTTTGCAAAGGAAAATTTTTGCAAAGAAACCGCAGGAGATACAGGCAGTCCGCGCGACGGTTTAAGGCGGTAATATTACAGATTTTCGTTATTTTTGACGCCAACTACTCCCAAACGATAGAAACCCCAAGGTTTTGAAAAAAAATATCTTTATTGTTGAAGATGTACCTTAAGTCAAAAGCTATTAGAAACACGATTGAACAGTTTTGGCTCCATAGAAAAAAATCTCAGATAAGTCTACACCATTACTTTCAACTCTAGTTATGACTAATATTTTGAAGTATAAATAAAAAAACGAGACCTACAGTACTCGCATATGACAAAATACTTATGAAATTAATTAATTATCGGGTCGTACATTCACGGGCCGACCCTTCGAATAGTAGTATGTCATCTTTGCCTTTGCCATCACACTAGGCGGCATAGCTATGACAACCTTAGTTTTGGAGAATTAAAAAACGTTCGCATTTCCTGTTACACATTTCCGTCCCATTTCACGAAATCACTCCCACAAATTGCAGGAAAGCGAGAGCAAAGATGTTACACATCAATAAAAAATATACAACATTATTTGTTATGATAATACAAAGTGGGATTACTTATCCAATCAATACCTCGCCTTGAGGCCCAGTGGTACCTAAAAATCCACTTAAACAGGGTTGGTTTAGAATTCATTTTTGAAGTAGCTAACAGTAAATTTAAAATGTAGGAAAACGTATTGGTATTATTGAGAATAGTTACGAGGGACTATATCGAATGGAAACACGATTTAATAAAATTGGCTCGATAGAATAATTTCGCAAAGGTACCTCTTTTCGAGCCATTTTATCGTCTATTTTCGGTTTTATTCTTAAAATAAGTAATTTGATAAGATGATTTATTTACTCAAATAAAGTTCATAGGTGACTGAAGGGAAAACATCGAATGTATTTTTATTTAAGATAAATATGATGAAAATAAAAACGAAAACATCGAGAAAGTGCAAAAGTGTGGTTATTTTCTTCCCTCTTTACACGTAAAGAAAAAGGCAAGTTTCAGGGCTGCCGGGCCTTAAGATCGCTCGACGAAAGTGGAGGGATATTCGAGTATACGAATCTCTCTCGAATATACCCCTCCACTTTCGCCGAACGATCTTAAACCATCGCGCGGGCTATGTATATTAGTTCAGTAGTACATTATTTATGCAATACGTAAACAAACAACGTACTAATAAAGCAATCAATATGTATTTTATTTATATTTGGTAATAATTTTCAGATAATTTTACATAGTAATGTAGGTACTTCACGTACATGTGGAAGCCGAATTGTAGAATCCGCCCTTTTGCAAAACAGCGCGCCGAATAACACCGGATTGTAAGACGGCAGCGTTTTGTAAAACAGCGACATCGCGTTCAGGCGGATTGCAAATCGGCTAAAAAAAATTTCGCCGCATTTTATGAGGCGCCGGTTTGTGTAAAAACTAGTGAGTAATAAATTGTAAATGAGCGAGCGTAGCGAGCGATGTTAGGTTCATTGATTATACAGTCTAAAGAGCCTCGCCAGAAGAAGAAATCATTGGTTTTATTTGGAGTTTTTTTACTCAGTACCTAGTTTACAAAGCGGCGCAAAATCCACCGTTTTACAAAGCGGCGGATTCTACATAACGGCTGCGACATACACATATCGTTAACTGTGCGGCCGTTCTATTGATGACCGCTATAGGGATGACGAATGCAAGTCATCTGATTTACTTTTTATCATCTGTCAAAAACGTCATTTTGTTCTAAAATGTTTGAAATACCTAGGCGTGACGTCATAGTTTAGCAGCGTCATACATGTACTCATTTTGTGATTTTGGTGAATTGAAAATCGAAGACTTGATCGAAAACAAAACGAGTAAGGTTTTCCGAAGTTTACGAGTATGTAGGAGGGCAATTTAGTGAAGAAGAGTTCATAATTTATTTCTGATGATGTCACCCCTAATAAGGCTTCACACTATTTCACTAGTTTTTTACCCGATTGGCCATAAAGGAGAGTAATGTTTTTTTTAACTAAATTTTTCTGTTTTAAAAATGCAAGCAAAAGGCGGCATATTTCGCCCTTCAGGCTACAAAAAAGACTTGAGTGTACTAAAACAGAAATAGTGCCATGTCTCGCCCCGGCCAGTTTAAACAACGGGCGAGAAATGACATTTCTAAAAACAAATGACGACGTAACAAATGAACTCATGGCGAAATTCTGCGTTTGAGAACCAAATTAGCACCAATCTGTATCCATCTGGGTGAGATCGGAATCTTGAGAGCGGCATGGAGAGGCCATACTATAATTTAAAACAAAAAAAAACTGACTTCAAACTGGAAACTAACATTCCCTTCGATTTCTCTGGGATGCCATCATCAGATCGTGGTTTCCTTGTCATGGTACCACCCTTGGGATATCTCCTTTCTAACAAAACAAGAATCATCAAAATCGGTTCATAAACGACGAAGTTATCCGCGAACACACATAAATATAAGAAACCTCCTCCTTTTTTAAAGTCGGTTAAAAATACATATACAGATACCTTAGTACTAATACATATACTTTGGCCAAGTCTAAGCGGTCATCATAGAACGGCCCTACAGTAGAGGTAACAAAAATCCAGATATTATTTACACAGGATAATCAATCAATCATACTTTGCAAACTTATGGGATGTTTAGCAAATAATTAAAAATATTATACTAATTAACAACAAAACACACAAGACTTGTTTTTTTCCAGATTACACGCTATTCGTCACATAAACGCAAATCTCAAATAGGTTCACCCCCCACCCCCAGTGTTTAAAACGAGTGCTAAGAGACTTGAAATTTTGGCAATTTCGTGACGAATTTGCTTAACTATGAAAAAGAATTGTACATACAGAAGGACCTTGATAATCCGGTGATCACGGTAAACCGGACAGTCTGCTTGGCCGGCGAAGAAGGAACGGGGGACATAAGGGCGTGGCCTCACCTGCTGTTCGACCTTTAAACTCTACTCATCCAGCGATATCTCCCGGCCTCGTCAGTAATTTACTTTTCATTATTGTTGTTTTAAAAAAGAAAAGTTTCTGTGTGCAAGAAGTGTGTTGCATGCAGACTATTATCCGGACTCCTTGACAATTCCACCAAGCTAAGTCTGCACCTCGCTGGAATGCGGCACCCCGCCCGCTCTCCAGCTCATCTCCCCGCGATCGCCCTGTCGCGTCAGTGTGCGGTTAGCAGACCGTACCTAAGCGTCGTGTAATACGTAATCGACGCGAGGTGCAAACTTAGCTTGGTCGAGTTGTAGTTTTTTTTTACCTGTCCGCTGCACTGTATCGAGATCTAACGTGTCGATCTTTTTTCTTGTATGATGTTTTGCGTTAAACTTCTTGTTGTTAAAGATGCGTATCTATGCGACGAATAGCATGCAATCTTATTTTTTTTGCATAAAGATTCACAATTTTCACAAAAAAAATATACAAATTTACCTCAAAACTTGGTAACGCTTTTTTTTAATTAACATTTACGTCAATTATAATATAGAATACCCCATAATACTAATGACAAAGACTCTGTGCCCGCGGAGCATATAATCACTTTTTTTAAATATTATATACGGTGATGAATTGGAAAAAATCATCGATCGGTGCACTAAGGTAAACCCCATGGGTCATCGTCACCATCATATCAGCCGAAAGACGTCCACTGCTGGACAAAGGCCTCCCTTAGGATTTCCACAACGACCGGTCGTCCGCTGCACGCATCCAGCGGCTTCACACTGCCTTCACCAGTTCATCGGTCCACCAGGAGGGAGGCCCGCCAAGCTGCGATTCAGTAAGCTATGTCGGTTATCTTGATTTTCCTACGGATATCCCATTTCTGATTTCGATCGCGTGAGACAACTCGAGCAATAGCACCATCGATGCACCAAGAGATACGTGTTTACAGTGACAATCGATCCCAACGCGGACTTGCGCGAACAATGGACCTCGTTGCCTGAAGCTATGGGTATACTGCGACGGGTCGCGTCGGGGCGGAGCGGGCCACAGCGCAGCGGAAAACGCGTACAACTTGGCAAAAAAGAGTTTGAGGCGGTGACACATGGAACCAATTTATTTTTTAATGGCAACACTAGTTTGCTGTCAACGGATTTGTCATTGCTGCGTAGTGGTTGTGGTTTTTTTATAAATTTCACTGAAATTCGCAATTATTTTAGCTAAACCGAAAGAAGCGCCCTCAGTTTCTCCAAACTCTTTTTTGCCAGGCTGTACTTCGCACACTAGAGCGTTCCGGATCGCAACGCATTGACGGATTTTACGCTCAGTTTGCGCATAACTTCAGTGGCAGACTGTGGACGCACATCCACTTGCCATGGCACACTGCGGCACTACGCATTGCACAGACGGAAATCCACTGCGCAATAATGAGACCCGCTCCGCCCTGGCATAGTATAGGTCTTATTAATTGTACAGAAGCGATTTGGGCGGATGTTTGCGCTGCGACTAGGGTTACCATCTGACAGGCATTTGCCGCATTAGACAGGCATTTTGTGGTATAGACAGGCGTGCGGCCGGCGCTAGGCTGAGTCAGGCATTTTTGAATATCGCGGGTCTCAGTGATATCTGAAAGCTCGCATACGTGTTCCAATCACACAAGATGATGAAACTGACTAAAAATCGCGCTGCGCTGCGTGCGAAAAAACGAGTTAAAGTTAAGTTAGACTTACAGTTTTGTTACTGTAGACAGGCATTTTTCTGAAAAATCAGGCATTTTGTGTATCCTAGACAGGCATCTTCGTGTACATAGATGGTAACCCTAGCTGCGACCGACCCTTGCGACCTGTCCTAATGTGCGCTATCCTTTAAAAATCGCGTCATTATGTCTAGGACATCGATACGAGCGATGCGATATTTTAAACTAAGGTCCCACTCAAGAAACCTGTATGTAGGTAGTATAATCGGAGCAGAAAAAATTGGGATTTCTCATAATCAATCAGTCCAGAACATTCCGGTCTCGGCGACTGCAATCACGGATTGGAGAGAACGTTCCTGCGCTCATACGTAGCCAATTTTCACTGAGAATGTGTGGTCACATTCTCAGTACGTCGGCACTGTAAGACAAAATTATACTGTATGGCCGCTGGTGTTTGATCCTTTGGCTCGTCGCGCTTAGGATCAAGCTATAAGTGCGTCGCTGTGATGTCTCCATTGTGTTGTGACCGCTTTTCTGCTAGTTTCCTATACCTAGATATTAATCTATGTCACATCTCTTCATACTAATGGATTGCTGATTGGGATTTGTATGGAAACGTTGAATGGAAAACTTCCATACGAATACTTTGTATGGAACGTTTCCATACAAATAAATTTTAAGTATGGAAATCTTTTTTTTTTGCTTAGATTATATTATACATATTAACAGCTTTCCCCAAGAAACCCATGGTCCATTCGCATTTGTTTTTTTTAAATAATAATATTATATTGTGCGGATTACGCCAGAATAGATACCATTGCGGGCCGACGTGGACTTTGAATTTTGGCCTTTGACTGTCAAGTTCATAAACCTGGGAGTTATTCTGAGCAGTTTGATAATTTAATCAAAAAATAATAATTGCGAATTGACCATGGGTTTCTTGGGGAAAGTTGTTCAGTTTCATGAGTACAAGCTCCAGTTAAATAAAAGTGCATACCTTTGTTAAGACCCTATTTAAGTAAAAGTTATACATAACACTTGAAAACATTAAGCAATGATAATCCTCTAACTTTCCAAAACTTTCCGCGATTTCAGACAACTGCTAGAGCTAAAGTTGTTCAGAGTAGAAGGCACCCTCAAAATATAAAGTTATATTTTCCTTAACATTCTGATATCATGGCGTCTCGTACTCTCGCTTTTTTTATTGCTCCCTGCTCCCACTTATGATTGCCTCGCGCGCAGCGAGTCCGTCCTTATCCCACTTCTGTTATAACACGGGCAGCGAGTCTTGAACATTACTGTAGCCAAATGATTACTCAGTTGGACTGGGCGGACGGTAGTTTTTAATGTTTTCCATACGATGGCGTCTGCGTTCTGAAGGAGTGGCCCCTTTTATCTTTGTGATGATATGGTTGCCTTTCTTTGCGGGATCCGGTTTGTACGATATCACGTTTTCCTGGAACAATAATATTAATGATTTTTTTTAAATCTATAACAGGTAAGCCCTTAGCATAGTCACACTCTGGACACTTCATACAACTGGCCAGAAATGACATTTCAAAAAATGAATGACGGAACAAACAAAATGGCGGCGAAATCCTATACGACAACAAAACTGTAACCAATCTGGGTGACGAGGGGTTGAGGTCGGAATCTAGAAAGCGGCAGGGAGTGTCCATACTGTATTAAGCGGGCTCACCAAGATACTCCACCGCAATGGGGAGGCTGTAGAAAGTTAGCATTTTCCTATTTATTTTTTAATTCACAACTGACAAGACTTTGGCATCATATCACCTGATGGTAAGTGACGATGATGCCGAAGATGGAAGCGGACGCAATGGGAAACTGGATATCTTATCTTCAAGCCGACACACATCAATGTTGTAAGCATTGATGTTTGGCGACAAGTTTTAGATAATATGGTGGTAGCTAGCCAGGTGGGCTTAGAAAATGCCCTTCCATCAAACAAACCGAGTCTTACAAAGCTAATGAACTTAACCATTACGCCACGGAGGCGGTTAAAATTTCATTTTCATAATTTTCTTTTTTTTTTCAATAAACCAGCAAGCAGTGTGCAGCTACTGTTTTTTTTTAATTAACTTAAACATGACCACAGTAACCACCTAAAAATATCAGTCGAGTACCTGGGGGGCGTATTTGAGAAAATAAAAAAGACTTTCTAAGACGTAACACATTTTAAATTGAGGGTTCCGTCAACCAAAAGGTCACCAATGGGACCCTATACTAAACCTCCGCTGTCCGTCCGTTTGTCTGTCTCTCCGGCAGCAGGCTGTATTTCATGTACCGTAATAGGTAGACAGCTGAAATTTTCACAGAGTAAAATAACTAATTAACAGTAGTCACCATACAATTTTGATATGTATTTTTGATTTAGTTTTATTGTAAAAACGGTATATGCATACAAGCATCAAACTTGATAAAATTAAAAGTAGTCCCCATACAATTTTCATATGTATTTTTGTTTTAGTTTTGTTTTCTTTTGCCTATACGCATCTTTAAACCAAATTAAATACTAAAAATTAGAGAAAGTGAAAAATGGCTTATCAATTGTGATAAAAAAAAATTAACAGTAGTCCCCATACAATTTTGATATATGTATTTTTGATTTAGTTTTATCGTAAAAACGGTATATGCATACAAGCGTGAAACTTGGTAAAATTAAGAGTAGTCCCCATACAATTTTCATATGTATTTTTTATTTAGTTTTGTCGTAAAAAAGGTAATGCATACAAACAAGCGTGAAACTTGGTGTGATTATAGTACCTACTAATCCTGAAGTAAAACAACTAATAATAAAAACCGGCCAAGTGTGAGTCGTACTCGCGCTAAGGAGTCCGAACTTAGCGCGAGTATGACTAAGTACGAGTACGAGTAAGCCAAGGGCTTACGGAAGGAAAAAAAGCATTTTTCTGTTGCTCGCGCTGATGTCTTTTATTTGTAATGTGAATAGGTTTCATTGTCAAAGTTGTATAGACAGGTGTGGTGGTACGGAAGCCTGGGAGCGCGACTCCGACTCGCATTTAGGTTTTTTTTTCTTCAAGGACTTACCGGGGGTGCAGCCAAACGCACTCAAATTTTTAATAAAAAAAATCAAGTATAAATAATGTTTATATGTACTTGTATTACCGTTTTTACTGTATTCAAATGTAGTATACAGAGTGGTAAAAAAAATGGTGTATGTCCCGTTAACTGGGACTTCTACTCATCAAACTGAACAACTTTTGTTCTACAAGTTTACTGAAATCGCAAAAATATTTGTTGACTCTTCATACAAAACGATCAATTGATTGACCAATTTTGTGCAATTTTTGTATGGGACGTCTTTTTTTTTGTACTTTTGCGAATTGACTACGTGTTCCTTGGGGAAAGTTGTTCAGAATGATGAGTAGAAGCCCCGGCTAACGGGTCCTACGCCAATTTTTTTTACACCCACGAAACTTCAATTTTTCCGGGTTATAAATACCTTTTTTTTTGACAATCTTATCAAAATTTTTAATGCTTGGCTAGTTACCACCATCTTATCTAAGTCTTGCCGCCAAACATCAGTGTTAACAACATTGATGTGGTCCGGCTTGCAAGATAAGATAGCCAGTTTTCCATTGCATTGGGGAATCTTGGTAAGCCCGCTTCCATATTCAGCATTATCGTCGCTTACCATCAGGTGAGATGATGCCAAGGGCTTACCAATTGTGAATAAAAAAAACTTACCAAGAAGAAACTACATCGATTATTAAACTTTTTCTTTAACTACCTATCTTCTTTGACGTTACTTAAATCTATTAAATAGAATGTGGATGAAACAGGGAAAACTTATTTCATGATTCGGCAAAATTAAAGGGACTTGAATCTGCTAAACATACAAATTCCGTGGCTGTACATGGAATCATTGTTTGGAGCCAGATTACCCTGTGTGATGTATCCCTGGATACATAATATTGTCATCATACTAACATCATCCCAGTTCTCCTCGGTGGGCACCGCGGGCGGTGGGTTCCGCGTCTCCGCCACGGGCCTGTACACGTCGTCCATCACGAACTTTTGGGTGTCGAAGATGTGCCTTTTAGAGCATGTGCTCACGTGATACTGTAAAAGAAAGTTCTTTTTTAAACGACTTCAAAAAAAGGAGGAGGTTTCTCAATTCGACCGTATATATATATATATATATATATATATATATATATATATATATATATATATATATATTTATGTTTGTTCGCGAATAACTTCGTTGTTTATGAACCGATTTTTATGAATCTTTTTTTGTTGAAAAGGAGATATCCCAAGGGTGGTGCCATGATAAGGAAACCAGGATCTGATGATGACATCCCAGAGAAATCGAGAGGAACCTTCAAAAATCGTAGTGGCTTTGCGTTTGAAGTCCTATTTTTTGTTTAAAATTATTTTATTGCTTTACTAGCTGTTGCCATAAATGCGTTCGTTCACGTAAGGGCGATAATATTACGAATTTTCGTTATTGTTGACGTCAATTACTCCTAAACGATAGAAAACCCAAGGTTGCAAAAAAAATGCCCTTATTGTTGATGATGATGGTCCTTAAAGTCAAAAGCTATTAGAAATACGATGGAGCAGTTTTGGGTAGATATAAAAAATCCCAAAGACAGGTCTATACCGTTACTTTCAACTTTTTTTTTAAATTCACAATTGGTAAACCCTTGACAACATCTCACCTGGTGGTAAGTGACGATGTTGCCGAAGATGGAAGCGGGCTTACCAAGATTCCCCAACGCAATAGGAAACTGGCTATCTTATGTTTATGCCGGAACACACCAATGATGTTAACATTGATATTTGGCTTAGATAAGACTTAGATAAGATGGTGGTAGCTAGCCAGGCGGGCTTAGGAAATTCCCTACCACCAACCAAACCGAGTCTTATAATTGACCCCGCCGGGAATCGAACCCGCGACCTCCTGTGTAAAGCCAGTGAACTTTGCCTCTGGGAAAACTCTAGTTATGACTAATATTTTGAAGTATACATTTTAAAAAATATACAACAATATTTGTTATGATAATACAAAGTGAGTAATGTTATTATTTTTAATACTTTCACTGTAGTTTTTGATTGAAACGAAAAACAATTGAAAAAGTGTGGTTATTTTCTTTACTCTTTACACGTAAAGAAAAAGACAGAGACAACTGTTTCAATCAATACCTCGCCTTAAAAAGGATAATAACTATAGGAATTAATAAAATCCTGACTGCATAAAACCTTAACCCCTATTTTTTGGCCAGTCGGGTCGTGTATAAATGTATCCTATGTCACGGGATTAGTATGAATCTAACAACACCTCGCACTCCAAAATCCATCAAGCCGTTTAGGCTACAGAGCGTGCCAAAGAAATAACCTCTTTTTTGGCTAGTCAGGTAAAAATGTATCCTATGTCACTCACGGGATCCAGACAAACCTAACGACACCTCAAACTCCAAAATCCATCAAGCCGTTTAGGCTACAGAGCGTGCCAAAGAAATAACCTCTTTTTTGGCTAGTCAGGTAAAAATGTATCCTATGTCACTCACGGGATCCAGACAAACCTAACGACACCTCAAACTCCAAAATCCATCAAGCCGTTTAGGCTACAGAGCGTGCCAAAGAAATAACCTCTTTTTGGCTAGTCAGGTAAAAATGTATCCTATGTCACTCACGGGATCCAGACAAAGCTAACGACACCTCAAACTCCAAAATCCATCAATTCGTTTAGGCTACAGGTTGTGCCAAAGAAATAAATATACATACATACACTCGAAAAACATAACCCGCCTGAGTGGCGTAATGGTTGGTCCATTCGCTTCACACCAGGAGGTCGCGGGTTCGGTTCCCAGTGGGGTCAACTTTGTAAGGCTGGGTTTGGTTGGTGGTAGAGCATTTTCATAGCCCGCCTGGCTATCTACCACCATCTTATCTGAGTCTTGCCGCTATCTCCTTACGTGAAGTTAATTGTCTAAACCAGCCATACTCTAAGTGT
Source organism: Coleophora flavipennella (assembly GCA_947284805.1). Taxonomy (NCBI): domain Eukaryota; kingdom Metazoa; phylum Arthropoda; class Insecta; order Lepidoptera; family Coleophoridae; genus Coleophora; species Coleophora flavipennella. The sequence continues at coordinate 4,954,896 of OX369278.1, forward strand.
GTTCCGCGGAACCCTATGGTTCCGCAATAATTTAGAGAAAAAACACCCTTTTTCTACACCACCCACCACAGTACAATTTTACTATGCAGCCACCGCCGATATCTACTTGTGAGCGCGCAAACCAATTGATGAAAAATAAAGAACAGTTTCATACCTCCCATTAGTTAGATTTTTTTCTTTTTTGATATCTTCTATTTCTTTTATTATACTTGTTATGTAAGTAAGTAATAAGTATTTGTTCATTGTACTTTTATTATGCTTATTAATAAAGATTATATATTTAAAAACTATTGTTTTATTGTAGGGTTCCTTCAAGTATTTCGCTTTCCAAAAGGGTTCAGTCACCAAAAAAGTTTGAGAACCGCCGCTGGTCTAAACCATTACCACACCCCGGACACTGCATACAACGGTCGTGAAATGACATTTCTAAAAACAAATGAATGACGGGGCAAACAAAAACACGACGAAATCCTACACGTTCGAGAACCAAACTATAACCAGTCTGTATCAATCTGGGTGACGAGGAGGTGAGGTCGGAATCTAAACAGGCAGCAATAGGGAGTGTTCATACTGTATGTTAGTACTAATATATATACTTTGCCATTACGCTATGGATGTCGTTAAAACTGGAAAGGTGGTATCAATGCATGTAGTATGACCTCATAAACAACAGGCGCAGACTGTGGGCAGAGTATATATATTAGTACTAACGTCTGTGGGGGTAGAAAATATGACGTCATAAACATAACCATACAAATAAAAAGTAAATTCATTGAAACATATCAAGGTAACTATAATTTACCCAATCTATTCAACACAGATCTCCAACTTTCGCCAGGAGTCAAGTACCTTGGGGGACATACTCGACAGTGCATTAAATTGGAGAACAGTAAGTTAAATATTCAAAATTCAAAACAATTTATTTGAAATAGGTGTTTACACACACTTTTAAAATATAGTCAAAACAAAAAAAAATATTGTATATTACAAATAATGTCATGATTCAGATTACAGTCTCAGGTAATGGTATTTGATATAGAATCAACATACATATCTTTGTCATTTACATAATCTATTATTTTATAATAATCCTCTACAGCACAAAACTTTTATGACATGAGTCTTGAATTTATTCTCTGACAAACTAGTTACATTTTCTGGAATTTTATTGTAGAATCTTATACACTGCCCCACAAATGACTTTTTAACCTTACTCGGTCTCGAAAAGGCTATATCTGTTGTATTTACATTTCTTAAATTCAAATTATGTCTGTCACTGTTTTTAGGAAATAAATTCAAATTCTTAGGAATGTACATGATGTTTAAAGCGTGGAAAAGTCTGTGGTAATGCCGTAGAACGGTGGGTAAGAAATGGGGCCTTACTCCAAAAATCATGCACACAGCGTTTATTTGCCCAATGGTAAGCTACGGCGCGGTGGTATAAGAAACGGTGGGTAAGAAATGGTGGCACCAAACTTTCGACTGTCGTAAGTAAACTTCAAAGTTTCCATGCATCGCTGTCTTCGGCTTCATAGGTGTAAAGACCTCATCATACCAGCCGAAGGAAGTCCACTGCTGGATATAGGCCTCCCCCCAAGGAACTCCACGACGACCGGTTCTGCGCTGCCCGCATCCAGCGGCTTCCCGCGACCTTCACCAGGTCATCGGTCCACCGAGAATACCTATTATGTGTATTTTTAATGTTGATGAAATCTGCTAGGTATAAATATAAATATTATCTAAGTTATTAAAATGGAAAAATACAATGGAGAAACTTATTAATAAACATGACATCATGTAGGTAGATAGGTACTGAACTGATACAGGCCCCTTAGACGATCAATGTCAATTGAAAATTTACATGACAAAAATTTTCTCTGTACTTGAAACTGCATGAATTTCATTACAATTGGAATTGTCTGTACATGTAAAAATAGTTATTTGTGTAATAAGGGGACAAAGTAATATGTTGTTCCGAGGGTGTTAGTTAGAATTCTGAGCTAGCGAATCTGGAGTAGAATCCTATGCTTAGCGAGAAATTGAATATATGTAGCCCGAGAATAAAATATTTAGGCCCCGAGTTCACAATTTTTCATCAGAAAAAGAAATAAAAATGCACACATGACATGACCGCGCTGTAATGGTCTCGTTTTATTCAGCGTGCATTGCCGCCATAACCTAACCGACTACTAGTAACTTCTTCATACATTAGGCATTCAATCTCTTTGGTTTACTTCACATACTAACCAACAAATTTTAATACAAACTCCTTGCTAACCAACCACAAAAGTTAGTTTATCACCTATCACCATAGAGAATTTAATGTTGATTTGTGATATTTAAATTATGCGGACCAATCAGTAAAGAGAAACAAAACTGCCTACATGGAGCAAAGCAGAATTTTGTTGGCATTTATTGAGGAACCCATCGCCGTTTTTTGAATAGGTGTGATGAAAACGTAATATTCAATGTCGTAATCAACATTAATATTGATTGTCTAGAAGACAATACTTTTAGTAGTCTGGTCTGTTTGTAATTCCTTGACTGGAAAGAAGTTTAACACAAAAATCTATACATAAAATAAAAGTGTAACGGGGCCGTGTCTGTACTTGAAAATAATAACTGGTGGACATTACTTACGATATAGAGGCCAAAACAACACGGTCTGTCTGTTCGCGCATCACGCAAAAGCTACCTAACCGATTTTGATGAAATTTTGTATGGTGGCTCCTTATAGCCACAGTTAACATATAGAATACTTTTTATCCCGAAAAATTCAAGAGTTCCCGTGGGAAAATTCAAAACCTCCACGTGGACGAAGTCGCGGGCATAGCTAGAAATATAAAACTCACATCCAACTCGATGTCCGGGACGACATGTGTAGCATCAAACGGGCAGATCACTTTGTTGCAGTTCAGGTGCTGCTTCCTGCACTTCTGCAGGTGGATGTGCATCCGGTAATGCTCAACCTGGTGAGCCTTGTTGTATGGGCATGTCGTCATCTCGTGGGGGTCTGGGTCTGCCATTGCTGGAGATACACATACATAGGCGATCTTAATCAACTACAAAGAAAGTTGAACACATGCATATAGCAATAACAAAACCTCCATGTTCCAGTAGCCTTAGAACTCACTTCTTGCCATTTCCAGTGATGAGCTTTGGAACTATTGATACTTAAATTTCCATCCTACTGATTTTTTAAAAAACCTTACTAGTTTCGTTATTAAGTTCAAAAATTTATAATTTATCAAAATCATAAAATGAGTAAGTACATAAGTGACGCTTTAAAACAATGACATCACTTCTAAGTGTTTTAAACATTTTTTTATCTAAATGTCGTTTTTGACAGATGAATAAAAGTAATGATTCGGAGTTACGCTGCGTGATCGAATTAGAAACGAGGAGATCCATAGGATAACCTAAGTAACCGACATAGCTCTCAGAATTGCTAAACTGAAGTGGCAGTGGGCAGGGTACATAGCTCGTAGAATAAATGGCCGTTAGGGAAGTAAAGTTCTCAAGTGGCGACGGCGCACCGGCAGACGTAGCCAACTCGGAGCGCCGAAGACCTGGTGAAGGCCGCGGGAAGCCACTGGATGTGGGCAGCACAGGACTGTACGTCGTGAAAATCCTTGAGGAAGGTCTATGTCTAGCAGTGTACGCCTTTCAGCTGATATGATGATGATGTTGAAATGACTAGCAATCGTCATCCCTATTTGGGGGTTTTCAATGTGAGAGTGATTATTTGAGTTTGTGTCTAAAATCCTTGACTGCATCATCTCTTTCCATCAGGTGAGCAGCAGTCAAATTAAAAAAAACTTTCGTAAAACTTCAGTTCTTTTGTAAAATGTACTCTATGCGTACTGCTCAATGGTACCTTTTTGTAAATAAATTCCATCCAAACAATGAGAACAGGTTATGCAAAAGGAATGAGGAGTAAATAGGTTCACCTTATATATATATAACTCAAAGGTGACTGACTGACATAGTGATCTATCAGCGCACAGCCCAAATCACTGGACGGATCGGGCTGAAATTTGGCATGCAGGTAGATGTTATGTATGACGTAGGCATCCGCTAAGAAAGGATTTTGGGAAATTCCCACGGGAACCGCAAAAATCGGGATCTGCGCGGGCGAAGCTGCGGGTATCCACTAGTGAGTCATATAACGCCATGACAATATTTCTGCGCATGTTTAAGAAAAGTATATTAATAAGGCTTTAACCAACCACAAATTAGCAGCTTGATTCGCGTTAGTACAAATTTCGAATGAAACAAATAATGCAGTCTATAAAGTAATTTGATCATAATATAACAATTATATTGTTTAATTTTATGCAGCTACTTTTTTTAAATAAAATAATAAATACTTCAAATCAGAAACGAGGAGATCCTTAGGAAAACCAAAATAACTGACAGAGCTCTCAGAAACTGTAGGTGGGACACATATCTCGTAGAACAGATGGTAGTAGGGGCAGTAACGTTCTCGTGTGGCAACCGCGCACCGGAAAACGTAGTGTAGGCAGGCCTCCCACGTGGTGAACCAACGACCTGGTGAAGATCACAGGAAGCCACTGGATGTGGGCAGCGCAGAACCAGTAGTTCTGGAAATACTTGGGGGGGTCTTTTTCTAGTCTTTCAGCTCAAATGATGACGATTTTAAATCCCTATTTGGGGGCTTTCAATGTGAGACTGATTATTTCAGTTTGTGTCTAACATCTTTGACTGCAACATCACTTTCCGTCAGGTGAGTAGCAGTTGTCGGTGCTCCGAGTGGGAGGCCTGCATGCGCTACGTCTCCTGGTGCGTTGTCGCCACTCGTGAACTTTACTGCCCTAACGGCTATCTGTTCTACGCCCTACCCACTGCCACTTCAGTTTAGCAATTCTGTGAGCTATGTCGGTTACTTTGGTTCTCCTGTGGATCTCCTCATTTTTGATTTGATTTCTGAGGGAAAGGGAAATACCGAGCACAGGTAAACTTTGAAAAGCATTGGTGGCTCAATCGGTAACAACTCGGTCCTCCTAACCTCCTCCAGACGACCATTGTACCAATGAGTTTTTCGAAACTTACTGACTAAGTATTATGAGGAAACCTGCACATCTAATTCCAGATGTGTATGAAGGTCGGGTTGCACACACGTCCGTAGGTGTAAATCTAAATGTCCTCCTATACCTGACCGCAGGTGATGATAAATGCAACACCAGTCACCAGGCAATCGATGTCTATCCCTTTGATAGTACGGTCAATTGTGCCACACAATAAGAGTAGAGACTTTAAACTAACATTGTCGGCCACCAGCTGTGCCTAAGTTCCACTAGAAACACTCAAAATTAGCATTTCAGATTGGTTATCCCCTCAAGTCGAGGTATTGATTGGAATACTTGTCGTTGTCTTTACACATAAAGAGTAAAGAAAAAACCTAACTTTTGCACTTTTTCAATGTTTTTTCGTTTCAAATAAAAAAATGGCATATTGAAGTGTGTTTAGAAAAATTTTAAGGTACTAAATTGGTCTGGTTTGACTGTAGAATGCAAAACTGCTTTAAAAGAGGCTTCTTTGATATATTTTTTCTGTCATAAAAGTTAACAAATCCTGTTTTTGCAACTGACAAAATGAAGTCATTGAAATGAAGAATCTGGTTACAAAATATTAATTTCATATGTTTTGTAATTGCTGAGAAAAATCAAGATCCCTGCGACCAAAGTCTTCAATGCATCGCCTTTACAATGGACCTCACACTAGGCTGAAATATCTATCATCTCTAGACTACCTTTCTGATCATTTTGCTTCTAGTTAGTAGGGTGAGATTGCAAGCCAAATTTAATATTTGGGGTCAAATTGCACACAGTACCCTGGCCCCAAGCCAAGCCCCAAACTAAGTTTCCCTTTACCATAGAAACCAGAGACTGATTGATATACATACTTATTTATGTTTAAATAAATGTATTTTGTATGACACCAAGACACAAAGCAAACAAACCTGTTTGTCATATGAACACTGGACCAACGTAAGTATTAGATTAATTTTTTATCCACAATTGGTAAACCCTTGGCCGTGATGGTAAGTGACGATGATGCCGAAGATGAAAGTGTGCTTACCAAGACTCCCCAACACAATGGGGAACTGGCTATCTTATCTTCAAGCCGGAACACATCAATGCTGTTAACACTGATGTTTGGCGGAAACACTTAGATAACATGGTGGTAGCTAGCCAGGGGGGCTAGGAAACGCCCTAACACCAACCAAACCGAGTCTTACAAGTCGACCCCAATGGGAATCGAATCCACAACCTACTGGCATACAAGACACTCCATACCAGAAACAGCGTTCATATACCATTTTTTGACAGGGAAGATGGAGGACAAGAGAGCTAGAGGCAGACCTGCTTAATCGTGCAGCAATGTCACTAGTACCATCAAGCTGCAGTTTCATTAACCCAGTGCCAATGACGTGTAAAAAATCATGTGGACGATGACACTGGGTCAATATGACCGAAGTTTTTTTTTCTTAATTATCTGGTTATCTGCTGAATTAACACACAATTTTCCACAAATTTAATACAAAGTAAGAACTATTGCATGACCATGAAGTCATTGTAGTACCAAGATGTTAATTTAGATATCAAACTATAATTTGGTTTTAATGCAACAACCTCAAAAGGGCAACTAAAATAATTTCTCTCTTGGAACTAAAAATGTATGGAGCTGTAGCCGTTTTATTCAAGAAAAGGGATCTTACCATTCTACACTGGCGCTAGCTCACTACACTATGGTACAAATCATATGAATTGAGGTCTTATCTCCAGCTACTGAAAAAACCATTAACGATTATATTATTATAATGTTTTTTTCGAAATTTCCCCAATTGAAAATTTCTGGATCAATATGACCCAGCGTCATCGGGCAAAGCAGTGCATGCAACGAGGGATAGATCCAGATGGAGAGCTCTCTCTGCCCTCACAATGCTATGACGGTCACAAACCTCAGCATTGAGGAAACTGATATTAGTCTTCCGAGGGTCGGCAAAACATTGATGACTCACCCCTGGTACAGTAATTAGACCACAAACAGTCATCATAATACAGTTGTTTATAGGCAAGGAGTCTATTTCCATTATGTGGGCTCCTCTTGTCACCTTTATAATATAAAATTGGGGTGCACTTATGAGGGCCGCCTATCTCAAGCGCACGTAGTACCTTTTCTTTGGCCCATTTGTTAAAACGTGGTATTTCTGTGTAGACAATATCACCATTTTTTGAAAACGGAAGGCTAGTTCAATTTCGTTTGTCAGCTACTTATCAAAATAAAATGAAATCAGAAGATGGAAGATATCAGAAAAACTAGGAATTTGTGAAAACAAGAAAGACGTAATAACAAAGCAACATTCCTTCATAAAATAAAATCAACTTTCACAATTTGCTGCAACACTTACTTACCAACAAAAGGTTTCTCCGACCGAAGGTCAAAGGAAGGAATATGGAAATTTATTAAATTGAAATCACAGAACACTATTACTCCACAAGGGAATTGAATTGAAATGGTCGAAGTTGAACCAACGTATTCTTCTTGACTTTTTTCTACAAACAACAAAATTAAACGAAATGTCGATGTCGACCGATGACGAAGATGACCTTGAAAAAGTGAACGCACCACGAACGAACTTAGTTACAATATATTAACGTCTCTGGGTACAAGCCCTTTTGAGACAATCTTCATTTTTCGTCTTCATTTATTTTTGGATTTGAAATGCTAGTGCCAGTGCATCACATTACAAATCATCTCTGGAGTTCTTGACAGTATTTGCAGTGGCCTTATTCTGAGTTGGAACATCTGGTCACAGAGTAGGGCGTCTATAAAACTGCACCCAGTGCAAGTCGGGTCTTCACGTCCATCTTCATTTTATTTTCTTGTTCTCCACATTGCTCAATGCTGACGTGCACCAGACGATTTTCTTCAAAATGCACCACTTTTTGAAACAAAACTCTAGCAGAAAAAAAATGCAAAAACAATAAAATAAAACTACGAATGCGTTAACCACAAATTCCGCCAACCAAGTTTTAATAAAACCACTGACTAGATATCTTAAAACCAGCAGATTTACTAATTTTGTATAAAAAAGTTTTTGCAATCCCACTAGATGAAGCTCATAAAGCCACTAGATTTACTCATTTTGTATGAAAAGATTGAGTCCACCAATAAAAATGGTTCAAACCACCAGCTTTAGTGGTAAAACGACTAAGCTAGCAGCACTGGTAGTGATTCTTTAAACTCTTCGAAGTGAACCCCGCAGACCAGCGAGCGTTTTTTTTATGCTGTACACCAGTGCAGCGAGCAGCGAGCGTTGCCAGATTTACCATAAAATGCCCCCCAAAATTACCGTTCAATTAACTACGATACGCGATGGTTGTATAAGAAGTCAAGTTTAAGAAACAACTTCTTTTTGCAAATCGACCAGAAGAAGAAATAAAAGTACTATAAAAACTGTTACAAGTTTTGTACATCGAACTGACCGGACGTACAACAAACAGGTTTTTCTCAGCCCGGTGGGGTTCATCCATTTAATGCCCAACCCTTTAGAGAACTAGGAAAGTACTTTAAGTGTATGTGAGATCTTATGTCATATTTGGTATTAGTGTCAAAAAGTGAGGCGATAAGTTTTATTTCCACTTTTTGCCACTTGGAGATAAGTTGGTGGAATTTAGTTGCGTAACCTAAGTCGTCATGCTGTCAGATTAGGCGCTAATTTCAAATTACTATACATTTTGTTGAATTTTGGCACAGTTCATAAAGTTACCGTACGTTTTTCGTACCACGATGGATTACCGAACTGAGCTTGAAAATACCGCACAAATAGGTATAATTACCGTACATCTGGCATCGCTGCGCAGACAATTCAGATTCAGACATTGGCAAAGCGCAATTAATCACTACTTTTAAACATTGGTTTGCCAGTTTGGTTTAACAGTTGGATTGGACCATTGGACAAACACAAGTCAAAGATGACTTATCAGAAGAGGGATCTGCAAAAAGTATAGCTGATACTTTTGCTGTTTATCTAGTTTTTTTGTACTCTATACTTTGGTTTCGATACTTTACTTACTAGGTTAGGTATCGATACTTTTTCATATACTCGATACTTTTATTTCTCATTTGTTTATTTTTACACCTTCACTACTTGTCTCTTGGCCGAGTGATTAAAGGAATTCATTTGAAGGAATTTAAAACATTGATAGCGATAAATGGAAAAAATGTATCAAACATGTACTGATGTGATAGAACCAAAAATGAACCAAATGGACAGGAATATAGAAGTAAAGACGGAAGTAAATGTGGGGAACGATAGCAGTGATACGTCGGAAAGCTCTGACGTGGAAATGTAATAAAAAAAATTTTTTGTCGAAATTGTGCATTTTTTGTAGAAACTGCTTCAAAAATAAAAAATAGTTGATATCTGCAATTTGAGTTTTGTTTTCCTTCCAAAAAGAATTAGTCATTAAATTTTAAAAATTTAATTTAACCCTTCACGTACGGAGGTTTGACAGCTGAGGTTGACAGCTAAAAAAGCACTTCCCTTCCAGACATCTGTCGCCGCGCGAGGTCTGGAATCCCGGCGCGCCACCCTCCACGAAAACTGGTGTATTTCTTGAAATACTACATCAATTCGTTTTCTGTAAACTGTATTGAATTCTTGAATAATTTTGCCAATTGTAAATAAATAAACAATCGAAATATATACAATCCAATTGTCTACAAGCGATTCTAATTGGAATCTAGTTAGAATCTCGACACTATTTGGTATATTCGTCATAACTCAAGAAATAACTCACTACAGTGTACAGAAAATGTAATGAATCATGTTCGATACATGACTCACCCACTTACATAAACAGTTCAACGTAACTGGTATATTTATAAACTTTAGTGACCTGTTGAAAATTGATACTGCGCGCGCCATCGCTTTCATCAATGATTGCGGTCCAAAAATGTACTAGCGATTATTTTTTGTTGATGGAATTCGGTCCGTGCATTACCACAGTCACAGACTAACAAAAGTTCTTCATACAAATGTTATCTCTATGTGTTCCAAAACAGAGTATAAAGTCGTAGCGAGCGAGTGTACACCGGTGTACATTCTGGTCCGGAGAGCATTTTTACGAAATCATAGTAAATTTTGACAGTGTACACCGGTGTACACTCTCGGGCTTGAGGAGTTAAAAGTTTGTAAATGTAAAAAAAAAACATTTACGATTAGGCTCATTGTGAACGCATCTTACATTTCTTTGCAGCTGTTGAAGCCCATTTAAACTTGTGGCGTGGTTTGCTGTCTTTGTCATTTGTGAGAAAGCGCTTTGCTAGCTCGCTGAAATAAATAGTATACCTATATAGGCAAACGCCTTAGTTTAAAGTTATGCGACTATATCGTAAGTATTTTTATTAGGATTTCGGCAATTCGCCAACGATCCTACATATTTAAAATTAAAATCTAATCATACCGTGAAATACACAAATTGAAAGTTATTTCCATTTTGTACAAAATAACTACAATAAATTTGTTACACTCTTAAATATTCACATTAAAAACACTCATCTTCTTTTCTGTAGAGATGCATACAGTCTCATCATCATATCAGCCGAAGGACGTCCACTGCTGGAGATAGGCCTCCCCCAAGGATCTCCACGACGACCGATTCTGCGCTGCCCGTATCCAGCGGCTTCCCGCGACCTTCACCAGGTCATCGGTCCACCGAGTGGGAGACCTGCCTACACTACGCTTTCCGGTGCGTGGTCGCCACTCGAGAACTTTACTACCCCAAAGTCCATCTGTAACTTTACTGCCCCAACGGCCATCTGTTCTACGAGCAATGTGCCCCGCCCACTGCCACTTAAGTTTAGCAATTCTGAGAGCTATGTCGGTTACTTTGGTTCTTCTACGGATCTCTTCGTTTCTGATTCGATCTCGCAGAGAAACTCCGAGCATAGCACGCTCCATTGCCCTTCGGGTGACCTTGAGCCTTCTTAAGAGGCCCATAGTAAGCGACCATGTTTCAGTTCCGAATGTCATCACTGGCAACACACTTGGTCTTAAGACACTGCGGTATCTGGGACGTAAAGATATTGCGAAGCTTCCCGAACGCTGCCCAGCCGAGTTGGATTCGACGATTGATCTCTTTCTCGAGGTTGGACCTACCTAACTGGACTGTTTGTCCCAGGTATACATATTCGGTAACAACTTCGAGTGTAGAGCCCCCAAACTTCAGAGGAGTAGGTATAACACGGACGTTTGACATAATTTTCGTCTTGTCCATGTTCATTCTAAGACCCACTTGAGAGGCTCTACTGAGGCCATCGAGCATTGTACCTAAGTCGTTCATAGTCTCGGCCATGGCCACGATATCGTCAGCGAATCGAAGGTGGGTGATGTACTCGCCGTTGATATTGATGCCGAGTCCACCCCAGTCCAAAAGCTTAAAAACATCTTCCAGGGCGGCGGTGAATAGTTTCGGAGATATAACGTCTCCCTGTCTCACCCCTCGCTGCAGCTGGATAGGTTCCGAGTTTTGATTGGAGGCGAACCGACATGGTGGCGTTTGCATACAAATACTTCAGCACTTCGATATATCGATAGTCAATTTGGCACCTCTGGAGAGACTGTAACACAGCCCAAGTTTCGACCGAATCGAAGACTTTCTCATAGTCCACGAACGCCAAGCATAGTGGCTGATTGTACTCTTCAGTCTTTTGTATAATCTGCCGCAGCGTATGTTTGTGGTCTATGCTACTAAATCCTTTTCGGAAACCGCCTTGTTCGGGAAGCTGGAAGTCGTCAAACCTACGTGCGAGACGATTCGTAATGACTCTCGAAAACAGTTTGTAGACATGGCTCAGAAGTGAGATGGGTCTGTAGTTCTTCAGCAGGGTATTGTCGCCCTTTTTGAACAAAAGTACGACCACTCTTCTGTGCCATACCTTAGGCGTTTGTCCCTCAAGTATAACGGAATTAAATAACTTCTGAAGAGCTTTAAGTACCGGTGTTCCACCTGCTTTCAGAAGTTCAGCCGTAATTCCATCATCACCCAGTGCCTTTTTTTAAGCTGTTTAAGAGCCATTCTTATCTCGTACAGGCTGACGTCCGGGATATCTTCGGTATAGTGTCGGGTAAGTCTAGCTCTTGGGTCTTTAGCCAGATCGCTGACAGGCAGACGTATTGGCCGTGTGGCTCCCGGCTTAGAATAGGGTCATCCTATTCCATCCAATAGGTGTCGTAAGAGCCGACTCAAACCGGAGGATGGGCAGCAGCGTCTTTCCGTGACTTGCAGCCAATCTGCAACAAAACTGCGATCACCAACCCACCTGCCAAGCGTGGCGATTACGGCAACACCCCCTAATGATCGACACAAATAAAAAACGGCCCCTAGTCCCCGGCGGCCCCGCTATTCCTGGCTGCGGTAGCGGTCAAGGTAACGGCGGGGCATGGGGTGCGAAGAATCCCCGGCAGATGCCAGGCTACCAAAACAAAAGACCTCTGGCCCTGGCAACCTACAACACGCGCGCACTGTGAACCGACGCAAAGTTAACAGAACTCGAGGAAGCATTGAGCAGGTTACGATGAGACATCGTAGGATTGTGTGAAGTCCGAAGAGAGGGGGTGGACACCACAATCCTTAAATCCGGAAACCTGCTCTATTTCCGGGAGGGCGATCAACTGTCCGAGGGTGGTGTCGGGTTTCTAGTCCACAAGTCCCTCATTAACAATGTGGTCCGGATCGAGAGTGTTTCGACGAGGGTAGCGTACTGTGACGTCGTCTACGGGACGCCGTGGGGATATAGCTAGCTTAATATTTTAAAATGAAAGATGGAAGTACGTATTAAATATCATCAGAGATGATCATATATATTTAACATGTAAAAAAAACGGAGAAGGACAGAGCCTTGATTGTGATCCAAATTTACGAGGCGTTGAAAAATTTTGCGGTAATTTACCTTGCGGAGATGTTTGAAAAGGCGTTCGTGGTAACGTGTCTCTCAAACCTTGTGAGGCTTGCAGTCGTGGATCCTGCGAACCTGTCGGAGATTGCACTTGAGGTCACCGATAACCATAACCATCGCCCCCTTGCACGTTTGACATATTAGTGTGTGCAAGTACCGCTTGCTTAGGGAAAGGTAAATTTATATCTTTGGGCACATAATTTTCATAAATAGCCCTATATTGATTTATAGCAGTTTTCAGCTCTTACTTGGAGTTGTAAATACGCATAGCCAGTTTTTCCTTATACTTGGGGTTCAATTTTCTTAAATAATGCATGATGAAGGTTTGTTCATCAATGCATACTTTTGATGCTAATTTATCTAGTTCAAAGTAAAAAGTGATGAGATCCTCATCCGGCATTTGGCTACGGTTAAAAAAGAGATCCAAGTATGATATATTGGTCTTGAATTCTTTTTTGAACACATTTTCTATTTCCACAAAGTTCGTAGCAGTTGGCGTGATTGTTTTATACAATGCTAGGGCCGGACCGCACAGGTAAAATGAAAGGGCTGCTATTTTCTTCTTCTCATCATACCCTTCTACTAACGTTATTGTGTCATATAAAGTCTTCCACATCCTCTCCTAATCCACTGAATTTCGATGCCATTTTAATAAATAAAACACTATACGGAACCCAGTAATTGTCTGTTAGACTCAGCTTTTCCAGATTTTTCCTTCCAGATTCTTCTTTTGTTTCTGAAATAAAATGAATCCGGCCCGAATTTCTTGTGGGTTTCACTTAGACCCTTTGACAAAAATTATACGCAATTTTTTTGGTATGCGTTACTTAATTTTCGCATTTAATCAGGGTTATGAACCTCCACCAAATGTGACGTCGTCTACGGGACGCCGTGGGGATATACGAGTAGCTAGCTTAATATTTTAAAATGAAAGATGGAAGTACGTATTAAATATCATCAGAGATGATCATATATTTAACAAGTAAAAAAACGGAGAAGGCTGACTGATTATTATTTCTGCATAGATTCTTATCACTTTCTTGCCATTTCTTTAGGGATCTCAGCCAATATTATACTCTTGGAAAAAGGACCTCTGTCCTGGCTCACGGTCCACCATAGAATGAATATCTATTGTTTTGAAAAGCTTTCGAACGACTTACCAATTCAAATTTAAATTAATATTCTTACTTCGACTCTCGCTGGCAAGAAAATAAGTAAAGGAGTTGCAAGTGTGGAAATGTAGAGATATACGATCTCTACAGTACCTTATTCTCCGAATTACTAAACGGTATTCGCTGAAAGTTATTCAGGTATATGCACCGACCGCGCAACACTCCGACGACGAAGTGGAGATCCTATATGAGGATCTACATAATAGCTCCCGGACCCAATACACCATTGTTATGGGGGACTTTAACGCGAAACTGGGCAAACGAAGTGATGGTGAGCTGAGAGTGGGGCAATTTGGATATGGAGAGAGAAATGCACGTGGCCAGCTTCTGGCCGACTTTATGGAGAGGGAGGGCCTCTTTATGATGAACTCCTTCTTCAAAAAGCCTGAACAGCGAAAGTGGACATGGTTGCATCCCAATGGCGTAACAAAGAACGAGATCGACTTCATTTTGTCGACGAGAAGGCAAATATTCAATGATGTCTCTGTGATCAACTCGGTAAAAACAGGAAGCGATCACCGAATGGTAAGAGGCACATCGAATCTAAAGACCAAGCTAGAAAGATGTCGACTGATGAAGTCCACGCTCCGACCAGCGCCCATCCAGCTTCAAAACAATCGCTTCGAATGCCTAGGAGACTGCGAGAATGTGGACGATTATAAATACAGATTCGTGGAAATTGTCCAAACGGTCGGGTCTAAGATTTTTAAAACTCGCCGTTCAAACAGAACCAAAAAAATCTCGGACTTCACCAGCAACCTCATGGAAGAAAGACGCAGATTAGTTTTGCAGTCCTCTTAAGACGCTACTCAGTATCGGCAACTAAACAAGCAGATCTCTAAGTCTCTAACTCGCGATTTGCGCCACTATAATACAAATTGTATTTGTATTATTAAGTGTTCGCGAGAGATCTGTCTGTTGGTCAAAGCCAACTGACCAAGCTGAAGACTGAGGATGGCAGGATCATATCGTCTAAGACTGGGTCGCTGGAAGAAGTTGAGAAGATCTACGGACAATTGTACACGACCACACGTCTGCATACAGTCTATATTGTTTAATTTTATGTAGCTACTTTTTTAAATATATAATAATAATTACTTCAAATCAGAAACAAGTAGATCCGTAGCAGAAAATAAAAATCAGAATCGCTAAACTTAAGTGGCAGTAGATGGGGCATATAACTCGTAGAACAGATGACCGTTGGGGCAGTAAAGTTCTCGAGCGGCGACCACGCACCTGAAAACCTACCGTAGGCCTGGTAGTTTATTGTATCTGGTAGATATACGAGAGGGTATGTTGTTTTTTTGGATAAGATACCTTCCTTTTTTTTAAGGTGAGGAAAAAAGTATCGATACCGAGTAAGGTAAAATACCCAGTAGATGACACCTTAATGATATAATAGTATGTTTATTGACATAGTTTGGTATGAAATCATCTTAGAGGGAACTTCTAATTGGTAATAGTTGCGCAAATTATTCCCCTTCCAGAATGTGACAAGAATTGTAGCAATAAAACTAATGTGTATTTTTATGTAATTTTTTAATAAAATAAAGGTACTATGTTAGTAGTTGACACCTAGTGAAAAGAAATATATTCAGTAGTTGACACTTTGGCGCATACATATAAATATTTTATTGTATGTCATTTTAAATAATACGAAGTTACGCTTCAAACTCTAATTATAATGAACTAATTAAAATTGATTTAAAATTGTAAAATAATATTTACCTTTCCAACATTAATCTCTCAGCTTGCACTAAACAAACTGCACAAGAAAATAACAATAAATATGCGGTTGTCATCAGTGGAACGCGGTAACTAGCGATGTAGTATAGGACGCCACGTTAGTTTGTATTGGTGTCGCTAGATGTCTATACTATATCTCAGATACCATCTCAATCTTTGGCTCCCTTTTTTTTCTTAATATTTAATTTTCTTCGTCAAAGTGTCAACTATTGATGCAGTGTCAATTACTGGTGGTTTTACCTTAGTATCGATACTTTTGATTCGATATCGGTATCGATGTTTTTGATTATTTGCGGAACCCTCAACATAATATTTTACGAATGCGTTTAACACAAATCCCGCCAAAAACTTCGGGGAAGTGCTTCGAATTACCTAAATGGAAATACAAATTGGTTCCACTTGAGGTGTTATCACGTGTGGTGCGCTTTTAGAGTGACACGTCGAACCAAAAATTTTCTCTATGAGTGGCACACCTAGTTAGTACACGAATTAATTAAAAATTAAACTGAACCCTTCTTTTTTCGGCCAGTCGGGTAGAAATGTATCCTAGTCATACACGGGATCAAGACTAACGCCATCTCGCAATCCAAAATCCATCAAGCCGTTTAATAGCTCATGTACGTCCCCACCGAGGGGCTCAAGCCTACCCTGAATTAGGGCGATGGGGCCTAAGTGGACCACGCGGGCCCAGTGCGGGTTGGTCGACTTCACACACAACCTGCGAGTTTCTTCGCAGGCGTGTGCAGGTTTCCTCGCGATGGTTTTCTTCACCGTAAGAGCGTCGGATAACCGTTTTTATACGGATATACGTCCCCACCGAGGGGCTCGAGCCTACCCTGAATCAGGGCGATTAGGCCTTAGTCGACCACGCGGGCCCAGTGCGGGTTGCTCGACTTCACACACAACCTTCGAGTTTCTTCGCAGGCGTGTGCAGGTTTCCTCACGATGTTTTCCTTCACCGTTAAAGCAATCGGTAAGTATGTACGTAAGTTTTTGAAAAACTCATTGGTACATTGGCCGTCCAGCCGGATAACCGTACATATAGAAATCTAAATTCGAAATCACATTTGTACCTGGCGGGATTCGAACCACGACCTCCCGGACAGGAGGCGGCGGCCCTAGCCATTACGCCACCGACGCTCAGCTGTTTAATGTGTTTATGCAGTCGGGTTCTTAATTTTTTGGGTTCGGTACTCAAAGTGTAAAAACGGGACCCTATTACTAAGACTCCGCTGTCCGTCCGTCTGTCATAGTGTGAGCCGTACTCGCGCTAAGGAGTCCGTACTGAATAAAAAAAAAAGAGTATTTTTGTCGCTCGCGTTGAGGTCTTTTGTATGTAATATGTGAATAGGTATCATTGTCATTAATCAATCATTATACTTTAAATAACGACGTAAGTCCATAAATCAACCCAAGGCAGTTTCAACACAGTTTTAACCATATTTGTGTACTTTAGAGCATAAGGTCGCGTGTTGTTACCGGGGCCGATGGTAGTTGTGTGGAAAGTGGTGGTACGGAATCCTCGGAGTTCTAGTCCGACTCGCAGAAGGCCGGTTTTTAGGGTTTCGTACTCAAAGGGTAAAAACGGGACCCTATTACTAAAACTTCGCTATCCGTCTGTCTGTCACCAGGCCGTATTTCATAAACCGTGAGAGCTAGACAGCTAAAATTTTCCCAGATGATGTATTTCTGTTGCCGCTATAACAACAAACGCTAAAAATTAGAAAAAGTGAGTCTCCAAACAAAAAACGTGTTTTTTTTTAAACGTGAAGAAACTAGCGCCATCTAGTACGCTGATATGGAACCCTTTGTGCGCGGTTCTGAATCGCACTTTACCGTTTTTTTTAATTAAAAACTTGAGTGCATTTGACTACATCTCACTTAATGGTAAGTGACGATGTAGTCGTGGATTGTACACGCAAACTCAAATAATGCCTATTCACTCTCGCCTTGAAGATTCCCAAATTGTAGGAGTCGTGAAACACAGACGCAGACAAGGATTTCCACTCCATCGCTGTCCGCATATAAATGAGGAAGCGTAACGCTTCGTGTGTTCTGAATATAAACAACAAAGGGGTGGAACCTCCCTTTGCGTCTCGTTGACCGAAGGTGGAATGGAGCTGGGGAAATTAGGTCGTGCAGTTCTTGTGCACACTGTCCGAAATGAATTCGATGAAATACCGAAAGACAGGCTACTTTGAGGCGATGCTCAACTACGCTACTAGCATCTACGCTAGTAGACTTTTAAGTCTAAGGAGTCTTGTATGTTTGTAACCGACTCCTTTGCACTCGATTTTGACCCACTTTAAACAAACAGATTTTATTCAAACTTTGTACATTTATCAAGAATCAATGACAATACAATAATTTCATAAGTTTATCTCATTATCCTGAACTAAAAATTTAAAAATATAGTTTTAAAAAATAAAACACACGCTCTTAAATCACATCAAACTAAAAACTGTAAAATAATTCATAATATAAGCTGAAAACAATAATGAACGAAAAACATTAGTATTATTGTGAAAAAATTAAAAATTTTCAAAAACCCACCGACACAAAAAATGAATTCTAAAAACTAACAAATAATATTTTAAACCAATTATAATTACTATCGTCACATATATTATGTAAGTTCAAATATTTTATTTTCCAAGCGTTGTCGCGTCGGGGGACCGCTAAGTGAGAAAAACAGGTGTAGTGTACGATACGAGCGATCTTAAGTTTCATAGTTTCATATAATATAGTCTACGCTCTGCGCGCGAGCTCGGTGTGCGGTATGCGGCGCGGGGGTGGGCGTCACCAAGTGCGGCGACCCGAACGGGCAGCCACGTGAGGGCAGACGACGTTGACGGTGGTGTCGATTTTGCGAATTTTTCGGAGTAAATTCTTTTGTTGCAATCTGCGACTACACCTGTTTTTCTCACTTAGCGGTCCCCCGACGCGACAACGCTTGGAAAATAAAATATTTGAACTTACATAATATATGTGATTATAGTAATTATAATAGGTTTAAAATATTATTTGTTAGTTTTTAGAATTCATTTTTTGTGTCGGTGGGTTTTTGAAAATTTTTAATTTTACTTTTATTTTGTCCTTTTTAAAGTAGGTATAAATATTAGGAAGGTATTTATAGTGATTAGGTAGTTGAGTTAGTAACTTAGTTAGGTACTAGGTATCATTATTAGTTTCAATTTACTAGATTAAGTTTTAACTACCTACTCTAAGGTTAGGTTAAAGATAAGGACCAGAGAAAGCTCTTCAAAAATCCGCATGACAGATCAGCTTTAGCAGAATTGATAAGACTAAGAAGTAATAATACACATACATAAGGCTCAATTCCCTGTGGGGCAGAGTCGAAGCGACGCAGCGACGTCAGATCATCAACTATTAAAGAGCTGATGATCTTCAAACGGCTGATCAGGTCATGGTTACCTTACCATATACTTTCAATACCATTGAAGTAACACGGTACTAAATTTCGAATCGATCGGACATAAGGAAGCTAGTCAGATCCCCTCATCAACTAGAAAGGAGCTGATGATCTTCAAACATCTGATCAGGTCATGGTTACCTTACCAAATACTTTCAATATCATTAAAGTAGCACGGTACTAAATTTCGAATCAATCGGACATAAGGAAGTTAGTCAGATCCCCTCATCAACTAGAAAAGAGCTGATGATCTTCAAACGGCTGATCAGGTCATGGTTACCTTACCATATACTTTCAATATCATTGAAGTAACACGGTACTAAATTTCGAATCGATCGGACATAAGGAAGTTAGTCAGATCCCCTCATCAACTAGAAAGGAGCTGATGATGTTCAAACGGCTGAACAGATTTTCATGAAACATGGCTAAGAACACTCGGGATAAAATTATCTATGACACAAAAAAAACTAAACGGAAATCGGTTCATCCGTTTGGGAGCTACGATACCACAGACAGATACACAGACAGACAGACACGTCAAACTTATAACACCCCTCTCTTTTGCGTCGGGGGTTAAAAAAGCGTGAGTTGCTCGATATACGGAAAATAATGGCACAAAGCGCCCCACGCTTTTTTCACAATAATACTAGTATTTTTCTTTCATTATTGTTTTCAACTTATATTAAGAATTATTTTTCACTTTTTAGTTTGATGTGGTTTAGAAGCGTGTTTTTTAGTTTTTTTAAACTATATTTATTTTTCTCATAGTCGGGTTCTAGCAATCGGTTGTCATTTCATACAAAAATATGTCTTGGACAATAAGCAATAGCGCCAAAAGGGTAATAATTAGCAGAAATAAAAATGTTGTGCATATGTATTTATGAAAATTCTTTAAAAATAATATAACGCTTTACAATTTGAAAGGCACTGAAGTAAAATATTCTTAATCTAAAACGATTTGTTTATGAAATGATACAAAATCAATTTTGCAACTATACAAAGATAGGTATCACAAGTTAACATCATCACATTGTTCAAAACTGGACATAGGCCTCCTCCGATAGGAATTTGAACTAACTTGATTTTATAAATGAAATATATAAAACAATTGACATTGCCATAAAATGGTTGACATCTGTAAATTTGAAAGTATGCTTATATCTATCAGCTTATATACAACCCCACCAAGGGGCTCGAGCCTACCCTGAATTAGGGCGATCGGGCCTTAGTGCGGGTTGGTCGAGTTTCTTCGCAGGCGTGTGCAGGTTTCCTCACGATGTTTTCCTTCACCGTAGGAGCATAGGAGCGTCGGATAAACGTACATAGGAAATCGAAATTCGAAAACAAATTGGTACGTGGCAGAATTCGAACCACGGCCTCCCGGCACAGATTAATAAATAGTTACTTCGTGCTCCCGGACAGTAGGTAGCGGACGTAACCGTTACGCCACTGACGCTCATATATGATACTTAGATAAGATAAAAATAATTAAATTTAGATATTACAAAAAGTGCCTAAATAACTAAAAGTTACAATTGACAATAAAGACATAGAATAGGGATGACGAATGCTAGTCATCTGAGTTACTTTTTATCATCTGTCAAAAACGATATTTTGTTCTTAAAATGTTTGAAATACCTAGGCGTGACGTCATAGTTTAGGGGCCGTCCATTAATCACGTGATCTTTTTTTAAGCATTTTTTAACCCCCCCTCCCCCTTGGTGATACATGGTGAGGTTTAAGACTACCCCCCACCCCCCACCCAACATCACGTGTATTTTTAGTATCTACAAAAAATTTCATTATTTTTAGGCGATTGGCGTGCCGAGCCGGGAAGTCGTCGGCGGCGCGTGAGTAGGTACTTCGTTCGTTGCCTAGCAACGGCGAGTCAAGGTCACACTACACGCCGCTTTTCGATTTAAAAATCGCGCGTTTGAAAAAATAAATACACGTGATATCTTATTACACCCCCCCTCCCCAGTTGTGACATTTCGTGATTTTTGTCAAACCCCTCCCCCCCTCTTTCAAGCCTCACGTGATTAATGGACGGTCCCTTAGCAGCGTCATTCATGTACTCACTTTGTGGTTTTGGTGATATAAAAATCGAAGACTTGATGGAAAACAAAACGAGTAAGGTTTTCCGAAGGTTAAGTAGGAGGGCAATTTAGGGATCAAGAGTTCATAATTTATTTCTGATGCTGTCGTCATCCCTAGTAAATGACCGTTTTCAGTAATTACATTTGATAGACATTTAAATTGGACATCTCATATTGTCATTATTACAGCAAATACTAGGGGTCTAAGTATGAAATTGCCGATTCAGTTTTTGAAGTTCGATGCCAATTTTTATTGAAAATAAAAAAGTTTTTGTTTTTTTTTATTATTGACCTTACGGTGACACTACTTATCGACGGTTAAGAATCAAATAGTGTTATTTTCAAAAAGTCAATTTTACAGGAGACGAAAAAAACGTTTATTTTTTTTATATTTATTAAATCTTAAAATCCAATTATGGCATTATACATAAAAATTAACTATGTTTTCAATGTTGATAAGCATTTTTATTTAATGTAAAGGTTAGTTGGATTTTTGGGAGATAGCACATTTTGATTTCAGGTTTAGTGAAATCTGTACCATTTTGATGCAGATAGCAGGTTTTTGATGGTAGATAGCACCTTTATTTCTTGGACTTAAGTGAATTATGTACAATTTTGTTGCAGATGCCAGGTTTGCTAATAAAAATTATTCAATCATAAGTACTCTTTTATTTATAAAGATGACACACAAATGAAACGATACTCAAACATATCTTAAATTAAGAAAAGGGAACACAAATTGCAGTCAAATAATCAGCAAACATGAAAAAGAAAGAAAAATCTGTCTTTATTGAGTCAATTCTGGGCACAAACCGCTAAAACTAAATTTGTACTCAGATCATTTATCTATATGGCATTGTGGATACGGTGTATCCATCAATTTTTCTTTTTCAATATAAAGGAGAAAAGCCACAAAAATAATTTGGGATTAAAATCTGTCAAAATCACCTTTTTTAAAGCACAAACTTCAGTTTTTGTCCACCTGTACTCGTGTTTTTATTTACCAAAATTAAGTTCCCTACAGTTCTGTTGAGCTGTACAAAGAAAAATAAATTTACAATATAATCAAATAGGTTTTATAATTATTTAAATGTAAGTTTTTAATCAGTGTAGGGTAAAAAATAGTAGAAACCGTGACAATCTTGAGGCAATACTGACTTTAACTGTTGAAGGTGGTTATATTTTGTTTTATTTATAGGTAGTTTGTTTTGGTGTAGTGGTCTATAAGCTTTTGATGAAGATTGCCTTGATGAAGATTGCTTAGTCGAAGCTTTTGGCCTTTGTGGTAAGTTTATCCAAACATCATCGTGATTTAGTTTGACTTTGATAATATTTTCAGGTTCGTACATTATTTGTCTTATATCCACAACATGAGGGTCCCCTGCCTTTTTACCAGGGCGGACACTTTTGTACACATGCGTTTTATTGTCTGCGTAGTCTTTTATCAAGTCAAAATTTACGCAAATGGTTTCATATGGGTTCTTTTTACGCGCTTTTCTGGTTAGCTTGACGTAGTCGCTGGGTAGGTAAATTTCCTTTTTTTTTGTTTTCCGTTCAATAGCACTGTGAACCGAGTCACATTCCATTTGAGTGTGACCAGGCTCTAAGAATTTTTGTGTAATTAACACATTGTATTTAGTACTGAAATTCAACAGTGCGTTGCCTAACACCGTGTTTCTGTTTTGTTAAGTACACCCGTATGGTTCCCGGCTAAGAATAGGACCATCCTATCTCTTTCAATGGGTGTCGTAAGAGGCGACTAAGGGACTAAAAACCGGAGGATGGGCAGCAGAGTCTTTCCGTGCATTGCAACACACCTTCAATAAAACTGCGATCGCCAACTCGCCTGCCAAGCGTGGCGAATACGGCAAAACCCCCCCTATGAAATCCACACCCAGAAAACGGCCCCTAGTCCCCGGCGGCCCCGCTATTCCTAGCTCCGGTAGCAGTCATGGTAACGCGCGGGGCGGGGGGTGCGAAGAATCCCCGGCAGATGCCAGGCTACCAAACCCAACGACCTTTGGCCCTGGCAACTTACAACACGCGTACACTGCGGACTGACGAGAAACTTACAGAACTCGAAGAAGTATTGAGCAGGTTACGGTGGGATATCGTAGGTTTATGTGAAGTCCGAAGAGAGGGAGAGGACACCATGATCCTTAAATTCGGAAACCTCTCTATTCCCGGGAGGGCAACCAACAGTCCCAGGGTGGTGTCGGGTTTCTCGTCCACAAGTCCCTGATTAACAATGTGGACCAAATCCTGAGCGTTTCGACAAGGGTAGCATACCTTATACTCAGAATCACCAAACGGTATTCGATGAAGGTCATACAGGTATACGCGCCGACTATAGAACACTCCGACGACGAGGTAGAGACTATGTATGAGGACATCTCTACAGCCTTACATAGCACCAGGACCCATTATACCGTTGTTATGGGGGACTTTAACGCGAAACTGGGCAAACGAAGCGATGGTGAGCTGAGAGTGGGGAAAATTGGATATGGAGTAAGAAATGCACGTGGCCAGATGCTGGCCGACTTTATGGAGAAGGAGAGCCTCTTTACGATGTACTCCTTCTTTAAAAAGTCAAAAGAGCGGAAGTGGACATGGTTGCATCCCAATGGCGTAACAAAAAACGAGATAGACTTCATCTTGTCGACAAGGAGGCAAATACTCAATGATGTCTCCGTGATCAATTCAGTCAAAACAGGAAGCGATCACCGGATAGTCAGAGGCACATTGCATCTAAAGACCAAGCTAGAAAAATGTTGACTGATGAAGTCTACGCTCCGAACGGCGCCCATCCAGCTCCAAAACCCCGAGAGCTTTCAGCTCGAGTTGCACAATCGTTTCCAATGCCTAGGAGACTGCGAGAATGTGGACGATTATAATAACAGGTTTGTGGAAATTGTTCAAACAGTCGGGTCTAAGATTTTTAAAACTCGCCGTTCAAGCAGAACCAAAAAAATCTCCGACTTCACCAGCAACCTCATGGAAGAAAGACGCAGATTGGTTTTGCAGTCCTCTGAAGACGCTACACAGTATCGGCAACTAAACAGGCAGATCTCTAACTCGCGATTTACGCCAATATAATACAAATTATATTAAAGAGGCGATTGAGCACAACAAAGGCTCAAAAGTGTTCGCGAGAGATCTGTCTGTTGGACAAAGCCAACTGACCAAGTTGAAGACTGAGGATGGCAGGACCATATCGTCTAAGACTGAGTTGCTGGAAGAAGTTGAGAAGTTCTATGGACAATTGTACAAGACCACACGTTTGCCTGTCAGCGATCTGGCTGAAGACCCAAGATCCAGACTAACCCGACACTATACCGAAGATATCCCGGACGTCAGCCTGTACGAGATTAGAATGGCTCTCAAACAGCTCAAGAACAACAAGGCACCGGGTGATGATGGAATTACGGCTGAACTTCTGAAAGCAGGTGGATCACCGGTACTAAAAGCTCTTCAGAAGTTATTTAATTCTGTTATACTCGAGGGACAAACGCCTAAGGCATGGCACAGAAGTGTGGTCGTGCTTTTCTTCAAAAAGGGTGACAACACCCTGCTGAAGAACTACAGACCCATCTCACTTCTGAGCCATGTCTACAAGCTGTTTTCAAGAGTCAGTACGAATCGTCTCGCACGCAGGTTTGACGACTTCCAGCCTCCCGAACAAGCCGGTTTCCGAAAAGGCTTTAGTACCATAGACCTCATTAATACGCTGCGGCAGATTATACAGAACACCGAAGGGTACAATCAGCCACTATGCTTGGCGTTTGTGGACTATGAGAAAGCCTTTGATTCAGTCGAAACCTGGGCTGTGCTACAGTCTCTCCAGCGGTGCCAAATTGACCATCGATACATCGAGATGTTGAAGTGTCTGTATGAAAACGCCACCATGTCGGTTCGCCTCCAGGACCAGAACTCGAAACCTATCCAGTTGCAGCGAGGGGTGAGACAGGGAGACGTTATATCTCCGAAACTGTTCACCGCCGCCCTGGAATATGTTTTTAAGCTTCTGGACTGGGGTGGACTCGGCATCAATATCAACGGCGAGTACATATCCCACCTCCGATTCGCTGACGATATCGTGGTCATTGCTGAGACTATGGAAGACCTAAGCACAATGATCGATGGCTTCAGTAAAGTCTCTCAACAAGTGGGTCTTAAAATGAACATAGACAAGACGAAAATAATGTTAAATGTCCGTGTCTCACTCACTCCTCTAAAGGTTGGAGACTCTGCACTGGAAGTTGTTGACGAATATGTATACCTGGGACAAACAGTCCAGCTAGGTAGTTCCAACTTCAAGAAAGAGATCAATCGACGAATCCAACTCGGCTGGGCAGCGTTCGGGAAGCTTCGCAATATCTTCACGTCCCAAATATCGCAGTGTCTCAAGACTAAGGTCTTTGACCAGTGTGTGTTGCCAGTGATGACTTACGGAACTGAGACATGGTAGCTTACTATGGGCTTCATAAGAAGGCTCAAGGTCACCCAAAGGGCAATGGAGCGTTCTATGCTCGGAGTTTCTCTGCGTGATCGAATCAGAAACGAGGAGATCCGCAGGAGAACTAAAGTAACCGACATAGCTCACAGAATCGCTAAACTAAAGTGGCAGTGGGCAGGGCACGTAGCTCGTAGAACAGATGGCCGATGGGGCAGTAAAGTTCTCGAGTGGCGACCGCGCACCTAAAACGTAGCGTATTAGTAACATAGCAGATTATGGCAGAAAAATTCAAGTAAAAGAAGATTGTCATTTTTGTTATTAGTAAGATAGCAGATTATAGCAGAAAAAAATGAGTAAAAGAAGAGGGTTGATTTTGTTATTAGTAAGATAGCAGATTATAACAGAAAAAATCAAGTAAAAGAAGGTGGTCGTTTTTGTTATTAGTGAGATAGCAGATTAACGCAGTAAAATTCATGTAAAAGAAGATAGTCACTTTTTGCCATTAGTATGATAGCAGATCATAGCAGAATATTTCCTTGTTTTTAATGGTCATACATTTAGCAGTTTTTAATATCATTTAATAACTCTCTAAATATTCATCAAATCGAAAGTCAGTCTTTGCCAACCTATGCAGCAAAATCTGCTAAATCCGGTCCCATCAAAATCTCAAAATCACCAAAATGTCAGATAGCAGTATTTGATTCTTAACCGTCGTTATGGTTTTTTATAAGTAACTAGTGGCATGTCTTTCATTTTCCAAAACCCTGAGCTATGTACCATTGAATGGAACAAAGGCGTTTTCTTTATTTATTTATTTATTACTAGCTGTTTCCCGCGGCTTCACCCGCGTGGACCACGTTTCTATGACTTTTCGAGGTTGCGCAGTGCGCGAGCCGCAAGCGGCTCGCGAGCGTGGTAAAAAGTAGCCTATGTCTTAATCCAGGTCCTAATCTGTCTACCTACCAAATTTCAGCCAAATCCGTTCAGTAGTTTTTGCGGGAAAGCGTAACAGACAGACAGAGTTACTTTCGCCTTTATAATATTAGTAGGGATTTATTTATTTACACTTAAAGTACACCAAAACAATTTTGTAATGTTAATACGTAGAGATACTATAATAAAGTGTACAGTAGGCGGCCTTTGTGTTCAGATGGGGCATTTTTTTAGACTAGTTAATTTTCTTGAATTTTACAGAAAGTGACGAAATCTTATGCGGGGTATTCTCAAATATGACATTAGTTACGAAGTAACTGCTGCGATAACTTTCATCATCATCATCATATCAGCCGAAGGACGTCCACTGCTGCACATAGGCCTCCCCCAAGGATCTCCACGACGACCGGTTCTGCGCTGCCCGCATCCAGCGGCTTCCCGCGACCTTCACCAAGTCATCGGTCCACCAAGTGGGAGGCCTTCCTAGACTACGCTTTCCGGTGCGTGGTCGCCACTCTAGAACTTTACTGCCCCAACGGCCATCTGTTCTACGAGCAATGTACCCCGCCCACTGCCACTTAAGTTTAGCAATTCTGAGAGCTATGTCGGTTACTTTGGTTCTCCTACGGATTCCCTCGTTTCTGATTCGATCGCGCAGAGAAACTCCGAGCATAGCACGCTCTATTACCCTTTGGGTGACCTTGAGCCTTCTTATGAGGCCCAATTTAAGCGACAACTTTAGAGCTTTAAAATTTGTATTTTTTGCCTTTAAAAATGGTGATTTATTGAGTTGAAATTAACCGTCTTAATGGGTTTAAAGCCACCATACTCTCAAAATATCTAAACAATAGGCACACATTTACCAGCTTTTAATTTCTAATAGTCTGCTATTTTGAGAATAAGTTTTGTTCTAAGGCGGTAATATTACAAATTTTCGTTTTTTTTAATGTCAATTACTCCTAAACAAGAAATAATTATTCCCGCTTCCATCTTCGGCATCATCGTCGCTTACCTTTCGCCGCTAGTCTTTTTCTTTACGTGTAAAGAGTAAAGAAAGTAACCACACTTTTTCACCTTTTCAATGGTTTTTCGTTTCAATCAAAAACTACAATGAAAGTATAACAAATAATAACATTTGTCACTTTGTATTGTCATAACAAATATTGTTGTATATTCTTTTAAAATTTATGCTTCAAAATATAAGTCATAACTAGAGTTGAAAGTAACGGTGTAGACCTATCTTTGGGTTTTTTTATATCGAGCCAAAACTGCTCAATCGTGTTTCTAATAGCTTTTGACTTTAAGGGACATCATAAACAATAAGGTTATTTTTTTCAACCTTGGGTTTTCTATCGTTTTTTTTATTTATTTTTTATTAACGTTCGGTAAGCCCTTAGCATCATCTCACCTGAGGTGAGTGACGATGATGCCGAAGATAGAAGCGGGCTTACCAAGATTCCCCAACGCAATGGGGATCTGGCTATCTTATCTTCAAGCCGGAACACATCAATGCTGTTAACACTGATGTTTGGCGGCAAGACGTAGATTTCTTATCTAAGTCTTGCCGCCAAATATCAGTGTTAACAGCATTGAGGTAACTTAGGTAGCTAGCCAGACGGGCTAAGAAAATGTCCTACCACCAACCAAACCGACTATTACAAAGTTGACCCCTCCGGGAATCGAACCCGCGATCTCCTGGTGTGCAGATAATGGACTAATATGGCACGCAAGCGGTTAAAATTTACTTAACTTAGCTGTTTTTATCGGTACGTCGGTGATTTTTAAAGTTTTGTAGTCAAACTAAGAACCTTTAAAGTTTCGCCTTGTCCGTCAATAAATATTAAGGTTTTAAGTGCTGATTTTTGTTACAGTTTCGAAACCGCTATTTCAGGAAATCTGAGCATGATTTGGAATAGTAGGACACATAATGAATTAACAAGAAAAATTATCACGGCTAAGTAGGCTTGCTTAGTTTAAGAGTAATAGTGTACTTACTTAAGACGTGCAGTTATATTTGTAAAAAACTCAACTACTTACAAAATGTCTAAATCTAAACTGCAAAATGACCGCATTAGAACACCTCTTGTAAGGTCCTGGAAGCCTAGTACTTTTAATCTATTGACACAAACAGATACGTGTTTTCTTCACAAAGAATCGACCGCATTGGAACACCTCTTGTAAGGTCCTGGAAGCCTAGTACTTTTAATCCATTGAGACACACAGAAACGTGTTTTCCTCACAAAGAATAGACCGCATTGGAACACTTCTTGTATGGTCCTGGAAGCCTAATACTTTTAATCCATTGACACAATTGTTTGACGGTTCGTCCGTCCATCCAAGTACAAGTACTTGTACAAGTACAACTCTCGCTTGCACGCTCGGCTCAGGCGTAACGTGACAATCACGTCATACTGGCGTAACGCGACAATGAAGTCACACTGGCGTAACGTGATAATTACGTCACACTTTTTCGTGAATGCAGCCCATTGTCGCTTTACGCCTGTGTGACATCATTGTCGCGTTATGCCAGTGTGAATTCATTGTCACGTTACGCCTGAGTCAAGCGTGCAAGCGAGAGTTGTACTTGGACGGACGAAAGGACGAACCGTCAAACAAGTGTGTCAATGGATTAAAAGTACTAGGCGTCCAGGACCTTAGAAGAGGTATTCCAAATGTGAGATATGTTGTAGTTGTAAAAAGTACCAAGAGCACATAAGTGCCAAGGAGTTAACTCGCCCGACTATGGGCGGTATTTTACATCTCCTTAAAGATGGACCTGAAAAAGTTTTACTTCAGTCGTGTGGTCTAAAGCACACAAGCGTTCAGCTTGTGACACGTTATCACGTAAAATTATCGTCCGTAAACCGACTTTACAGACAACATCGGATTTAAAAAATATATATATTATATTTCATAAAACACCTATATTATATTTTAAAAATATTTGTCTTTTAACTGATTCATTAAGCTTGAAACTTTACCTCGTCATATCATCTCAAAAACGTCCCCACCGAGGGGTTCGAGCCTACCCTGAATAAAGGCGAAAATAAAAGAAAATAGATTACTAGATTTTAAGGTTCATGAGTGAAATCTATACCTGTCTATAATTATTTTATTAAATATTTTTAACTGAATTTCCCTCATCGACCTCGAAATCTATACCTATGCCTATTAAAAAAATATTATTTATACAATAATTTCTTAACTATAGTTACTTTTTTCTTTGCACCCACCCCATCCTCGTGAACAACTAACCCCTCAAAATCCTTTGCTAAACTCTTAACGAACTCCACCTCATCATTAGACAGTCCGTTCGGCAAATCGAATTTCGCATATTCGTTCGTCGACGTTAACTCTTTGAACATATCACGGACGCCATTTTGAAAATCTTCGTCGACATCGAAAACATCTTTTGTCTCTGTCTTGAACACTGATTGCCACATCGCTTTTTCCTTTATTGCCGACTTTTTTAGGTAGGCGTCCAACTTGTCCAGGGCTTTTCCTGTAAAAAGAAAAAGGTTTTGGAACACATTAAATTTAAACGGTTGCAGGATATCCTATAATAATATTAAACGAGCAAGTTAAGACGAGAGCGTCGGTGGCGTAACAGTTACGGGAGGGCGTCGGTGGCGTAACGTTTACGGCCGCCACCTCCTGTCCGGGAGGCCGTGGTTCAAATTCTGCCACGTATCAATGTGTTTCCAAATTTCCATTTCATATGTACGTTTATCCGACGCTCTTACGGTGAAAGAAAACATCGTGAGGAAACCTGCACACGCCTGCGAAGAAACTCGAAGGTTGTGTGTGAAGTCAACCAACCCGCACTGGGCCCGCGTGGTCGACTAAGATCCGATCGCCCTAATTCAGAGTAGGCTCGAGCCCCTCGGCGGGAACGTAAATGAGCTGATAAGATGAAGAAGAAGTTAAGACAGGCTCGCGAGTTTGTTGTTGATGTTAAGTGAGTTCATAAAGTACCCACTTTCCTAGCTTTTTTATCTTTCCGATTTGATTTAAATGAATCAATATGGTATCAAAGCGTCGGTGGCTCAACCGGGAACAACTCGGTCCTCCTAACCAGAGGTCCCGGGTTCAAATCCGGACGGCCAATGTACAAATGAGTTTTTTAAACTTACGTACATATACTTACCGATTGCTTTAACGGTGAAGGAAAAAATCGTGAGGAAACCTACACATCTGATTCCAGATGTGTACGAAGGTCGCGTTGCACACTTCCGTATGTGTTAATCTAAGTACCCTACACGTGACCGTGGGTGATGCTAAGTGCAACACCAGGCAACCACCGTCTATCCCTTGGATAGCACGGTCAATTGTGCCATACGATAAGAAAAAGAATATGGTTTTGTCATTTACATTGAAGGCTGCTGCTTATTCCGATGTGGTTCGAGATAAGTCTGCTTTCACTATAGCTTTTCAAGCGACTTCCAAAAAGGAGGAGGTTCTCAATTCGACTGTAGGTTTTTTTATGTGTCTGGGTGAACCGATTTTTATGATTCTTTTTTTATTTGAAAGCTAGTGATTCCCGCATGGTCCCATATAAATTTTATCAAAATCGGTGTAGTACTTTATTATAAAATTAATAAAAACCAAAAATAATAATGCAAAAATGTACTAAGTTGTTGCGATGGAAGTCGGTTTTTTAACGTGTGTGTTCCGGTCGACCTCGGGGCTCATTATCAAGATTAAAATTTCCGGAATGAAAACGATAAAACCAAAATCGTAACGTGCCTATCACTAGTAGAGTCTGCTACAAACACTTCGTTAATATTCCGAGCCGTCTCTGCCGCGTTACTGGCACGACAGAACTCGTATTTAAAATTAATACGCAACTTCGATTTTTCCATCGTCACAGATAAAGTGATACCATAAAGTAATTGAAAGACGGAAACTAATGAAGAACATATTTTAAACTAGTGGGTGCCCGCGGTTTGCCCGCGCATATCCCGATTTTTGCGGTTCCCGTGGGAATTTCTCATAATCCTTTCTTAGCGGATGCCTACGTCATAATTGCTATATGTGTGCCAAATTTCAAACCGATCCGTCGGTTTGAGCTGTGCGTTGACAGATGAGTCAGTCAGGTTTGCCTTTTATATATTTAGAAAAGAAAGAACGTAAGCTATATTACAGCAAAGATAATTATAGTTCTATTGTCTTTGATTACAGTCTAAGAATGGATGGCTATATTATGAAATTAATTTGAATTTGGAATTCTGAGTAGAAAGAAAAATATAGATGTTCGTATTCAAAATAGATGCCAGTATTCAAAATCGGCAACTTCATAGGTGGGAACCCTAATAATAATAATAATAATCAATTTATTTACGACCAACTTTAGGATCAATTTGTGTTAGTAATCTTACAAACTAATCTTATACACTAAATGTTAGTAAAAATGTATCATAAACATAAAATCATAAAATCAAAAACTTCTTTGAGGTAATGACGTTCTTAAAAACGGCTCTAACGGTTTTGATAAATTGTAATATAGGGGCTTACGGGGGCGATAAACCGATTTAGCTAGGTCTCATCTCTAGGAAAATTCATTTACCCGACCGGACCTACATAACTGGACTGTTTGTCCCAGGTACACATATTCGGCAACAACGTCAAGTGTAGAGCCTTCAACTTTCAGAGAAGTAGGTGCGACACAGGTGTTTGACATAATTTTCATCTGGTCCATGTTCATTCTAAGACCTACTTGTTGAGAGGCTCTACTGAGGCCATCGAGCATTGTGCCTGAGTCGTCCATAATCTGAGCCATGGCCACGATATCGTCAGCGAATCGGAGGTGGGTTATGTACTTGCCGTTGATATTGATGCCGGATCCACCCCAGTAGAAAAGCTTAAAAACATCTTTCAGGGCGGCGGTGAACAGTTTCGAAATTATTACGTCTCCCTGCCTCACCCCACGCTACAGCCTGATGGGTTACGAATTTTGGTCCTGGAGGCGAACCGACATGGTAGCGTTTTCATACAAACACTACAGTACCTCGATATATCGATAGTCAATTTGGCACCTCTGGAGAGACTGTAACACAGCCCAAGTTTCGACCGAATCGAAGACTTTCTCATAGTCCATTAACGCTAAGCATAGTGGCTGATTGTACTCTTCGGTCTTCTGTATTATCTGCCGCAGATATCTATGTATGTGGTCTATGGTACTAAAGCCTTGTTGAGGAGGCTGGAAGTCGTCAAACCTGAGTGCAAGACGATTCGTAATGAGTCTCGAAAACAGCTTGTAGACATGTCTCAGAAGTGAGATGGGTCTGTAGTTCTTCAGCAGGGTGTTGTCACCCTTTTTGAAGAAAAGCACGACCACACTTCTGTGCCATGCCTTAGGCGTTTGTCCCTCGAGTATAACAGAATTAAATGACTTCTAAAGAGCTTTAAGTACCGGTGTTCCACCTGCTTTCAGAAGTTCAGCCGTAATTCCAACATCACCCGGCGCCTTATTGTTCTTGAGCTGTTTGAGAGCCATTATAATCTCGTACAGGCTGACGTCCGGGATATCTTTGGTATAGTGTCGGGTTAATCTGGCTCTTAGGTTTTTGCCCAGATCGCTGACAGGCAGACGTGTGGTTGTGTACAATTGGCCGTAGAACTTCTCAACTTCTCCCAGCAACTCAATCTTAGACGATATGATCCTGCCATCCTCAGTCTTCAGCTTGGTCAGTTGGCTTTGTCTAACAGACAGATCTCTCGCGAACACTTTTGAGCCTTTGTTGTTCTCAATCGCCTCTTTAATACAATTTGTAATAAAAAAAGGCGCAAACCGCGAGTCAGGGGCTTAGAGTTTAGTTGCCTATACTGAGTAGTCTTCAGAGGACTGCAAAACCAATGTGCGTCTGTCTTTAATGAGATTGCTGGTGAAGTCTGAACTTTATGGTTTTGTTTGAACGGCGCGTTTTGAAAATCATAGATCCGACCGTTTCTGTTGAACCATTATTGGTAGCCGTTTGAAATTTCCACAGAATATGTATTGATTTTGTAACTAATAATTAAATTTTAAAAATCGAAATCAAGGGGTATACACAAAAAAAACGTGCTTTTTTGTATTTGTCCTATCGTAACAACGGTTATTATAAGCGACAATCTTGGTGTGATTATAATTAATGCTAACCCAATAATGTCAATAAAAAAATCTTAGAAAAACCTATAAACTTCAGCTTTTATTTTAATTATTTCGTATTCTTCTCAGCAAACCCTTTCATTTGATATCCATATCACGCGGGTGCATAAAAAACTGTTCCGCATCTTTGGGAGCCCGCCATACTAGATTTAGAATGACGTCACTTAGCTATATTAGATCATTATAAAAGTTAAATTTGCTGCCACCTATACCAGTTTACTTGGCTTTCAATCCCTAACTAAAGGTTAAAGCGATAAGGCCGCCTTTGCACTCTATGTATATTACAAATTATAAGTCCTGCATTGTTTTTTGGCGTGCAATAAAGTATATTTACTTACTTACTAACCATGCATTGTGCTCCAAACTTAACGTGTATGAAAAATATCAGCGCGATCGCAAACCGGAATGGTTGGTTCTTTTTTTATGAACAACTAGCTTTTGCCCGCGGCTTCGCTCGCGTGGACATCGTTTTTGTGACAGACTTAGAGGGTGCGCGGTGCGCGAGCCGCTTGCGACTCGCGAGCGTGGACATGAATTTTCTCCAGATCCCCCGGGAACTATGTCAGGATATGCTTATTAGTAAATCGTGTCATTTCCCACCCCCTTAACTATCTCGGTGCAAAAAATCACACAATCCATTGTTCCGTTGAATTAACCAAAAAAGAGTATATTTTCAGTTCCCTCGGGAATTGCATCGGGCTATGCTATTTTCACGGGATAAAAGTAACCTATGTCCTTCCTTGTGACACAGGCTACCTGCATGCTAAATTTCACATTCAAGATTGGTCAAGGCGTTGAAGAGTGAAAAAGTAACAAACAAACAAACACATTTTCACATTTATAATATTAGTAAGAATTGATAAGCCCTTGACATCATCTCACGTAAGTGACGATGATGCCGAAGATGGAAGCGGGCTTATCAACATTCTCCAACGCAACGGGCGAACTGGCTATCTTATCTTCAAGCCGGAACACATCAATGTTGTTAACACTGATGTTTGGCGGCAATACTTAGATAAGATGGTGGTAGCTTGCCAAGCGGGCTTAGAAAATGCCCTAACACCAACCAAACCGAAACTTACAAGTTGACCCCACCGGGAATCGAACCCGCGACCTCCTGGTGTGAAGCGAATAAACTAACCATAACGCCACGAAGGCATTTAAAATTTCTAATTTAGCTTTTTTTTTTAATAAATAAAAAAATTGTGCGTTTGACTATATCTCGCCTAATGGTAAGTGACAATGTAGTCGAGGATGGTACACGCAAACTTAAATAATGCCTATTCACTCTCGCCTTGAATATCCCCAAATTATAGGAGTTGGGAAACACAGACACAGCTTCCAAGATTCGTCCCAAAATAACAAACAAACTAACACAGCAAGCTAATAAAAAGCTTGTACTTACCAATATCTTTGTTCGATGGCTCCATCTTCAAAGCCTTCTGGTAATATTTGATAGCCTCCTCCATTTTCCCCATCATCTCATACGCTCTCCCAGAATAAAACAAAGCCTTGCAATGTTTCTCAACATCGGTAACATAATCCAGACTCTCCAACATCCTCAGAATATACTTCGGCTTTTCTAACTTATAATAGCACACAGCTAAATTCAAAAACGAGTTTATTTTTAAAGTTTTTATTTGATTTTCCTCCTCACTGTTGTTGGGTTTGGACAATTTCAGAACATTTATGGATTGCTGATAATCTTTTACAGCTTTAGCATATCTTTTCTTTGTGAACTTTTCCTTAGCCTCCGTGTGCAGTGAGGTGACTGTGTTGTATGTTACTTCAAATTTGGACTGCTGAGCTGTGGGTAAGTCGTTGAATCTGGAAATGAAAACACCGAACACGTTAAAACACCGACTTCCACCGCAGCGATTTAGTACATACAATTTGGCACTACTATTTTTCAATACAGTTGCTCGAAAAGTGGTCCTTTATATGCCAGTCGAGTGTGCGCAAAATTGATTTTACCGCAAACGTGCTTTTACTTTACCACTTTTTTTTTATTTCTAGCTCGGAGGAACAAGACATTACTAACAATTAAAAAATATAATAACCAAAAATACAGAATCTTCTAAAGGACTTTTGATAGGAGAATTTTAAAAGAGATAGGTTGTTCCTCCAAGAGGTAAGTACATAACTCTAGCTGATTAGATTCTCTTTGGGTTGTATCTTTGTGAAGAAAAGAGAATAAATATTAATGAAGCTCATAGGTTATACATCAAGGAATAGGTCATCTTTTCCAAGGTAAAACCTCCTGCTTATAATAATATGATCCCAAGTCTTATTGTAGTCTATTTATAATATTAAAAAAAACTTACGCATGCGTACGTGTGCTAGCTAAAATATGGCGCAATTTTCTTAAAACTAAATTGGGATGTTTTAATTGTGAAAACTAATAAAATTATGAATAGTTAATATATGTGTAATAAAAAATATACTTATGTGTACGCATAAGAAAAAATAAAGTGAGATTACTCCCCGGATATTTAAAATGCGCCACAAGTCACTTAAAATGAACTTTGGTTGCCGAAACCTTGAGAGGTATGTAACCATGTAGGTATTTTATGTTTCTGTCACTGTCGTTTTTTTATTTTACTTGTTTTCTCACAACTGTATTGAAAAACTTCGTAAGATACATGGGTGTAAAAGAAAATAACAAACTCCTGACGATGGTAAACCTTCGCCTGCGGCTCGAGCTCACAAATGTCACTCGTTTGTTATTGACCTTTTTACCACCCTTGTATCTTAATAAATAACCATTTTGGTTCTTGACAATTTTCTTTAAAAGTACTACATCGATTTTGATAAAAATTATATGGGACCAACATGGCACAATACCTAACGTTTACGTGACCATTTTTTTCAAGATTTATACTAAATTAAGACTTGTTTAAGTGTCTTACTATGGGGTCAGATGGCCGTTTGTGATTTTTCTTAAATATTATAATACACTGATGTTTGGCGGCAAGACTTAGATAGGATGGTGTTAGCTTGCCAGGCGGGCTTGGTAAATGCCCTTCCATCAATCTAACTAAGTCTTGCAAAGTCAGACTCCGCCGGGAAGCGAACCCGCGACCTCCTGATGTGAAGCTAATTGACTTACCTAGCAGCGACATTGGCGTTGCGGACGCCATACACAGCGACCACAAACAGCGCGGGTTCGGGTTTGATTCTCGGCGCGACTCCCAACTCCCCCCACGCCATTTTGGGCTGCAGCAGCAAGTGGAAGCGCGCGGTAGGGCCCCGCACGGTCGTCAGAGCTATTTCTAGGCCGGGCAGGAATTTGCCGGAGCCTAGCTGGATTTTCTAGAAAAGAAATAAATGATTTAAATGGACCTGGTATATGTTTTTTACCGACTTAAAAAAGGAGGTTATCAATTCGACCCATGTAATATTATTGGAACTGCACATTTATTATATTTCCTATTACCAACTCTACTACCACTTAAAATGTTTTTGTTCCTCATTTTATCACTATAAGTAATAGCAGTGTACCATTAGGTGGTTTGTCAATAAAGATTATCTTATCTTATCTTATTTTTTCGAGATGTCAAGCTTTTTTTACAAGCTTTTTTTTAACTTGCAATGTATGTATGTTTGTTCGGGTGAAATCTTGCAACTCAATTTTGAAGCAGGTATCTTCAACCGACTGAGTTGAAATTTTGTATACACGATCAGTTTGGATGACAACGCATGGTTAACTGTGTGACGTCATTCTAAATCCAACATGGCGGCACACCCATGATGGCGGACTAGTTATTTTTAATGCACTCCTACAATATGGGTAACAAATGAAAGGGTTTGTTGAGAACAATTCGAAACAATTAAAATTATTTTCAAATTAAAGCTTGTACCTAAAAGTTTTAGGTTTTTCGAAAATTATTTTATTCCCAATTGGTAAGCCCTTTGCATCATCTCACCTGATGATAAGTGACGATGATGTCGAAGATGGAAGCGGGCTTACCAAGATTCCCCAACGCAATAGAGAACTGGCTATCTTATCTTCAAACGCGGAACACATCAATGTTGTTAACACTGATGTTTGGCGGCAAGACTTAGATAAGATGATGGTAGGTAGCCAGGCGGACTTACAAAATGCCCTACCACTAACCAAACCGAGTCTTACAAGTTGACCCCACTGGGAATCGAACCCGCGACCTCCTGGTGTGAAGCGAATGGACTAACCATTACGCCACGGAGGTGGTTAAAGGAGCTTATTGTTGGCCGTGGCCGTTGGCCTTTCTAAATTTACCGAACAGGGGAGGCGAGCGCGGAGGGCACTGAACCTTATAAGCTAAGCAAAAAGATGCAACTGCCTAAGGGCGGGCGCCCAGGTGGGCACGGACCTGGGCTTAGGTCGTTGCTTGGAGAGGGGAGGATCGGAGAGAAAATTGAAACTGCACAATATTCGTGTATGTTAGTCTATGTGGGCTTCTAAATATATGTGCCAAAGGGGTTTTAATTTTTTTGCAAAAAGACTGGCATAGTACCAGGTCCGCCATGCATGTTTCAACTTGTGCACTCGCTTGCTCGATAATCGCTCCGCTTTCTGCACGAGTTGACAACCGACTGACGAGCGCGGCCTGTTGTGTAGGTACTTATCTTGCGCTCTCGGCCGAGTGACGGGGGCCTGGTTCAACAGCCAATGAGCTTCTGGTTGTAACAAATTATTTTCAAGACTTACTGTTGGCATCCCCCGGTTCATAGTGAGCGACGAGTCGAAGGGTATGCTCGCTCGCTCCCAGTATGCCGCGTAGTGTATCGTAACCTCTGCATCTACCGGTATCAGCGGGCCGTCACCTAAAACATACAGTGAGCAATGCATGTGTAAACATCCCATCACATCACACTATCACACTAATATTATAAAGTGTGTGAGTGTGTATGTTTGTTACTTCTTCACGCAAAAACTACAAACCGGATCAGGCTGAAATTAGGTAAATAGACAGATAAGGACCTGGATTAACACACATACTTTTTTCACGCTCGCGCGCGGCTTGCAGTTCGCGCACCGCGCACCCTCGAAAAGTCATAGAAACGTTGTCCACGCGGGTGAAGCCGCGGGAAACAGCTAGTAATATACAGGGTGACTGGTAAGTAGTGCAAATTCTTTTAAGGGGATAAACTACATCTAATTTGCTACAGAAAAAGCTAACTGGGGGTCAGAAATCAACGGTTTTCGAGAGCCCATTTCATTTTTTAATTTTGTATGAAAAACGCATTTGTTCAAATATTTTGTGATTTTTCAGAAAAAAGTTATAATACCGTTGGCGTGAAAAATACGGTTAAAACACTCTCATTTTATCAGCTTTCAAAAAAGTAAAATAGTTAAAAAATACAAATTGATTGCAACAAAAAAGAATGATTGTTGTCAAAAGGGTGCATCAAATCCCATAATATTTTTTTTCATGTTTTTTCAAATTCCATAATTTATAGTTTTTTTCGCATAAACAAACATCTCTGACCCTCTAGCATCATGAAAACTTTGATTCACAAGCTCATCAAAAAAAAATTGAACTTTGTTGGATAATTAGTATGGGATTTTAGGCACCCTTTTAACAACAATCATTGTTTTTTGTTGCAATTAATTTTTAACTTTGTTCGAAAGCGTGATAAAATCAGGTAGGTTTTACCGTATTTTGCACGTCAACTGTGTTACAACTTTTTTTAAAAAAAAATCACAAAACATTTAATCAAAATCGTTTTTCATAGAAAATTCAAAAATTAAATGGGATTTAACTCGAAAACCGTTGATTTCCGACCCCCAGTTAGTATGACTTTTTCTGTTGCAATTTAGATCTAGTTTAACCCCTTAAAAGGATTTGAAGTACTTACCAATCACCTGTATATAACCTAACGTAAATACAAAATTTCATAGTTCATCCATTTACAAGAATTTTGTTTGTTTGTATGGAAAACAGGTTTCGCTAAGGCGTTTTAAGGCAAAGTTCATCATATCAGCCAAGAGACGTCCACTGCTGCACAAAGGCCTCCCCGAAGATTTCCTTGTATCCCTTGAGGCTAATTGTACCACATAGTAAGAAGATCGTACCTACAATGAATCATCATCATATCAGCCGAAATACGTCCAAAAGAAAGGAATTACGGTGAAGGAAAACATCGTGAGGAAACCTACACACGCCTGCGAAGAAACTCGAAGGTTGTGTGTGAAGTCGACCAACCCGCACTGGACCCGCGTGGTCGACTAAGGCCCGATCGCCCTAATTCAGGGTAGGCTCGAGCCCCTCGGTGGGGACGTATATGAGCTGATATGATGATAATGTCCAAAAGGCCTTTCCGAAGGATTTTCACAATGAGCGCAGGAACGCTGCCCGCATCCAGCGCCTTCCCCCGACCTAGTGGGTGGCCTACCTACTCTAAGTCTTCCAGTGCGCGGTCACCACTCGAGAACTTTACTGCTCCAATGACCATCTGTTCTATGAGCTATGTGCCCTGTCCACTGCCACTTAACCTTAGTAATTCTGAGAGCTATGTCGGTTACTTAGGTTCTCCTGTGGATCTCCTCGTTTCTGATTCGATCACGCAGCGAAACTCCAAGCAAAGCACCCCCCATTGCCCTTTTTGGTGACCTTGAGCCTTGTTATGAGGCCCATAGAAAGCAACCATGTCTTGGTTCCATATGTCATCACTGGCAAGACTGGCAACACACACTGATCAAAGACCTTAGTCTTGAGACACAAATATAAGGCACCTATTTCGTGCCCGTTTTGTCAAAGCGTTAAGGAATAAATAATTTTCTATACTCTTATCCTAGTAGGCTCTCTTTGCAGCACGGTCACCTCGCATCCTCTCCAGGTGGCGAACCCAGCGAAGATGAGCTGACTTTGCTTCGCTTCTAATATTGGCCTCAGACACCAGGTCTAGGACCTGAACGCCTAAGAGCTGATCGGCACAAAGTGGTGCAGACAGAAGAAATGGCGCAATTCGATTCGATTCTAACCGCCTCCGTAGCGTAATGGTTACTCCATTCGCTTCACACCAGTAGTTCGCGGGTTCGATTCCCGGTGGGGTCAACTTGAAAGACTCCGTTTGGTTGGTGGTAGGGCATTTTCTAAGCCCGCCTGGCTAGCTACCACCATCTTATCTAAGTCTTGCCGCCAAACATCAGTGTTAGTAACATTGATGTGTTCCGGCTTGAAGATAAGATAGCCAGTTCTCCATTACGTTGGGGATTCTTGGTAAGCCCGCTTCCATCTTCGGCATCATCGTCACTTACCATCAGGTGAGATGATGCCAAGGGCTTACCAATTATGAATAAAAAAAAATTTGGTGTCAAAGACAAAGATCTTATTTGGGTTGCTGAGCCAGTGAATACTGATACCTTCTTCAATGATCAAAATCTTCACATCCCCACTCGCTACACAGTCCACCATCTTTTTAGAGATGTCGTCAAAGGATATGTACTCTGGTGATGAGAGCAAAGCCTGGTCAGCAGTTTCTCCTATATGCCCGAAGATATCTCCTTCAGCATCACTGCCAAAAGTCAAATAGTTTTTACCTGACTGCCCATAAAGGTAATGTTTTTTGGGTGTATGTATGTCTGTGTCTTTGGCTGAGCCTGTAGCCTAAACGGCCTGATGGATTTTGGAGGGTGAGGTGTCCTCAGATTTTATTAGTCAGATTTACATCGTTGTGTACTTAAGTATAATAACGTATAATACTTAAGTACAATAATATGCTTTGTTCACAGATTACGAAATATTTCATATATATAAAAAGCAAGTGACCCCGGTTTTTTTTTTGATATCATTATAATTTGTATGCTAAAGATCATTCATCTACAGTGCTCTGCTTTCTCCGATAAAGGATACTACGTAATATGACAGTTCCCAGCACCTATTATGGAATTAAACAGAAATAAATTAATATAATTTTAGCCCTTTATACAAATCTATATACAACTTTAGGTATTTATAATCTACCTTTATCGATCACTGAAAATAATAAATACCTCTGAATAAAATTGTATTTGATTGTCAATTAGTGAACTTATACCTAATAGATAAACCCCCAGGGGTTTCACATTGGGGCCGTAATATGTATTTAAATGCATGTAACACGTGTTTTCTACTGGAATACAGTGTAAAATCTATATATTAGCTACACTCAGGGGACTGGGAATTTTGTGACATTATTGAGAGTTTCCGTTATACAGAGAGAAATTAGTTTTAAAGTAAACCAACTGGAGCCGGAAAATTTGGATGTTTCAAAGAGTGAATCTTTGTAACGAGTGATGTTATACAGAATTTACATTGTATAATAATAATACTGACTACAAAAAAGGAAGAGGTTCTTAATCCTACTGTACAGGTAAATTTTAGTGTGTTTAATACGCAATAGCTTCGCCGATTCTGAACCTATTTTGATGATCCTCTTTAATTTTTATCCCTACTAGGTAACGGGACCCAATTACCAAGCCTAGGCCATCTGTCTGTCTCTATATCTATCTGTCTGTTCATCTCTTTGTCCGTCCTTTAAATGACTGTGTCTCTATTCTGCTAAAAATTTTGACTAGTTCAATAACTGTAATAGGTAGCTGGCTGCAATTTCGACAATTTCAAGTAAAAAACAAATTGT
Source organism: Coleophora flavipennella (assembly GCA_947284805.1). Taxonomy (NCBI): domain Eukaryota; kingdom Metazoa; phylum Arthropoda; class Insecta; order Lepidoptera; family Coleophoridae; genus Coleophora; species Coleophora flavipennella. The sequence continues at coordinate 4,997,473 of OX369278.1, forward strand.
AAATATATTTTTTTTTTGTTTTTAGGGTCCCGTACCTATAGCATAAACTCTGCTGTCCATCCGTCCGTCTGTCAACAGGCTGTATTTCATGAACCAGGATACCTAGACAGTTGAAATTTTCACAGATGATGTATTTCTGATGCTGCTATAATGATGGTATGGAAACCTTTGTGCGCGATTCTGACTCGCACTTTATTTCTTTATTGTAAAAAAAAACATACAAGCACGAAACTTAGTGTGGTTAGAAAACTAATCCCGAAGTCAAACAGAATAATAATAATAAAAACCAGCCAAGTGTGAGTCGTACTCTCATTAAGGAGTCTTAACTGTATGAAAAAGAAAAAAACTGTTACTGTCTTTTGTTTGAAATGAATAGGTATCATTATTGTCCTCAAGTGGAGAGATGGGGCAGTAAGTATGATCTCTCTGTGCGCCAGTTTGTGGAGCCTTAGGTTGCCCCCTCCGCTACCCAACAACCAAGCGAAGCCACTGAAGCCAGCAGAACAGAAAACAAAGGAACCACTTACCTATCATCATCCATATCGGGGAAGAGATCGTCATCACCATTTATAAACATGCCTGATGACTTTTTCTTGAAATCCATGTCGATGTGGAATTCTGTTGAGTCCGTCATCAGCTCCCTGTGAGTATATTAATATTACTTATATATGTATACTACTCTAAACAAAAACTATGGCGCTCTGTAAGTGCAAGCAACCCACGCTGTCACTTCTTGCCGCTTCGCGTAGTGAACAAGTGGAACAAGTTACCAGGGACAGTTATAAGTGCTCCATCCGTGAACAGTTTTTAAAACAGACTAGACAAATAATCATAAACTACATAAGTGCAGTGCAATACACGCATCAACTTTTAAGCTGCTAGTGTATAAACTATAATAATAATAATAATAAAATAAGCGCCACCTAAGTTTTCTCAGTACATTTTCATACGGAGAGGTGGTCCAAATGGCCTTGATTATTTTTTTAATCAAGAAAAGTAAGGGAACTACGAAGTGCAGTCGTTAGGTTAGATCCCTGGCTACAAATGTGTCGAAGATCACAACATCCTGCTTACCCTTGGGAACTTGGTAGACTGCCCAAAACAAGCAGCATGATTGTCTTTTATTTGGAAAATATGCTCATTAAGCATGTGATCTCCTCTGAGCAGTCCAGCTACAAATGTGTCAAAGATCACAACATCCTGCTGATCTTCAGGATCTCACTAGGCTGGCCACATCAAGCAGCATGATTTTTTTGTATAGAAAACATGCTTAATTGCTCATTTACTATGTGGCTCTCTTCTAAGCAATCTACAGAGTTCCCCAGCAGAATGTTGTTATCTTTGAAACATTTTTAGCCAGAGATCTAACAAGGATTGTACTTCATAGTTTCCTTACTCTTCTTGATTTAAAAAAAAGTTGTGGCAGTTTGAATCACCTCTCTGTATGAAAATGTACTGGTTAAACCCATGGATGCATCCAATACCAATACCGATATATCGGCGATATTTTGGATTTGCTGATATATCGGCATGGTGATATTTTTTTTGCTGATACAATTACAACTCAGGCTTCAAAAAAGTAATGTAATCGCGCCTCTTGTTTCGTCTGTTTCGTTGTAATACCGATATATCGGCGATATTTTGGATTTGCTGATATATCGGCATCGGTGATATTTTTTTTGCTGATACAATTACAACTCAGGCTTCAAAAAAGTAATGTAATCGCGCCTCTTGTTTCGTCTGTTTCGTTGTAAACGAGGCACGAACTGTGGTCTCTTTTGGCTTTTATTTTCACTTTTTCCATGCTAAATAATATTCAAAATTAATTAGTTTGCGTATGAGTATTTTTCGGTAGGACTGTACAATAGGGTCCATCGCTTTGGGGGATGGGAGTGGGGGGGGGAGGGGAGAGGGGGAGGAGGGGAACCCTCCCCTAAAAGATGGAAGTTAGGAGGGGGGTAGTTTTCGAGAAAATGAATTTTGAAAATTGGTAATTTTACATACTCTTTGGGCGGAAAACCGCCTGTTGACGATGCTTACGTTGAAAAATCGCTACCGCTTGTTAAAAAAAAAGCTCATCTACTTCTGTGACAGCGAAATAATCGCTGCCGCTTATTAAAAAAAAAGGTCACCTACTTCGGTGCCGGCCGAAATCGCTACCGCTTATTAAAAAAAAAGCTCATCCACTTTTGTGCCGGCGAAAATCGCTGCCGCTCATTCCAAAAAGGTGGAATCAATTTGAAACGCAGAGGGCGGACAAACTTGAGGGTGATAAATCGAAAACCAGGGGATAATCCGTCAAGGTCAAGGTCAATGTCATTTGCCCCCTCCCAAGAGGACTTCGCTCACTCCCGCTTCCATTTAGAACTCCCCGTTCTACACTCTTCCTACAGTGCTGAGTGGTCGACGGAGCCCCTTCGGGGCTCCTACTTCTGTGTTCTCATGTCAAACCTAACACTACGACTGTGCGGGGAGGCGAGCTAAGCTCGCCTCCCCGCACAGTCTCCGAACCTAACGCATCCGAGTCGGGGTGCTCCGAAAGTTCGAGCTCGCTTCGCTCGCTCCCGCTTCCATTTAGAACTCCCCGTTCTACACTCTTCCTACAGTGTTGAGTGGTCGACGGAGCCCCTTCGGGGCTCCTACTTCTGTGTTCTCATGTCAAACCTAACACTACGACTGTGCGGGGAGGCGAGCTAAGCTCGCCTCCCCGCACAGTCTCCGAACCTAACGCATCCGAGTCGGGGTGCTCCGAAAATTCGAGCTCGCTTCGCTCGCTCCCGCTTCCATTTAGAACTCCCCGTTCTACACTCTTCCTACAGTGTTGAGTGGTCGACGGAGCCCCTTCGGGGCTCCTACTTCTGTGTTCTCATGTCAAACCTAACACTACGACTGCACAGTCTCCGAACCTAACGCATCCGAGTCGGGGTGCTCCGAAAGTCCGAGCTCGCTTCGCTCGCTCCCGCTTCCATTTAGAACTCCCCGTACCACACCCTTCCTACGGACCCGCATGCTTTCCCCGCCCTGATACTCCCACATCCCCCTGGGATCCCGAAGGTTTGTTGGGGGTTTTAAGCTCGCAGACCCCATATTATGAATCTTTGGGATTCAATTTACTTAGACCTTGACCTTGAAATGACCTTGTATGATTGACCTTGACCTTGACGGATTACCCCCTGGTTTTCGATTTGTTACCCCAGAGTTTGTCCGCCCTCAAGTCGGCCCCGCGTGCTTTCCCCCGCCCTTATACTCCCACATCCCCTCGGATCCCGAAGGTTTGTTGGGTGTTTTAAATGGGTGGCGGGGGCTACGCCCCCGTTAGGGGTCCGCTTCGCGGACCCCATATTATGAATCTCGGGGTTCCAATTGACTAACACCTTTTTGTAATAAGCGTTAGCGAGTTTTCCGATCAAAGAGTATGTAAAAATACCGATTTCTAAAGGACCAAAGAGTACCTAAAATTACAATTTTCAAAAATTCATAACTCAAAAACCGCTGGTTTCCTAACCCTGAAATTTGGTATGGATGTTCAGCTAAAGCATATCTCTTACCAAAAAAATCGCGGACTGCCAAATCGATGGACCCTATTGTACAGTTGAGCCTATTTTTCATCATATCAGCTCTTATACGCCCCCACTGGCTCGAGCCTACCCTGAATTAGAGGTGCTCGTCCAGCAGTGGACGTCTTTTGGCTGATATGATAATGATGAGATGAACTAAACATTGACAACATAGAAAGTTCAAAACATGTGCTCAACTTTCTAACGCTCACTTGTACTTGCCTCAAGTTTATTCCTTTGGAAAAAGGAACCGGGTCCTGACAAGATTCTTCCATATTTGTAGAGTACTTTCAATTGCAAAAAATCAAAACACTGAGCATTCAATCACTATTTACCTTTGTTTATATCTGACTTTAACAGTTAACTAACTTCTACTTCGTCAAGTCAACCAAAGAGAATATCAAAGATAATCTACTACACTACGTTAACTACTATGGCTACGTTCCACTAACGCCCGCAACGCCATCGACCGCGACCGCTGAAACTGCCGTTCCACTAACGGAAAAAGGCCGCGGGCGTTGTAGGCGAATGTTTTAGGTGGAATGCACATCTTGAGCGCTGTGTGCTCGCAATATGGCGGCATGGTGAAAGTTTTCTGTTTTCTCGTATAAATAGTTCAATAAATAATCGATATTAAATCTGAATACTATAGATTTTTTTTAACTGCGTATGAAAACTTACACTATTACACTTACTTTCTAGTTTTTCGAAAATGATCATATAATCTCTCATAACACGTAAAAAACAGAACTTAATCGATAAAACTAATTACTTTTTATCAACTAATTTAGAAAGTAACGCGATCATTTTTTCGTCCATTTCCAAGCGCTCTTTACGTCGTTTGGGACGCGCTTCCACCTCTTCTGATTTTTGCCGGAGTCTCTTCTTTAATAGGGAGGCCACATTCTCTTTGGTGAAAGCCCACTCTGACCCACCAATATTTTGTGGGCGAAGTGGGCGCGATGTGGTCGCGAACAGTGACGTCATCTATGACGTCGAGCGATCGCTCGCGACGACCACGGGCCTTAGGTGGAACGATACAGAGGGTGTTACAATCGTTGCGGGCGTTTAGTGGAACGTACCCTATATGTTGGTCAACGACAAAGTCGACAAAACAATATCAGTTGTCACTTGTCACACAACACAAATGACAATGTTTATGTTTGTTTTTAAATAATATATTAATAACGTCTCTCGGTATAAGCTTTTTTGAGATAGACTTCTTATAATAGAATAGACTTCTTAGAATATAATCATCTTCATTCCTTTTTTGATTGGAAATGCCAGTGCCGGTGCATTACGAATCCTCTCTAGAGTTCTTGACAGAATTTGTAGGGTGGAAAACCCGGTCAGAGAAAGGCGTTCATAAAACTGCACCCAGTGCAAGTTGAGTTCTCACGTCCTAATTAATGTATTTTTTAAATCTCCGCCTTGCTCACATACGGACATTTTCGCAAAAAGGACAATGACCAATTTTGTATGGGACCTGTCCTATCCCCCTACAACACACTTATTTTATGTGTCGGTAGTTTAATAATGATCTATAGCTATAGGAAGACTAGCAACCAGTTTTATTTCCAATATCCATGGGATTTGGTACTGTGGCGACATCTGCAGTACCCGCCACATACAACTACATAACCTCAACTCAAGACTGAACCATCGATCATACTATATGGAAAGTTGCATCTTCATCTCGATAGATGGCATCTAGAACGCGCTATTAGAATTTCTTCAGCGCTAAGCATATATACAAGCACCAACCATTCACGGTTGGTCCACGGCCGGACCCCAGGCACAACACCTCGCCTGGTGGAGATATCTCTCTTTGTTCTCGTCATGTAGGAGCACATTCGTTCCTACATTGGTGACCCCGACGCTGAACATTGAAGCACCTTCGGCAACAACTCCTCAACAGACCTCCAGCCGGTAAAGCAAGCCAACAGCAGCATAGCAGTCCAATGCGAAGTACCAGGACCATCGCAGCCGTCATATGGAGCTTCCTGGCCCTGCACTTCACCCCGAAGCCTCATCAGGTTCGCAGCCATCGACGCAGCATCAAGGACCTGCAGCTTCACTCTTCAGGCAGCAAGTCGTCGGCAGCTCACGCTGTAGAGCACGCGCTCCACGTTACCTGCTTCCCTTGCACCGTACGCCTGAACCACCTCCTCGTCCCGACTCACCGTGGACTCGAGTAGAGCAACATTGGCCTGGCGTCTCGACTCACCGCAGACGCCGCATCGCGACGCGTATCGTCGCTCCGCCGCACCCGCAACATTGGACTGCCAACTCAATATGGATATCGACCTCCGGTCTCGGAGGGGGAGTAATGTGGCGACATCTGCAGTACCCGCCACATACAAGTACATAACCTCAACTCAAGACTGAACCATCGATCATACTTTAAGGAACACATTCATTCCTACAGTACAAAAAAAAAGTTTTTTTCAAAAAACGGTTATGTTTTTTAGAATTTGATGTACATGTTATTAAAGATTTAAAAAAATATGACGTTCTTCTAATGTTTTTTTTTGTTTATTCATATTTTTTATAATTTGTTTATATTTTTATTCTAGTGTGTACAATAAAGAGTATTAATCTTATCTTATCTCTTTTTTTAGGAACAATTGTGTTTTAATATAATTGTATTTTACATAAATGTGTATATGAGAACCGTTCTTTCCATTCTACAAACCCTTTAGATGTGTTAGCAGTTTCAATAGAATCTATAAAAAGATAAAGGGTCTGTTGGAGGGGGAGGACGGGTCTCCTACAATTATATTAAAACACGATTTTCCCGAAATATCCCGCATATTTGAGGAATTTCAGCGTATTAAAAAATTGTCACCCTACAAAGATGTAATGTTTGAGATACATTTCAAATCTGTTGATCGGTGCAAGGATTTGGTTGGGTTACGGGGGGATGTTCTTTATTTTATTTACAAACCCCATGGATGTTGAGGTTAAAACTAATTGCCAGCCTTTTTATAGATCTCTGAGTAACTACTGACTCATATAAAGGGTCTGTTTGACGGAGAGAATAGATCTCATAAAATTATTTTTATCAAAAAAACATAAAAACACGAATTTCCCGGAATCTCCCGCATATTTGAGGAATGTCGTCATAGTAAAATGTGGTCACTCTACACATATCTTTCGATTGAAATTCAACTTCAAATCTGTTGTTTGGGGTAGGTTGCAAGGGGGACGTTTTGACGCATTGTCCTTTTTCTCGTTCTTCGACTTCCGCCATGTTTGTCGTCCGGTACGAAAATGACCGAAACGATTCGAGACGTTCAATCGCACTTGTCGCAATTGTCATATCTACGTGATTGATAATCGCAATTGAACGTTTACGATTGCAATTGATGTAACTGCGCGATTGAAGGCAATTGATGGTATTTTGATTGACGCTTATTGACAGCTGCCATTGAAGCAGGCGATTGATCGTTTCGGTAAGTCATTGACAATCGTTTCGGTCATTTTCGTACCGGACGACAAACATGGCGGAAGTCGAAGAACGAGAATTCATTTTACTTTTAATATCATTATACCGCGACCGTCCTGAGTTGTGGAAAGTAAATCAGTAATAAATCTTAGTGAGTGAAGCGGTATCTGAGCTTATACCACTCCTTGCACCAGCGTCTTCCTCTCTTTTCTTTCTTCTTAGTGCAAAAAGATAGAGTCATGGCAAGAAACGCCAAGTCTGTATTTGACATCATTATATCGTACACGTCTGTACAGAACTTTGTAGCTGCCCAAATGAGGGCAAGCAATTGAACTCCATCCATCGCCAAGACCTTGCCAGGCTCCGCTCCCGTTAGCGTAAGTATTGACTTGAATCGTTTTGTCTCAGAAAACTTGTATTTTCTTCGTACAGATTGATGATTTGCTATGTCATATTTTAGATTCGCGCCAGGGGTGCCTAGCGGTTCTTCGGCAGGTCCTTCGCCAGGAACCGTTTCTCAATCGCCGGCAGAGTAAGTATTGAATTGCATCGTTAAGTCTCAGAAAATTGCGTTGATTTCTCCCAGTATGGTGAATTGTTATTTTATATTTTAGGTATGTCGAAGTCAGCACGCCACCGTCCGTGTCGTCGGATGCATCGTCGCGCTTGCCGTCAAGGCGAAGTACTCGGCCTCCTCTTGCACTGAGGGACTTTGAGGTCGAGAATCTCGTCAATGACGGCAGCGACGAGAGCGATGACGACGAGGTGGCGGTGGCTGAGGTCGACCGAGCCGGCATTGAGTTTGGCGCTGAAAATCCAGCCGAAGTTCCTGCCGAAGAGGAGGCTGCCGCGGAGGAGCTGGTGGTTCTTCCAGCTGTAGGTGAGGACGTCTATTTGCCGCACAATTTATTCCATTTTGAATGGAAAAATTTCCCAAATCGCCCCATTCCTCCATCCGTAAGGCGTGAGGTGTTTGTTGGACCTCCAGCAGGTCCAACAGACACCCTCACAACACCTTACGATGCGTTTGTGGCGATTTGGGACAGAGCCTTAATGGAAGAAATTGTGCAGCAAACAAATATATACGCTCATCAATTAATAAGTGCAATCATTGCAGACCCACAGCATTCCAAATATGCACGCATGCTCAGATGGAAGGACACGAACGTTGAGGAAATGTATGTGTTTTTCGCCATCATCCTCGGAACAGGGATGAATCTGAAGACCGAAATCTCTGAGTACTTTTACCAGTCCGGTGCATTAGACAAGCCCTGTTTCAGCCAGTACATGAAGTACGGCAGGTACTTATTGCTCAATAAGTGCCTGCATTTTGTGGACAACACCACGCTCCAACCGAATAGGCCTAGGTCAGAGGCAAAGATTTCCAAAATCGGACCAATCGTCGACGCTCTTAACAGAAGGTTCCAAGAGCTATACAACCTTAACCAAAACATCGTCATCGACGAGTCCCTTTCTCAGTGGAAAGGGTGGCTGGATATTAAACAGTTTATCGCCAATAAAGCCGCATCGGTGGGGATCAAAACCTTTGAGCTCTGTGAGAGCGACACAGGGTACCTTTGGCGATTTGAGGTGTGCACAGGCAAGCACGAGGTCGACCCAGCCGTCGAAGTCACTCCCATTTCGGGTGTGATTCCGTCGGTGGTTCGGCGTTTAGTGGACGGACTACACCACAGAGGCCACACTCTGTGGATGGACAACTATTACAACAGTCCAGCCTTGGCGAGGTATTTGAAGTCGGTAGGTATCGACTGTGTGGGCACACTTCGGACTAACCGACAGTTTGTGCCCGCAGAGCTGTCCTCTTTGACGAAGAAGGACATGAGACTGGGTGAAATATGCGGTTTCACTAGTGGAGACGTCGACGTGTTTGCGTTTCGCGACAAAAACAAAGTGCCGATGATCTCCACATATCATGGTGTGGCTGTTGCCGCGAGAGAGGGAACGGTGGTGTCCAAGCCAATAGCCATTTTGGACTACAACGTCCGTATGGGCGGAGTAGACAAAAAGGACCAGATGTTGGCTATGTACCCCATCGAAAGAAAGCGAACAAAAGTGTGGTACAAGAAATTCTTCAGGCGGTTGCTGAATGTTTCCGTCAATAACTGTCTGGTGCTACACCGACAGTCGTGTGGACCTGACCTTGTGAAAGATCACAGGAAGTTCAGGTACGCGCTGATCGATCAGATCTTGGAACACAATGCTCCGGACAGGACCTCAAACCTCTTTGAGCCTCTGAGAACCCTGCAACTAAGCCGCGACCGTAGTCGCGCCATGCTTGCAGCCGGAGCCATTGAGCACTTCCCCGCGTTGATGGAGATCGACACAAGATCAAACCGTATCACGAGGAAAAAGTGCACACTGTGCCCAAAAAGAACGTCGAACTACTGCCCAGGGTGCAATGTGGCATTGTGTCCTTTCACTTGCCACAGGGAGTACCACAGGTGTTGAAGTTCCTCGTATCCATCGCCACTTTCCATCAGCTGAGATATTACGTGTTCCATCCTCGACATTTTCCATCAGGAGAGATGTTTCTGGTACCACTTCTTCATCACTTTCCATCAGGTGAGTACTACATATTCCCTCCTCAAATCCGTCATTATTTTCCGTCAGGTGAGATAGTGATTCCGTGTACCATCCTAGCCTTCATAGTCACTTTCCATCAGGTAAGAATACCAGCCTCGCTTCCATCATTACTTTTCATCAGGTGAGATGTTCCGTGTACCATCCTCGACACTTTCCAACAGGTGAAATATTGCAAGTGCCATCCTCAACTTCATTGTCACTTTCCATCAGGTGATATGCTTCATATACCAGCCTCCAATCCATCATCACTTCCCATCAGATGAGATCCATCGGGTGTGTTTGTATAGCCTTGATTCCAGTGTCACATTCCGTCAGGTGAGATGTTGCGTCGTGCTTCCATCGTCGTTTTCCATCAGATGAGATGGTTGCGTGGTGCTTCCATCGTCATTTTCCATCAGGTGAGATGTTTCGTGTACTGTGCTTTCATCGTCACTTTCCATCAGGTGAGATGTTTCGTGTACCTTCCTAGGGTGACTTCTGTAGTCACTTTCCATCAGGTGTGATATTGATGTTGCGTATAACGTCCTCGATTCCATCGTCACTTTCCATCAGGTGATTTGTATAATATACCTACAGCTGGAGCTCGAGTTAGGTTAGATTAGGTATTTGGTGTGTTCTATTTTTTATGTACAATTTGCATTGAAAAACTATTTTTTTTACTTGCATACGTGTTTCTGTTACTTTAAAATTGTAAAAATGACGATGTCGAAGTAAGGGCTTATCAATTGTGGATAAAAAAGTTTAAACTAGGTTAGATTTGGTATTTGGTATGTTCTATTTTTTTTGTACAAATTGCATTGAAAAACTATTTTTTTTTACTTGCATACGTGTTTCTGTTACTTTAAAATTGTAAAAATGACGATGTCGAAGTAAGGGCTTATCAATTGTGGATAAAAAAAGTCTTACAATTGTGGATAAAAAAAAGTCTTATCCATACTAACAAAAAATTTTGGTAATACTTTAGATGGTTTTTTTTAATTTCATTTCTAGAAGTGTTTGTAATGCTTGTAAAATATAATGATGAAGAATCGAAGCAAAGTCTTAACTCTTATCCCTACTAATCAATGGTTAATTTTTAAGATTTTAGCCCTGATTTAAGTGTTGTTCTGTTTTTATATTTTGAATTAGTTTTACTGCTCCGAATGTTTTAATTTTTTTTTTGTGATAAGCCAAAAGGCCATTCTACTCAGAAAAATAAAAATTCAAACATTTGGACTTCAATCGGGGTCTAAAAAAAAATCAAAGTGCTAGTTCTGTGTTCGAGTTTTGTAAATTTTTGGTTGTTTTTGAAACTAATTTAAAAAATTGTTTTTGCATTAGACAATTTTTTTTTGTATTGTACCGTGAAGATATTTAACTAAACCATTAGAAAAACTATATTTCATATGTATATCTAGAGTACTTAGATAGAAATAGATAAGGTAAGAAAATTGTAACAGAAAATAAAACACAATTTTAAATTTCAAAGTATTTTATTTAATTTATCTCTAATCTAACACATGTAAAATAAAAACCATTAAAAAGGAAATTTAATCATCTTACTAGATCAGTAATTAGTTTTTATAGGCATCATGCAAAAATTATGAGAAAACTTCGGAAATCTGCAGCGCGGCCGACCCCCGTTGAACGGCCCGCGCGGCACAAATTTTAATCATTTTTGAAATATTTTTTAAAATTTGTTTTTGCACTAGACAATAGTTTTTTTGTTTTGTATCATGTAGATACATTACCTAGCCATTAGAAAAAGATCATTTTAACTGTATACATGTAGAATATAAATAGAAATAGTAAAAAGAACGAAAAAGGAACAAAAAAAAACAAAAGTTTCAAATTAATCGTGTTCTATTTTATTTTTTTGTGATAGAAGAAATCTAAAAAAAATATAATCAAAAAGGAAATTTAATCAGCTTACTAGATCAGTAATTAGTTTTTATAAGTTTCATACAAAAATACTGAGAAAACCTCGGAAAGCCGCAGCGCGGCCGACCCCCGCAAAACCAGACCGGAAGTACTTGTCGCGTGGGCGGCGTCGAGGCGTTTGATATGGACGCGGGAAGCTACAATTGACGTAACACATTGATAATCGCGATCGTCTCGGGGGCGCACGATAGCCTGCTTCAATGGCAGCTGTCAATAAGTGTCAATCAAAATTACCATCAATTGCCTTCAATCGCGTAGTAGCGATTGACAATCGCAACAATTGCATTCGTAACTTAAACATTGTAGCGATTGAACGTCTCGGGGGCGCTTTTATTTAACTCAAAACTCATTTTATTTTACTCGTAGCGTACCGTCCCAATCCCAGTACTTTAAATTTCAGGAGAGTTCGCAACTTGTCACGCAAATCGATCGTTTGTATTTTTTGATGTGAGTCGTCTTTGTTTGCATTATTGTAGTCATCGTTTAATATTTGTTAAAGTCTATACACGTCGTACGCACCACATGCGTAATTTCGAACGTAGCAGACAGAAGTCAAAAACAATTCTGACGTGTAAGCTTCATTGAAAGGGAAATTTCTAAAACGTCTGCAAAATTAAATAAAGGCTGACTTTTATTTTATCAACAAATCGATTCGATAAGCATTTTATCGCATAATGTCCACGTAGCACAGTATAAAGATATATAAATTAGTTTACTTTCATTTTTCGACTCTTAAACTTTTTGGTTATATACGTGGAATTGTTCTTAGATCTTAGTTTTTGCGGTAAATATTTATAAATCTGTATTAAAATGATCAAATGTTTGGGGCTTGAGTGTAAATAGCTATATACGAGGTATTTTGCTAAGCATTAGAGTTCGGAACTGCTAACCAAAAACTTCTTCTAGGAAGAAAATGCTGCGTTTCGTGTTTTTGAGTGCGGTTCTCCAGTGCATAATTGCACAACAGTACCAGCAGAAAGTTGCACCTGGAGTCCCCCCACAGAACTATCAGGTATGTAAGAAAGTTTTGCAAAAGTTGTTAGAATCTTTTTGGTTTATTTTCCATAATTATAGGCCATTAACTTGTCATTTATCATATTAGCTCATAAACGTCCCCACCGAGGGGCTCGAGGCTACCCTGAATTAGTGCGATAGGGCCTTAGTCAACCACACGGGCCCAATGCGGGCTGGTTGACTTCACACACAACCTATGAGTTTCTTCGCAGGCCTGTGCGGGTTTCCTCACAATGTTTTCCTTCACCGTAAGAGCGTTGTATAAACATACATATGAAATCGAAATTCGAAATCACATTGGTACGTGGCAGGATTCGAACCACAACCTCCCGGACAGGAGGCGGCAGCCCTAGCCTAGCTTTTTTTAATTAAATCTACTTTATAAGGCTATAATACAGAATTAAGTAATACACAAAACTCAGCATTTTTGATGTTAAGGTGGCAATCTTTGACTGAAGCAGCATGCGCTGTGTTGTTATTTCAGTATTCTTTATTGCATTACAACATTAAATAACATTACCCTCCTATTTGGGCAATGGGTTAAAAAAAACAACATTAGAAGAAAATTAACAATAGGTGCCCTTAATCTTCTGCTAATTAATACTATTCCTAATGTTACTAAATTATAAATTGAAAAGTATTTTGCTTAAATTTGGCATAGTGCTACAGTAAAGGACACAGAACTACATACAATACTTTGATTCTCAAAAATGCATTGTTTCCGAGGGATTTGTATATTATACTATGTTAGGGTTGTTAGGGGTGGGCTGGTTTCCACTACCAGGCAACCACTGCACCCATGTTGCAATTTTGGCAGGCATCACTGCCAGCCCAGCTCCTCCAAGAAGCCCAGCAGCCCCCTTTTTTATATACTAATTTCCATGTTTGCTAGACACTGGCGGCTCGCACAATTAACCTTGAATTGATTTAAAAGATTTACTCTTATCAGTTTTGGTCAACAAAAAACTTACTTGTTTTGCTTTTGTGTATTATTTTTTTACAGCAGCAACAATATCAGCCCCCGCCACCACCCCCACCACAAGTAAGTTTGTTTTAGAATTTATTTTTTTGTTATTGAAACACCAACAGAAAAATTCTTTCTTTAAAGCCCTGAGTCCAACTGACAAACTGCAAATATATAAAAAAATAAGTTTCCAGCCATTTCCAGTCCTCTCGTTTTAATAAGGGTAATTTAAATCATGTTTTTAGCGTTCTATACTTTTAAAGGAAAATCCTTACTTAATATTATAAATGTGAAACTGTGTTTGTTTGTTACCTTTTCAAGCTTCAACGCCTTGACCAATCTTAATGAAATTTGGCATGCAGGTAACCTGTGTCATGAGGAAGGACATAGGCTACTTTTTATCCCGTGATAATAGCATAGACCGATGCAGTTCCTGAGAAACTGAAAATTACTTTTTTTTTGGTCAATTTCTTTTACATCGCAACGGTACAATGTGTGATTTTTTGCACAGAGATGGTTAAGGGGGTGGGAAATGACACGATTTACTAATAAAGCATATCGTGACATAGTTCCCGAGGGATATGGAGAAAATTCATGTCCACGCTCGCGAGCCGCTTGCGCACCGCGCACCCTCTAAGACAGTCACATAAACGACGTCCTCGTGGGCGAAGTCGTGGGCAAAAGCTAGTATGGGATACTTAAAGGATGTCCATCAGTTCGTCTGTCACAGCCAATTTGCTCCGAAACTACTGGACTGATTAAGTAGAAATTTGATACTCATATGTAAGTCGGTGATCGATTGACGACATAATTATAATGTGAATAAATGAATTTTAAATAGCCACCTTTTTGGTAAATTAGAAATTAAAAAAAAGTTTTGTAAACTTCATCATGTGACATATCTTGTTATTAAATGCAAATAATTAAAGAAATGATTAAATGTATATATAGGGTGGAACAAAATTGGTGTAGGTCCCATTAACTGGGGCTTCTACTCATCATACTGAACAACTTTTGTCCTACGACTTTGCTGAAATCGCAAAAAAAAATTTACTTCATACTGATTGATCAACTTTGTGTATTTTTGTATGGTGGGTCCAATTTTTTTTTGAGATTTGACTATAGAATCCTTAGGGAAAGTTGTTCAGTATGATGAGTTAAACCCCTAGTTAAGGGGTCCTACACCAATTTTTTTACATCCTGTATATATACACATAAAATTATAAATAATTTTAAGAAAAATTTTGAAGTTATTTAAGATGCAAAATAGACGAAATTGTAACTTTTATAATATTTCCACAATTTAATGACAATGAGGCATGGTTTAAAATTCAGTGATATATTTCGTTTGTGAAAATGATACTGTAGGTAATTCTAAAAAAAGATAAAACTAATGCAGTGGTCCAGTGGTCATGTTCTGCCTTCTGGGCCAAGGGTCGCGGGTTCAATCTCCACCCAGGGCAAACATTAGCGTGACGAACAGTTCTGTTTGCTCTGTGTTGAATATCTATATTTGTATTATTCATATGTATTACTAGCTGTTTCCCGCGGCTTCACTCGCGTGGACAACGTTCCTATTACTTTTCGTGGGTGCGCAGTGCACAAGCGACTCGCGAGCGTGAAAAAAGGTAGCCTATGTGTTAATCAGGTCCTAATCTGTCTACCTACCAAATTTCAGCCAGATCCGTTCAGTAGTTTTTGCGTGAAGAAGTAACAAACATACACACTCACAAACTTTCGCCTTTATAATTTTAGTGTGATTAGTGTGACTTATCACTCATTTTGGTATATATTTACACTTATTCCATTAATTTAAATATATACGTGTAAATATATACCAAAATGAGTAATAAAATGTTCCACTAAAAACCTACAATCAAAAGTATCAACTATGTATATTTATATGTACCGTATTTAAACATACATAAGTACGTATATCAGTCTGGTTCCCATATTACAGGGAATCCTAGTTTGGTCCCAGATGTCCGTGTGTGTTTGTCCCTGAATGTTATTATTATTAAAAATAATAATAGTCGTTAATAAACAGCAACAACAATACCAGCAACAGCAGTACCAGCCGCCACCGCCGCAGCAACAGCAGTTTCAGCAACAAGTTCCAGTACAACAACAACAAGTCCCGATGCAACAACAGCAACATGGCCATGCCCATAACTCTGGTGAGTGTTTTTATCACCACATCAGCTTATATACGTCCTCACCGAGGGGCTCGAGCCTACCCTGAATTAGGGCGATCGGGCCTTAGTCGACTACGCGGGCCCAGTGCGGGTTGGTCGACTTCAAACACAACCTTCGAGTTTCTTCGCAGGTGTGTGCGGGTTTCCTCACGATGTTTTCCTTCGCCGTTAAAGCAATCGGTGAGTATATGTACGTAAGAGTGTTTTTATACATGGTGTTTTTTTTTTTCGGAAGTTTGTTAGACTTTACAACTTAACTGGACAGGGAGGCGAGTGCGGAGGGGATGATACAAGGTGGAGTTTTTAATGGCACATACGAACAACACCACCTTATTATTCGAATGAAAATTGAAATGTAACATTTTGTTTTGCCATTAATTAATAAACGCAAAAAAAAATTGAAAATTCCGTACAAATTGATCATTAACATCGATGACGAAATTTTGGCCTTAGGGCTTGTGCACAAATCACGTGAGGTTCGATAGGGGGGGTGGGGAAGTCACGAAAAAAATCACGACAGATCACGTTGGGGGTATATGGAGACCTCACGTGTATTTTTATACAAGAAAAAAATCTACCAGATGAGCAGATAGTTTTTCTCGGTTTCATTAAAATACATTTTCAAAATAAGGAGTCTATTTTATGAAATTTTGGCGCGCGCGGTCGTGACCGCGCTTGACCCCGCCCGGTATATACAATACTATTAATTCTTAAAATTAGGTTTGAAAAAAATACACGTGAGGTTGTGAGGGGTGGGTAGTCAATAACATCACCAAATATCACCAGGGGGGAGCGGGAGTCAAAAATAGCCGAAAAAACCTCGCGTGATTTGTGCACAAGCCCTTATTTGCAAGATGAACTCGCACACGAAGGGTATCGTACCATCGTATATGACAATAATTGGAAACGCTAAATATGTTAAAAAACTTCCATCGCAACAACTTAGTACAATTTTAGCTTTATTGTTTTTTATTTTTATAGTTTTCCAAAAAAAGTACTACGCCGATTTTGATAAAATTTATATGGCACCAACCTGTAGCAGTAAAAAAGAAAAATAAAAATTGGTTCACAATTTGCGAAAATATAGCATAACAAACATACAAAAAAATCCTACATTTAAGATTTTAACCACCTCCGTCCATTAGCTTCATCAGGAGGTCGCGGGTTCGATTCCCAGCGGATTCAACTTTGTAAGACTCGGTTTGGTTGGTGGAACGGTATTTTCTAAGCTCGCCTGGCTAGCTACCGCCATCTTTTTTTTTATTAAAAATTTGAGTGCGTTTTACTGCAACTCACCTGATGGTAAGTGATGATGCAGTCCAGGATGGTACACGCAAACTCAAATAATGCCAATTCACTCTTGCCTTGAAGATCCCATCTTATCTAAGTCTTGCCGCCAAACATTAATGCTAACTAATATCGCTCGCTTCGCTTACAATTTTTTACTCAGTAGTTTTTACACAAAGCGGCCCACATACTTTATTTCAGCCGCATTACAATCCGGCTGAACGTGATCACGGCTGAACCGTTTTCAATCCGGCGTTGTTCAACCCGCTGTTTTACAAAACGGCGGATTCTACAATACGGCTTCCACATATACAAGCCATAACACATCAATGCTGTTAACATTGATGTTAGGCGGCAAGACTTAAATAAGCTGGTGGTAACTAGCCAGGCGGGCTTAGAAAATTCCTTTCCGCCAACCAAACAGAGTACTACAAAGTTGAATCCGCTGGAAATCGAACCCGCG